>CAWUFW010002018.1:0-600000 GCA_963921515.1 Calotriton arnoldi | reverse complement strand
AGGTCTCTTAGAAGTATCTGACCACGCTCCCACCCTGTTAGCTTCATTGCAATCACTGACCAGGGACTAGCACTTCATTTATAGGCCCCATTGTAACCACTTAATATACCACCGTGCTTTCATCATAAGCATTTTGGTAATATCAGACCATGCCCGATACTTTCCCACTTAGTCCCACTGCAATCAGGGACCATGGCCCAGCACCTCCACTCTAGGCCCCACTGTAGTCACTGACTATCACAGCACTTTCCTGTAAGCCCGTTGGTAATATCCGACCATAATATCAGATCATGCACCAATACTTACCCGGGTAGTCCCATTTCAATCAGAGACCATGAACCAGCACTTCCACTCTAGGTCCACTGCAGTCACTAACTATCACAGTGCTTTCCCTGTAAGCCTCTTGTAATATCAAACCATAAAAGACCAAGCACCGACACTTTCCCCGGTCGCTCCACTGCGGTCAGTAATGCTCCAGCGCTTCCACCCCCGGTCGCCCCACTGCGGTCAGTAATGCTCCAGCGCTTCCACCCCCGGTCGTCCCACTGCGGTCAATAATGCTCCAGCGCTTCCACCCCCGGTCGCCCCACTGTGGTCAGTAATGCTCCAGCGCTTCCACCCCCGGTCGCCCCACTGTGGTCAGTAATGCTCCAGCGCTTCCACCCCCGGTCGGCCCACTGCGGTCAGTAATGCTCCAGCGCTTCCACCCCCGGTCGCCCCACTGCGGTCAGTAATGCTCCAGCTCTTCTACCCCCGGTCGCCCCACTGCGGTCAGTAATGCTCCAGCTCTTCTACCCCCGGTCGCCCCACTGCGGTTAGTAATGCTCCAGCGCTTCCACCCCCGGTCGCCCCACTGAGGTCAGTAATGCTCCAGCGCTTCCACCCCTGGTCGCTTCACTGCAGTCAGTAATGCTCCAGCGCCTCCACCATAGATTGCATTGCAAACACTGAATATACACCTCTACCCCTTTCTCCTACAAGCTCTATTGCTACAAATGTTCATCTCACAAAGGCTGCATTACAAACTGCCCATGGCCCAGCTCATTGCCGCTACTTCTCATGGAGGACCTATTGCAATGAATGCCCTTGTTCAACACGCGTCCCCATAGGATGATCTGCAATCTCTTTTTCTGTAAGTCCCACTGCAGTCAATGAAAATGTGCTGTGCGTTCCTTTTCGCCCTTACTGCAATCACTTACTACAGGCTCCTCTTCCACTGGATCCCTAATTATAATCATCGACCACTATGCTACAGCTCCCAAACATGGCAGATAATGTAAATATAATGCAGCCTACACAGGGCAGTGTGGAGTAGTTATATCAGCCCTTTTGTCTGAGCATCGCTTCACTCACGTACAGTCAGCTTTGGTCTTTGTGAGGTTATAATCAGCCCGCAGAGAGCGCACAGCCCGGACAATCAGCATGATGAAGTCCATGTTCCTGTCGCATTTCTCATCTCTCCAGCAATGCTGTGTGGAAACATAGAAAGGACAAGCAGCAGTGAATCTCTGCGTGTGGTGTTTTGTGCAAACACCAGACACGTGCACGCTGGGCCACGTCTGAGTACACAACCTCATAGAAAATTGAGAGCACGATGGAGGCCAGAGAGATTATGAGAATGGTTCACCCATGTCTGAATCATTTAGGTGTCCAGCTTCGGAATAGATATTATGTTGATCACTACATTACGAGCAGTAAATTCCATTATATGAGACACCTCCGGTATTTTCTACGGCCTGTCAGGCATATGCATGGAATTACTGAAGTAAAGTTAAAAAATGTAACATTTCTGTCTGGATCAGATAGGATGTCTCACCCAGCTCTCAAGTACTCTGTAGACTTGCAACGACAGTGACATTACAATCACATTTTGCAGTAGGTTCGATATACACAACAATGACTCTCGACCTACCTCCGCTACATCAGGGTAAGGTGTCACTGAGATGCTTGGCGGGTCCTGTGGAGAGCGCCGCGGAAGCCGCTGGAAAAGCTCCTCGCTAACGAATGGCATGATGGGTGACAGCAAGCGGAGGCCGGTGTCCAGGCAGGTATACAGTGTATTGCGAGCTACCCGGATGGCTCTCTCGTCCGTACCGAAGAACACAGGCTTCAGGCACTCCTAAAAAGAAGGGGGAAAAATAACACATGCCGATTGTCAATAATGACAAAAATGTAACAAGCATTGGAAAAGCCAATAGCTCTCTATTGGCTTGGTCACTGTTTTTTATCCATGCTGTACAGTAGCACAACTACAGTGCAGCATGGCTGAAGCTAAATCTATAAAAGTGCTATGACGCAGTCAACCCTGGCTGCTTCATAGCATTATTTTTTTACGTTCAATCATGCTGCACATGTACAACATGGTAAATTTTATGTTTTTTATTTTGTATATCTATGAATCTGTGTTCATAGCTTAACGCGGATCGTTGATACTATTTGATCATAATAATGGCTAAGACGTGTTCACAGTAAACAAAACAAGCCTGTGTGGGCTGGAAGCTGTCGTCTCTGTGGGTGTCCAATCTAGAAGTGAAGCCAAACATATATATATATGTCACTGAAAAATCCAATGGTTTCAGTAACGTTTATAGTTAGGTGAATGTCAGTGACGACATCAACGTTTTGAAAAAAGGAAAAAAAAAAAAAAAGAAGAAATTCCCCAGTTATAGTTAGCACAGCTAACTATAACTTGCGCCCACGCCACGCACTGCTTATGACCTCACATATTACATCACTCATGACATGTTCTATGACATCACTGATGGCATATCAATTAACATCAGTGATGACATCACTGATGACATCATCCAAGCTTCATTTGTACACATCCCTCTATAAACTAGTATGGCATTAGAGGCCTGAAAGTAAGTACAAAGTGGCTAAAAATAATATAGAGCATCATTAATGCCATCACCGATACAACTCCCTTAGGTGTAGCAAGCATGTGTTATGTGCAACATTGACCCTATACCATACACTTCACGGGTAGTGAAGGGCACATTAACAATCAACCACAGATATATGGGAAACCCTCTCACACAGTGTTCAATATGTATACAACTGTTCAGAGAAAGTCAAGTTTCTCAAGATACTCAAAGTCTGTTCCAAAATGAATGCCCTACTACAGACAGCCTTTACCTGTATCAACCTCTGACACACATTGAACCTACATTGAGAAATGAAGGTGATAGGAGTAGAAAAATGGGTGCTGTAAACAGTGTTCACTCTATGGAGAGAGTTTACTCTGTACCACACTGTTTGTAATGTATCTTTAATGAGAGTTTCACTGTCTGCAGAGTACTAAAAAGTATCTACTAAGAACAGTGCATACTCTATGCAACACTTGACAAAAAGGATACTATTCGCTTTAAATAAGCAAAGTCTGAAGGTGCTAAAGATGATACTATCTGCAGCCTTCATACTGTGGTTAAAACTTTACAGATAGCCCATCTTCTGAAGCAAAACAAGCACATGTACATACCTGGTGGACACAGTCTTCTATGTTAAGTAGAAATTGTCATGCTGAGACGAATCTGTCTAATAAGCGAGATGACTGTCTAATAACTGCTTACAATACTTAGTAGCTAGTACACAGAATCTTTGCCCTGTTGGAAACTTTTTATGCAGAACAAAAAAATTGTGTGGAACATACTGGATACAAGTCGTCAACTGTGATCTGCACACAGAGCTACTCTTCAAAACAAAGATTTATAATGTGTTCAGTACTTCTACACATCTATGATGCATCAGAAGCACATGCGTTTTGTAAACAGTTACAACCATTAGCTGGACACAGGCTGTACAAAATTGGATAGAAAAGTAATATGGTAGTTACCCGCCACTATGCCCACTAGCACACTCACTGGATGATGTCATCATTGATGTCATTTGAGATGTCATCAGTGATGTAAAAAATGATGTCATAGACCATGTCATGAACAATGTAATATGTGAGGTTATTAGCAGTGCATGGTAGGGGTGCAAGTTCTAGTTAGCTCAGCTAACTATAACTGGTGAATTTCTGCACTTTTTAAAGTTCAAAATGATAATGTCACTAACATTTACCCAACTACAATGTTACTTTAACCTTTGTTTTTTTCTGTGAATTTCTAGTTTTTTTTATTAAAACGAAAAGTAATATTTTATTACCATACATAAAGTCAAATCCCTGCCGCGCACGGCCTTTGGCCATGCACAGGAGGGGCAGGCAACGGTGCCTAACCTACGGCCCCGGGGACCCCATCCCCAGCACCGTATTTTATTACTTTTTTTAAAGGGGAGAATGGGCCGCACAGCCCTCTGCCCTGAGCCTTATTAGGCCCTGGGGAACCCATCCCCCAGGACCTTATTTATTTTAATGGAGAGGGGAGCTGCGTGGTTCCCCTCACTTAGCCTTATTATGCCCTGATGACCCCCAGGGCCACATCTAAATTAAAGGGGAGGGGGGGGCGTTGCTTGCCCCCCCCCTCCTTCGGAGCCTATTATCACTCCAGGGACCCCCTTCCCGGGGGCCAAGTATTTTAGGAGGGGGCGGGGGGGGAGGGCATGTGGCCTCCCTTTTTGAGCCGTTTTTGGCCCCAGGGACCCCATCCCCTGGGGCCTGCATCAATTAAAGGTGAGTGCTCCTGCGCCCACCCAGCTGTGGGGGGATCCACAGGGCCCCCGCCAGCTCCCCTGCCTGTTGCGGGAGCTGGCTATTTATGCTGCTTCCTCCGGGCAGGAGCAATATCTTGATCTGTTTACGGGCAGGTTAACAGATCTGAAGTTTGCTCCCAGCCGGGGGGAGCATTTTCAAAGCTCATGCCCACTGGGATCAGACTTTTTTTGCTCCCGTTTGGTTGGAGTTTTGAAAATGTTCCTGCTTGGCGGGAGCAAATACAAGATTCCCTACCTGCACCAGTGTGGGCAGGGAAACTTCTGTGTCCCAGGGATGGGCTCCCCAGGACTAAACAAAATGAGCCGGTCCCAGGGGATGGGGTCCCCGGTGACTCTGAAGGCTGGAGGGTGGGGGGGGGAGGAAGAGGATGGGGCGCCTGACCCCTCTGCCTTTACTACATGGCTGGGACATGGGGGATGGCGTCCCCGGGGCCGAAAACAGCCCACATAGGGGGGCTACATGCCCCCTTTCCCTTTACTAGACAACTGGCCCCGAGGGATGAGGTCCCCGGGGCCAAAAACGGCTAGGGATGGGGGGCATTAGCCCCCTTTCTACACGGCCGGGCCTTGGGGGACTAGGTCCCAGAGGTCAAAACAACCCGAGGAGGGCGTCCACGGGCCCACCTCCCCCAGACACTAGCCCCGTGCCCCGGCAGATGGGTTCCCCGAGCCCCGAAACCAGCCTGGGGAGGGGGGCCACGCGCTCCTGCCTCCCCCAAAATATAAATATGTTTCCCCCCAAGTGGGCTTTAAAACAAACAAGGGTGGGAGACTTTATTTTTTAGTTAGCCACAGACAGTCTACGAATTTGCAGCAAAATTAAAAAAAAAAAAAAAAATGTTTTTGGACTCCATCAGGGCCCAGGGGGGTCTACCCTGTCCAAGTCCTAAGATGGCTGCCACCACTTCCTCGAGGTGGTGGCAGTCAATCAGATCTCAGTTTGAGATCTGTCGGGATCTGGAGCCTCCACGTCCCTAGATATACAAAGTTTGAGCATTAATTGCCTCAAAAACTACTAAACGGATTTACACCAAAATACAAAAGCATTCTCTCTGGACCTAGATCTAGCTTTCTCCCAAATTTAGTGTAAATCTGTACAGAGGTTAAGGCTGTAGCTGTGTGTAAAGTTCCTATAGGAAAATAAATGGAGAAAATGCTTTTGGGAGCCCTTTTTTCCCCTCTGTCCCCACTTGACAGTTCACCCTGAAACTTTCCATGCACAAACAAGGCAAAAAAGTGCACATTTTTGGGAAAGTTTTGTGGAGATTTGTCAAACGGTGCAAAAGTGATTAACACCACAAAAAAAACACTTCCTATGAAAACACGATCCTAACTATAACTAACCAGTGTTGACCGCCACTGGGTCATGTAATCCATCAATCCATCTATATACAGATAGATAGATAGATAGATAGATAGATAGATAGATAGATAGATAGAAAGAAAGAATCAAATGAAAACCAAAGAAATGAGAATGACAGTGAAGCCAACCAATGTTGAGTAATGGGTGAGCTCTAAGCCTTTTAAAATTGCAAAAACAAAAAGAAAATCTAATTTAAACAATAGATATTGCAGCAATAGCGAATAAACTGTCTTGGGAGAGACCTAAAAACAAGCTCTGACAAAGTCAATAGGTCATGCATTGCCAGTAGAGCTTTTGGCTTTGCCAATGCTTATTTTGTTTTGAAATGGCTTTTGTAAAACCTTATCACAAAAACTATTAAAACACGTCTGTCTGTGGAGGCTAACTGAAAGACCTTGAAGTATTTGCGTAGATACATATTTCATAGAAATCAAAAGGTCTTGGCTAACTGGCAGTAGAATCATAAGCTACTGGAAACATTTTTTCTGCATTCTTTGGCTCAAGACAAACAGCAGAGGGTCCTCTTAGCAGGATTGGTGTACAAAAGTGGTGACTTCTAAGCAGGCAAAGCAGGATTAAGAAGGAACAACTTCCAGCAGCAATAGCGGAGAAGGTACAAAGAAGTCCCTTATTTCTACATGAACTAATAAAGGGTCGTTGGGGCAACGAGTAGGTGTTTCATCGACTCCCCTCGCGGAAATAATAGCAACAATGGAAGGAACTTTTTCTAAGATCCATCTTGTAAGTCAGCCTTGTGCTGGATTGAAATGAAGGTCTCTTTGGCTCAAACAATGTTTGGGCTCCCAGTCAGAGCTGTAGGACAACACAACAGAGGGAACTGCTGCTTCGGGCGCTCAACGAGTTGTGAATTACTAGTGCCTTGTAATGTGAATGTTTGTTTCACAGGAGCCAAAGATGCGATCTGTAACAAATCAATGCAGGGGCAAGAGAGGTGTAAAAATTACTCCAAGAAAGCGGATTGGAAACCTCGTGACATTAGATGAGAACAGTGGGGTCCACTCAGCCTGCCTACTTCCCTGCCTATTATTGACCCACAAACACTACTAGGCCTCTGGCCTTATCTTTGCTTCATCAGCACAACTGCTTGCATGAAAGACAGTTTCCAATGCTTGACTCAAGCTTTGGAATAACTCCCCTTTCCACATCAGAGCCCTGCCTACACTGATCTTCAGAAAATAGCTCAAAACTTGGCTATTTAACAACTAGGCTCCCTTTCGTATCCGACTGAACTTAGCGCCAAGACACCCTTGGGTAGACGTGTGCTTCATAAGTTACTGTAACATAACATAACATGCCTTCTCTCCCAAATGGACTGTCATTTTCTACAGCAGGGATGATGTTTATCCAAGTTTAACAAGCAGCAAAGATCAGCTACCTGGCTTCTGAGATAACCTACATCCCTGGGGTAAAGCCACCAGATGCATCACTTTGGCTGAACAGCATCATTACTCTTAGGTCTGTCCTCTCATCCTTGTACCATCCCTCAGAACATTTGTATTACTGAGTCGTGATGCGGGGTTCAGACCATGTCCAAGTAGTACCTATGTAATATGAAATCACCAGTCTTGGCAGACCTCCTCGTACCGGTGATAGTGTCAAACATCAGTAAAGACTCCTGGACATTCCACCACCCATCTGCACAACCTTGTACTTCAGAAGAAGCCCTACCTGCTTAATTTTAACATTTCACATATCTTCCATTAAATGCCTACTGGCTTATCAATCTCCCAAACCTTATCTTCACTTACGACAGTCAAATAATATCGTAAACAAAGGAAGTCCATCCGTCACTTTTGGACTTTGTTTCCACTTCTGGTTTTAGAAAACAGAATGTTTTCTTTAGATAACCCTCACCCACCAGGGTTTCCCCTTGGTGGCATGCTTCATCATTGGATTTCTCCAGTTCTGCTGCAGAATGGGGCGTGCTGCGACCTACAGGTTACGTAGGAGCACTTATGGTGTTGTCTCTAACAGATGAAGAGAATGTAAAGAATGTAGGAGTGGGGGGATGTGTGTGGAAGAATAATACCTGTATAGTAGGAAAGGAAAATGCTACTTACCAGTATGCATCTGTTCTTGGCATGTAGAGCTGCAGAATATCATACGTTTGCATAGATCGCCATCTGGTGTTGGGCTCGGATGTTTGCACTTTGTTGTTGTCTTGGAAGACTTCTTTGTGGTCACGAGATAGGTGACTCCTCCCTTGGACGATAGTGCGCATGAGCATCGACTCCATCCTCAGATTGTTTTTCGCCATGATGGGAAATGATGGAGTTTGTAAGAAACAGAAAAGATGTCCATGTGAATGTATCTAAGTAAGATAGCACTGGAACAGAGAGGTTTCGGGGAGGCGAGTGGGTGTATGATATTCTGCAGCTCTACATGCCAAGAACAGATGCATACTGGTAAGTAGCATTTTCCGTTCGAGGCATATGAGCTGCAGAATTCATACTTTTGCATAGACTGTATAGCAGTGCTCTCTCTAGCGGTGGCTACCTGTATCTGTTGCAGTTGTTTGAAAAAGTGTTTTAAGTACAGCCTGGCCCACACTAGCTTGTTGCTTTACTTGCACATCTACACAATAGTGTTTAGTGAAGGTGTGTGGTGTAGACCAAGTTGTTGCTTTGCAGATGTCATCTAGTGGAATATTTCCTAAGAATGCCATAGAAGCCCCTAGTTTGCGTGTGGAATGAGCTCTAGGGGGAATGGTTAGCGTGCGTTTAGCTTTGAGGTAGCATATTTGGATGCACTTTACAATCCATCTTGCAATCCCTGTTTTTGAAATGGGATTGCCCTTGTGAGGTGGGGAGAAAGATACAAAAAGTTGTTTAGTCTTTCTAAAATGTTTAGTTCTTTCTATATAGTATAGCAATGCTCTTTTGACGTCTAGTGTGTGAAGAGCGCGTTCTGTCACTGAGTCCGGTTGAGGGAAAAAAAACTGGGAGTTCAACCGACTGATTAAGATGGAAGGCAGAAATTACCTTGGGTAGAAACTTTGGGTTAGGCCGAAGAACCACTTTACTATGATGCATCTGTAAAAATGGTTCTTGTATGGTTAATGCCTGGAGCTCACTAACCCTCCTGAGGGATGTGATAGCTACTAGAAAGGCTACTTTCAAAGTGAGAAATTGTAATTCACATTTGTGTAGAGGTTCAAATGGTGGGCCCATGAGTCTGGTAAGGACAATATTAAGGTTCCAGACTGGGGAGGGTGGAAGTCTAAATGGAATTATTCTTTTTAGTCCTTCCATGAATGCTTTGATAGCAGGAACTCGAAATAGAGACAAGTGTTGTCTATTTTGGAGGTAAGCGGCTACTGCAGCTAGATGTAGGCGTATAGATGTATGTGCCAAATTACATTGTTGTAGGTGCAGGAGGTAACAGATAATGTTTTAAATTGAAGCATCTAGTGGGTTGATGTTATTTGTACAATAAACAACGAATCGTTTCCACTTTGCTGCATAGCATGCTCTTGTGGTAGGACGTCTAGCCTCTTTGATGATGTTCATACAATCTGGTGGGAGATTGAGGTATCCAAACTCTAGGACCTCAGGAGCCAGATCGCAAGATTGAGTTGGTTGGGACCTGGATGTCTTATCTCTCCATGGTTCTGCGTTAGTAGTTTGGGTGAGAGGTGTAGCTTGTGATGTGGAACTACTGATAGTTCCAAAAGGGTTGTGAACCATGGTTGTCGGGCCCATGTTGGAGCAACCAGGATCATTGTGAGGGAATGTTGTTTGAGTTTCCGAACGACTAACGGAATGAGCGGGAGAGGTGGAAAAGCGTAAACAAATTTGTTTGACCAGTTCATCCATAGCGCATTGCCTTTGGACATTGGGTGTGGATACCTGGATGTGAAGTTTGGGCATTTTGAGTTGTGGTGTGTGGCGAACAGATCTATGTCTGGATGTCCCCACAGTTGAAAGAATGGAAGAAGAACTTGAGGATGAAGCTCCCATTCGTGGACTTGTTGTGTTTGTCGACTGAGCAGCTCCGCAATCTGATTGTGTACTCCTGGTAGATGTTCTGCAAGGAGGTATATCTTTTGCGGAATGGGCCATCTCCATATAGCTTGCGCTAAGCGGGAGAGTTGGAGAGAGTGTGTCCCCCCCTGCTTTTGGATGTAATACATCGCTGTCATGTTGTCCGTACATATCAGGACAGCTTTGCCTAGCAGTAAAAGTTGGAAAGAATTTAGTGCTAAAAAGATTGCAAGTAACTCCAGGTGGTTTATGTGGAGTTGTCTGTGTTGAGGGGTCCATAAGCCCTGGACAGTTTGACTTTGTAGATGAGCCCCCCAGCCGGTGAGGGACGCGTCTGTTGTTAGAACTATCTGTGGAACTGGGTCGAGGAACAGCCGTCCTTGGGAAAGGTTTTGTGTGTTCCCCCACTGTAGAGAGTGATGTGCGCAGCCGTCTACCAACACCAGATCTGTTAGCTGTCCTTGAGCCTGGTTCCACTGATGTGCTAAGCATTCTTGCAATGGACGAATTTGGAGTCTTGCATAAGGGACGATGAGAATGCAAGAAGCCATCATGCCGATTAGCTGCATAAACACTCGAGCTAGTAATGAGTGTTGAGGGCGAAATTGTAATATTAGGGCCTGCATGGATTGAATCCTGCCTGGATTGGGTATGCTAGAGCTTTTGAGGTGTCTAGAGTGGCCCCTAGATACTGTTGTATTTTGGATGGCTGAAGGTGAGACTTGGTGAGGTTTATTGTGAAACCCAAGTTGTGAAGTAGAAGGATAGTTTTGTGTGTGTGTTGCACACAACTGTTGTGGGATTTGGCCTTTATGAGCCAGTCGTCCAGATAAGGGAACACATGAATGTGCTGCCTTCTTAAATGGGCCTCCACCACTGCGAGGCATTTGGTGAAGACTCTGGGTGCCGTGGTTACTCCGAAGGGAAGGACTTTGAACTGATAGTGTTGTCCATCCACTGTGAACCGGAGGTACTTTCTGTGAGAAGGGTGAATAGGAATATGGAAGTAGGCGTCCTTTAGATCCAGGGTGGAGAGGAAGTCGCCTTGTTGAAGTAGTGGGAGCACCTGTTGGAGAGTGACCATGTTGAAATGGTCTGAGTGGATGTAGTAGTTTAGGGGTCTGAGGTCTAATATTGGCCTGAGAGCCATCCTTTTTTGGGATCAGGAAGTAGAGTGAATAAACCCCTGTGCCCTGTTGGGGTAAGGGAACTGGTTCTATTGCGTTTTTGGCTAGTAGAGAGAGAACCTCCTGTTTGAGTAGAGTCAAATGTTGTGTGGACATTGGACGGTGTTTGGGCGGAATGTGTGGTGGAGTGGACGTGAGTTCCAGGCAGTAACCATACTGAATAATTTGTCTCACCCACCTGTCTGTGGTGATGGAATTCCAGACAGGTAGGAACTGGGAAAGGCGTCCCCCGACAGGTGTGGAGTGGTCTGGGGGAAGCACAGGGAAGTCACTGCTTGGTGGTAGGGGAGTTGCGGGTGTTGTTACCCCGGCCTCTGCCCTTGTTGTTGTTGCCCCTGTAACCTCCTCTAAAGTATCCTCTGGAAAAGGGACCCTGATTGGGGCTTTTGTAGGATGAGGTTGGGTGCTCCGTTGTGTTAGTTTTTGATCCCGCACTATAAAGGACAGGCGAAAAGAGCCCCTAGGAGAGGATAACTGCAAGGCTCCCATAGACTTTGCTGTTTCAGTCCCCTTTTTCATCTTTTCTAAAGATGTGTCCACTGCAGGGCCAAAGAGGTGCTCTTGGTCGAAGGGCTGATTAAGGATACTGGTTTGTACCTCCTTTTCAAAGCCAGATATCCTAAGCCAAGCATGCCTGCTTAACAATACGCTAGTATTGACTGCGCGGGACGCGGTGTCCGCGGCGTCTAAGGCACATTTGATGGATTTGTTGGTGATCAATTTGTCTTCTTGTATGAGGTCATTGGCCTTTTGCTTGTATTGGTCTGGTAGGTGCTGGATGAGTTTCTCTAGCTCATCGTAGTGAGCCCTATCATACCTTGCCAAGAGAGCTTGTGTATTGGCTATTTTCCAATAATTTGCGGCCTGAGATGCCATACGTTTACCTGAGGCGCTTATCTGGGGGCGGGGCGTCACCTGAACCTTGGGAATTGGCCCTTTTACGCGCGTTGGCTACCACCAGGGAATCTAAAGGAAGTTCACCTTTAATGTATATGGGGTCACTAGGAGCCGCCTTGTATTTCTTGGGTTAAGAACCCTAGTTCTAGCTGGGTCCTTAAACACCTCTGGTGAGTGTCTAGTCCTTTTAACATTGGTAGGACGTGTGTGGTTTTTTGAGGCTGAGCAAAAGTCTCTAAGAGAAAATCCTCCTCTACAGGGTCAGAATGTAGTTTTACCCTGTGGTATGTTGCAGCCCTAGTGATGAGTTGGGCAAAATTGACATTATCGTCTGGTGGGGATGGCTTAGAGGGATAAAGATCTGGGTCTGTTAAGTCGGGATCTGTGTTATAGTCCATCCATGGATCCGGGTCTTGTGGGGGATCCTCAATCATAATTATCTGGTTGCGGAATTATGTTATCGTCTCCGTGTCCATCCCCATTATCACTATCCTCTTGAAAAGTGTATTGTGGAGAGTGTAGTGGAGAGATAAGTAAATTGGGATTAACAGGTGGAGGAGGAGGTGTAGGGGGTTAGTGCCCATGTGGATTCTCTTAGCCGGGACCTGTGGATCTAGCAAAAGGTCCGGTTTCCTTTTTTTAGGTTGTTTGGAGAGAATATGACCAGTCTTTGGATGTATATAGATGGTCTTTTGAGTAGGATCGGGGCCAAAAAGTTCTTCGGAGCCGGTGGTTTTCCTCGGTGTCGAAGATTTCTCTTTGTGCGGGGGCTTAGACTGTTTAGGCACATGGACAGTGTCTGGTTTAGCAGTCTTTTGTGGTTCCGAAGATTTCGGAGAGGATTGCTTCGGTTCCGGAGTGGTTTGCTTCGGAGGTTTGGAAGGTTTTCCCTTGGAGTGTTTCGGCTCCGAGGTTTTCGGTGTCGAAGTTTTCCCCGGTTGCTTCGGCTCCGAGGGTTTGTCCTTGAGCTGTTTCGGTGCCAAAGGGGTTTCCGGTGCCGATGAAGGAAGGCATGGCTTATCGGTAGCCTTGGTTTTCGGTGCCAAAGGTGATTTTTCAGTACCGGAGTGCGGCTGGCCGGAGCCCGAGCCGGAAGGTTTATCTTTGGTTTTCATAGCCGGGCCCGAGGGCGGGGCATCTGAAATGGTTGGCCGGTGTGGACCTGGGCCTTGTGGCGGAGGTGGTACCAGGGCCTTTGGTATTGGCTTGGGTGGGGCAGGGGTCCGGTACTCACGGCCCGTTGAGCTGGGGTGACTTCGTCTTTGGAGTCATCTGTGGAAACTGAGACCGGTTGCTCCTGTTCTTGTGGTGGAAGGCTGTCGGGACCTGGATGGAAAATGTCCGGAATGGAGCCGCTTCCTCGGGACATCTCGTGGCGTCGAGCCCGACGGTCACGAATGATCTTTTTAGACTTGAAGGCCAGACAAGCCTCACAGGTATCCTCTCTATGTTCGGGAGAGAGGCAGAGATTACACACTGGGTGTAGGTCCGAGTGTGGGAATTTAGCACCACACTGGGAACATTTCTTAAACGGAGTCCGTTCCATCGACGTCGGATCGGCGTGGGTGGGCCCGATGGCCCGCGTCAAAAGTTTGTAGAAGTTTTTTCGAGTGTCGAAGATGCGCGTCGAAGAGGGGAAACGCGATCGAGACAATACCATCAAGTGATGGGTGATTGCGCGTGGAAGGGGGTTTCGGTCACGACACCGGCCGGGAGCGCAACAAGTCCCATCCGAACCCGATGGCGGAAAAAAACAATCTGAGGATGGAGTCGATGCCCATGTGCGCTATCGTCCAAGGGAGGAGTCACCTATCTCGTGACCACAAAAGACTTCTTCCAAGACAACAACAAAGTGCAAACATCCGAGCCCAACACCAGATGGCGATCTATGCAAAAGTATGAATTCTGCAGCTCATATGCCTCGAACAAATAGTTTTATTCGTACCTCTAGCCGGTATGGTTAAAATATACTATTCATCAGGACCACAGGTTACTACTCCCCGATTCCATTCCGGTCAACAATCTAGTTGTGAAACTGCATCCTGAAAAAGTAAAAAATATACATACAGCACCGTATTGGTGTTATATCTGGAAGATATGTAGGATGCCTGAATCTGGCTTCATGCGTCACAGGCAGGCTACCCCTTTGCGATTCAGCAAGGGAGTAGCCTTGGAATAAGTGTGACCACAGGTATCCCTTCCCCCGTTTGATGCCGGATTCAGGCAAATATATTCCAGATATAACACCAATACGTGCTGTATGTAAATCAGGGCGTAGCAACCCTTGGTCCTGATGAATAGCCTTGGGGTAGGGCTTGAAACGTGTAGACCGTTGAAACTCAGGAACATAATTCCATTGAGTTTCATTCTTTTCCCCATTTTTTAACCATACTGGCTAGAGGTACGAATAAAATAATTTTTTCCTACTAGACAGGTATTTTTAATCTTCCACAAACCCCCCCACTCCTATTTTTCTTTACATTCTCTAAATCTATTAGAGATAACACCATAAGTGCTCCCACGTAACCAGTACGTCGCAGCACGCTGCGTTCCGCAGTGGAACGAGAGGAAACAATGATGAAGTATGCCACCAAGGGGAAACCCTGGTGGGTGAGGGTTATCTAAAGAAAACATTTGGTTTTCTAAAAACAGAAGTTGAAACAAAGTCCAAAAGTGACAGATGGGTTCCCTTTGTTTACGGTTAAGTTCAATAGGAGGACGACTCCTTTTGTCTTTCTCCTCTACCTCCCCCCCTTGAGTTACATATCGTCTAACAATATCATCAATCTTTGTGATTTTACCATGTGGACAAACAAATCAAACTGTTTAGAGGCAGCCATTACAGTCTTACATGCCTACGTAGACCTGGCCCATAAAGTATCTGATCCTAACCACTCGGGCAGCCATATGCGGAGTTCTACCTTCTCCAGGATAAACAACATCAATGTAAAGTCACTTTTGTGGACAGACAATTGTATCCCCACCAGGATTCAAATCCTCAAACATCTCACACAGTCCAACCCATTATACGAACAGCAGGGGCAGTGCTCACCGGCAAACCTGTGACCCTCTTCCATTGACTACAAAACCCTTGCTATCAACTCCAATGCCAGTGATTTTACTCTAGGATCTCCTTCAGCCTTAGACAATTCCACCTCTACTCGGTCAAGTAGTGAGTGAGAGTTTTTATTAATGCCTTCACTCACTCTTCAGTACCCTCTCCTAAACACTCACTCTGGGATCTGCAGTGCCTTATTTCACTCCAGACATAATCACTGCCAAACACACCCACAAAAAAGCAGAACACTCCTTGCACCCTGCCTCTAAGAGTGCCAATGCACTTTAGTAAAGACTCACATTTTTTTTATTCTAAAACAATTCGAAATCTGGATACATAGTGAAGCCAATCCTATCAAGGAAGTATTCAAAATAGGAGATGATCTGTGTTCTCCTTTAGCTTGTGATAACTTCATTACTCTCTAGCAAGTGCTCTTTTCCAACTTAACAGACATCTTGAAAGATAAAATGTATTTAATATTAAGGAGCTGGCTTATTGATTTTAAAGTGAATCTAAGCATGTCTGAGGGACTTGCTCTTTTGGTGAGAAAGGTTGAAAGAGATTATCTAGTGAACTCATTCCACTGGGAGAGGGATGCAGTGAAATAGCTATGAATTGAGCTAGCATCCACATTGACTGAGACCCAAGAGAGAAACTTTAAGAGCCCATTAAGAATGGTTTAAGTAACTCTGGCTAACTGGTATAATTGGATGCTAAGACACATTGCTGCTTCAATGATTACACAACATAAAATATTGTACTTCAAACAGGACAACATAAACTGCATGTTCGATCTATGCATGTATGAATATGTTTGGAAGTGGAAGAACGTTCGGCTAAGGGGATCTCATGGCATGTTAAGCTTTAAGCTAGCAGGTCTGGGAATCTCAAATATTATGAGATACAACCAAGCTCCACATTTATGCTATCTAATTGAGTAGATAAGAAGTGAGGTGGACAAAGCTTAATATATGATCGAGCACACAATTACGGGATATCCTCTTTGGCAGGTGCCATGAATTACCAGGAAAGACTGCGATGGCAATATGTACTTTTCACCGCGATTAGGGCTTCCTCCAGTATAAGTAGAGTTGCTGGTTTTCAGTTAAAGCCAATTATAACCAATAAAACACCGCTGAACGGAATATCTGTTTTTCAGTAAAAAAACAGAAAACATTGGATTTTACGGAACATTTACTGCTTTGGAGCCATCTGGTGTTAAACTGTACAAATGGAGCCTCTACCTATAGGCACTTTTCTGCAATGGATAATTCTGCTGTGATCCACTTGGGCTGTGTTAAGCCAATTAATGTCATTGTGGACACCTCCAACCTACTTCCAACTCTCTTTTAGGGAGCATGGCTCACATCATATGTTTTCAGCTCACTATTCACAGCATGTTGCTTCCTAGAGGCTAGAAAGTCTGCAGCTGAACTCTCTGCAGTGTCTCAGTTCAAGGCAACAATCACCTCCATGATTTCATCCTCCTTCCTTGAGAGTTGGAGAAACGTTTGCTTTCTAAAAGCTCAAGTATCAGGACTATGGAAACAAAGATCACTGTGCATACAGATGCCTCCATGATTGGTGCTGTTCCACAAAACACTACGCCCACCATTGATCTTATTTGGATCACATCATGATGGTCTAAAATGCACACTTACAGGAGCTGCATTCTTCATACATGCATTCTTTAGAAGCACTGCAAAAACACCATCCCGGGGATTATGTACACAGCACAAACAAATACACACTGATAAACACTGATTTTTATAATTTTGAAAAACAATGGAACACACTGAAAAACACCCCAAATAGAAACTGAAAAGCTTAAGTATAGTGATTAATTGTCAGTTTTATTTCGCATACATTTACATTGGGAGTCATTACACTGCAGGTTTTACAATCAGAATGCGGTTACATCCGCAGTCTTTTACTTTGCAGGGAAGTATTACTTTTAACAGCTTTTATTTAATTTATAAATAATATTGTATTTATAACTTCATTTAGAATTATACATGTATATCCTATCGAATAGCTGTGTAGTTTTAATCTAATTGAAGGCATTAGAGTACATTTAATTTAAGAAGTACATTTTAATTTTTTAATAAATTAAGTTAATTCATCTCAACATTTTTAAATATTGAAATTTACTTTAAAAAAAAAAACAACTAGTTTATATTAATTTTAAAAGGTCAATACCTATACATACCAATTCACCCAACATGCCAATACACTATCCATCCCTGAAACCTAACCCCCCCTCTTAATACACCAATACACTACCAAAACATGAACCCTAAAAAAATAAAACACCTTACTACCCCTATGTACTACCAGTCCCTGAACCATATAAAAAACCTTACTACCCTACATATTACCCATCCTGGAGCTCACTAATGAGTTTGAAAGAGGTGACTGCAAGCAGGAAGGCCATGTTCTAAGATAAGAATTGAAGGCTACAGGAGTGTAGGGGCTCAAAGGGAGGGCCCACAAGTCATGTGAGGATGAGATTCAGGTACACATGAAAACACCCAAAGGAGCTGTGCGCTGAGCAGAGGCCACATATATTTTCAGGGCAGTATGGAATGTCATTGAGTTCAGATTGGGTGGAGTTTCTCAAGTGCATTGTTACAATTCTGGGTATAAAATATGAAACTGCTTCTTTCAGTGCATTTTTGTCTGATTTCTTAGGTATTAAATGGGTCAAAAGGATTTGCTATTCATTTTGAACCATCTGCTGTGAATAGTTTTTCACTAAGATGGGTGGTTGTTTTCTTGGCCTAGGGTTTGGGAAGCAGTGCACTAAATTCTAAGAGGATGCCGTCTTCAGAGATTATCAGTTGAAAAAATGATACAGAGCCAAAGAGAATCTGTGGAAACCTTCCAAGATATGGCTCCATCACTTATATGAACTTTGCTGAGCAGGTGTAGCTGGTAGATAGCATCCTTCCAGGTTCGACAGATATTGGCTTGCCTTGGGAGTTTAAAGTCCGAAGGGTTTCCCAGGAATTCTGTGGCCTACCAATATAGGAGGAGTTCCAAGAAGATCGGGTCCGTGAGCCAGGTTTGAAATGAAGAAACTTCAGTGTGAAGGAATAATTCACACATACCAACAAATTGCTTTCTACATAGCACTTCATACAACAGGTTTTTGCAATGTTCTAACTGCTATAAACTACAAGTGTTACAATGATCCAGTTAAGAATCTCAATTTTTCAACCTCAAGACTGAGTAGCAAACTTCTCAGCAGTAAAAATCATTAGAATTTCATTTGAGGCATAAGCTAGCCACACACACTTCAAGGTACACAGGTACAATTACTCGTTCAAGATGTTGTCTGAGGTTTTCCCCTACAGCTAGTGCTGTGTGGCATCAGCGCACTACTGGATATAGATAATGCCTTTGGGTACCATGTACCCCAGCAATTCCATGCACTTGATATTTAAAGTGTTGTATTCCTCTTAGGGTGTCCATAAACGGGCTTTCTTGTATCATGTCCTTATACAGGCACAATTCGCCCTGCCCTTATATAGGCATAAAATCCCAGTCCTTATTTAGGCATTAAACCGTGCACTCCAAATACAGGCATGTTCTCCGACATCCGTCCACCCTAACGTCACAACGAGTTCTTGAAGAACAGACCCTTAGGCTGCGGGAGTATCCCTAGCACAGGACTATTGATTTCTTCAAGGACTCATCTATTATGCATGAACCGTTATACCTTAGGGGTTCATTCATGACGTCTTCCTCTGACCGATTCACGTCAATGCTAACATTCTGAGGTACCTCTCGGGTATAAATATACCTTCCCAAGCCCCTGTAAATCAGAGGAGACCTCGATTTTAGAGGAGCCCGTTTCCCGGCCGGACGCACTGAGAAGACGCGGTCATCCCTGCACGCAGAGAGTCCAGCTTCCAGTGATCTGACTTCCCTTGCGGGGTGTTGGAGTTCGAGTCTGGCAAAGAGATTCCCACCTCTCTCATTCTAAAGGTATGGAGCTGACTAGAACCTAGAGGGACTCTTGGCATACTAGGCATACTAGACTTAACATACTCTTAGTATCCCATAGTAAGGAATACTTCACCTACTTCATACCTCTCCCTACACCTAGGACAGGTTAGGTACATTGGGGTAGAAATAGCTTAGAGACGCATCGTATGAGTACTCGCATTTTTAGTCTGTGTTATTTATGTAAATGCATATATGCTAAAAGATAATGCTATCGCAGTATTATTTATTCCTACTGCTTACGCTGTACATTATTTATCTTGCATACTGTCTTGTGATCGTAACAGCACATTTAACTTACACCAGAAACAAGACTGTTCAATAAATCTTTTATTGAAACGCCCGCATATTCTTTCTGTGTAACTTTGAGGAAAACTAAGTATGCACAACTGAGCTGAGTGAAATAGTTATCTATTGTTTCCACGACTCTGGGACACGTTCTGATTCTAAAGGGAAACAAAGTGGTCATGTTTTGCGGCTGCCAGAAACTACTCCCTTCTTGTTTGTCAAGGAGTTTCTAGTGGCCTCTGAGCTAGCTGACACAAGTAATTAAGTTTAATATACTCGATAGGGACATACTGACCTTAGTCCTATGTCAAACCTATAGGGGATATTATTCCAATGCGCAGAGCCTATTAGGGAAATAGGAGCTACACTACAAAAGTAAGGTGTAATTCTTCCATATCTATCTGGGCTATAGGAGAAGTCAAATAGCAATGTCCCATACTGCATAAAATCCTAACCCTCATCAAGCTTCCCGCCTGTTCCCAAGCCTAGAAAGTATCACACTTTGTCATTCACACCAAACTGCTAGAGATGCAAACGTTCATTCCCAAGTTGCCCAGCCAAAGGGTTGAAGCAAGAGACAATGAGTGGAGAAGGTTTAGCCAACCTTCCTTTTCCTGAGGACACAAAAGAAGTCCCTAGATTGGTGACCTTATTCTGACCTTCAGAGGGCCAATAGAAGAAAGGAGACAAGAAAGAATTTCACAGAGTGGCCTTGAAGAATTGAGACAAGAACATCCAAAAACAAAGAGGGAATCTCCAAGATTCAGAATAGAACATGTTAATGCTCTGGAGTCTTTTGTAAGGAATGCATCATGTCTGCATATTTAAGGACATCTCAGGGGTTAAAGATTTGCAGGGGGAGAACATCACTTAAGAAGCCTGACGGATGAAATAGTCTGAGGTTTAATACTCCGCTCACCTTTCTGGATGTAAGTTGAGAACTCAGGGGGAAAGAAGGATTGGATGTTCTGAATCTGCTGGTCTCTTCTGAAAGACAGAGCAGCAACTGCAGTGTATTCTAACACTTACAAGTCAAATTATTGTTTTCTTTTCTCCAGTAAAAGAACAAGAACACCAGAAGATAACCTGAAATCTCACTGGTTCTCATTTTCTTATTCAGGAAACAACAACGGGGGATTGCACAGGCTGCAGAAGTTAAACCGTTGTTTTCCTTTCAGCAAATAGGAAAAATCATCACTAGAAATAACCGAGAAATATTTTTTTGTTAAGAGGCAATATAATATGACTGCTTCGAATTTTTTTAAAAAAGCAGAACGTGAAAACCGAAAAATAAACTGCATGTGAGAAAGTGGAACCTGATATCTAATGAAGACAATCTCTTCTGGCCAAAATAATGAGGGTTTTAAGACTACACAGATGAAGAAATGTCAAAAACATAAGAAAAAACCTCTCTTCAAAGCCTTGTCAGCCGTGAAGCCCAGCAGACAGTTCAGAGAATATTTGGTGGTGGCAGAAAAAGGAAACAACACTGGGTGTAGTTGGGAGTGGGGCTCACAGTAAAAACATTTTGACAACCAAAAGGAAAATGCTACTTACCACAGTATGCATCTGTTCTTGGCATGTAGAGCTGTAGAATCTCATGCTATGCATAGATCGCCATCTAGTGTTGGGTCTGGATGTTTGCACTTTGTTTTTGTTCGAAGAAGTCTTTCCAGTCACGAGGTAGGTGACTCCTCCTTTCGGTGATAGTGCGTATGGGCATCGACTCCATCCTTAGATTGTTTTGCCGCAGAGGGTGATGATGGAGTTAGTAAGAGTAGTAAAAGAGAGATGTCCATGTATATTGTATCTAAGTAAGATAGTACTGCAACAGGTATAGGTTCCCGGGGTGGCGCATGAGATTCTACAGCTCTACATGCCAAGAACAGATACATACTGTGGTAAGTAGCATTTTCTGTTCGAGGCATGTGAGCTGTAGATCACATGCTATGCATAGACTATATAGCAGTTATCTCCCAAAGCGGTGGCTAACCTGTAGCTGTTGCAGTGGTCTGAAATAGTGTACGTAAAACTGCCTGGCCCACACTAGCTTGTTGTCTTGCTAACACATCTACACAATAGTGTTTTGTGAATGTGTGTGGTGTAGACCATGTTGCAGCTCTGCAGATGTCATCTATGGGTATATTTCCTAAAAATGCCATAGAAGCCCCCAGTTTGCGTGTAGAATGTGCTCTAGGGGGAATTGTTAATGTGCGTTTAGCTTTGATGTAGCATATTTGAATGCACTTAACTATCCATCGTGCAATACTTGATTTTGGATTGCCTTTATGTGGTGGAACAAAAGCAACAAAAAGTTGATTGGTTTTCCTGAAAGGTTTTGTCCTTTCTATATAGTAAAGTAATGTTCTTTTGACATCTAAGGTGTGAAGAGCACGTTCTGCCACTGAATCTGGTTGAGGGAAGAACACAGGCAACTCAACAGATTCGTTGATATGAAAGGCAGAAATGACTTTAGGTAAAAATTTGGGGTTAGTCCTTAGAACCACTCTGTTTTGGTGTATTTGTAAAAATGTCTCTTCTATGGTTAGTGCCTGAAGCTCACCCACTCTCCTTAGAGATGTGATGGCTATGAGGAAGGCTACCTTCCATGTGAGAAATTGTAGCTCACATTTGTGCAATGGCTCAAAAGGCGGACCCATGAGTCTTGTAAGAACAATGTTGAGATTCCACACTGGAGCAGGTGGAAGTCTGGGTGGAATGACTCTTAAGTCCTTCCATAAATGCTTTAATAGCAGGCACTCTAAAAAGAGACAAATGTTGTCTGTTTTGAAGATATGCAGCTACTGCAGCAAGATGTAAGCGTATAGATGTGTACGCTAAATTGGAACGCTGTAGATGTAGTAGGTAGCAAATGAGGTTTTGAATTGAAGCATCTAGCGGATTGATTTTATTGTTGTTACAGTAAATGACAAACCTCTTCCACTTTGCTGCATAGCATGCTCTTGTGGTAGGACGTCTAGCCTCTTTGATAATATTCATGCAGTCTGGCGGAAGATTAAGATAACCAAACTCTAGGATTTCAGGTGCCAGATCGCAAGGTTGAGATGACTGGGATCTGGATGCCTTATCTCTCCACGGTTCTGAGTGAGAAGATTGGGAGTCAGGTGTAGTTTTTGGTGAGGAACTACTGATCGCTCAAACAGGGTTGTGAACCAGGGTTGACGGGCCCATGTGGGAGCAACTAGGATTAGAGTCAGGGACTGAGGGACTGCTGTCTGAGCTTCCGATCCACTAATGGAATGAGTGGGAGAGGCGGAAACGCGTAAGCAAATATCCTTGACCAATTCATCCATAGAGCATTGCGTTTGGACAATGGGTGTGGATACCTGGATGCGAAGTTTGGGCATTTTGCGTTTGGGTGGCTGGCGAACAGGTCTATCTCTGGGAAGCCCCACATTTGGAAGAATGGGAGGAGAACTTGAGGGTGTAGTTCCCATTCGTGGATCTGCGGTCGTTGACGACTGAGCAAATCTGCAATCTGGTTGTTTACTCCTGGGAGGTGTTCTGCAAGGAGATACATTTTTTGAGGTATGGCCCATCTCCAGATGCTCTGGGCTAGCTGAGGGAGCTGGAGAGAGTGTGTCCCCCCCCCCAACCCCCCTGTTTTTGTATGTAGTACATTGCTGTCATGTTGTCTGTGCAAATCAGGACAACTTTGCCTACTAGATGAAGTTGAAAGGCTTTCAATGCTAGAAAAATTGCTAGAAGTTCTAGATGGTTTATGTGGAGTTGTTTCTGTTGCCGAGTCCACATGCCCTGAATGGTATGTTTTTGAAGATGAGCTCCCCAACCAGGGAGCGATGAGTCTGCCGTTAGCACTATTTGTGGAACCGGGTCGACGAATGGCCGTCCCTTGGAAAGGTTTTGTATGTTCAACCACTGCAGAGAGCGATGGGTGCGGCAACACTAGATCTGATACCTGTCCTTGAGCCTGGTTCCACTGACGTGCAAAGCATTCCTGTAGGGGACGCATTTGGAGTCTTGCGTAAGGAACGATCAAAATGCAAGATGCAATCATTCCTAGCAGTTGCATGAACACTTGAGCTGGTAAGGAGTGTTGAGGCTGAAACTTTGATATTAGAGTCTGCTTGTTGCAGATCCTGACTGGGTTGGGACACGCTAGAGCTTTCTGAGTGTCTATTGTGGCTCCTAGATACCCTTGTGTGTTGGATGGTTGGAGATGAGACTTGGTGAGGTTTACAGTGAACCCGAGGTCGTGAAGCAGTTGGACTGTATTTCGAGTGTGGCGTAGGCAGCTCTGTTGCGAGCTGGCTTTTATTAGCCAGTCGTCTAGATAGGGGATGACGTGAATGTGCTGCCTTCTTAGATGAGCTGCGACTACTGCTAGACACTTTGTGAAAACCCTGGGTGCTGTAGTTACTCCAAATGGGAGGATTTTGAATTGATAATGTTGGTTGTTGACCATAAACCTGAGGTATTTGCGGTGAGCGGGGTGAATGGGAATATGGAAATAGGCGTCCTTTAGATCCAGAGTGGACAGAAAGTCGCCTTGCTGAAGGAGCGGGAGAACCTGTTGAAGTGTGACCATGTGAAAGTGGTCTGATTGGATGTAGAGATTTAGTTGTCTGAGGTCTAATATAGGTCTTAAAGAACCATCCTTCTTGGGGATTAAGAAGTACAGGGAGTATACCCCGGTCCCTTGGTGTTGTAATGGGACTGGTTCTATAGCTTGTTTTTCTAGGAGAGACAGAACCTCTTGCTTTAAGAGTGAGAGATGTTCCAGTGACATTGCATGTGGTCTTGGAAGGATATTTGGGGGATTGGCACTAAGTTCCAGGCAGTAACTGTTAGAAGGTGGTTCTGACCACCTGAGCCGCCCGGATTTCTCGCTTTTTGAACACCTAATTGTTGAACTTTTACTGTGGGAGAGCCTCATAAGTTGGGACTCACCCACAGTGAACTCATGATGAAAGAGACTGCATGTGGATTTTACCGGTGTCCCCCTGGTGAGAGAAGGCCGCTGCGCTGCAGCCGGAGTAAGGGGCACCGGGCTGGTTACATGCAGACACGTGTGTACAGGCGTGTGCACACGTGTTGGGGCTGCGCAGGGGAGATTCCTTGCGGGCACAGGCCAGGAGCAGGTACAGATAGAATGGTGTGGCAGGAATTATGCAGAGCTGGGTGGTGACCTGGAATAGGCTTTATACTGTGGGGCGACACATGGAAGGGAAAGTCAGTGTGCTTTACTGTTTTCACTGTAGGAACACTCCATTACTCTCCTATGAAAATGGGGACCACATGGGGTAGTTTCATTTCCCTAGGGCCTACAAATTCCAGACACGCACTAAACTTGTGTGAAAATAAGTATTCTGTTAATTCCAAAACCATATATGTACTGCTTATGGGTCATCCAGAAATGTCATATTCCTCTGACTCAGCTCATAACCAGAGCCTGGCTGGGTGTGACCCTGCCAGACTGAATTAATGACCTTCCTCCCCAAGCTGTAGCATCAGAGGCCCAGCCCTGCACAACAAGCATTTCAAGGGCGAAGGCCTCCACTCCAAGAGAAGATGGGTGGAGCTACAGGTTCTTCCATCAGCAGCTGACACCTGGTGCCTGGCACCAAGCTGCTCTGGAGGGAAGGCAGCGAGGGGGGAAGGGACTCTCAGAGACCATGTGGCATGAGACCCCTGGACAACGCCATTTTGAACAAACCCAGAGGCCTGGGCAGGAAGGAGGGAGGGAGCAGGGGCAGAGAGGTGATGTGTCGCTGTGTGATAGGGCAAACAGAGACTTCCTGCCAGCCCCCTCCACATTCTTTAAAAAGAGTCTGCACAGGAAGAGGAGCTCTCTCTGGGGTGTGGTCTGCTGAGGAAGACTGTTACTGGAGCCTGGCGCCATGGGCAGTTGGAAGGAAGAACCCCCTGACTGTCCCAGGATGCAGAATTGCGCCAGGAAGGGAGCCCAGTGAGCAGAAGCCTGGGCCTCTGCGCAAGGAGAAGAGAGGCCCAGGAGAAGAGCCAAGTGAGAGGCTGGCGCAGGGAGCCAGTGAAGACAGCTCCCTGCCGAGTTCACCCTCCTGGAGACCAGGAGGGCGAAGGAAAGTGCTCCCAGTGGCTGGGGTGCGCCACCCGGAGCAAGAAGAGGCGAAAATGGCACAGATTGGTACCCTGGGGGCTGAGATACGCCCCCCAGAAGGTAGGCGACCTCTGAGAAGACCGACAACGAAGCACGTGGGGCTTCGCCGCCGGTCTCCAAAATGCCCCCGGTGTGGGTCAGGTCCCGGGGGCTGCCCCCAAAAGAAGTTAAGTCGGGGAGCGCCGTCGCGCTCACCGTGATGTTACCCAAACGGGGTGCCAGGAGCCCACCCTGGCCCCCGGCGACGCCGGAGGGCGGGGAGCGCCGTCGCGCCCCACGCGAAGATGTCACTGGGGCCCGGGATCCCAACTCCGGGCCCCGATGCCCAGAAGCAAAGCCGGGGAGCGCCGTCGCGCTGCCCGTGAAGATGGCGAGGGGCCCGGGACCCCATCTCCGGGCCCAGATGTGCAGGCGAAGAAGGGGGGAGTGCCGTCGCACTCCCCCGTGGTAGCGGGAAGGCGGGGGGACTGCCATCGCACTCCCCCGAAGACCCACTGGGCCGAAGATAAGCAGGGGAGCGCCGTTGCGCTCCCCGTGAAAATCACAGGGGCCCGGGACCCCAACTCCAGGCCCCGAAGAACCGGCATAAGTCAGGGAGGGCCGTCGCACTCCCTGTGAATAGGCCCCTGGGGGCCCGGGACCCAAACCCTGGGCCCCGGTTTCATGAGAAGGAGGGGAGAGTGCCGCCGCACTCCCCGCAGCTACGGGAAGGCGGGGGTGGGGGGGGGGGTGCCGCCGCACTCCCCAGAGGACCCGCCAAGCCGGACACCATCTCCGCGTCTGCCCGCCGGAGCGAGCAGACCAGAATGACAGGCCGGCTCCCGCGGCAGCACGCGAGGGTGCTGGCCAGTCGGGGAGCCGGCGAGGGCGGCCGGGGGTAGGCTCCCCGAGCTGCCCTCCCACGGACCTGAAACGCGGGGTGCCCGGGTGGGACCGGGCCCCCGAAAAGGAAAGCAGAGAGGAGCGGCCGGGGGTGGTCTCCCCGAGCTGCGGAAAACTCACCGGGCACAGGAGGGGTCCGGGTGGGACCGGGCCCCCCTACGAGGAGCGAATGCGGCGCAGGACCGCCATCCCCGGCAGCGCGGCTCTCCCTGGCACAGCGGGAGAGCCGCTCATCAAAGATGCATGGAGTCCGGAAGAAGCGCCCCATAATGCCTTGCAGGCCCAGACCGGCCAGCAAGGAAAAGCAGCGCTTTCTCTACTCGTGATGGCCGCAGGAGGACGGGGTCACCGCTGACTGCCTGGAAAGGTGCAGGGGGAGCTGCAGGAGCAACGCAGTCTCCCCAAGCACAAAGATGAGAAGTCCCTCCCTAAGTCTCTGGGGACTTGTAAAGAATAACCCCCCCCCCCAAGGGCTCAGCCAGCAATCCAAGCATTCTGAGGCTGGAACTTTCGTTCTTCAGCTGGGGGTGCATTAAGGTTTGCGCCAAGGAAGGGCTGAGTTGGGGGATGTCTGGAAGAAGGCATCCCCTGGAGGTGAAGGAGTAATTGCACCCGAAGGGCATTTACTAACATTATTTCTTTTAGAGGGACTGAAAGTCACATGTGTTATGTGAAGTACCTGTGTAAGGTGGAGTCATAAGAAAAGTGGGGTTATGTGGCCAGACATTCCTGCTAGGGTGTCTGGCTGTATATGCTTAATCCTGTGATTCAACTGTGATGCCTTTTAGGGGCTTTATTTGCAATGCATTACAACTGTTATCAGCTATGATAAGCACCTCATTTAAAGTGAGGCCCAAACATGTATTCTTGCTACTGCGTTAGGGGAGGAACAACCCAGACTGTTAGCTACTAAGATGTAGAGGTGCATACTGTATGGTCAGTATACAATGCTCAGTCAGGGTTATGTGTCCCCAGGGCAGGTGTACCTATTTTTAATGCTTGTTGAGATGCTGGGGTGGGTCGCCACTGGGATGGTGCCAGTTGGCAAGGCCCCCGCTCCAGGTTGTGTCAACACACTGCATTAGGGGGAAAGATGATGTGCATACATGGGAGTGGTGGTACTAGACCCCCCCCCCGTGGGAGGGGTGGAGACGTTATGCAATGTCACAAAGTAATTCCAACAGCTTATGTATATTTGTAAATTGGTGCGTAGTATTGAGTAGTGTGTGTGTCTAATATATGTACTCTTACTTTTATAAAGCAAAGTACAGACTGGACAATCAATTATTGAGTGTTATTTCTGCGCACCTGTAATGGCGAATACTAGCCCACACCACCTCCCTTGAGTAGGCCTTAGACTGCTCTGCAACGCTATCCTCTGAGAGTCAAGCGCTACAATAGGGTGTTTGGTTCCCAGTGAAGGACAAATGTGATATGTTATTTGTGCTGGCCTCACATATACTGCCTCGTTTTCCAACAGTAACCATATTGGATAATTTGCAGTACCCATTTGTCTGAAGGGATGGAGTTCCAGACAGGGAGAAATTGGGAGAGACGTCCCCCGACAGGAATGGAATGATCGGGGGTACGGGATGGAAGTCACTGTTTGTTGTTGGATGGGGAAGAGCGTGTGGAGTTGCCTCTGTTTCTTCCCTAGCCATTGTTCCCTCTATAACCTCCTCTGAAATAACCTCTTGGTGAGGGGGATTGAGTATTACCCTTGTAAGAGGAGGAGGTAGTCTCTGTGGATATGTTTTTAGAGCCACCCCTATAAAAGGAGCGGCGAAAGGAACCTCTATTGGTGGGTAACTGCAAAGCCCCCATGGACTTTGCGAACTCTGTATCTTTTTTCATTTTTTCCAGCGAGGTGTCAACTGCTGGTCCAAAGAGATGTTCCCTATCAAAGGGTTGGTTGAGGATGGAGGTTTGTACCTCAGGTTTGAAACCTGAAATTCTCAGCCAAGCATGCCTTCGTAAGAGTACACTAGTGTTAATTGTACGGGCTGCTGTGTCTGCCGCATCTAGGGCACACCTGATAGATGTATTTGTAATGAGCTTACCCTCTTGAATAAGATCGTTAGCCTTGGTCTTGTGTTCGTCGGGTAAGAACTGCACGAGTTTCTGTAACTCATCATAGTGAGCCCTGTCATAACGAGCCAACAAAGCTTGAGTATTGGCAATACGCCAATGGTTAGCTGCATGTGAAGCTACTCTTTTGCCTGAGGCGTCAATGAGCTTGGACTCCTTTATCTGGAGGAGGAGCTTCACCTGACGTTTGGGAGTTGGCTCTCTTACGAGCATTAGAGACTACAAGAGAGTCTAAAGGTAATTGACCTTTGATGTATGTAGGGTCGGTGGATGCAGGCTTATATTTTTTCTCCACCCTAGGAGTAATAATTCTTGCCCTGACAGGGTCTTTGAAAATGTCATCAGTGTGTTTTAACATGCCTTTGAGCATAGGTAATGTATGAGTGACTCTGTGAGAAGAGCTAAGGGTCTCAAAGAGGAAATCCTGCTCTAATGGTTCTGAATGTAACTCCACCATGTGATATTGAGCAGCCCTATTAAGGAGCTCAACGTATCCAATGCATCTGGCGGGGATGGTCTGGAGGGGTACAAATCTGGATCATTATCTTGTTCCGGATCAGTGTCCTGTGGGGGATCTTGATTGTCATCCCCATCTCCATCCCAATCATCTTGTGGGTTGGGTGAAGTTGGTGGTGGTGGTGAATTTTCAGGTGAAATAAGTAAATTGGGATTAATAGGAGAAGTAGGTGGGATGTAAGGAGGAAAAGGGTTAGTACCCACACTTATCTTCTTTAGAGGAATGTGGTTGTCCCCTGGTAGGTCTAATTTTCTCTTTTTTGGTAGAGTGGCCTGAATATGCCCTGTATCAGGGTGAATCACCAACTTTTTCTGCTTCGGATCCGAAATAGAGTGATCGGACCGAGGCTCTTTCGACTGAGTCTCTTTATCCTTGGTTGCCTGTTTCGGCGTCGAAGGTTTCGGCCCGAGCCTTTCGGCGCCGGTGGTGTCGGCTTGGACTTGTGTTTCGGTGCAGAAGGTGTCGGGTTGGCACAGAGATTGGGTCGGTTCGAGCCCGAACCGGAAGGCTTTTCTTTATGTTTCGGAGCTGGGCCCGAGGGTGGGACGTCGGAAACTTTTTGTTGGTGCCGACTTTGGCCCGAAGGCAGAGGAGGGACCGGAGCCTTTGCCTTAGGTTGTTGGGGGGGCAAGGGATTGTCTTTACTCACGGTACGCTGATCTGGAGTAACTTGCTCCTGTTCTTCGATGTCTGAGTCGGCTTCGGACACGGAGAAGTGTTCTTTTTCGGCTCCTTGGGCATGATGTTCGGAGTCGGAATCTTCTCCGAAGATGTCCGGTGCGGAGCCGCTTTGCTGTTGCATCTCGTGACCTCGAGCCCGACGATCACGAAGAGTCTTTTTCGATCGGAATGATCGGCACGCGTCGCAGTCTTTCTCGTTGTGTTCCGGGGATAGACAGAGGTTGCACACTTCATGCAAGTCGGTGCGTGGAAATTTAGCATGACACCCGGGACATAACTTGAAGGGAGTCCGTTCCATCGACTGCTAGAGCGGTCGGCGCAGGTAGGCCCGACGGCCTTCCACGAGTTTTCCGATCGAAGATCTTAAAGTTGAGGTGATACGCGACGAATGGGGAACCGCGATCGATAACAATACCGTTGAAGGTATGTATTGCGCGTCGAAGGGGTCCGAGAAGCGGAGCCGAACCGGAGTGCAGCAATACACATCCGAACCCGATGGCGGAAAAAAACAATCTAAGGATGGAGTCGATGCCCATGCGCACTCTCACCGAAAGGAGGAGTCACCTACCTCGTGACTGGAAAGACTTCTTCGAACAAAAACAAAGTGCAAACATCCGGACCCAACACTAGATGGCGATCTATGCATAGCATGTGATCTACAGCTCACATGCCTTGAACATATAGTTCTACAAAACAAACTCCTTGAACTGAGAACAGGCGTCAGATTAAAATACAAATATTCAATTCACTTCACTGAGATACATAACACATTTAATACATCGCTTCCCTAGAAGAAACCAGCAGCTGTTCTAATCTCACCCTCTACTTAGACCGTACACCACACAACCCCTAACACACAACTGAGATCAGAAAAGGCAAGGATCTATTGAGTACGAGCCTCTTATTCAGAATGGACTCAAAAAGCCCTCACCATGCAGCAAAAAACTCCTCTCTCCATTCACCTAATTCTAATTTACCTTCCACCTTACCAGTAGCCAAGGAGTGAATTAAACCAGGCCTACATCTGATCAACACAAAACTCTGCAAGCCAATCGTAAAAGCACAAAGAGCTAACCCTTTGAAAGTCTAGCAAGATAGAGTGGAATGACTGAAAGATGAGATGCGTGCACTGGAGGAACCCAAACCAGGTGGCTCTCTCCAATGATATCAAAACAAATATAATGCAATCCTGCACTGGGCACCAGTAGACATTCTGATTGTGTGTGACATGGTTAATGTGGGAACATAGAGTTCCCTCTCATCTTCTGTCGCTATCGTTTCTAGGTCTGTATGATCTGCAGAGAGCTCACACTCATTCCCTATGTGGCAGGCCTGTATTACTGTAAGCTTGACAGGGACCTACCTACCTCTTGCCTTCAGTGTCTGTATGACGCGTTACTCTAAGCTCTCCCAGTACTTACTTTGTAAAAAAAAAAAAATGTCAGGGCCCTTGTCAGCAGGCCACTGCAGCGTGCACCACCCATTGTTACCACTAACGCTGCCAATGACAGCACTATCACTATTAGCCATCACACTCATACAAGTGTGACAATAGAGACTTTATATATACACATTCAAATGACTAAAACATGCCGCCCAAGTTACATGCATTAGTGATTTTTATGTATATTTATTACACCACAGCTGTGATGCTCCTCAAAAAATAAGTCATACAGTGCCACCATGTGGCAGGCAGTCATAATAGCTGGTGTTGACAATAAAGTGCCGGTGCCCAGCACCAGAAACTACCAGTTCAAATTAAGCATTGAGCTCTCCACACCAGAAGTTCAACTCTCCACCCATTCGGTCGTGTGAACGCTGGTGAAGTATAGGTTTAGTCTATACGTACCAGGTAGACGTCACAGAGCTCGTACAGCCAGAAGTTGTAGATGGCAGTGGTGATCGAGGGGAAATCATAGCTCTCGAAGCTGGCCTGACACAGCTCCACAGCATGGCATAAACGGCTCACCACCCATCGGTCTATCAGGCTCTCCTGCCCGCTGGGCTGCAATGTTGTAAGGAGACAGAAGAGATGATGAATGAGTGCAAGAGAAGGAGATGTTAAAACAGCCAACGACAACAACAGATTTACATTCTATGCATATCAGTTAAATACAACCAAACGCTCTTGTAGCAATAGTTCTACTTGGGAGATGCAACCGATTCGCAAACATCAGGCTCTGAAAGTAAATGTGGGAGGCCTCCAGCATGAAGCATTTGACATGTGATCTCAACAACCCAGACAGCAAAATAACCTAGATGTTCACATTCATCCCAAGTAGCCTGATCTCTACTCCCTGACATAGCTAGATGTTCCATGAATAAGAAGACATAATTTATATTTATGTATGTACAACAGGAAGACTGATAACGCACATCCAATGCTGGATATACTCCAGTATTAAAAAGAGAAGGTGACTTGTAGCTTCCTAATTTAAAGAAAAACAAAATAATAGAAGTCCGTTTCTTAAAACCTAAATAACAAAGCCCATTGAATGGAAAAAATAATGAACAGAAATACAGTTTGGTTAAAAATAATAGAACACAAATTACATTAACAGATAAAAAGAAAACATTTTTTTAAAATGAATAAAAACAAATTGTGATTAGAGAACGCTGGGGGTAAAAACTTGACGGCATCCCCGAAGCTGTCTGTTGAATATTTGGGATGCTACTGACCTCACCCAGACTGAGAAATCATGGGTTTCGCTGGGATGGGCCATTGTAAAAAGAAACCTCGCACAGAGATGGGGTATGGGGGATATGCCGTGGGTTAGGAATTGGGCTGCCGATATGGACAGAGCCATGATTGCAGAGAAAGATGTTTTTAAACACAGAGGATGCCCCCAGAAGTGGGACCGTAAGTGGGCTGCGTGGAATACACACAGGGGGACATTTGTATATCTCCAACGGTGGAATTACGCCGTGGCGAATCTAGATTGCATGACTTATTTAATGCTGTCGAAGAAACACCAGACTGATGTGTCAAAGTGGTGGTGATGTATGCGCAATAACATATGTACGCTTTGTATCGGAATGTACTTTTTCAGATGATCTGCATTGCTGTGCTTTTTGTTATGATCAATAAAAAAGAGTTAAAAAAAAAAAAAAACGAACTGTGGACCTCTTGATGAATCAAAGTTAAGGAAGAAGTTTAATATCAAACCTGAAAAAATGGGGGGCGTGGCCAACTGCAGAGGGAAATGGCCGCACGGTAGCTTCGCTCCGTCGCCCCACTCCCGATCAATCCGTTAAACACAGACTTGCCCCAGCCAAAACAGCTCATCGAGGAGCCCACCTGACCCTGATGCCAAGCCCGACCGCCAAATAAACTTGCCCAGACCGGCGGCGCCGAAGCGGCCGAGCGACAACGTTAGCAGTGCCGCAGAGCCGGGGACGCCGGGTCTCCGTCCGGTGGCGTGTATCTACTCTACGCCGTGGCTGTGGCAAGGACCGGAGGCCTGTACTGATGCTCGAGGGGCTTGACTGCGACCAGCGCGGCCGGCGGCACCACCGGTGAGTGCGTTGCCCCCGCCGGCCCCCACAGAGACTAACCTGATGGCCGTGGGCCGACGGAACCCCCTGAGAGCGGGTAGATTTGGCAATGCTGGCTGGTGACCTCCAGGCCGACCAGTGACCCCCATATAACGCCCGCCAACTTCGCAGTCCAGCCAAGACTCAATCACGAAACGGACCGCGGATACAGAGCCCGCGACTAATGCCGCCATGACGTGCGCTTCTCCTCTGACCTCCCTGGGCCCGGCAGACGGGGCTTGGTAAACCGCGGCTGCAGTGCGGGCGTTTGAGCCATACAGAACTGCCCTGGCGCCGACGATCCAACGGAGCTCTACGTGCGGACACGGACGCCATTCTTTGGGGCCTTGGTGTTCGAGGGCAGCGAGACAATGAAGTGAGTGGGCCACGCCTTGCACGACTTCGGGAATCCTGGGCCTGGCGCCGCCTGGGGAACTGGAGCCAACCGACGACACCGGGGGTTGAGGTGCCTTCATTACTGTTTGGACAGTGATCACGCGGACCTTCTGCTGAGGGGGGGCTGAATCTGTTGCTCCTACGTCCGGACCGCCACGCATTGCATAATCTGATCAGACGCGGAGCCCAGCATTTGACCTGCGGGCGCCGCCCCAGATGATATAGCTGCGCTCTTACCTCCCCCCCCCCTCCACTGCCGGTGTGGGTCCTTCTTGAAGCTGCGGCAACCCGGGGTCGGGGTCCGACTGGTGGAAACCGGCAGACCGTTGTGGGCAACTCTCACAAGCAGGCGGCGGCGAGTAGCTAGTGCGACCCCAGCCCCCATCTCTGGCACACTACACCCCCTACCACCATCATGGCGAGCGGCCGCAGCGGACGCGGTGCGGTTCAAGCCAAACTCGATACGTTTGCGTGGCAGAAGGGCCAAGAGGAGAAGCAAGCCAGCTCTACACCTGATGGGAAACAACCAGAACCCACGCTGCAAGATATTTTGGCCGCAGTAATGGCGGTGCGCACCTCCCTGGAAGGCCGCATACACACCGTCGCCTTGGAGGTTTCACTGATGAGAGCGGACATGAAGAAAATGGCAGAACGCATGCACGAAGTTGAACTCTCGATCAAGGACCTGTCTTCGGATACCGACCTTCTCAAGCGCAAGGTGGCCGAACTCCAAACCACCCAAGAAGCATTGACATTGCAGCTCGATGATTATGAAGGCCGCATGCGGCGCAATAACATCCGCATCTTGGGGGTGCCGGAACGAGCAGAGGGGACCGCGGCAGACCTCTTTGTCGAGGACCTAATCCTCAACCGCCTGCGGCCGAAGGGCCTATCCCAACATTTTTCCATTGAATGCGCACACCGAGTGCCTGGGGTCAGAGCAAGGCCTGGCGCACCCCCACGACCATTGTTGGCAAGAGTCTTCAACTTTCGCGACAGAGATGTCATTCTCCAAACCGCGGAGCGGCTCCTCCACTGGTCAGACAACAGCAGGGTCACCCTCTTTCCGGATTTCACCCTGCGGGTCCAGAAACAGCGCTGCAGTTTCCTAGACGTTAAACGTGCATTGCGGGACCAGAGCATTAAATATGCCATGCTGTTCCTGGCTAAACTACGGGTGGAATCGGAGGGGAAGGTATGGTTCTTTGCTAGGCCGGAGGACGCCTGGGACTGGCTCGAGGGCTGGAGAACTGTTGAAAAATGTCGTCGCACACCGGCTGAGGACGGAGGCAGTAGAGGCAGGACAAGTCCGCGGACTGAGCCCCAGCCGAGTGATGATGCGGGAACACGGGGCCCAACAGGATAGAGACGGGAGGCCTAGCAGGGATGTGACTGATCTTTGGTCCACGGGACTGGTTGAAGCGACTCTCAATGACCGCAAGACGCTCAATCATGAACTTGCCTTGCACAATACCTTTAACGGGCCGTTTTGTAAGCATAAACCAGTAATGTAACTATGCCCGCCTCCGGTGGGGATACTGCCACGCTATTTGTTTTTCGGAGAAGTATCCTTTGATCGGCATTAAGGACACATTATGGGATCAAATGTTTAGGGGGTATGAGTATTCGTATGATTGCCTAAGGGAGTGGGGTTGGATCACGTTCCTAACACTGTTGAGGGTGGGCGAAAGGCACTCTGCAAGTTGGGGGTGGTGGGAGGTTCTGTGCCCGCCACGCAGGGAGGCAGGGAGGGGGGTGGGAGTTGGGGACCCGGGGGGAGGGGGGAGGAGGGTTTGTTTGGTTTCTTTAGTTTTTTCTCTTGTGATGAAGATTGCAAATTTTGTTGTGCATATGATGGAGTACACGGGACACACAGCTCCGACACGTTATACATCACAGTACACGATGGAGCCTTGGCCTGATGCTGCATTATGCCTCCTGCTGGTACTATGTCTGCCCGTACAGCGCGGAGTTGTCTCCGCATATTAACGTGGAACGTTAACGGGCTGGGTGATAAACTAAAGCGGGGGGGTGGTGCTCCACTATCTTAAGCGACAGGCCCCAGATGTAGTATTGCTCCAAGAGACGCACCTCCAAGGCAACACCTGCAAAGCTCTTGACCGTTGGGGTTACAGACTGGTAACGCACGCCGGGTTCACATCTAGCTCCCGGGGGGTGGGCACTGTCATCCGTAAACAATGCCCCTTTATTCTAGGTAACATTTGGACCCATGACCTGGGTAGATACGCTGCTGTAGCGGGCACGTGGGAAGGGAAGCCCCTTAATATTGTTTCAGTCTATGTTCCCCCGGCTCTTAAGACGTCTACACTCTCGGATCTGGGCAAGTTGCTGCTGGAGCTTCCAGTCGGCTCACTGGTGCTGGGGGGTGATTTTAATTTGGCCTTAGATGGGCGTGTGGATCGTCGGCCTCCTAGACCGGATACACAGGACACATCCGCCCTGCGGGACTTTCTCACTGCGTTTGGTCTTCTGGACCTTTGGCGTCATTTTAACCCCCTGACTCCAGGCTTTACATTTCACTCTGGGGCCCACGGAAGTCAATCTCGTATTGTTCACCTGTTCACGCATATGGATGACCTCTACTACTTTAGTGAGGCCACGCTTCTCGCCCGTGGCATCTCCGACCACTCCCCAGTTATGACCCAATTGACTATACCCCGGGAACGTTCACGCCTTACCCTCTCTATCACTCCGTGGAGCCTGAAGATCCACATATCCGGAGTGCTCTCATGGAGGGGGTTGGTTATTACTTCGCAGAAAATACACACTCAGTACAATCTAGCGGTACATTATGGGGGGCCTTTGGGGCAGTAATCAAGGGTCAGGCGCCTTCACTGATGGCGGGCCATAAGAGGGAACGGGTGGCCAGACTGACGGCCTTAGAACAGGAAATACGAGACTTGGAGGACGAGGTGGCGGTCACTGATGACGACCGCTCTATCCATGCCTTAGATATGAAGCGCCTGGACTATCGACAGTTAGCTAGGGACGCAGTAAGGGCTAAGCATAAGGCAACTGCACACAGGGTTTACGAATTAGGCGAATCCACTGGTAAGATGCTGGCATGGTTGGAAAGGCGTGAGACGGCTCACAGATGGGTGCCCCTCAGAGATCGGTACGGGGGATCCAATACCTGACCCACAACCGATTGCTGAAGCCTTCGCCTCTCACTTTACTTCTATATATACCTCCACCACAGGCACCACTCTGCAGGACTCACGAGATCTCTTGGCCACAATTCCCGTTGCGGTCCTCACCCCGGCTGACCACGACTCCTTGGAAGGGGACCTCACTGAGGAGGAGCTGGCGACCGCTATTAATGGCATCAAATCCGGCAAGGAGATGGGCCCTAACGGGCTCCCGATAGAACTTTTTAAGCTCTTATCCTCCAAGATAACACCCACCTTGCATGCCATGTATGTTGAGAGCTACCAGTTGGGCTTCCTCCCAAAGGAACGGATGCATGCCACTATAGCTGTTATACATAAACCGGGCTAGTCGGCCACGCGCTGTGAGTCTTATCGACCCATTTCACTGTTGACGGCCGAGAATAAAATCCTGGCCAAGGTATTGGCCAACTGGCTCCTTCCGGTGCTGTGCAAAATCATTCACCCTGACCAATCTGGCTTTATGCCTGGCCGCAACACGGCCCATAACCTCCGCCGTTTGCATGGCGTACTGGGGAGGATCCTGGAAGATGCGGAACTCTTATCCCTTGACGCAAAAATGGCGTTCGATGTCATCGAGTGGCCCTATCTGTTTGCCCTTCTCGACCGGGTGGGGTTCGGCCCTAATTTTATCCGGTGGGTCCAATTGTTATACACGCGCCCCTCAGCACAAGTGGTCATTAACCAACACACCTCCAGTAGTTTTAGCCTCGGCAGGGGCACCCGTCAGGGTTGCCCTCTCTCGCCCCTCATTTTCGCCCTCTTCTGGAACCGTTGGCGACGTGGATTAGGGGCGATCCTATGATTAGCGGCCTGCGGTGGTCGGACCAACATGAGGATAGAATTTCCCTCTACGCAGACGATGTCCTGCTATATGTGGCAGCCCCTAGGGCCTCGATTCACAGAATTTTACATATTTTCGCCATCTTTAGTGCCCACTCCGGTTACACTATCAACTGGGGAAAGTCGGTCCTGTTCATGCTGCGGGGTCCGGTCCCTCGGATGCCCAAGGACATCACTATCACGGTTGCCGGTGAGGGCTTTTGCTACCTCGGCATCCACATCACACTTAACCCCACCCGATTCTATGAGGCCAACCTCCTGCCCCCGTTGGTCAGATTCCGTAAAGACGTCACTCACTGGCGGACGCTACCTCTGACTCTGCTCGGCAGAGCGGCATTGTTCAAAATGCTGGCCCTCCCTCGCTTTTTGTATGCGTTGCACAACACTCCTCACAAGGTCCCAGATGCATATTTTGTCAGTGTGGAGAGTGAGGTTAGACACCTCTTGTGGGATGGAAAGTGTCCACGTATTGCGACACACAAGCTTACCAGAGGGTGGTATGACGGGGGGATTGCGCTGCCCGACCTGAGGCGATACTAATGGGCCTCCCAGTTAGCTGTGATAAACCAATGGGTTTTTGCCCCACCACTAGAGCTGGCATACCGCACTGATAGGTGGGTTATGTCCAAGGGCGGTTATCAACGAGCGCTTTACTCCAACCCCAAGAGACTTCCCCTGACAGGCCCGACTGCTCACACAGTGACAATTTGGCATACAGTTACCAAGAAAATGGGTTGGCATAACAAGATCACGTCACTCACCTCCCTGTGGGAATCCGAACGATTGGGCACACTGAGTAGGTCTCCAGGGTTCGATAAATGGGACCTTATTGGACTTTCCTTGGTGGGGGACCTATGGAAACGCAGCGGCATGGTCTCATTTGCAACTCTTCAAAAAGAATATTAACTTGCCGAGTCAGAAACTTACCTTTACCTACAAATTAGGCACGCCCTCACCTCTGTGATCTCTAAGGAGGAGGCCTTGCCTGAGGCCTCCTCGTTGGAGGACAGACTTTTGACTGACCCTCTGACCAGTAAGGCGATGTCGCTTACTTATCGTAAACTTATCATTAACCAACCTGACCCCTTAGTCCGACTTCGCCAACAGTGGGAAACGGATGTAGGTTATTTAGAGGACGATTACTGGCAGGAAGCCCTCTCCTCTCCCCGGGTGGTGGCCATCCCCATGCGCCTGGTCCAGCTCAAGGTCTTACATAGATCCTACTTACCCGCGCACACACTGGTTAAGATGGGCCGTAGGACAGATGCCGGCTGTCTCAGGGGGTGCGCTTCAGAGGGCACCTTCTTTCACATCATATGGGAGTGCTCGCGGTTGCAGCCCTACTGGGAGAAAATAGTCGCCGAGCTGGTGAGGGTGGGGGGGGGGGGGAAAAGCGATCACGTTATCTCCCCAGCTTTGTTTATTAGATGTCTGGGAGGCCACAGACCTGACCCAAACCGAACGTACGTGGGCATCATTGGGATTTGCTCTGGCGAAAAGAAATATTGCTCAGGGGTGGGGTACTGATGTCTCAACGACCTATTCAAAATGGGCCAAGGATATGGACAGGGCTATGCTTGCCGAGAAAGATGTGTTCACGCACCGTGGTTGCCCAACGAAATGGGACCATAAATGGGCAAAGTGGAATGTCTCCAGAGGCGGACTTTGTATTTCCCCTACAGTGGAATTACGCAAAAATGTTCTGGATATCGCTGCTCTTACTATTTAACGATATCATGTATTGTGATGTAATATGTATAGCTATTCAATTGTCATATCTGTGTCTCTTTGCAAGTATGTGTGCCCGTGAGAGTTTATTGTACCATCACAACTGTTTAATAAAAAGAGAATTTAAAAAAAAAAAAAAAATGAGGTAAGGTGATAAAGGTAGAGGGAGGATTTGAATACAAAGGGTTAAGAAAAGGAACGATAGTAAGAAAGCGGACTGCCACACAAAATCTGGGCAAAATGAGGAGCATATGGGGGTGGTAAAAACCACTTTTAACAAGCACAGGCTAAAGCAGGACTATAGACTTGGGAAATGCTTTTTGCCAATGTTGTTCTGCAGCATCGTGACACATGCGTAAGGTTGTGGCAACTATTTTGGTTTTTTTGTATGTAATAACTGTTCCAAGTTGCCGATGCCCGTCTTGGACAATCAAATAATGCTAATAACAACAACAAAAACACGAAAGTGTGCTGAAGCACATTTTCTTTTTTTTAAGAAAGGAGTGAACCAGCAGCAAATTGCAGCGCTGTCAAGAACTCCAAAGCATGCAACATTAATGGAAGCAACGGTAGGATGGGGACATGGGTTGCGTAGTAGCGAACACTGGAGAGGGGATAGAGGAACCTTAAGGGCGAGGGCAATGTGGAAAAAAAATCTGAAAAACCCGGATGGGGAGTGGTGGGGAAGCAACAGACAAGATGGGCTGGGGAGCAATATGCAAAGTGAAGAGGAACAGGGATTTGTGGTGAGGGGAAGCAGCACATGACGGGAAGAGAAGGGAGCACTAAGAATAGGAAAGGTGGGTTTCAAGGCTGGCATCTCCCTGGAACAGAAATTCTAATGCAAAACAGAGTAACAACACCTGGTTAAAATGGATGGGAAGGGGTGAAAAAAAGATCTAAGCAAACCTAGTAGAAAAAACAACCAGTAGGGACTATATTCAAGATTAATGGCATATACACCATTTGAAAATTAATGTTTTCAGAAATATTAGAAAAAATACTTCCTGTGAATTGGTTTCTATAAATGATAAATATTATTCATCTTGAAACGTTCTATTAAGCAGTTTAGACTAAATGGTTTCTCAGGACTGATAACGGTACAAATCCCTTTTTCTAGAAATCACATACAACCTAGATAACCATCTACCCTATCCTGTAGCTTCTGTCTCCTAAGAGTATAAAGGAATTCTCCCTCAACTTCTATGACAGAAAGATTATTTCCTCGCAAGTGCTCGCTCATACTGGAGAAGTTATTGCAGGAGAATTCATTCAATTGTTCATGTAGTGCACCCCTTGCTCTACAGGTACCTTAAACCACGATGACACAAAAGAAGGCAGCAGCGGAGAAAGCTGTAGTTCAGACATGTAAGTGATGTTTGAGTGCACCTGATATGGTATGTTTGTTCCTGCTCACCTGTGAGGTTCTCTCCGGCTGAAAGCCCTCGCCAAGCCCTCTGATGGCAAATTTGGTGGCATTCCAGAGCTTGTTGCAGAAGTGGCGATATCCAAGGATACGGTTCACGTCCAAGTTGATGTCTCGTCCTATAAGACAAACCAGTACGATCACAGTTTTAGACTGAGACCGCAGTCTATTGAAGAAATCCACCAGACACAACCCTGCTGCCGGAGGACACAAGTGCATGATGGAGAGGTCTTGTACGCGCTTGCAGACGGTGCCATCAAACAAGCCATTACATTTTTTAATTTAGAAGACAGTGTTACAGCTGTACGGAGCAAAGTGAAGCAGCTTCATTTAGAATGAAGGGTTCTGCAGGCAAAAATAGTACCCAGCCCATTAATGTCTTGGAAGAAGATAGGAGGGTACCAGAAAGTATAGTATTACAAAAGAAAAAAACCTGGTACACGAAGCCTGAGAATGAACAGCGCAGCACTTGCAGCCCCCAAAAGCAGCACAGGAGGCATTCTTACCTTGGCTGGTGTAGGCGCAGAGGGCAAATCGAAGGGCGTCTGTACCACACTCAGGGATGCCATTGGGGTAATCTGATTTCTAAGAGAATGGTGAGAGAATGAGACTGAGGGTATGAGTGGCCCCAAGAAACGGAAGCAGCCCATATGATTTGTCCTCTCCTTAACACTTCTATTCTACGCCCCTGTATTCACAACCAGATGGAACTCGTCTATGGCCTATGCCCAGATTAGTCCCCTTTAGTCCAGTTTAAATGTGCATTCTTTCATTGCTTCTTTTTCCATGCCTCTATATTTTACCTCCACAACACTTTAAACTTATGTGCCAGTTCTGCACACCCCACATTATCGCCTGCATTAGACATTTTTTCCTCATTTTGCCCCAGCTGGTTCTTCTGTGGTTCTCGTGCCTCCTTTTTCATTCTCTTTTCCGACTCTGAAACAAAACACCCTCCCAGGTTTTTGCAACAATATAATCTTTTTCCTCCATCAGGTCACTTCTCTACCAGGTTCCTTCTTGTCTGCTAAAAACATTTATCTAGAACCCTTCTTTCACTTTAAGTCCCTAACTACCTGCAAGGATTCCTGAATATTTGTGGCCCTTCCAGTCTTCCTCACTGATTTATTCTCCTGAGAGGGAGGAGGACAACTGACGAAGACAAAGTCATTTGAGTCGAATGTACTCAGCTTAGCAGACGTGCTCATGTACCTGACCCTCCTTTGCACGCTCCATCTCCGCAGGATCCAGGTTGCTCTCCACGAGCTGTGCGTGTAGACCCTGCAAAATGGAGCAAGACAAGACTATGACATCAGGCGATCACCATCGCTGAGCACCAGCCTCAAAAGAACACAATGGAGAGTGAGCTTTCATGACCTGCACATATCACAACCCTTCACTGGCATTCACACTTGGCCATTCCTCCTAAGAAGCCCTTGACTGACTGACTGTATTTTTATTGCTTCCCGGTGCAATCAGACCACACTATACTCCTTATTACAAGGAATCCTCTTCTGCATCATTTAAAGCTTTAAAAACACGTTTCTACTCTTTTCAGAAATAAAGCTAAAGTGGCCTAATGTGGTCAGGAGGTTAAGGTGATGTTTGTAGCCAGGAACTGGTTGGCACATTGTGAGATGTTGGGCACACCATCTCCCCTTCGTACATCATTTAAGCCTTTGAGAAGAGACTTTAGTTATTCATTCGTTCATTCGTCTGTGCCCTACATGCCACTGGGCTTATGCTACAGCTGCCAAACTCCAGATGATTGATTCTTTCTTCCACTGAACTTATTTCCTGGTATCCCTCCAAGTGGCATTCTTTTTCGCCACAAACTATATGCATAAAGACCATTATCCTTGTTACAGCCCTCTTAACCATTAACACCGCAGATTCCGCACCTCAAGAGTGATTCCGCTGATCACATCCAATGGGTCAATGACGTTGCCCAGAGATTTGCTCATCTTACGACCATGGGCATCACGCACCACAGCATGCAAATAAACCTGGAAAGGAGAAGTGGACAAAAACAAGAGAGATGACTGCACATTCGAATTGGGCCTCAGAATGCAAGCAAGCGTGGTACCACATACACAAAAAACCAACCCATTCCTTCTCCATAGGACAAAATAGGTCTCGAGTTCCCTAGTTCTGTGTACCACCACTCTGGAACCGCCAGTGGTACTCAAAGAAAATGGGACTAATCTAATGTTCACTTTGTAATGAACTTAATGTGGCCACAGTTTGAACCTATCCACTTTCCTATGACACAGAACGATCGCTATACCTGAGCCAGAGATTGCCCTCAGTGTGGCCAATTATGACCAGGAAACGTATTCTGTCTGCTCAAACCCATCCATGCTGGTGTGTTGCATAGACACCGGTCTCCATACAACTTACAGTATTTTAGGCATCTCAGAGCTGCACCGCAGGGGCGTAATGCAAAATGATGGGGCACCCCTGCAGAATGTGATGAGGCCCCACAGTCCCCCATATCTCACATATATACACTGGCCAAATGGCTGAATTGGGTTCCTCGAAGGTTTAGGGCCCCTCCAAGGTTTGGAGGGGCCCTTGGTGCCACAGGGGCCTGCTTTAAGCCCCTGCTGTACAGGGCAAAATAGAACCCAAGGCTCTGGCGGTTAAATGCAGTTTTTCAACTTTGCCCTTCACCTATTGATTGATGAATATTACCTCAACGCAAATTTGAACAGCTGGTTAATTATCCTTACCTGAAATCGACGCAGGAGAGGATCGGAGCTGAGGCCGGTTTGGTGCGGACACTGGACCCCGGAGCGTCCTACGGACTGATGTGAGCAGCCGGGCGAGAATCACTTTGCGATCCCGCTTCTTGAAGTTGTACCCAGCTTCGACTCAACTGCTGGACTCACGGTTGCCTCGGGTGGAATCGGAGCTGGAACCGGGCTGGTGCAGAAGCTGAGCCGCGACTCAGCTGCATCTGGGTCATTGCTGGCTGAACCCCTGCGCTGAGTCCCCTGCCCTCACGAGACGCCACTGGTGCAAATTCTAGCCTCCGGCGCTACGGCCGACTGGTGGAACCCCCCTCCCTCACGAGCCATCGCTCCATGCTCCTGGGCCATTACCACTCTGCCCCGGACTCATCCAAGTGGGGCCGGCTGGTAGACCCCCTGCCTCAGGGGCCGTCGCTCCATGCTCCAGGGCCACCGCCGCTCTGCCCCGGTCACTTCCAAGTGGTGCCCCCTCTTTGTTGTAAAAAGGGTCGGAAGTGCTGCCGCCTGGAATGAGTCGGATATCGGTCCGAAGGCGTTTGATGTGCAGAGAATGTCGGTCTGTGAACGGGGGCTGAAGCGCTGCCGTTGGGGGTGAGTCGGACGGCGCCACGCTGCTGGTGCGACTCCTTGTTTGGTCCGGTCTCAGCGGAGTGCGACGTGACACCCCGCTTCTTCCTTGTTCAACATGAATGGCTTTGCGCGATTCTGTCTCGGGGACAGTCAGGGTCTTAGTGACCTTTCAGCGCATGGAGTTCGGGAAACTTGGCCCTTTGCGACGGTAAGGCCGAGACGGGGTCCGAAGGGGTAACACTCATTGAATGCCGCAAGATCCTTGGGTCATCAACGCTTCCCCTCCGCTTCTGCCTCCTATACCCAGTTCGAGGATTCTCCTGGTCCTTGACTTTTGGGTCTAACTAACTCTTGACCCCATTTTGTTCTGTTTGTTTTTTTTCCTTCTGTTTTTACTCTGATTGTTTGGTCCTCCATTTTGTTTCCCCTTCCCCAGGCCCAGAGAAGACGCCCCTGGAACTGTGGCTTTAGCAGGGAAGGAAATAGAAAAAGGTCTTTCTCCTCCACTCTCATAGGGCGGCCATCTTAGATTGGGGCCCTTCCTAAAGTTCTGGCCAATCGAACAGAACTGAGCATCTCCCTTGCAATCGAAAGTTTGCAAGTATTGCTGCAGGTTATTAAATTTTCTACACTCCATATGCCCTACCTCACACCTATTCACTAATTCTCTGTTCATTTCCCGCAATACAGCCTCAACTGTGGCAGGGCAGTTTTATTATCAATCTAATTCCTGACTGTATTCTATAATTTGTAATTGAAACTCAGCCTGTGCAACTGCATGTCTTATGTCATTGCTATCCTATGCTCTATATGCACTTTTTCTGAGCTACCTCATCTCGATGCTTATTGCACTAAATTGTGTCATGTACTGCACCCACACAATTCTACCTCCTGTCGATTCGCTAATGCTTTGATTCAATCTCTGTAATCTAGCTTTAAATGAAGCAGGACATCATTAGTATTTTCTAATATCGGACTGCATTCTGTAATTGTATTTGTAAATTAGCCCGAGTAGCGGCTTGTTATATTTTATTTTATTTTTTATTGTTATTCCTATGTTCTATATGCACTCCTACTGATCTACCTCACCCAGCTGCTTTTTAGCACTAAACTGTCTCTTATATTGCAGCCGGAGCAACTGCAGGATATAATTACTAACAACATATTTGAAGGTTTGATAGCTCAATGTTATGCCATTTTAACCCTCTATGGCTTTGAATTGTATCTTTACTTACGACTCGACAAACCAATTCAATTCTCTGTCGCTAGCCCCCTTATCCCTTCCCTCTTCTCTCGTCCTGGCTTTTAACTGGTTCCTTCGCCCCCACATCCTCACTCGCCACGTGGTTCTTTTGCCTGCCTATTAAACAGTCTTGCTCTCCCCCTTCGAACGTCGCCCCACCGCACACCCTCATAACCTAGCCCTCCCGGAGGCTTACTTGAGTCCCTGGCTCTCCCCCTATTTCCCCTGGTTCACCCCCTTCTTCCCGAGGCCCCCTGACCGTTCTTGAGGATCAACATGACTCCCCCCAGTAATCCCCTCATTTCTCCGGATCCATCCATTACTAGACATGGCCCCAATTCTTGGACCATCCGTTACCCCCCTAACCTCTCTAAAAATGCTAAGAAGAATTTTAAGCACAAATTATTAAAACGGCACCAAGAAACCTTATTCGTTAATAACTACCTTAGTCTCACCTCCAATATAAAAACTAACTACATCTTTTATTCCAAACGCCCCTCCGAATGGAAAAGTATCTTCCTCAACCACCTCCCCATCTCGAAATCATGCAAAATCCCATATGGCCTGAAACTGTCTACCACCCCCTCCCCTGCTTTTCAAGGTGAAATTGACATCTCTATTTTCAAATCCGGTAATATCCTCATTCAAGCCTCTGAAAAACATCTCTCCACCTTTGAACACCACTACAACACCCTATCCTACCTTCTATCGAAATCTCCCTCCAATCCTCCAGCCTCCCAATCTCCGTCGGACCCCCCTCCCTATCGCTCTCTTACTTCCACCCCTCCCTCGTCGACATCCCTTCCGCAATACATGTCTCTGAAGTCCTGACACACAATTTCCCTCTCACGTCAACCATTGTCCCCCTGCCGATTCTACTTCTGCCCCCTCTGTCACTCAAACTCTCCCATCTCCTCTTGATTCGTCTTCACCTTACTCTAACTCGCCCATTTCTTCTTCTCCTTCCTCCCAACGCCTTAATCTCGATCTCCTTTCAGCCCAACTACCAACGCCAATTTCTCCTGCTCCTAACAATCGTACAGCTCCTTCTACCACTCAAACTCTCCCATCTCCTCCTGATACGTTATCAACTTACTCTAACTCGCCCATTTCTTCTTCCCCTTCCTCCCAACTCCTTAATCTCGATATCCCTTCGACCCAACTACCAACTCCAATTTCTCCTGCTCCTAATAACCCTCTCCCCCCAACCTAGACGTCTTTCAGCCTCACTCTCCCCACGCACCCTCACCTCCCCTGGACTCACAACGAGCTTCAGGGAACCTCCTTTCTCTCCGCCCTCCTCTCCCTTCATCCATCTTTCAAGGTCAACCCTCCCCACCCTCCTCCTGGGCTCCCACCCCGCCCCACCCCAGACCGCCCGCCCAGCCTATCTCGGAACTCGATCCTCTCCCCCTGACTTCCCAGCCCCGTCCCTATCTCTCTTATTACACAGACACTCTTTAACATCGAACTACATCTCGCCAACCTGTCGTTTGAACTCACATCACTCAGGAACGACGTCAACTCCCTCTCTGCTCTTAACCTCCCCAAACAATCTATTTCCAGCCACCCTAACCAATCTATTTCCATGAGCTCTGACCAATTAATCACCTTATCCCAACAACAAAGGAAAACTTCCCCCCTCTGCAAGGATCTTGATAGTGCTTACCCCGCCTCAAGCCATCTCCCCTCTCCTGTTCTCTGTATCCCCAGTCGCTCTTCCCCCTTATCTCCATGATTACGGACCCCCCGGCCCCCTCGCAACCATCCCTGTGATCCTTGGAACCAACAGAATGCCTTCCTCCCCTGCCTCTCCCAGGCTGCCTCCGCAACGCACCACTATCCATACTATCCCCCCCAAAACCAATCCTAAACCCCTTACCTGCATGCTGGTTAACTGCCGCTCTGCTGCATGTCATGCGATCGAAATTTCAGAAACTATTCTTCGTGAAAACATTGACATCGCCTTCCTAACTGAAACTTGGCTCAATGACCACTCTTCTTCCATTCTTGACCTGCTCTCTCCCCCTGGCTACTCCATCCTCAGGAAAGATAGACCTGGCAAAATCGGAGGTGGTCTTGCCATAATCTATAAAAATGAACTACAACTCTCACTTGTGCAGAGCTCTGCTCATTCGACTTTTGAATACCTCGGTGCAGAACTTCGAGTCCATGGTACCACACCTATTCGCCTTCACAACATCTACCACCCACCCACTGACTCTCTTCCCTTTGTAGAAGAACTGGCCGACCTTATCTCTCAATCCTCGCTTTCCAATTCTAAAAACCTCTTCCTCGGGGATTTTAACCTCCATTGGAACAAACAGGATGATCCTATGATTAACATCCTTATAGATCTACTTGATATTAATGACCTGAAACAACTCTGCCATGCGCCTACTCACTCAAAAGGAGCCACACTGGATGCTATCATTACTAGCCCCGATTTAGCCTCCCTTTCCTCCATCGTTCCCATCGACTGGTCTGTTCATCACCTCATCCTTTTCACGATCTCGAACACTATGCTACCCCCTCCCCCCAAAACCCTCAAACAGAAGAAATTGACTAGAAACTTCCATCTTATACCCCCTGGCGAACTTGAGAATAAAGAAAGCGCAACTCCGACTACCGCCTCCTTCTCTAAATGCTAATGACCTCACCGAGCACTTTAATAAATCCATCACAGATGTCCTTGACCAAATTGCTCCAGCCAAACTTAAACTTCAGAAAAACACCTCCTCCAAATCCTGGTTTAACACAGATCTCAACAATGAGAGGCGCGCACTTAGATCGACGGAACGCATTTGGAGACAAAACCCTTCGCCCACTAATCTCGCCCCTACTCAGATCCGCCAGGTTCAATTACAAAAACATATCCTTAATACCAAGGCTGCCTTCTTCCGCTCCCAACTAGACCGGGCCAAAAATAGACACAGGGAACTATTCAGCTTGATTAAAAAACAAACCTCCACTGCCCCCCCAAGATGACGGTCACTATTGAGAGATGTGAAGAAATTGCTAACTTCTTCTCTGAAAAAATCTCTAAAATTGACCACTCCTTCGCCCTTACACCCCTTCCTCATCGCCCTCAACCCCCCCTCCCCAAGACTCTTCCTCCAGCTCTCCGACCCTCCTAACACTCCCACATGACCCCTCATCTCTGCCTCTAGTCGTCTCTCTGCCTGAATCCGACCTCACCAAACTTGAAAATAAAAATAATGCTTCTTGGCTTCACTTCCATTCAGTTACTGAACACGAAGTCCTCAACGTCATTGCCAGACTTAAACCTTCCTCTCACTCCAGAGACCCGCTCCCTGCCAACCTTGTCCAAGATTTAAAACACATCATTGCCCCGTTCTGGACTTCTATCATCAACTCCTCCTTTGCCACGGGTTGTGTCCCGGTCTCCCTTCAGCTAGGACAAATCACTCCCATCCTCAAAAACTCTGCTGCTGACCCCAATGACCTTAATAATCTCCGACCAATCTCTAACATTCCTCTCCTCTCTAAAGCCCTTGAAAAATGTGCACTGCTCCAACTAGACTCACACATCGACACATTCAATCTGTTGGACTCTTTTCAATCAGGTTTCAGAAAGGGATGTAGTACAGAAACGTCCATGCTCAATATAATTGACGACATTCATCACTCCCTTGACAAGGGCGAGTCCTCCCTTCTCATTCTCCTGGATCTCTCTTCAGCTTTTGATACTGTGAATCACTATGTTACTCAACACTCTTAAAGATCGTTTTGGCCTCAACGGATCAGTGCTTAAATGGTTCTCCTCCTTCTTTCAACACAGAACCCAGCAAATCAAAATTCACGACTGCCTTTCTAAACCTATGCCTGTCTCACTGGGTGTCCCACAGGGCTCTATTCTCTCTCCCTCTCTTTTCAACCTCTTTATGGAACCCCTCACCCTTATTCTTAAGCATGCGGGAATCAAGTATCACCTATACGCTGATGACACTCAACTTTATCATAAGATTCAATCCCACGCTGACATACTACACCTCAATGACACCTTGACTAAGATCCAATCCTGGTTCCACTATAACCACCTCAAACTCAACCCTAAAAAAACTGAAATCATTCTTTTCTCCCCCAAAAACAGCCCGCTCCCTATCCAAGCCTGGATTTCTGACCTCACAGCGCTCAACTGCTCTCTCACCTTATCCAACTCAGTTAAATCCCTCGGAATTAACAACGACCAGAACCTCTCTCTCAACTCCCACATAAAAACTCGGCCAAAAGTGCTCTCTTCACTCTCTTTCACCTCAAGAAATTAAAACCCTTCATCCCGGCTGATGACTTTAGATCAGCTGTCCAATCACTGGTCCTGTCTAAAATAGACTATGGTAACGCCATTCTCTCTGGAACACCTAAAGTCCACCTAGCCCCAATCAAATCCGCTCTTAACCTTGCTGCTAGACTCATTACCGACCTCAAACGGTTCGATCACATCTCCCCTACCCTTAAAGCCCTCAACTGGCTCCCTATTGAAGGCAGATCTACCTACAAGACCGCCTGCATTACACACAAAGCCCTGCATCAACACTCCCCTCTGTACCTTGCAGACAAACTGCTCAAAGCGGGCTGCTCTCGAACACTGAGGAGCTCAAATTCTCTCGTTCTTGTCCCTCCTCTGTTAAACAAGAAATCTACTCAATCACGCTCCTTCTCTGGAAATGCGCCTACCATCTGGAACGCACTCCCTAAAGAACTTCGCTGCAACCCCTCCTACTTCAGCTTCAAAAAGACCTCAAACTTCACCTTCTCGAAAAATTCTGGGGGCCTTAACCCCTTCCCTGGGCACATCCCGGCCCCCTACTGTTTTGGATTCCCCCTTCTGACCTCACGATACCCTTTCTCCAGCCCCTTCCCACCTCTCACTTTTCTTGCCCTCTATCTCTCTAATTCCTCTCTTAGGCCCTGCTTGATGTATTTGGTATTTCCCGACCCCCTCCCACAGCATCTCTACACTCTTACATCCTGCCCCCCGCTCTCTCTATCCCCCTTGCTCCTCGAATACCTCTCTTCTCTTGACTTGCTGCTGATCATCTCAATTTGCTGTAATTCTGTTCCCTAAACTAAGTTTACATCTATTGTTTTAATTGGATTTGAATGCTACCTCATTGTATCTTTTTATTTCCATATTTACTCATGCAACCCTTGTAAAGCGCTCTGATACCCTTGGGTCCAGCCAGCGCTATATAAATAAACTTTGTTATACCTCCTACAAAAAACTCGAGCGTCATAGTTCTACCCATCAATCATAGGTCTACAGCCTCTGGTCCTCACCTTTCTCTCCAGTGGTGTGCAGAGCTTCTTTAAACGAAAGTTGAACACCTGGTAGGCTGAGAGGAGCAGCTTATATCAAAGTCTTGGGGCATTTGGCCCAAATCGGATTTAGCAGTCACACAGAGAATTTGCTCAAAACCTTATGGGGAAACCAACCCTAGCAAAGTGCATTTTAAATTTAGATTTGCGTCAGAACAAGATCCAAAGGAGCAGACACTCAGGTTGTATATTGTTTCCAGGCAATGCGTTCTCCACCAACACAAAGCACATCATGCAGGGGATTGAGTAAGCAGTCTGCCTTCTCTGTGTGAAGTGTGCATTCTTGCTGCCTTTAGGTCATGTCTTTGTTCAGGTGTTGCTCTGGTCAGGACACAGGCTACCTTGCTGAAATCAGAATGGTCCAGGCCAAATGAGCAACACAAGAACCTCCATGCTCTAGGATGAGGATTCAAGACAGACAGTTCACTTAGATAATTGAAGGGGGGGGTCAGAGAAGCAGCAAAGAGCAACATGCAAGAAAACAAGAGACTGCAGCACCGATAACGCTAAACCATATGGAACACACTTCAAACTCATGGGAGGGGGGTATGAGGGAAGGGGTAGGTGGGTATCTTTCTATTCATTTACCAAAGCATGCTCACTGGCATTCCACACAGAATCAAGCAGGAATAGGGGAGCTCAGTCATGACTCTACATGGATTTATCAAGGAAGAGTGTGTAGGCAGTCTTCCCCAATGTAGTTCAAGTAAAAAGGCTGATAAATGACTAATATTATAAGTTGCTACCAACCGTTAGGAGTGTGATAACCTGGCCATAGGGGCGGGAGCCACTCACATTAAAAGAGGGACCACTTTCAACATAACAGCTAACAGAGCATGTAGACCACTTGTCAGGCGAAGTAGGTCAAAATATACGGGCCTGCCACAATGATAAAACGAAGAGCATGTAGTCACGTGGACATTGTGCCAAGGACTTTCAGCCTAGGTCTCAGGTTTCTGATTTATTCCCTGCTTTCTCAATTTGCCTCTGCAAAATTTAGACTTAGTGCAGAATAAATATGACTTTGCTTTAACAAAATTTGCTTAAACATAAAAATAATTGCCATTCTTTTAAAACAAGTTTTAACTGCCCAATACCATGAAATTGTCAGCACTAGCGCACTGGTGACCAAGGTCAAACTGAAGACCAGTGGCTGTGAACCAAGCATTGACGGAACCTTCTTTAGGTGGATGCCAGCAGAAATGGAGGTTTGCCCCATCAAACGCAATTGAGAAGTCAAACTGAAATGCGCAATCGCCACGACTTTCTCCAGTTTGCATCTGAAAACAGTTCTAATATTTTCACTGCAAATCTTTATATTGAATAAAAATAAAATCTCACATACAGACATACATCGACCAAATTACTAGCTTTATGAGTTTTAGTTATTTTTGATTAAGCTGCGATTACATACTATCTCAAAAGCTCCCAATTTCAGACATTCAGATCTTAACTCTATCCCTGGTGATTCAAAATTGGTCATAGCGAGCCTGTGCAAGAACTCTCCGAAAGCCATATCTTTGAAAATGTGCATTAAATGAACAGTCTCAGGACTTTCACCAGTTAGTGAACTCAGCAAAACCCCATTACCTCTTTGAAGGGCAGTTTTCCCGTCAGGGTCAAACCCATCATCACCATTCTGGCCACCCAGAAGAAGAGAATGTCATGGCCTGTCTCCAGCAGCGTCCCTGGGTAGAAAACCTTCAGATCCTCAGTCTGCAATTAGAAGGAACAGGAGCTGAAAGGGATCAACACTGCCACAAGTCAATCATACTGCAAACAGATAAAGTGAAGTGGGTGACTCTCTTCAGGAGCGGCAGTAATGGGCATGGACACATGGCTCTCTTTGACCTGCAAGTATCGTGAATGCGAAACACCAGACACGGACTGGATAGGTCGGAAAAGATTGTTCTAAAAGAGCTCAGAAGATGGACCAGTCCAGTGAGAGGACATTGTAAGTCATGTCATCCTTGGAAAGATGAGGCTTTACTGTAGAGGTATTGGCTGAGCGTGGAATGGGGGTTGTTTGTGGAAGAAGTTCTAAGCGCTGATGGTGTGTGCAGAGAATGAGGAACGTCTGTGCTTTGAAAGAACTGAGGAGCTAGACTGTGACAAGACAGTACAGTGCTGCTCTGAAACACTGTGCCACTTCAGTCTACTCTCCCTACAGGATGTCCACTGGGAGGTAGTATCAACACAGGGTGCTTAAAACAAAGCATGTGGGCGCTTCAAAGAAAATACTACAGTTAAGGACAGAGGTGGAAAGAGTAACACCAGAAAGGATCTGTCGCTCCATTCATTTTTGGATGACTTGTAGGATGGGAAAAAGAGATGTTGGCTGGATGTGAGGGTCTTTACTGTTGGAGACTCGAGGATGAGATATAGGGACCCTTTCACCTATTGGTCTGGGATCTGATGTAGATACATTCATTTGTGGTCCTCAGCTGTCAGGGAGCGCATCTTAAATCACTAATGTTTACCAGGAGCCTTCGATACCAGTATGCAAGTCCTGATCATTAGACCACTGTGATGCTAAAGGACTGATCACCTCCCCCAGAGGCATTTTAGGTTTGAGTTGAAGCATGAACATAGGAGAAATAAATCTCTGCTTCAAAGGACAGGGCTTGAGGGCTGCATGTGTTTCCCTGGCATACCCCCACACAGCACAAAGGTTCTTTCTAGTGGATACTCTGCCCTTTCAGACTCAGACCAGCTCTACTGGAGAGATGAGCTTAAATTATTTCTTGCATCTCCCGTGCGGTGCTCTTAGTTTGCATGCCATCTTTATTTCCCTAGTCGAAGAAGAAAGAGCAGCATCATTTCTCGTAGAGGTGGACGAGTCCACTTCTTGTGGCCAGGGAGTACTGAATATAGATTGAATTAGATACGGTTTCTGCCTTTTGTCCTCATTCCCTGACCTCTCAATACTGCCTCAATATTCTGAGCTCCCAGAGTACATTTCAGCTGGAAAGAGGGATCACCTCAGGGGGGGTGTACTGAATCGCACATGCCTGTCTCCGAGAGACTTGGACCACCCGGCCCCTGGATGGGAAGCATGTTTACAATGGGAGTAGGAAGGCTCGAGACAACTGGCTGCAGGAAGCCATTAGTGGCTAAAGCAGTGACTGATCAAGGAATGTCCTGTCTGATGATCAAATTGTTCAGGGGTTCACCGCTCCTAACCATGGCAGTCGAGCTGCGGCCAATGTCAAACAGGCTCTCCTGAAAGGAAAATGCTACTTACCAGTATGCATCTGTTCTTGGCATGTAGAGCTGCAGATCCTCACACTGTGCATTAGATCGCCATCTGGTGTTGGGCTCGGATGCTTGCACTTTGTTGTCGTCTTCGAAGAAGTCTTTGTAGTCATGTGATAGGTGACTCCTCCTTAGGACAATAGTGCGCATGGGCATCGACTCCATCCTCAGATTGTTTTTCGCCATATTGGGGAGTGATGGAGTTAGTAGAAAAGAAAAGAGATGTCCATGTGTGTGTATCTAATTAAGATAGGACTGGAGCACATACAGGTCCCGGGGAGGTGGGTGGGCGTGTGAGATCTGCAGCTCTACATGCCAAGAACAGATGCATACTGGTAAGTAGCATTTTCCGTTCGAGGCATGTGAGCTGCAGAGCTCACACTGTGCATAGACTGTACAGCAGTATCTCCCCTAGCGGTGGTCACCTGTATGTGTTGCAGTAGTTTGAAAAAGGGTTTTAAGGACAGCTTGGCCCACAGAAGCTTGTTGCTTGGCTTGCACATCAACACAATAGTGTTTAGTGAAGGTGTGTGTTGTAGACCACGTGGCTGCCTTACATATGTCTTCTAGGGGAATGTTCCCTAAGAATGCCATGGAGGCCCCTAGTTTGCGTGTTGAGTGCGCTCTAGGGGGAACTGATAATGTGCGTTTGGCTTTTTGGTAGCAGATTTGGATACATTTAACAATCCACCTTGCAACCCCGGCTTTTGAGATGGGATTACCTTTGTGTGGTGGAGAGAAAGCCACAAACAATTGTTTGGTTTTGCGAAAGGATTTAGTTCTGTCAATGTAATACATAAGGGCTCTTTTGACATCTAGGGTGTGGAGAGCTCTTTCTGCCACGGAATCTGGGTTTTGGAAGAACACAGGTAGTTCTACTGATTGGTTAAGGTGGAAAGGCGAAATGACTTTGGGAAGGAATTTTGGGTTTGTTCTGAGAACTACCTTTTTATGATGTATTTGTAAGAAAGGCTCTTGTATAGTTAGAGCTTGTAGTTCACTGACTCTCCTGAGAGAAGTGATTGCAATTAGAAACGCAACTTTCCATGTAAGGAATTGAAGTTCACATTTATGTAAGGGTTCGAAAGGTGGACCCATGAGCCTGGTAAGTACTATATTAAGATTCCACACTGGGGAAGGTGGTAATCTGGGAGGTATGATCCGCTTAAGGCCTTCCATGAAGGCTTTAATGGCGGGAACTTTGAATAGTGATAAGTGTTGTCTGTTCTGCAAGTAAGCAGCAAGGGCTGCGAGGTGCAGACGTATGGATGAGTATGCAAGACTACATCTTTGCAAATGTAGCAAATAGCAAATGATGTTTTGCGTAGAGGCTTGTAATGGTTGGATGTTATTATTAGTGCAGTAAATAGCAAATCTTTTCCATTTAGCTGCATAGCAGGCTCTGGTAGTTGGGCGTCTAGCTTCTTTTATAACGTCCATGCAGTCTGGGGGTAGGTTAAGGTAACCGAATTCTAGGACTTCAGGAGCCAAATTGCAAGGTTCAGCTGAGATGGATCTGGGTGCATTATCTCTCCATGGTTCTGCGTTAGCATTGTTGGGGAGAGGTGTAGTCTTTGGTATGGGACTACTGATAGCTCCAGTAGTGTGGTGAACCACGGTTGGCGTGCCTATGTAGGGGCTACTAGTATCATTTTGAGAGACTGTTGTTGAAGCTTGCGTACTACAAGTGGGATGAGTGGGAGCGGTGGAAAAGAGTACACAAATCTGCCGGACCAGTTCATCCATATCGCATTGCCCTTGGACTGCGGGTGTGGAAACCTGGCGGCGAAGGTTGGGCATTTGGCGTTTTGGTGTGTGGCGAACAGATCTAAGTCTGGCTGGCCCCACATCTGGAAGAAAGGTAGAAGAACTTGTGGATGTAGTTCCCACTCGTGAATCTGTTGTGTCTGTCGACTTAACAGATCTGCAATCTGATTGTGAACCCCTGGTAGGTGTTCTGCTAGAAGGTATATGTTTTGTGGAATGGCCCACCTCCAAATGTCCTGTGCTAGTTGGGACAGTTGTGGAGAGTGTGTCCCCCCTGTTTTTGTATATAATACATAGCTGTGATGTTGTCTGTTCGAATCAGGACAGCTTTGTTTTGTACGTGGAGTTGAAAGGACTTGAGAGCTAGGAATATAGCTAGTAACTCTAGGTGGTTGATGTGGAGCAGCTTCTGCTGAGTGGTCCACTTGCCTTGTGTTGTATGATGTAACAGGTGTGCTCCCCATCCTGTAAGGGATGCGTCCGTGGTTAGTACTACTTGTGGAACCGGCTCTAGGAACGGCCGCCCCTTGGACAAATTGTTGGTGTTCCACCACTGCAGAGAGCGATGTGTGCGGCTGTCCACCAACACCAGATCTGTAAGATGTCCCTGAGCCTGGTTCCATTGGCGCGCTAGGCACTCTTGTAGAGGACGCATTTGAAGTTTTGCATGAGGGACGAGAAAAATGCAGGATGCCATCATGCCGATGAGCTGCATAAACACTCTGGCTGGAAGAGAGTGTTGCATTTGAAACCTGGGGACAAGGGTTTGTATACTGGCTATCCTGGCTGGGCGGTAAGCTAGAGCAGTGGAAGTGTTTATTGTGGCTCCCAGATATTGAAGGACATGGGAGGGCTGAAGTTGGGACTTGGTATAGTTTATTGTGAACCCCAAGTTGTGTAATGTTTGTATCGTTTGGTGGGTGTGTTGGACACACTGGTTGGATGATTTGGCTTTGATAAGCCAGTCGTCCAGGTATGGGAAGACATGTATTTGTTGTCTTCGTAGATGCTCTGCTACTACTGCAAGGCATTTGGTAAACACTCTTGGAGCAGTGGTGACTCTGAATGGGAGTACTTTGAACTGGTAGTGCTGCCCATTGAGAACGAACCTTAGATACTTCCTGTGAGCAGGATGTATGGGAATGTGGAAGTAGGCGTCCTTGAGGTCTAGTGTGGCAAGGAAGTCTTGTTGTTGTAGTAAGGGAAGCACTTGTTGGAGAGTGATCATGTGAAAATGATCTGAGTGTATGTATTGATTGAGAGGTCTGAGGTCTAAAATAGGCCTGAGAGTGCCGTCCTTCTTGGGAATGAGGAAGTACAGGGAGTAAACCCCTGTGCCCTGCTGTAGCAGAGGCACTGGCTCTATGGCGCGCTTTTGAAGCAGGGAAAGTACCTCTTGTTGTAAAAGTGTAAGATGGTCTGTGGACATTGGACGCTGCCTGGGTGGTATGGTGGGGGGGTAGCTGTTAGCTCCAGGCAGTAGCCATGTTGGATAATCTGTCTCACCCACTTGTCTGTTGTAATGGAGTTCCAGACAGGCAGGAACTGTGATAGCCTTCCCCCGACAGGGGTGTTGTGGTCGGGGGAAGTGGAGGAAAGTCACTGTTTGGGAGTGGTGGAGGTACGGGTGTTGTTATTATTACCTCGACCTCTGCCCTTAGAGTTGTTGCCTCTGTAACCACCCCTAAAGTATCCTCTATTAGGAGAGGTTTGGGTGTTTGTTCGATAGGAAGAGGAACTGTCTGCGGTGGTATTCCTGGAGCCCCCTCTGTAAAAGGAGCGGCGAAAGGAGCCACGTTGCTGCGGGGACTGCAATGCTCCCATTGATTTGGCAGTGTCAGTATCCTTTTTCATCTTTTCTAGTGCTGTGTCGACAGCAGGACCAAATAGTTGGTTTTGGTTAAAAGGTTGGTTTAGTATGGTAGTCTGGACTTCTGGCTTAAAACCTGAAATGCGAAGCCAGGCGTGTCGTCTGATAAGCACGCTAGTGTTAACTGACCTAGCGGCGGTGTCGGCTGCGTCAAAGGCGCACTTAATGGAGGCATTTGAAATAAGTTTGCCTTCTTGAATAAGGTCAGTGGCTTGCGTTTTGTATTGATCAGGTAGATGTTGAAGGAGGGTTTCTAGCTGATCGTAGTGTGCCCTGTCGTACCTAGCTAGTAGAGCTTGGGTGTTAGCGATGCGCCAGATGTTGGTGGCTTGCGCAGCTACGCGTTTGCCAGAGGAATCTAACAATTTGGATTCTTTATCAGGGGCGGAGCATCCCCTGAAGTTTGGGAATTGGCGCGTTTTCTGGCATTAGAAACGACCAGTGAGTCAAGGGGAAGCTGACCTTTGATGTAGATGGGGTCATCGGGGGCAGGTCTATACTTTTTATCCACTCTAGGATTAAGGATCCTGGCTCTGACCGGGTCGTTAAAAATTTCAGGTGCATGTTTAATGACACCCTTAATCATGGGCAAAGTTTGAACAGTTTTTTGAGACCGTTCAAACGTGTCTAGAAGAAAATCCTCTTCTGGTTGGTCGGTATGAATATGCACCCCATGAAAAACGGCCGCCCTATGTATGAGTTGCCCAAAACCTATGTGATCATCTGGTGGAGATGGTTTTGTGGGATAAGGTGGAGGGCTGGGGAGGTCTGTAGGGTCTGGGGGTCATTATAACCCCAGTCATTCTGTGGTGGATTATCTGGATCCAGATATAAATTATGAGGGTCATCCCCGTACCCCATGTTGTCCTCATACTCATGTGGGGGAGAATCCGCAGGTTGAGGAGGTGTGATAGGGATGTGGAGAGGAGGGGTGTTAGAGAGAGGTATAGGGGAAGAAGGAGGCATAGGGGAAGTGGAAGAGTCCTTCTTCTTTGGAGGGACAGGCTTGTGACGTGGCACAGAGGAAATGTGTCCTGTTTTAGGATTGATATAAAGTTTGTGTTGATTAGGATCGATGGGATCCGGTGTAAACAGTTCCTCTCCTTGAATATTAGTTTTCGGCGCCGACCTTTTCGGTTCCGAACGTGGTGATGTCTTCTTTAAATGTTCCTTTGCTTTAGAAGGCGTCGAGGCGTCCTTCGGCTTAGCTACAGGCTCGACCGGCTTTAGTTTGGGGGGTGTGTCGAGTAGCTTTGGTTTCGGTGCCGAGGGATCCGCGTGCTTGGAGGCGGATTTGGGGACCGAACTGGATTTCGGCGCCGGGTGGTCTTTGTGTTTCGGCGCCGAAGGTGCCGGTGTAACGGGCACATGTGGTTTGGTCGGTGCCGAGGAACTAGAAGGCTTTGTTTTCTTGTTCGGTGCCGAGCCCGGAGGCGGGGCGTCCGAAACACGTTTACGGTCTCGACTGGGGCCCGTAGGCGAAGTACTGACCGGTGCCTTCGATTTTGCAGGGAGGGTTGGGGCAGGGACAGTAGTACTCACACGCTGCCCTGAAGGGATGGAACTGTCGGAGTCCTCTGCCTCGGAGATGATAGCGAGGTCTTCGGAGTCTTCTTCCGGAACATCGGGACCCTCATCGAAGATGTTGACGGGTTCCGGAGCGGACCTGTGCGCCATGATGTGCCTTCGGGCTCGACGATCGCGGATTGTCTTCTTGGAGCGGAAGGAGGCGCAGGCCGGACAAGTGGCCTCGTTATGGTCTGGTGAGAGGCACCGATTACAGACCTGGTGGTGGTCACTGTGAGGAAACTTTGCTCCACATTGGGGGCATTTTCGGAATGGCGTCCTTTCCATGGGCAGTAGGCCTTACGGCGTCGATGGGCCCAACGGCCCGCGTCGACGGCTGGAAAGGAGATCGAGGAAGGGACGTCGAGATGTCGATGTCGGTATGAGGCGTTGAAAGTGGAAAACGCTGCAAAAAAAACAAGTTTCGAACCGGAGTTGGCGGAAAAAAACAATCTGAGGATGGAGTCGATGCCCATGCGCACTATTGTCCAAAGGAGGAGTCACCTATCACATGACTACAAAGACTTCTTCGAAGACAACAACAAAGTGCAAGCATCCGAGCCCAACACCAGATGGCGATCTAATGCACAGTGTGAGCTCTGCAGCTCACATGCCTCGAACCATAGGTTTCAGGTTGCTCTGCAAACTAGTGCAACCCACTCTCTTCCTTGCTGCCAAATCAAAACAGTATTGAAATGCTGGATCAACATGCCACACCTCTACAAAATTGGTCATTCTTGCATATATGTATGTGGTATGTGTATAGCACACATACCTAGGCAGGTTCTGTTGCTCACTGAGTACTACCTACCCACTGACCTACTTTGTATAAATCACACAGGTCACAAATAAAGTTTCATCTTTTGGCCAACCGTTCCAGCCTCCATTAATGTAAGCGGCTTGGGTACGAGTCTTTCAGATCAGTGTTTGTTTGAGAACCAGGTTTAAAAAGGCCAACAGAGAGTCACAGCAGACCACATAGGTTCAACTCACAAAGATTCTGCAATTAGAATAGTGGTGGAGAGGCATGTGGGAGAATTGGCTATAACATAGGAAGCGGGATGGCTCAGTGTGTCTGAGAGGAAGACCAATAATATAAGAATTCCTTCAATGGGGTTAAAAGCTGGATACTTTATTTCTTTCAGTTGTTGGTGAAGGCCCCAAAGGATCTCTTTCCAGGCACTGTATCTTAAGCCAGGGAGAGAAAGTCTTCAACTCATTAAAGTATAAAGGAGCTGAGAAAACCAGCTCTCTAGAGATACTTGAAGGATTTCTAGGAGGGTCTGTTGTTAGGTAGAAGGGTATTATACAGACACATTCTGAGAACTGCAGAAAGAAACATTCACTACAGAATTAATTGGGGTAAGTCACAAAAGTGTATGTTTACTCTTACGCTTCTGAGTAACTTTACTACTCTGGCTCTTCGCAAAATCAGAGTGTAAAGTTACTCAAATGTTTTGACTTGCGCATCTCCACACCCTGAAACAGGGGTAGAGCTAAATTTTCGAGTTTAAGTTACTTTTGCCAAATAGAAATAGTACTATGTGCAGCACCACACATGACCAACCACTGATATTGCAACACCCTCCCACAGAAAACAATGGAGGCAGGAAATAAAATAAATCCCAATAGGAAGGAAAATGCTACTTACCAGTATGCATCTGTTCTTGGCATGTAGAGCTGCAGATCCTCACACTTTGCATTAGATCGCCATCTGGTGTTGGGCTCGGATGCTTGCACTTTGTTGTTGTCTTCGAAGAAGTCTTTTGTAGTCATGTGATAGGTGACTCCTCCTTTGGACAATAGTGCGCATGGGCATGGACCCAATCCTCAGATTGTTTTTCGCCATAATGGGGAGTGATGGAGTTAGTAGAAAAGGATGTCCATGTGTGTATATCTAAATAAGATAGGACTGGAACACATACAGGTCCCGGGGAGGTGGGTGGGCGTGTGAGGATCTGCAGCTCTACATGCCAAGAACAGATGCATACTGGTAAGTAGCATTTTCCGTTCGAGGCATGTGAGCTGCAGAGCTCACACTTTGCATAGACTGTACAGCAGTATCTCCCCTAGCGGTGGTCACCTGTATGTGTTGCAGTAGTTTGAAAAAGTGTTCTAAGGACAGCCTGGCCCACAGAAGCTTGATGCTTGGCTTGCACATCAACACAATAGTGTTTAATGAAGGTGTGTGTTGTAGACCATGTGGCTGCCTTACATATGTCTTCTAGGGGGATGTTCCCTAAGAATGCCATGGAAGCCCCTAGTTTGCGTGTTGAGTGCGCTCTAGGGGGAATTGATAATGTGCGTTTGGCTTTTTGGTAGCATATTTGGATACATTTAACAATCCACCTTGCAATCCCAGCTTTTGAGATGGGGTTACCCTTATGTGGTGGAGAGAAAGCTACAAACAATTGTTTTGTTTTACGAAATGATTTGGTTCTGTCAATGTAATACATTAGGGCTCTTTTGACATCCAGGGTGTGGAGAGCTCTTTCTGCTACAGAATCTGGGTTTTGAAAAAACACGGGTAGTTCTACAGATTGGTTAAGGTGGAAAGGCAAAATGACTTTTGGAAGGAATTTTGGGTTTGTCCTGAGAACTATTTTGCTATGATGTATTTGTAAGAAGGGCTCTTGTATAGTTAAAGCCTGGATCTCACTCACTCTCCTGAGAGAGGTGATTGCAATTAGGAACGCGACTTTCCATGTAAGAAATTGAAGTTCACATTTATGCAGGGGTTCAAATGGTGGTCCCATGAGCCTAGTAAGTACTATGTTAAGATTCCACACTGGGGAAGGTGGTAATCTGGGAGGTATGATCCGTTTAAGGCCTTCCATAAAGGCTTTAATGGCTGGGACTCTAAAGAGTGATAAGTGTTGCCTGTTCTGTAGGTAAGCAGCAAGGGCCGCTAGATGCAGACGTATGGATGAGTATGCAAGATTACATCTTTGCAAATGTAGTAAGTAGCAAATGATGTTTTGCTTGGAGGCCTGTAATGGCTGGATATTATTGTTAGTGCAGTAAATAGCGAATCTTTTCCATTTTGCTGCATAGCAAGCTCTGGTAGTAGGGCGTCTAGCCTCTTTAATAATGTTCATACAGTCTGCCGGTAGGTTAAGGTAACCGAATTCTAGGACTTCAGGAGCCAGATCGCAAGGTTCAGTTGGGATGGATCTGGGTGCCTTATCTCTCCATGGCTCTGCGTTAGCATTGATGGGGAGAGGTGTAGTTTTTGATATGGGACTACTGATAGTTCCAGCAGTGTGGTGAACCAAGGTTGGCGTGCCCATGTGGGAGCTACTAGGATAATTTTTAGAGACTGTTGTCGGAGCTTGCGTACCACAAGTGGAAGGAGTGGTAGTGGTGGAAAAGCGTACGCAAATCTGCCGGACCAGTTCATCCATATCGCATTGCCCTTGGACTGCGGGTGTGGAAACCTGGCGGCGAAGGTTGGGCATTTTGCGTTTTGTTGTGTGGCGAACAGATCTATGTCTGGCTGGCCCCACATGCGGAAAAACGGTAGAAGAACTTGTGGATGTAGTTCCCATTCGTGAATCTGTTGTGTCTGTCGACTTAACAGATCGGCAATCTGATTGTGAACTCCTGGTAGGTGTTCTGCTAGAAGGTATATGTTCTGTGGAATGGCCCACCTCCAAATGTCCTGTGCCAGTTAGGACAGTTGTGGAGAGTGTGTCCCCCCCCTGTTTTTGTATGTAGTACATGGCTGTGATGTTGTCTGTTCGGATCAGGACAGCCTTGTTTTGTACGTGGAGTTGGAAGGATTTGAGAGCTAGGAATATAGCTAGTAACTCCAGATGATTGATGTGGAGCAGCTTTTGTTGAGTGGTCCACTTGCCTTGTGTTGTATGACCTAACAGGTGTGCACCCCATCCTGTGAGTGATGGGTCCGTTGTCAGTACTATTTGTGGAACAGGCTCTAGGAACGGCCGCCCTTTGGACACATTTTTTGTGTTCCACCACTGCAGAGAGCGATGTGTGCGGCTGTCCACCAACACCAGATCTGTAAGTTGTCCGTGAGCCTGGTTCCATTGGTGCGCTAGACACTCTTGTAGGGGACGCATTTGCAGTTTTGCATGAGGGACGATGAAAATGCAAGATGCCATCATGCCGATTAGTTGCATGAATACTCTGGCTGGGAGAGAGTGTTGTATTTGAAACCTGGTGATGAGGGTTTGTATACTGGCTATCCTGGCTGGGCTGGGATAAGCTAGGGCTGTGGAAGTGTTTATTGTGGCTCCTAGATATTGATGTATATGGGATGGTTGGAGGTGAGACTTGGTGTAGTTTATTGTGAACCCCAAGTTGTGTAGTGTTTGTATAGTTTGATGTGTGTTGGACACACTGGTTGAATGATCTGGCTTTGATGAGCCAGTCGTCCAGGTATGGGAAGACGTGTATTTGCTGTCTTCGTAGGTGTGCTGCTACTACTGCAAGTCATTTGGTAAACACTCTTGGAGCAGTGGTGACTCCGAATGGAAGTACTTTGAACTGGTAGTGCTGTCCATCGAGTACGAACCTTAGATACTTCCTGTGAGCAGGATGGATGGGAATGTGGAAGTAGGCGTCCTTGAGGTCTAGTGTGACAAGGAAGTCCTCTTGTTGTAGTAAGGGAAGCACTTTTTGGAGAGTGATCATGTGAAAATGATCCGAATGTATGTACTGATTGAGGGTTCTGAGGTCTAGAATGGGCCTTAGAGTCCCATCCTTTTTGGGGATTAGGAAATACAGGGAGTAAACCCCTGTGCCCTGGTGTTTTAGAGGGACTGGCTCTATGGCGTGCTTTTGAAGCAGGGAAAGAACTTCTTGCTTTAAAAGCATGAGATGGTCCGCGGACATTGGACGCTGCCTGGGTGGTATGTTTGGGGGGGCAGCTGTAAGTTCTAGGCAGTAACCATGTTGAATAATTTGTCTCACCCACCTGTCTGTTGTAATGGAGTTCCAGACAGGTAGGAACTGTGCTAGTCGTCCCCCAACAGGAGTGCAATGGTGGGGGGGAAGTGGAGGGAAGTCACTGTTTAGGAGTGGGGGAGGTACGGGTGTTGGTACTACCTCGGCCTCTGCCCTTACTGTTGTTGCCTCGGTAACCACCTCTAAAGTATCCCCTATTGGGAGATGTTTGGGTGGTGTTTCTGTAAGAAGAGGAATTGTCTGTTGGTGTTCCTAGAGCCTCCTCTGTAGAAGGAGCGGCGAAAGGAGCCACGTTGTTGTGGAGACTGCAATGCTCCCATTGATTTGGCAGTGTCAGTGTCCTTCTTCATTTTTTCAAGTGCAGTGTCTACAGCCGGACCAAAGAGTTGGTTCTGATTAAACGGCTGGTTTAAAATGGTGGTTTGAACCTCTGGCTTGAAGCCTGAAATGCGTAACCAGGAATGCCTTCTGATGAGTACGCTGGTGTTAACAGACCTAGCGGCGGTGTCGGCCGCATCAAGGGCACACTTAATGGACGCATTGGAGATTAATTTGCCCTCCTGAATGAGATCATTTGCCTGCGTCTTGTACTGGTCAGGGAGGTGTTGCAATAGGGTTTCTAGCTGGTCGTAGTGGGCCCTATCGTATCTTGCCAGCAGTGCCTGGGTGTTGGCTATGCGCCAGTGATTGGTGGCTTGCGCAGCCACTCGCTTGCCAGAGGCATCCAACAATTTTGACTCCTTATCAGGGGCGGAGCGTCTCCTGAAGTCTGAGAATTAGCCCGTTTACGAGCATTGGAGACGACTAAGGAGTCAAGAGGGAGCTGGCCTTTGATGTAGGCAGGGTCATCAGGGGCAGGTCTATATTTTTGTCGATCCTAGGGTTAAGAATCCTGGCCCGTACAGGATCTTTAAATATCTCAGGAGCATGTTTGATGACTCCTTTAATCATGGGCAATGTCTGTACAGTTCGTTGAGACTGTTCGAAGGTATCTAAGAGGAAATCTTCCTCTGGTGGGTTGGTGTGTATATGTACCCCATGAAAGACAGCAGCCCTGTGAATAAGTTGCCCAAAACCAATGTTATCATCTGGGGAGATGGTTTTGTGGGATATGGTGGAGGGCTTGGGAGGTCTGGAAGATCTATGGGATCATTGAAGCCCCAATCGTCCTGTGGTGGGTCATCTGGGTCTGGGAAAACGTCATCAGGGTCACCACCATCCCCCATGTCGTCCTGATAGTCATGTGGTGGAGATGTTACAGGCTGAGGCGGTGTAACAGGGATGTAGAGAGGAGGGGTGGAAGGACAGGGGAAGAAGGAGGCATAGGTGAAGTAGCAGAGTCCTTCTTTTTGACAGGGACGGGCTCGTGGCGTGGCACAGTAGAGACATGTCCAGTTTTAGGGTTAATGTAAAGTTTATGTTGTTTAGGATCGATAGGATCCGGTTGAAACAGTTCCTCCTCCTGGAGATTTGGCTTCGGCGCCGACTTTTCGGTTCCGAGCGCGGTGATGGTTGCTTTGTGTGCTCTTTGGCCTTGGAAGGCGTGGAAGAGTCCTTCGGCTTGGCAATCGGCTCCGACAGCTTTGGCTTAGGGGCTGTGTCGTGGAGCCTTGGTTTCGACGCCGACTTATCCGCATGCTTGGAGGCGGGTTTTGGGACCGAGGTGGATTTCGGAGCCGAGTGTTCCTTTGGCTTCGGCGCCGGTGGAACGGATACATGCGGCTTGGTCGGTACCGAGGAACTGGAAGGCTTTAGTCTTTTCTTCGGTGCCGAGCCGGAAGGCGGGGCGTCCAAAGCATGTTTTCGGTCGCGACTGGGGCCAGCAGGCGAAGTCTTGACCGGTGCCTTCTGTTTTGATGGGGGGGTTGGGGCAGGGGCAGTAGTACTCACTCGTTGCCCAGGAGTGATGGAACCGTCTGAGTCCTCTGCCTCCGAGACGATGGTTAGGTCTTCGGAATCTTCCTCCGGGACATCGGGGCCCTCGTTGAAGATGTCGACAGGTTCTGGAGAGGACCGTTGCGCCATAACGTGTCTTCGAGCTCGACGATCCCGAATGGTCTTTTTGGAGCGGAAGGAGGCGCAAGCTGGGCAGGTGGCCTCGTTGTGGTCGGGCGAAAGGCACAGGTTACAGACCTCGTGATGGTCACTGTGGGGGAACTTTGCTCCACACTGAGGGCATTTTCGGAAGGGCGTCCTTTCCATTAGCTGTAGGCCTTACGTCGTCGATGGGCCCAGCGGCCCGTGTCGACGACTGGAAAGGGGATCGAAGAAGAGACGCGTCGAGATGGCGATAGACAGAAGTTGTAGAAGGTTTGAAGTATTGAAAAAACAGTAGAAGAAAGTTTCGAACCGGAGTGTCGAAAGTTGCATCCGAACCCGATGGCGGAAAAAAACAATCTGAGGATGGAGTCCATGCCCATGCGCACTATTGTCCAAATTAGGAGTCACCTATCACATGACTACAAAAGACTTCTTCGAAGACAACAACAAAGTGCAAGCATCCGAGCCCAACACCAGATGGCGATCTAATGCAAAGTGTGAGCTCTGCAGCTCACATGCCTCGAACATAATGTTATAGTAAATTATTTTAAATCTGTACGCAAATAATTAAATGTTACACATATACAAATAAACAATGTTTATTATTTAATTATAAAAAAAAAATGTAACAACGTTTTTGTATTTGGAAATTAGTGTAACATTAAATTTAAACAAAATATAATGAAATTACTTTTAATTAATTCTATACATCACTTTAATAACTATGAACGCATAATAAATAATTTTTTTACTTTAGGTGGAAATGTATTTTATTTAAATTTCCGAAAAATAATTTTAATTTAACACATTTCAAGATTTTATTCAAAATTAGGTTACTAGTGCCGTAGCATTTTTCGTTTGTTCTGCATATAAAATAAAAATACACAAATAATTTACACTAAAATTCAACATAAAAATATTTTAAGCCGTTTTTTCCAAGTTTCGCAAGTTTGTACTAGAACTTTGCAGTACGTTTGTAGTACTACAAAATACTGGATGTGAATAGGCTTCAATGTGTCATAGAACAGTGCTGTTTGGTAAAGATATGCAGCTCCAGGGCTAGGCCTCCCAAACAGACACGTGTCTAAGCTCATAGGCTTTCTTTCATGGGATGGCAATTCCAGACAGAGGAAGAAAGTCAAGAGTGATTTCTAATTAGAACATTGGCCACCGGTTTGTGAATTTTAAAATGATAGAGAACAAGACCATTCTTAATTTCAAAAGGGACATCAAGAGAAATTGCAATGAGACTTTCTGGGACCTACAGAAGCTTCCAGCATTGCCGCTTCAGTGGAAGGAATGGATGCACAGATGGTGAGGGACACTGAAAAGCAAGCTATATCAACATAGCTAAGAAGGGGCAGGGCTTCAAAAAGCCCAAAACTGAGGAACATGCAATACCTGCTTACCTCGTTCGGCCAGCCGAAGATTGAGAATGGGAAGATACCAGAGGAGAACCAGGTGTCCAGGACGTCCTCATCTGGAAGAAGGAAGACAAGATGCCTTAGGGATGCCTTAGGGATACTAATCCAGATCTAACATGCAGGGAAATGGCAGAACGCATCATATGCTACTTTAGAAGGGACAGCCCCTTAAACCCATTAACCTACAATCTTAGCACACTCTCCTAAAATGGAAGACAGAAGTGCCCTACATCTAATATTTTTTTTGCAAATATATGTATTGATTTTTAAACATATAATCAAACAACTACACCCAAAACTAAACGCTGCGATGCCCACCCCCACCCCTAATATTTGAACAGCCCACAGTGACATCTTCTAAGAGATAAGAGGCAGGTCCTCTGTACCAGTGTGCCCTTAAGTTGTTGTAAGAGGACTTATGTGGTCTACAAAACTCAACTGGTAAAGAAAAACTTCAAAACATCACTTATGCCATAAGAGATGGGTCAATCTGCACCTGGAGATGTCACTGCAAGAGTTGCGTTCTGGGTTTGGAAAAGAAAAAAAAGTTAGGTTTTCTACAGCATTGTTTGTGATCCGAGTATTGTTTCTTACCTTGCCTCAGGGAGATCTTTTCTGGTGCTACATTAAATAATTTGGCAGCCTTTTGCCGGGCTTCCTCTTCAGTGCGGCCGCTCACCCAGTACTTGCCGTCCATGTCCTACCGATAGCAAGGGAAGTCAGGTTAGTTTTAATGGCCCTACAATGCCCAGCAAACTCATACACAGCTGCGCTCCTCCCCAAACAGTCACACAGCCTGTCAATGCACTCCCAGAATGGACTTCTTCTCTACAAGTAGATACCAGCACCCAGTGACCCGTTAATCTTACTACTTGGGTGCTACCTAAATGGCATTATTAGGTTGACAGGAGAATGATCTTCCTTCATTCCTCTGACCAAATCATCCCCCTCAAACTACCCCAGGGAAGGTTATAGCCAAGTCCTTTAGGCTGGACAAATGTTTATGGGATTCATGTTGCTAAGGATATTTAAAATCATAGGACCAAACTCCAACAGTCATGGCTTCCTCACTTCAAACCAGGTACGCAGAGAATTCCTCTGCTTACAGGGATGATGCTATAGAGGTGCTGCTTTCTTACCTCACCAGGAGGCACGGATGAGTCTTTAATAGTGACAAAATAGGCCGGGATGCGGTGGCCCCACCAGAGCTGCCGGGAAATACACCAATCCCTGGGGGGGAAAAAGTGACAGGAAGAAAAGCTTAAACAAAAAATGAATAAAATCAGCAATAGTTCCAAAAATTAATTACTGTGGAGGTGCTTGTATGCCTAGTGCAGAGAAATCCTTTTGTGGTAAAAGGGAAGGTTCGGATGGACACTTCTATACGCAGACTATGCATTTAGGTAAGATAAAAAAGAATCAATAAAGCCACTTGATGGGTGAAAAAGAAGGCATACATTTTCTTGTTTGTGAAATTTACTATGTTCATGTATAATGCCTGTGAGTAACTTTAAGGCTATGTCTACTGGCCGTAGCGGTTCCCTCAGGCTTCCTCATTCATAGACTGGACAGGGTAGGAAAAAAAGGAGGAGGCATCACCATAATATATCGCCAGTCCTTCACAGGCTCCTTTACGGAACATACTAGCCCGAAAGATTTAGAGGCTCTGGCTTTCAAATTACAACTCACTAAGCACTATTCCTTCAATGGAATACTTTTATATCGTCCCCCAGGGCCCAGTTCTGTCTTTTTTCCTATTTTTCGCCAGTTTTTAGATTTAAAAATAGATTCCACCGACTTCACGATTTTAGGTGATTTTAATGTGCACTCCGAAAACCCTGAGAACATGGACGCGGTATATCTCAGACATGTTGCTTAGCCTAGTACTAGAGCAGCGGGTCAAAGAACCAACGCATCAAGCAGGTCACTTACTTGATGGCATTTTCTCTGACTGCCCGTACCGGTCAACATCAGCAGCTCTACCCTTGCTATGGTCTGATCATCGTGCAGTTATGATTAACATCAAATTAGCCCCCCTCATCGCAACGTACTACAAACATCGACCAGTAAAGCTCTCCCGTAAATGGCATATGATAAAGGAGATCGAGCTAGACGCCCCCCTATCTGAAACATGGCCCTCCATAATGACAGATCCCGATAAAGCGGCTAGCCTATACCAGGGATGGCTGGACAAAGCTGCAGAGAAAATAGCACCGGCTAAAGTCAACAGGAGGAACCGGGACACTCCCTCTGAACCCTGGTTTACAGAAAATTTAAGACTGCATAAACAAGCATGTCGCAGGTAGGAAAGAAAATGGAGGCGCCACTATAAGAACTCAGAAAGAGAAATACAAAGTTACTTTAGCCACGTATAAAGACTTGATTTTTAAAGAAAAATCCAAATATTTTACCCAGTAAATAGAAGCGGCGAAAAACTCCACAAAAGAACTCTTTGCTACTGTCAAACAGTTATCTAAACCTCTAGAAAAGGTGAATCAGGGTATTGACCAAACCTTCTGCAATTCATTGGCTACCTTCTTTCAAGACAAGGTTAAGTCAGTTTTTAATCTCTTTTCTTCTAACTCCCCCAACCTATTGACTGATCAAAATTGTCCCAAATCTAAAAGTAATGAATGTACGGTCCTTCCAACTGCTTTCTTTGAATTTTCTCAGGAGCAAATCAAAACTATCCTTCTGCAAACAAAGTCAGGATCCCCATTCGATCTATGCACACCTAAAATTACTCATTTAGCAGCAGACACCATTTCAGGCCACCTAACAAATTTTTAATCTAATGATTGTCAGGAAAATTTCCCAGTGTCTGGAAGACCGCATTTATCCTTCCTTTGCTTAAAAAAGCTAATTTAGATCCCACAGATCCTGGTAATTATAGTCCTATTTCCAGATTGCCCCTTCCTGCCAAAATAATCGAAAAAGCCATCAACTCTCAGTTGACAGCTTTTGAGTACCAGAGCCACCTAGACCTCTGTCGGTTCGGTTTCAGGAAACACCGCAGTACAGCATTGGCTTTGATAAGTGTCTCGGAACAGATCAGACTCATGCTGGACGAGGGCGGCAGTGCAGTGCTGGTCTTGTTAGACCTATCAGCTGCATTTGACACTGTAAACCAAAAAATCCTACTGAATATCTGTCAGACAGAATTCAGTTTGTCGCAGCTGACTATTTTAAATCCCCCTTGTTCTCCCTCCCTTGTGGCGTCCCCCAGGGCTCGTCTCTTAGCCCGACCCTTTTTAACATTTATGTGGCCCCATTGGCCAAACTTTTTAGATCTTTTGGGTTCTCTGCAGTTTCTTACGCAGATGACACCCAATTAGTGGTTTCAGTATCATCCAATCTTACAGAGACAGCAAAGCGTTTTCACAGCTGTATGCAGGAGATTGGAAAATGGATGGCACAAAATTGTTTGAAATTGAATTCAGGCAAAATCGAGGTATTGTTCTTTGGAAAGGATCCCCTCTTTTTGGTCCCAAGATTGGTGGCCACCTGAACCTGGCCAATTTCCATCGCCAGTCACAAAGGTAAAAAACCTTGGAGTTATCTTTGATAATCAACTGACCTTCGAAGGGCACGTAAATGCAATCACGTCTGCTTCCTTGTTTACCATGAAACTACTAAGAAAGATCTCCCCTTTATTCCAAAAGATTTGCAAAAAACTGTAATTTCCGCGCTGGTATTTTCAAAAATACACTACTCAAATGCTCTTTTCGTAAATATTAGAAAGAAAAGTCTCAACAAGCTGCAGATCCAACAAAATTCAGCGGCCTGCCTTCTACTTGGTATACCCAAAAGAGAATCAGTTTCAGCTGCCCTTCTGCTTCTCCACTGGTTACCTATTGAGAAGCGTACACAGTTTAAAGCCCTGTGTATTGCGTTGAGGGCTCTTCATGGGGAAGGCCCTCAATTTTTTAAGCTTAGTTTTCGTTGGTACATCCCGCCAAGATCCCTCCGCTCAGAATCAGCATTTAATATCATTGTCCCTAGAGCAAAAAGAGCACAATGGGGTGGGAGAAGCTTTATAGGCAGCCCTTCACGTCTCTGGAACAGCCTCCCCTTAACCTTAAAAATGGAAACGGACCTCATCTCTTTCAGGAAGAAACTGAAAACCTGGCTCTTTAAACTATAAGGAGTTTTATTAGCCTCGGCCAGCCCGGTTAACAAGCTTGCGCCCCTAAACACCCCCAGGTAGTAGTACGCGTTTGTTATAAATTTCCATTTAATTTAATTTCACTGTCTAAAATAAAATTCTGCACTAGAGCAATCAACAAATATTCAGAAATAAAATGTGTGTCGCACACTTTCTGGCAAGAAACACAAGGATTACCAACATTTTCTAAAACAATGTTTAAACTGACTGAAAGAAATAAATGGATTGTTTACATATTTTCTAGTAAAAACAAAATGGCAGTTTCTTCTATTGGAAACCAACAATTGTTTATGTTCTCAACAACAATGTTCTAACAACAATGTTCTCAACAAGATCAGCCTCAATTTCCACCTTGATGACCTCACGGACCCAAACTCCACAGACCTCTGCGACTGCCTGGACAACATCGGACTCACACAACTCGTCCAAAACCCCACACACATCACAGGACACACACTTGACCCCAACTTCACCTGCAGCGACAGAGTCAAATACAGCCACACCACCCAGCTCACATGGAAGTACAACTCCATGGTGCACCTCAGTATCACCACTTTCCCCACCTAGAGCCTAAACCCTCCAACCTCATCAACCATACCACCGACCAGCACGACAGGCGCCCAACTGACCAAACTCACCTACCAGTACACTACCACCATCATGAAGCCAGTAAACTCAGGGGTCCCCACCAACCGATGCCCCCACTACATCTTCAACCTAGATGGACCCAAGATCAGCCTTGAACTCACAACCATCATCAACCCCTCAACAGCCACTGCAACCTTCCCAGAAAACTAGAAACATGCAGAATTCAACGATCTCCTAAAGAAACCATCGGTCGACCCCATCAAACACAAAAACTACTGACCCATCTCACTACTACCCTTCCCGGCCAATGTCATGGAGAAAGCAACCAACCAGCAACTCACCAAACACCTAGAACACCACCAACTCCAGGACAGCTCATAAACTGGATTTTGAAGCAACCACAGTGCCAAAACCGCCCTTATCGCAGTCACTGACAATATTGTGTCATACTCGACCGAGGCGAGACAACAGCACTCATCCTCCTCGACCTCTCCGTGGCTTTTAACACCATATATCACCAGATGCTCGTCACTAGACTCCAACATATCGGAATCCAGGGATCAGAACTCAAGTGGATCACTTCCTTCCTAAGTAAGAACCACACAAGTAGACCTCCCAGCTTTTTCCTCCAAACCCAAGGAAATCATCTGCAGAGTCCCACAAGGCTAGTCACTAAGCCCCACCTTATTCAACACTTGCATGACACCTCTGGCCAACATAGTCAGGTCCCATTGGCTCAACATCATCTCTAACGCTGACAGCACACAACTCATCTTCTCCCTCTCAGAAGACCCCACCAACACCAGGCACAACTTCCACAAATGCATGACCAGTGTCGCTGACTGGATTAGGGAGAACTGCCTAAAGTTCAAAACTGACAAGACGGAGGTGCTTATCTTTGCACGCAAGAATTTCCCCTGTGACTCCATCCAGGTGGCATTCAGAACTCTGCTCCGCAACAACCCTGACTGAGCACACCAGAAACCTCGGAATGATCATGGACAGCAAACTTACTATGGCCTCTCAAATCAATGCTGTCACATCCTCCTGCTTCTTCATCCTGAGCATTCTATGCAATATATTCAAATGGCTCCCCCAGGACTCACGGTGCACCATCACCCAGGCCCTCATCACAAGCAGATTGGAATATTGTAAGGCACTCTATGCAGGTATACCAGCCCACCTCACCATGACCATCTAAAACTCTGCCGCCAGACTCATCCTTGACCTCCCTCGAAAGACCCACATTACTTCCCACCTCAGACAGCTTCACTGGCTCCCAATCCAGAAATGTTGCCAGTTCAAGCTCCTCACACAAGCATTAAAGGCATTGCACAACACTCCCAGCTCATCCACCGCCTCCACTTCCATCAAACCACCAGAAGCCTTCACTCTGCCTCTTTTTCGCTTGCCCACACACCTACAAACAAGTCCAGAGGCACATATCTTAAGTACTCACTACAATCAAGCAAAAGTCTTTTTAAAAAATAATGCTTCTAGCTGACAACGCAACCCGCATGAAAGATTCCAAATAGGAAACTATGCATATCATACAAGCTCAACCAGTCAGGATTGTTGGAGGGTTAGAGGAGCAGACTGCCAAACCTTTCTAGCACACAGGTATTAAATGAGACTTGATGGCTGTCTCCATGTGAAGAGGTGAAAAGTTATGTGCCAAATTCTGCTCTCCCCATTCCACTCAGTTGCCCCATGCAGAGTTCTGACTGGGCTGGATGAGTATTGGCCTTGATATATTCATGAAGGTGTTGCCTGTGTTATCAAATAGAGACTACAAACGAAAGGTAAATCTTAAACTATAAAAAGCCCTCCATGTAAAAGAGTAATATGCTGCCATCACCAGAACCAGGAAGGAGGTAAAGGGCTGCGGGGATTCACCTGATGTTATCCATCCAGCTGAACCAGGTTTTGAGGTGGAAGTCTGGGATAATCTTCAGCTCCCCACTGCGTACAGCATCCGCCGCCTGCTTGGCCATCTCATCACAGCGCACGTACCACTGTGGTTTCATCAGAGGCTCCACAATGTCTTTAGAGCGGCTGTTTCAGGGTACAGAGTAGATATGTTAGCCTCTTGTTCAAATGTCACGTGTTCAACATGTCTATTTGCACAGAACTGCAGATTAACATTTGGAGATCTATACATGCCCATGATTACACAGAATGTCCGGTTACCTCAGTTACCAAACACACATTTTATGGAAAAGTTTACTTACATGTAACAATAGTTTTGCAGCTTGAAGACTGTGGTGTACATGGGCATTGGTAAATAAGTATAAAATAGAAATAAAAGAAAGATCTGCAGCAAGAGCCACAAGAGTCCGGGGAGGAAAGTGAGCGCATGAGAATCTACAGCACTACACGCCCCAAACAGATGCTTAAAGGGTAAGTAACATTTTCCGTTCGTACCGTGTGTTGCTGTAGATACACATGCGCTGCATAGACAGCAAAGCAGTCCTTCCTTTTAAGCGGCGGCTAGCCTATGGATGGAGCAGATGTTTGAAATAGGGTCCTTAGGACAGTTAGGCCAACCAAGGCTTGCTGTCTAGCAAGAACATTCACAAAGTAGTGCTTGGTAAATGTGTGCGGGGTTGACTAAGTAGCTGCTTCACAAATAGCATTTAATGGGATGTTTCCCAGGAAAGCCATGGAAGCAGCCTTTTTTGAGTGGAGTGTTTCCTGGGGGGTACAGAGAGAACTCTCTTGGGTTTAAGGCAGCAAGTTTGAATACACCAAACTATTCATCTAGGAATTTCTGCTTTTGAGATAGGCTGCCCTTCCTGGGGGTTGCTAAAAGTTAGTTCTGTCAATGTAGTAAATGAGAGTCCTTTTGACATCTAAAGTGTGGAGGGCTCACTCTGCCACGGTCTGTGGCTGTGGAAAGAAGACAGGGAGTTCTATGGTCTGGTTGAGATGAAAGGGAGAAATAACTTTGGGCAGAAACTTTGGATTGGTTTGAGATACTACTCTATCATTGTGGACGTGAACGTAGTGTTCCCGAAATGCGAGTGCTTGCAGCTTACTAATGCACCTTAGTTAAGGTATAGCCACTGGAAATACAACCTTCCATGGGAAGAATTGCAGAGGGCAGTTATGCATTGGCTCAAACTTGGGAGCCATGAGTCTGGTGAGGACTGTGTACAGGTTTGAGGGGCAGGTGGCACCCTTGGGGGAATGACCCTTTTGAGGCCCTACACGAAAGACTTGATGACTAGTATAAGGAACATGGAAAAGTGTGGTCTGTTCTGCATGTAAGCGGCTATGGCAGCTGAATGACGTCTGTTGGAAGCGTACGCCAACTCTGAGTGTTGTAGATGAATGGGATAGCATATAATGTCCTGAGCAGCAGGGTTCAATGGATCTATATGCTTTGGGATAAAGTAGCAGACAAACCATTTTTCATTTTGCCCCATAGCAAACTGGAGTAGTTGGTCTGCGTGTTTCCTTGAGGAGATCCATGCACTCCTGTGGGAGGCATAGGTAGCTGAATTCAGGAACCGTAGGTGTCAGATCACTCGATTGAGCCGTTTGGGGTCTGGAAGTCTGGCCTGTCCCTATTTTGTGGTGAGAAGGTCCACTATGTTTGTGAGCTTCTCATGGGGATTGATGGACATTTCGAGTAGAGTTGTCTGGCCCAGGTAGGAGCTAAAAGGATGAGAGTCTGAGAGACTTACTGCATCTTTCTTACCACCAATGGAAGGAGTAGGAGAGGTGGAAAGGCAAAAGCAAATATCCCTGACTGGTTAATCTATAGTACATTGTCCATAGACTGTGGGTTTGGGACCCTAAAGGCCAAGATTAGGCATGTTGCATTCTCTGAGATGGCTAAGAGGTCCATCTGTGAAGTTCCCCAGCATCTGAAGTAGCTGTTTAGTACTTGGTGATTGAGTTCCCACTCATGGACTTATTGATGCAACCTGAAGAGTACATCTACTATATCATCATCCACCTCTGGAAGGTGCTCAATCATCAAGTGGATGCGGTGACGAAGAGCCCAAATCCAGATTGTCCGGCTAGAAGCGAAAAGCAGAGAGAGTGGATGCCAAGCTTGTGTAGGTAGTAAGTCACTGTCATGTTGTCTGCTCTTACTAGTACTACCTTGCCTTGTATCTGAGGGAGGAAGGCTACGAGGGCTAGTTGGATTGCTAGGATGTGGTAATACTGCTGTTGCAGGGTCCTGAACGCTTGTAATGTTGAGAGATTGAGATATGCTCCCATCAACCTTGTGATGCGTCCATAGTGATGGTGACCTGTGGGAAATGGTCTTTGAAAAGCCCACCCTAAAGCAGGTTGTTGCTGTTCCAACATGGCAGATAGCAATGAACACTAGCCTTTACCAATGCTAGATCCTCCACCTGACTCTCTGCCTGGGACCACTGAGCTGCGAGCCACTGTTTAGGCGGGCCCATGTGCAGCCTGGCATAGGGCACTATGGCGATATATGAAGTCATCATGCCGAGGAATCACATAACTGTTCTGACTGGTAGATGGCACTATGGCTGAAAAAGAAGGAAACCTGTTGGAAAGCTACGACTGTTTGTTGGCTGGGGTAGGCTTTGCATGTCACCGAATTGAGAGTTGATGTTAGGAAGGGTTGAAGAGGGATGAGATGTGACTTGGTGATGTTGATATTAAAGTCCAAGTGTGTAATAGAGATATAATGGTTTGTGTATGGGAGAGACACTGTCACTCGCTTGAGCAGCCAATCGTCCAGATAGGGTAAAATGTGAATGCTGCATCGTCTTAAATGTGCTGCGAATACCCCTAGGCATTTGATAAAGACCCTTACAGCGGTGGTTATGTTGAACAGTAAGACCTTGAATTAGTAATGCTGACCGCTTACCAGGAGGCACAGCTAGTGCATTGGGACGGGTGGATGAGGATGTGAAAACATGCATCCTTCAGGTCCAATGTTGCCATGATGTCTCCTTGCTGCAGCACAAGTATGACGTCCTGAAGGATTACCATGTGGAAGTGTTCCGACACTATGTATCAGTTAAGAGGTATGAGATTGAGAATAGGCCAGAGGGTCTCGCCTTTTTTGGGAATTTGAAAGTACAAGGAGTAAACCCTCTTCACTTGTTGTTGTGAGGGAAGAGGTTTGATGCCCCTTTTGAAGAAGGACTTGTACTTCTTCCTCTAGAAGATGCATGTGGTCCTCACTGAGATGTGAGTTCCTAGATGGTATGTTGGTTGAGTAAGAGAGAAACTCTAGAAAGTAACCATGTTGAAATATGGCTAGAACACATTTGGCTGAAGTGATCTCTTGCCATTTTCGCAATAAATCTTTGATTCTTCTTCCAACAGAGGTTATGTGGTTGGGTGGGAGGTGCTCAAGAGTCGATGTTTTGTAGTGGTGGAGGTTCCCTTACCGGAACCTACTATGGCTCTCTTTGTTGCGGTTACCTCTATACCCCACTTGTGTGTAACCTCTAGAGGTGTAAGGCGGATGGTGTTGCTTTTGCTTGTGATATAAACTCACAGCTGGAGGGGTGGGTTTAAAACCTGCACTATATTTCTGCCTACTAGTGGCCTGAAGAGCTCCCATGGCCTTAGCCGTATCAGCTGTGCTGTGGGCCAAACGAATATTCCCCATTAAAGAGGAGGTTAAGTAGGTGGTGTTGCACCTCAGGTTTAAACCCAGAGATACAAAGCCACTGTCAGCGAATGAGGATACTTCTATTCAGTTTTCAGGCTGCTGTGTCAACTGTATCGAGGGTGCCACGTATAGCTGCTTTTGAGATAGTCTTGCCCCATGTGACCAATTCTTCTCCCCTTGTTTGTATTTAGGCGGCAGGTGTTGAAGTAACTCCTTCATTTCGTTCCAATGTACTCTATCTTATCTCGCCAGTAGGCCAACATAATTGGGAATGCGCCAGTGGTTAGCGGTCGACGAGGCTAAACTTTTGTCTGCTGCGTCCAGCTTCTTACTCTCCTTGTGAGATAGAGTGGCGTCCCCATCCCCTGACAGTTTTCACACTTACATGCAGAGTGAATGACTAAGGAGTCGAGTTCAACATGTACCCTGATGTATGGTGGGCCAGAAGGGGAGGCCTTGTACTTCCTCTCTTCACTAACAGTAAGGGTTTACCAACCTGGCTTTGACCGGGTCCTTTAAAGGCTCTGTAGCCGCTTTTAGCATGCCCTTTAGCATGGGTGAAACTGTATAGTACGCTCAGTCTTAGAGAGGGTCTAGACTAAGTGGTCCTCCACCTGAACAACATTGAGGTCCATGTTATGGTATTGAGCCGCCAGTTGTATTGCCTAAGGATATGAGGTTATACTGTTGGTGAAGGAGGTTTGGAGGGATACAGATCTGAGTAAGGGTACCCAGGAGGGTCTGCAGAATAATAATTCCAGGGGTTCCCCCTGTCATATAGCTCATCCTCCTGGTAGAGGCTATGTGATCCTGCTGAGGATTGTGGTGAACCCATATGTATGTATGTATGCCATTATTAGTGTCTGGAGGTGGCAGCGGAGGAGGAGGAGGGGGTAGAAGAGGCAGAGGAGGTGGAGGAGTGGAAGGGGCGAAGTGAATGGGTATGGTGCTCTTGTCCTTGCAACTCTTTTTATGCTTGGGAGCCAGTTCTAATGCTGAAACTAAGTCCTCCTAAAAGGTGAGCTTCCTTTTATTTGGTAGGGTGTTGACCGTCTAGGGCGGGCGCTTAGTAGCTAATCTTTCCCGTCTGAGGATGTATGTACAGTCTCTTTTGCCGGGCACTGATCTCTCCTTGAAGCTGCTGGAGGATGGATGCGCGATATGTCAGTGCTTTCAGAGCCAGTGGTCCTCTGCTTCGAAGGGTTAGCCCATGGAAGCAAAACCTTAAAAAGGTCCACTGTCTTCATGGGGAGGTAGGTCTAAGCTATGGTGTTTCAGTGCAGAAGGTGGTGTCTGCTCCGAAAGAGCTTTCGTGCCAGCAGTGTCTTGGGGCCTGTTGCCATTTAACGCCGGTATGGGCTTCAGCGCTGAGGAGGCTAAAATATTTGTCTTAGCAGCTGGTCTGGAATGATGTAAGCCTGTGGATGAGAGGGGTGCTGGCTCTATGGGATTATTGTGGGTTGGACATGTGCCGGAGGAATGCGGTGCCCCGGAGGGCTGGCTCGACTTTGAGGGGGTATTGGCCTGACCCACTCAGGGGAGGTGCTCCCTGTGAGAAAGTGCATCTTTTGACATGGTTAGCCCCCCACTTTTTGCCTGGAAAATGATGTGGTTTTGACCGAAAGTGCACAGGGTCCCTGCCAACCAGGTCCCCTGTGCCAGAGCTCCTTCCCTAAAACTGTACCATGATTGGCACTTCAGACCCCCCGTGTAAATCCTTAGTAAATGGTACCCTGGTACCTGGGGCATTGGGACTGAAGAGGGTCCCCTAGGTACCCCTCACCAAAGATCATTCAAACAGCCACTGCGGCCTGCATGCCTTGGTGCAGAGAAAAACGACAAAGTCAACATGATACACTGCCTGTGTGCCATGCTAAGCAACACTGCCTAAGCTATAGGCAAGTCACCCCTCTAACAGGCCTTTCAAGCCCTAAGGCAGGGTGCACTATATCTCAGGTGTGGGCATATCTGCATGAGAAGAAAAGCCCCTACAATATTTAATTCTATTCTTAATATTGTAAGTGCCAGTGAAGCCATAGAGAGTACATGGGCTGGAATCTTGACAACTCACGTTCCCCAGCACCATGATGGCTAAACTGCACCCACAAGTGTTTAGTACCAAAAAGCTCCTCTCAATAAACTCACACTGATGCCAGTGTGGGATTTACTGAAACATGTACCCAGAGGACACCTCAGAGGGGCCTCCTAAAAACCTACAACCCCTTGTGTGGTCTCTGACTGGCTTTAAGCAGCCTGCCACCACCAGACATTTCTGAACCCCTGGGTCAAGAGCCCCTGCTCAGAGGCCAGAAACAAAGCACATCCTGGGCGGATGGGTCACACCTCCTCTCCCAGGATGAGCACAGTGTTCGAGAGGGAAGCCTCAAAGGTCTTGTCGCCTTTGTAATGCGACCCCAGCCTCTACTGCTAGCAGCAGATGGCAGCCCCCGGTTCAAGCCCCCACTTATGGTGGGAGAACCGGCAGGAAAACTAAGTAAGAGTGGGAGGTGTGCCCCCCATCGCCAACTTCACCCCTCAGGTGCAGGAGGCAAAGTGAAGCACATTTTTCAGTGCCTACCATCTTGAAGATGGTGGGACTTATCCAATCAGGGCTAGGGCTATGCCCCCCTCCCACAGGAGGGTGGTATAATAGTGAGAGTAGACACCCCAGGTAAGAGACCCATTGGCCCCTAAATCTAGTAGTTGGGTGCCACCCCCTAAAATCAGATTCCGACAACTTAAGAAGAAGAGGAGGACACTACAGCATCGCTCCCGCAGAGAAGATTATAGACACCAACTGACTTTGGACCCAGCTCTACCGGCCTGGCTGAAGCCCTAGACGATCCTGCGCCAAAAGACGACTGGCCTGCAGCCCAGAGACCTCCAAAGCCTAGGGAGGACTGCCAGCCTTCGACAAAGAATAAGACCTCCTGTGGTCAGCGGACCTGTGCAGAAGAAACCAACTTTCAAGAACAAAGACCTCTGCCCGGAGGAAGCGCAAAACCACCGGCGGACCCACCTCTGCACCCGATGCCCACGGCCTGAGTCCTAGTGGCCCACCGGACCTGTGAAGGTTCCCCAACGCTTCTGAGCAAGAGTCCACCATGTGCTGATCCCCGCAGGACTCCAGCTCAATGACCGCAGCCTCAACTCAAAGACTCCCCCCGACTGCGACCTGCCCGGGAAGACTTTACTGACTCCTAAGGACACCCCAGCACCCGAAGCCCCTGGGCCTTGGAGAGCTTGACCAACAGTGTCCCCTAGCATCTCTACTTACCTGGGCAGCAGTGGGTTTTCTTCATCCGACCTCCTGGTTTGAACCTGCAGCCTTTTCTCAAGACTGATGTTTCCCATGGAGTTGCATTGGGCTCCCAACGCTGTATTGACACTATGCACAGGACTGCCCTGTGCCGCTGGGGGTGTAAGTTTGGTGCTGCGTTGTGGCCCCCCCATGTACTTACCTTAACTTCAGGAGATCGACCTCTGACACGGCTTTACTCACCTGTGAGTAGCGCAACTTCGATTATACAGTCTTCATTGATTAACATTGGGCTCCTGTCCCCGAATTTGACCTCTGCGCCTGGCCGCCCCTGTTCCGCTGGTGACGATTTGAACCTTGCCTGATGTTGACCCCAGAACCGGAGACTGAATTTGTAAGTCTAGTACTTACCTGCAAAACTGTATTCTTGTTTTTGTCCCATAGGTTACCATTGCAAAGCCTGAAAATTGCACTGTATCCACTTTTTAAAGTGTAAAGTATTTTTCCTGCAAAAACGTACTTACCTTTTTGTGTACATCTTGGTCTTAAAATAAAACTTGAGGGAAGCGTATTTTTCTAAAATTGGTGTGGATGTCCTTTTTGAGTCATGTGTCATTTATTGGTCAATGTGTGTATAACGCACAAGTTACTAACTTGTGTAACTATATATCTGTACGAGACAGTAGTTAGTGACAGATTCCTTACCTTAGAATATCCCCAGGCGTCAGGCTGGATCCGGAAAGTTTTGCGTAGCAGTACCCCTAGCGCGTCGGTAGGCGGCGTCGTGCGGCTCCGCGTCCGTCGTCGGCATCGCCGGGATAACGTCGCGGCCAGTACTTAGACGCCGCCCATGCGGCTGGCGTCAGTTCTGTACACGACTTTCCGCGCCAGAAACGCAGAGCCATGCAAGAAACTGACACTGGTGTCTGAAAACTAGGGCCCTGAAAGGGAGGACCTTAACCCTAGAAATCAGTTCGCAGAACGGGGAGGATGGGTGGGACGGTAAGGAATCTGTCACTAACTACTGTCTCTTACAGATATATCGTTACACAAGTTAGTAACTTGTGCATCTGAAAGAGACACGTTAGTGACAGATTCCTTACCTTAGAATAGATACCCCAGCAATACCAACCCCGGTGGTGGGTCTGCGAACAAAGATCAGACGAGGAAGTCTCGGAGAACAGAACGGCCAAAAAAGCCGTCTCTCCGGACTTGGCTGTCAAGGCAGTAATGCTTGGTAAACGTGTGCAGCGAGGCCCACGCAGCTGCCTGACAAATGTCCTGCAATGGGACACCACGTCCCAAAGCCGTGGTGGCGGCTGTCGCCCTGGTGGAATGGGCACGTAGCCCAACAGAGGGCTCCTTCTTAGCCAAAGAATAGCAGGCTTTGATACACAAGACAACCCAGAGGGAGATGGTCCGCTTTTGTATCGCCCGACCTTTTTTGGCACCCACGTAGCCAACAAAGAGCTGGTCGTCCACCCAGAACGGTTGTGTGCGGTTCAGATAGAAAGAAATCGCACGTTTTGGGTCCAGACGGTGGAGCCTCTCTTCCTCTCTGGAAGGAAGCGGTGGCGGAAAGAAGGTGGGCAAAGTGATGGTCTGCCCAATGTGGAAGGCAGTAACCACCTTTGGCAAGAAGGACGGACGCGTCCTAAGAACAACCTTGTCTGGATGGACAGACAAAGGGAGGCTTGCAAGAAAGAACCTGGAGCTCACTCACCCGCCGAGCAGAGGTGATAGCCACCAGAAAGGCTGTCTTCAGAGTGAGAAGACGAAGAGGACAGTTATGGATAGGCTCAAAGGGAGCGCACATTAAAAAGGTAAGAACCAAGTTCAAGTCCCACTGAGGCATCACAAACGGAAAAGGTGTGTAATGCCTTTAAGAAACCTGTTAACAACGGGACTTGAAAAAGGAGGGCTGATCAGGGAGCCTGAGGAAGGCGAGATTGCACAAAGGTAGCTCTTGATGGTACCCAGGGCCAGAACCCTGTTGGGCCAGAGAAAGAAGGAACAGTAGAACCTCAGAAAGAGGGGCAGAAAGGGGATTCACAGCCTTTGCTGTGCACCATGCCACAAACTTGTTCCACCTGCAGGCGTATACCACCTTAGTGGAGGGACGCCTGGCTGCCAGAATCACATCACAAACTTCAGGAGGCAAGTCGAAAGGAATCAACTGCCGCCGCTCAATCTCCATGCAAGGAGGTGGAGACTGGACAGGTTCGGGTGGAGGACCGTCCCCTGCTGCTGCGACAGAAGATCCTCCCGGAGAGGCAGACGGATCGGGGGATCGATGCTCATACTGAGTAGCTCGGGATACCAAACTCTTCGAGCCCAGTCCGGGGCCACAAGGAGGACTTGGGCCGGTTACGCCGAATCTTCTTCAACACTCTGGGTAGAAGTGGTATAGGCGGAAAGGCGTACAACAGACTGCAACTCCACTCGCGAGGAAAAGCGTCGCCGAGCGAGTGCCGCCTTGGAAATTCCAACACGCAGAACTGCTGACATTGCGCGTTCTCTTCAGGGGCGAATAGATCTAACCAAGGCTCTCCCCACTGTTGAAAGAGACCTTGCACCACCTCAGAGTGAAGACGCCATTCGTGATCCATCATGCACCTGCGGCTGAGTTCGTCCGCCCTGGCGTTCAGGGAACCTGCCAGGTGTTGAACCATCAGGAATATGCCCTGATGTTCCAGCCATGTCCAGAGACGCAAAGCCTCCTGACAAAGGGTCCACGACCCCACCCCACCTTGTTTGTTGCAGTACCACATGGCGGTGGTGTTGTCTGTGAACACCTGCACTACCTTCCCCTTGACAGAAGGAAGGAAGGCCTCAGTGCAAGTCGGATCGCCCGGAGCTCCAGAAGGATGATATGGAGCCGGGACTCCGCCGGAGACCAGAGGCCTCTGATCTCCGCCTCTCCCATGTGACCGCCCCATCTCAGAAGGGACGCATCCGTCACAACTGTGTGCCCTGGCTGGGGAAGGGAGAGGGATCTGCCCGTGACCCATTGCCGGTTCGAGAGCCACCACTGCAACTGTCGTGCAGTTCCCTCCGAGATCTGGACGTAATCGGACAGGTTCCCCTGATGCTGCGCCCACTGGAACTTCAGGTCCCACTGCAGAGCCCGCATATGCCATCTGGCATGATCGACCAGCAGGATGCAGGAGGCCATGAGGCCCAGCAGCCTCAGGGTCATCCGTACCGAAACCCAGGATAGAGGCTGAAAGATCGGAATCATAGCCTGAATATCCTGGACTCACCGTTCGGGAGGATAGGCCCGAAACTGCGTTGTGTCCAGAACCGCTCCGATGAAAAGGAGCTGTGGAGAAGGAACCAGGTGTGACTTCGGCACATTGATGGAGAACCCCAGCGAGTGCAGGAGTCCGTCCGCAGTCTGGAGGTGGGAGACGACTGCCTGGGACGAGCCCCCCTTCAACAACCAGTCGTCGAGGTAGGGGAAGACTGGAATCCCTGACCGGCGCAGATGAGCTGCGACCACCGCCATCACTTTCGTGAACACCCGAGGGGCGCTGGTAAGGACAAAGGGAAGCACAGTGAACTGAAAGTGCTCGAGGCCTACCGTGAACCGCAGGTAACTCCGGTGGGCCGGCAGGACGGGGATGTGAAAATATGCGTCCTGCAAGTCCAACGCTACTGTCTTGTGGTTAGTGGCCTCCGGGCCTGCCTTGGTTGTCTTAGGCCTGTCTGCCATGCTGCTTTTCTTTGCACACGTTACTTTGCACCGTTGTCCATCGACCTCTGCCCTTGCCAAGTTATTTTAGCGCTGTCTGCATTTTCTATCTTTCACCTTTTCTCCTGTTCACTTTGGGCTCAGTCTGCACAACATGTACAAGGTCGAATAACAACGTTTCCTTGTTCTTGCTGATATGGCCAGTCCCTCGCACCTAGACATAACACTATGTACAGCTGCCATGGAGAAATTAGTGTGCTTTTAATATTGCGGTTTGCCCGCTCTGGGGGGATTTGGAGACAACCTTTCCAGAGAGAAGAGCTGTGATTGTCTGCTGATGTAGTTTTGCATCTAGAGACCGAGGTATGGGGGTTCGCTAGTCAAAGCCCAGAGGTCTTCTATTTTTATAATAAACTAGCTTCCAGCACGGGGAGGGTGGTAATGTTAGTTAGACATATACCCACTTCTTTATGAGATGCTTTCCCCGTTTGTATTCTATGGAGTTGTAACTATGCTGATTAGATTATTCTTATGCATTATGCTTATAGTACTGACACGTGTACTGTATCTTAGAGCACGTAAGTTGAAATAAACATTTTAATCTATACTGTGTCTCTTCTTACGCACGTTGTGGACAGGTACGAGTGAGTGACGAAAGAGTGTTCTTGCCTCTGCGAGTCCTGAGAGAGAGATACCGTGTTCTGGGTTGTCTAATCATTGGTACATTGTTGCTAATGGGACGCTAAGGCTAGTTGGGTTGGGGTTTTAGGTGCTAAGGTCTATGGTTGGCTCACCACTATATTCCGAGGTCCTATTATCCTGTGCATAGCTGTGTGTGTGCAGAATCCCTATGACATGGCGAGACCAACGAGTGGGGCAGCTTATCTGCGAGACGCTTGAGTAGTTCTTGTGCTTGTCCACAACCCCCTCACATACGCTTCCGGAAGCGTGTGTGACGGCGCTACCTCCTATATTGAAGTTTTTGTAGGTTCTTTCAAGCTTGAAGTTGTTAAAAGGTTTCTTAAATTAACCCTAATTGTGCTGCCTCCTTTTGGATTGTCGACTATTTCTAGCCAAAAATGGCTGTTCAAATTGCGGCACATAGCCGCGGGGCGCTCCGCGATCACTTACGGGTGTATGGAGTGCCAGACGCGGGTGTCGAGCTGATCTTTGTGGTACAAGCCGATCCAGCTTACCACTTTGAGGTGTTCTATTCTTGGGTCACCTTTCCGGCGGTGGATGGGACAGACAATTTGTTCCATGAATATACAGCCACCGCAATTCCTAATCACTATAGACCTTATACTAATCTTGAAGTACCGCTCACGGCTTGGCAGCACCGTGTGTGGTTTGATGGCGCCCTCCCCCAACCGGTAACCACGGTTCGTTTAGGCCCCTTATCTATTGACGGGGCCACTTGGCCTGTTTTGGCCGGGTACACCCCACATCCGCGATATATGACAATACCAGTCGCGGACTTGCGCACTATGTATTCGGCTTTGGTGCGAGTGCATCGAGCTTTAGTGCAATATGTTACAGGCAACATCCAGGGAGCCCCACCTGGAGTTGCAGGCCATCCAGCTGGTGCAGGCGGAGTGACCATAAGTCCTGTCATGGTGAACTCAGTGATGGGCAAACGTCCACAAAATAAGGATGACTTTCCTTATTGGCTTGCAGAAAAATTTGACCAGTTGGAGGCAGTTTTTCCAAACACAACACCGGTGGATAAACACCGAATTCTTACGATTAGTTTGCCAAAAGACTTAATCCCCGAGTTGACAGCATGTGACAACTGGGGTAGGGTATTCGCAGCCGTCTATTCTAAGTGTTTCGGCACTCCTTCCATGACGGTTCTCCCCTCTGTAATTAAAAAAGTACAGTTTGAACTTGGCCCTGAAGCGGCTGTGGAATTAGGGATGAGACTGGTGGGAGTGTTCGAAGTAGTAGCTGAGCTGATCCTTGCGAATGTCAAGGGCGATGCAGTGAACTTTCAAGTAGCGAATGCTTTGGCTTTGGTCCCAGAATTGGACAAGCCTCGCGAATTACCGAAAATTATTACCCAGGCTTACAAAACTATTGGCAGAAATAGCCTGGGCAATAAGCCTTTTGCAAAACAGCAAACACAATCGCAACAACAACAACAATCCAAACCTCAATCTGAGAAAGATGAGAGACCAGTCTTCACTAAAAAGAGCTGGAGGCTGAAAAAACAGGGTAAGCAACAAAAGAAGCCGGGGTCGAGAGGCGCATCCCCGGTTTCAGTGTCTTCTGAACGCACTTATGATTTACGCGATAGGGCGAGAATTAAATCACCGGATAGGTTTCAGATCCCTGATACGCGTTCTCCTCGTTCTTCACAGGCACAGACCACGTCACAGGCCGGTGGAGGAGACAGCCAGGATAGAGGAAGGGACCGAAAGGCTCCCCAGGGAAGAGACCAACCTCGACAACAAGTCAGAGGGAAAGCAGAAGACTTTCAACGTTCTCGACCACAATTTCAGAAGAAGAAGGTTGCCGCTGTAACAGCGAAATATGCCACAGACAGTGAGAACGAGGCTCCTGAATTGGACGTGGGCAGTAACCCTCCTAGACAGCGCCGCGGAAGTTACCATAGTGCGGGAGGCGCTACGTCCTCATATGGAGGCGACAGCAACTGAAACATTCATTACTGTCGAGACAGCTGACACCAGAGTGGCACCCCCCTGACAGACTTTTTAATATTGTCATTCAAATCGAAGGTGATATACAGCGTGTAATTCAAGGGATTTTTTGGGAAAATCTAACCTCTTTGTACGACATTGTTAGCGGAGGTGGATTGGCCACCCCCATTCGTTCTTGCTGCACGTAAAGGGGAGGAGGTAATCCTTCCGAGCTTTTCTCGACATGTCCCAAAGGATAAAGCGGAGGCTCTTGCAGCTGAGTGGGCTGTGTCCCTGGCTCCTGCGTTATACCGCAATCACTTGGGATGGGATGAAGACTCTCCCCCCCATGAAATACCATTGAGGTCCCTACCGCAGCCACAACCCCAATATCCCATAAAACGTGAAGCCAAAGGCCCCGTTTCCGAAATTCTGACTCAGTTGGAATATCAGGGAGTAATTGAAACATGCGTATCACCTATGAATAATCCCCTTTTCGCGGTTTCTAAACCCGATGGATCGTACCGCTTAGTTTTGGATTACCGGCATCTGAACTCTCATTGTCGAACCTTTACGGTGCAAAATACACACAGTTCTGCGCTTGTAGACAGTCTTGTTCGTAAAAAATACAAAACGACACTTGACCTCTCAAATGGATTCTACACGCACAACTTAGCCCCGGAGAGTGGCCAATGGAGCGCTTTTACTTCCGGTGGTAAATTATTCAAATTCAGGCGTTTACCTATGGGCTATAAGAACAGTCCCGGCGTATTCGCCGCCCGTGTTGTCTCTTTGTTAGACGGCATTGATCCTGATGCATGTTCGTACGTCGATGATATTTATCTAACAGACGACGAATTGTTTCCGCATCTGTGCAGAGTAGACCGCATTATTCTTGAATTTGCGGTTCAAGGTTACAAATTTAACTTTGCCAAATCTCATATTGCTGAATTTACCGTTTTATTCTTGGGCTATGAGCTCAACAATGAAGGTAAGGGCTTAGCCCCCCACTTCCTAGAAAAATGTGCACTTCTGTGCCCTCCTACTAATCTGAAGAAGCTTCAGTCCTTGCTGGGTTTTTTGAACTTCGGGAGTACTTACATTCCCGAATACCCCCAGCGTATCAAGCCACTGTATGCCTTGATACAGCCTACATTTTCGAAGTCTTGTTGGCTTCCGGAGCATTCCTCCATTCTGCAGTCTTTGCAGACAGACCTTCTTGAGTCTAAATATCTGTTGACGCGTGATAACCACACAAACCTGGTGATTAGAATAATTCCGGGGGCAGTGGGTTTCACATACTTAACCTTTAACGAAGGTGACACAGTACCCATTGCATACAAGTCACATCTTTACACATCCGCAGAAATGCGCTTTTCATCTGTGGAGAAGGTTATAACCGCAGTACAGATGGCAATTCTGAAGGAGCGCGCACTGGCACAGGGAAAACGCATTCTTGTGGTAACACCCTATCCTGCCCTAGAGGCAGTGACAAAAGCAAGTGTACCGAACTCTAAAGCTTTGCACCCCCATTGGATTCAATGGGCAACATCTTTGACGTCTCCGGATGTCACTTTCATTTTCGATTCTTCTCTTCAGACTCAGGAGTATTTACAGTATGAATTCGTTCATCCTCCTCCTTTGTCTTTACTGCCGCTTGAGGATTACGACTGTGTGATCTACACCGATGGTTAGGCACAACCGGCCACGGGGTCCAAGCATGCTTATTCAGCCGCATGTGCTATTGTTGCAGGTACTTTTGTGAACGGAAAGTTCAAATCCACTGTGGTGCATACTCAGACACTCGGGGACAGTACTGCACAATTGGCCGAGCTGCGCGCATTGGTGCTTGCACTTGAGTTCGTTAATCCTGATGTGACCACTCTCATTGTGTGCGATTCTTACTACTGTGTTCAATCTTACAATGACAATCTGTTCTTTTGGTCGCAAAACGACTATAGAGACGCTAAAGGCAGCACAATCAAGCATAAAATGCTTTGGGTTCGAGTGGCAGAATTGCAACAACGTCTGCCACTCACACAGGTGGTTCACACCCTAGGCCATCAGCGGGTGGGCGCACACGCTGTTGGTAACAGTTTGGCAGATGAAGCTGCCAAATCAGCAGTAGTCACGTGTTCAGTAGCAGCAGTTACTAGATCCATGTCTAAAATTGACACCGATATATTGGCAGCTATTGCTGCGACAAAGGAAGGTGCTAATTACCCTAGGGGTTTTCCTTCCAAATATTCTTATCAGTTAGGTCCCGAACAGGCTCCTTATGTAACAATACCCGACGTTGGTGATCAGCTGATCCCCAACGCGGACCGCAGGCTTTCCTTGATAACGGCAGCACACGAAGGCATGGCTTCGGCACATGCTGGTGTGTCTGCGACAGTTTCCATCTTGCAGCAGCGTTACTGGTGGCGTGGTTTATATAAAGACACCCGTACTTATGTGCTTTCCTGTGACGTTTGTCAACAGATTAAGCCTTCCACGGTTACACGACCACCTCAGACCTCGCTCTGCATTTCTAACAGACCCTTTTGGTGTGTTTACCTGGACCACTGCGGTCCCTTTTCTTCAGACACTGCCTATAAATATATCTTAGTGGCAGTGGACTCGTGCACACGTTTCATCTGGGTCTGGCCACAACGGAGTGCTGACGCTCGAAATGTCATCAGGGATTTGCGAGTCTTTGTGGGAATTTTCGCATGTGGCACCTTCCATTCTGACCAAGGTCCAGCGTTTGCCTCTAAGGCTTACAAGGACGCAATGGGTTCACTGGGGGTGCGGGTGAAATTTTCATCTCCGTATAGGCCTGAGGGCAACTCAATCGTTGAACGAATGAACCGTGACTTAAAGCAATCCTTGACAGCTAGAGTCTTAGGTACTGGCAGGAACTGGCTGGCCCACTTGTATACCGTACAACGTGCACTTAATAATCTCCCTAGAAGACCTCTGGGTGGGCGGACCCCATACGAAATGCTCTTTGGCATACGAATGTTTGTGCCTGACCTTGATGGTCTAGACATGGCGGCGCAATCCGCCAAGTTTGATGTAGATAACCATTCTACTATGTTACAGGACTTACAAGAAGCCCGAGACAAACTTGCAATTGCACATTTACCTTCAGCCACAGACCCTGCTCTGCAGATTCCGGTTGCCGGCTGGCTTCCGAAGATTGGCGACCTGGTTCGAGAGAAGGTGGAGAACAAAAAGAATTCGGCCCCTCTTATCGTGCACCGGTTCCAGTTCTGGGCTTGAAGGGAACACGTACTGTCATCCTACCACCGCTTCCTGGTCGCAAGGAGAACAGATACATCTCAGTGGAAAATGTCAAGCTACAACATCTGGCCGATCCTGAATAGTGTTACACCAGCGGTCTCTTGTCCTGCCATTTACCGGACATGTGTTCGTGGCCCTCCTGCCCGAACGGTAACAGATGTTACCATTGAGATGGTTGATTTGCCTGAAAGTATATTCGAACCTCCTATCTCACCCTGCATCGACGAGAACGAGTATACCTATCCCGCAACCGAATCTGTGGCACACTTACCGACAACGCCACTGAGCCCGACACGTTATTCCATTGACTCGGATTCCACCTCTTCAATTGTCCCGTCCAAGTTCAGTATTTTTGTATCCTGGTTTAGAGACAATTTTTTGGTTCCCCCCTGGACATACATCTGGTTGGTGCTTTTCTTGATTTTTTTGTTCATGTCCATGGGCTTTGTCACAGTGTTTTTTCTACTCATCAATGGTCACTATTTACCTGAACGCTCTGCTCTGAACAGTGTTGCTGGAACTTTGGCTCCACATTCCTCATCTCACATCATGAAGCGTGACCACACATTTGTGAACATTTCAGCCTTTCCGGTTGCTGATGGCATCGTATGGGATGCGGTAAACTTTCAAATTCATGGACCAACTGAAATTATTAATGTACCAAATGTCCTTCGAGTTTCGATGGGTGATGTGGTAAAAAGTAACATTCATTCCGACGATTGGGATGTGCATGCCGTTGAAGCATTGTTTGCCGATTTAAAATATTATGCTTCCTTTAATGCAGAGGATTTGTATATGAATTCTGCGAATTATGCCGATTTGTATTGTTACCAGCATTGGGGCAACCATTTTGTCCATAAACCAAGTGCACTACTTGGTTCTTTTGCCCACACCCAATGGGAACATTGCCCCAACCCTTTACCGGGTAGCTCCCAGACTCTTAAGGATAAATTTACCTATTTCACTGATTTTAATAGATCGAACCCTGGGTCCTATTATTTTAAATTAAAAGCCCCATCCACTCAGAAAATCATGTTGACCCACACCAAATTGCTTTATTCGGGTTCCTTTTTGAGCGCCTTAGCTGTGGGTGGTTATGAGTACTGGAAGGACACCGTGGATTTGAAATCAATCTGGGGTTCAAAACCATGGCAGGTGCAGGGCATCGAGGCTTTGCACCGTGCTTGCCTTATTCCGGCCCAAATTGTGTTTCTGAATGCTTCCATCTATCAGACTACGTGTTGGGGTTTGGCTACCACTAAACAATTGAACGCACCTTCCATTCCATCCCTGTCAGGCGCCCCCAATGATAGCTTGCGTTTTAATATGTCCCTTGCTGCTTTGCAGGCTTTGTTTCAGAACAATTCGTTTAATATTTCTACGCTTGTTCAGTCACCTTGGTTGGCGTGGCCCATATCATCTAATGCGTGCCAACTGCGTTTTCATGACACAGTCCCTGGCTATAAACAGGACCGGCCTCATCCTAGGTTTTCTGACTCCCGTACTGTCACAACCTATTCTGTTGGTAAATTATGTAAACAGTGGTTGCAGCATTCTTCCCTAGACTCTGTTAAACAACATTTATCCCTCCTATCAGGCAATATTGATCTGTCCGACTTTATATTGGGACCTCGTGGTCCACGACCAAAGAGATTCATTTATGAGGCTTATAATGAACTCTGGAAGCTGTCACAAATGGAGGCTGCTTCCCGTCTACGGGAAATAGACCAGGCAAATTTGGAAAAGGTGCTTGCTGTTGTTGACAATAGTATTAATACCCTGTCTTCCCGCATTTACACATTAGAGAATATTGTGTCCTCTGTTGTTGATATTGTACAAGATGATGTTTCTGTGTTGTATCATGGTCAGAATCAGTTACGTTCAGTTATGCAGTTTGCGTGGACTTTGCAAACACTTAAATTGGGTAAAGTTCCTTGGCATTTTTTGAACACCACGGCCTTATTTCTGCCTTTTAATTTAACTGACAAACAGCAGTTCATGTCCATGAAAGATGCAGCTTACACTCTGTTACATATCGAGAAAGTGGAGCCCTTACCATTCTCTGTGGCGGAATTAGATTCGGCTGTGTGGCTAGTTCATGGGGTTATCGCTTTGCCTTTTTCCTTGTTTGAATTTAGCTTGTGCATGAAACATTATCCTGTGGGCCGTTTCCGGCCCTTGGGTAGTGCCTTCCTGCATGAAGTCTGGTCCTTGCCTTTCATGATTAAATGCCTTAGAGACGGCAAGGAAGTTTTTCTCACGGGGGAGTCATGCGATTCAACTGTGGGTCATTCCCTTATTTGTAAACATGTTAAGTTGCACGGAGCTTGTAACGTTTCCGCTCCGAATCTTGCTTGTGTGTTAAAGGGCATTCCCACTCCTGCTATTTCTCCTACCTTTACTTTGCTTACTAACGGTAGCTATTTGCTTTTAAATAACGAAGATTGCTGTGGCATGCAGGCCGGCATCCCCTATATTGTTACAGTCTCGCATAGGGTTGTGTGCTGCAAGAATGTGCTTTTTCCTCCCCCTCACGACATCATAGATAATTCTATTTGGCCTTCCATTCCAACCATGGAGGCAGAGTTCAATAAACTGAGCAGAATAAAGGCGCTATTATTGAATGAGGAGGTTATGCTCACATCCGCCCGGGAGACATTTATTCTCCAGGTGGCGAGTACCCACAGTGAAATACAGGCCCTTTTGAACACTGACCTCCCACAACATTTCGGGGAGTTAATTCACCGTATTTTTAACGCATCTAACACTGAAGGTCTGGTGCACTTTTTTAAAGTTGTGGGGTCCGGCCTTGTATCCACCTTCCAAACTATTTTTGGTGTGATACCGGCTTTTATTCATTCCATTTTTTACAGCGTCTTTGGTGGCTTCCAGTTGATCCTCGCCTTGGCGGCTGGTGTCCTGCTGTTGGTCTGTTTTCTCCGCAATGGCTGCTCCCCGATGGGCCCTTCTAGATCCCGAACGCCTCCAGCTGCTCCGTGAGCGCATTCTGGCTGGTTTCGGAGTTCTGCCCCTGGCTACAATTAGTTTGTCATATACACTTTCTTTTCGCTTTGCGTATTTCACTTGCGTGCAACCTGTGATGTCTTGCATCCGCTGTCCTTTCACCTGGACCATGGATTATTGCCTCTCCAATACGTCGTTGTCTGTTCCGGATTTTGTTCAGTTGGTGGGTCCCTTAGAGGCCCATGAACGGGACTGTTCCGTTGCAGGCTGCATGACGCGTGCGGCCGCACTGGGGATTTTGGCACAATGGGATATCTGGGCGGCTGCTCAGACTCTCCTACAACAGAGCTATATTGAATTTCACGCAAGCTGTCCCGCATTGCTTCTGGATGACCCATCCGCTGAGGAACATTCCTGCAGCTTTGATCTGTTGGACTGGGTGGCATCTATGTTTTCTGACGATTCCAATGATGTCCATTTGGATGCTATCGCCTTTTTCTGCACTTACACGCTTTTGGACTGAAGTGGACTGCGTCGCTGATTTTCTTCCTTTGTCCCGTTTCGTTGTCCCTTGAGGGGCCGGCGTCCCCTGGTGACAGTTCTGTTCTGCTCGGTCAGTTTGAACTCTGTCTTCGTCCTTTGTCTTGGCCGATGGACTGTCCAGGGGAGGGTGTCTTGTGGTTAGTGGCCTCCGGGCCTGCCTTGGTTGTCTTAGGCCTGTCTGCCATGCTGCTTTTCTTTGCACACGTTACTTTGCACCGTTGTCTATCGACCTCTGCCCTTGCCAAGTTATTTTAGCGCTGTCTGCATTTTCTATCTTTCACCTTTTCTCCTGTTCACTTTGGGCTCAGTCTGCACAACATGTACAAGGTCGAATAACAACGTTTCCTTGTTCTTGCTGATATGGCCAGTCCCTCGCACCTAGACATAACACTATGTACAGCTGCCATGGAGAAATTAGTGTGCTTTTAATATTGCGGTTTGCCCGCTCTGGGGGGATTTGGAGACAACCTTTCCAGAGAGAAGAGCTGTGATTGTCTGCTGATGTAGTTTTGCATCTAGAGACCGAGGTATGGGGGTTCGCTAGTCAAAGCCCAGAGGTCTTCTATTTTTATAATAAACTAGCTTCCAGCACGGGGAGGGTGGTAATGTTAGTTAGACATATACCCACTGCTTTATGAGATGCTTTCCCCGTTTGTATTCTATGGAGTTGTAACTATGCTGATTATATTATTCTTATGCATTATGCTTATAGTACTGACACGTGTACTGTATCTTAGAGCAAGTAAGTTGAAATAAACATTTTAACCTATACTGTGTCTCTTCTTACGCACGTTGTGGACAGGTACGAGTGAGTGACGAAAGAGTGTTCTTGCCTCTGCGAGTCCTGAGAGAGAGATACCGTGTTCTGGGTTGTCTAATCATTGGTACATTGTTGCTAATGGGACGCTAAGGCTAGTTGGGTTGGGGTTTTAGGTGCTAAGGTCTATGGTTGGCTCACCACTATATTCCGAGGTCCTATTATCCTGTGCATAGCTCTGTGTGTGCAGAATCCCTATGACACTACCATCCAGTCTCCAGGGTCGAGGGCAGTCAAGACCTGAGCTAGGGTGAGCATCTTGAACTTCTCCTTCCGGAGGAAGCGATTGACGTTCTGGAGGTCCAAGATAGGACGCATGTCCTCCTTGTCCTTTTTGGGCACCAGAAAGTAGTGGGAATAACAACCACGCCCTACTTCTGGGGTCGGAACGCGCTCGATGGCATCCGTGGCCAAGAGGGCCGCAACTTCCTGTCAAAGAAGTGCCAAATGGTCCCCCGACATGCGGTGGTGCTGAGGTGGCATGGCTGGAGGGGTAGTCTCGAAGAGGAGGGAGTAGCCCCTTCGGACAATGTCCAAAACCCACCTGTCCGATGTGATGGTGCGCCAGTGGGGAAGGTGATGGCGGACCCTGCCCCCCACTGGCGTTCTGTGGACTGGAAAGGATGGACTAGGAGGGTTTGGAGGCCGCGGACGGGGCGGAGGTGGTGGCTTGACCCGCTCGCTGGTTACCCGACCCGCCTCGGTGGGAGCCACGTCCTCGGCCGCGCGAAGGCGTTTGCTTCGTGTGCCGGTGGCTGGGCAGTGGACGTGACTGGGCGCCCCTTCCGTGTCCACGAAAGGGGCGAAAAGCAGACTGCTGCGGAGGGCGCGAGGCGGAGAGGCCCAAGGACTTGGCCGTAGCCCCCGAGTCCTTAAAGCGCTCCAGCACGCTGTCTGCCTTATTGCCAAAAAGGCGGACACCGTCAAAGGGCATGTCCATAAGGGTGTTTTGGACATCGCCCGAGAAACCAGTGGTTCTCAGCCAGGCGTGACGGCGAAGCGCCACTGTCGTAGCAAGCGATCTGCCTAGTGAGTCACCGGTGTCTAGGCCACATCTGATAGTGAACTTCGCTGCCTCTCTCCCTTCCGCAATAGCACGGGAGAGAAGTGCCTGGACCTCTCCTCAGGACACTTGGGCAGCACTTGCGCCACCGAATCCCACAGAGAGTGGGAGTAACGGCCCAAAAGGCAAGCGGTGTTCACGGACCGCAAGCCAGCACTGGAGGAAGAAAAGACCTTCTTCCCAAACTGGTCCAGTTTTTTGGATTCCCTATCCGGCGGAGCCGTAGGGAAGGCGCTCTGGGAGGCAGAGGCTTGGACAACCAAGCTCTCGGGGGTAGGATGTTGGGAGAGAAACAGAGGGTCGCCCGGGGCCGGGCAATGGCGTCTGGCTACGTTCCTGTCCACAGGAGCCCCTGTGGTGGGCCTGAACCAGGTGCCCAAAAGAACGTCCGAAAGTGCATCGTTGAACGGCAGCAGTGGCTCCGAAGAGGTAGCCGCCGGCTGAAGCACTTCCGTCAGGAGGTTAGTCCTGACAGCCACTGTAGGGAGCTCGAGGCGGAGGGCCTCAGCCGCCCTTCGCAACACCGTTGCATAACTTGCTCCCTCCTCCGTAGCCACGGAAGGAGGAGACAGCATGCCAAGGTCAGGAGAGGTGTCCAGACCACTGGCATCCCTCAGTTCCTCAGCCCAGTCCTGATAAGGCTCACATTGAGCTGTGAGAGGGTCTTCCGACCCCTCCCAGTCCTCCTCGTCCTCCAAAACAGGTGAAAAGTATGGAGGAGGGACATGAGGGAAGAAAGGTCCCATCGGCGTCGGAATCGGCGTCGAGTGACGTCGATCCGGCTCCGTGTCCGGTGCCGGGGAGAACCTGGGGACGGCGCCGTCCGGGGCCTCGGACGGCGCTGTGAACGGTACCGGTGAGGTCGGCGCCGGTGGAGGTGTCGTTAGGTCAACCGGCGTTGACCGGGATCCAGGTCTGGATCCGAGGGGGTCCTGCGGCGCCGGAGACACCGGGGCCGGAGCTGCCGAGGGAGGACTCCCACTGGGGCCCGCGGGGCCCGAAGGCGCACCGGGGTAACCCTTAGGCCCGAAGATGCGGGCCATGGCCGACAGGAACTCCTGTATCTCGGCCGGAGTCTATGTCGAACCCGGAACAGGCGGGTAGGCCGGCGTCGGCTGCGCGGGCACCCCCGGAGCCGTGGGGGCGGCACCGTCTGGACCCTTGGCCGGGTCGTGAGACCGGCGAGGGGAGGTCTTAGAGCGACGCTTCTTAGACCTCTTGTGCTTTACCTTACCCGAGGACGAAGACTTCGACCCCGACGAATGACGACGGCTCCGCGACCGGCCCCTCGACCACTCGCGGGACCGGGACCTCGAGCGGCGCGGAGCCGAGTGCCGGGCCTCGAGGAGCTTTCGAGACCGCTCTCGCAAAGCCTTCGGGGCGAGGGACCGACACTCGGGGCACGACTGGGGGTCGTGGCCGCGCCCCAGGCAGAAGAGACACGGTGCGGATCCGTAATCGACATCATGCGATTACAGACCTCGCATGGCTTGAAGCCGGGCATCCCTACTGACACCTTGGAGTCGAAACGACTCGAAAACTTGGACAAAAAGTCACAAAAAATACTCAGTCAAAAAAATGACTGGGGCACTGCTCAATCCGGATCTGCGCTTACTGGTGCGGAAAAAGAAAGAACTGACGCCAGCGCGCATGAGCGGCGTCTAAGTACTGGCCGCAACGTCATCCCGGCGATCACGACGCAGACAACGGACGCGGAGCCGCACGACGCCGCCTACCGACGCGCAGGGGTACTGCTACGCAAAACTTTCTGGATCCAGCCTGACGCCTGGGGATATTCTAAGGTAAGGAATCTGTCACTAACGTGTCTCTTTCAGATAGATGTCTTACGCTCCTCTGTGTTAGGCCTAAGGCTGCTCAACCATACTACCACAAATGGAGCACTTGGGGTTTACATTGAGCCCTGTACACTTCTGAGAGAATCTCTGGACTCTTTGCACGATATAACCACCTAGTGATATATCAAATAAAGAGCCAGCTTCCTACACTATACCTAGCGGAACTTTGGTTAGCTAGGTATTAGGGTCTGCCATACTCACGGCATGCGGTGCTGCCCAAGTGTGCGTGGTCCTTTTGCCTAGACATTGAGGTGGGATCAGTCCTGCTCTTCTTCCGAACCAGAGGAGAAACCATATTGGGCGCTGGCTGGTGGGGCAGAATGTTCAAAGACCCGGCTTCCTCAGCACCGGGGGTTTCTTACCCGAAGATATCTGGGGTGTCCTCCATAGAGTGTCTGTACACCTTATGATGTACCCAGCGCCTGTCTCTGCGGTGACTAAGAGTTTTTTGGGACCTAAACGCCAGGCAGGTCTCACACTTTGTGTTGTCGTGCTGAGGCTATAAACACAAATTACAGACTAGTGGCAGTCAAGCCAGGGGTATTTTGCGGTACATCGGGGAAACTGGGTCCGTTCCCATCACCAGCTGGACATTGTTGAAGGAGAAAATGTTGAGTAGAGGCTTCAAGGCGCCTAGCCAGGCACACGGCCCAGTGGTGAGAAGTCTGTCTATCATTGGTGTTGAGGAGGACTCAGTAGAGCGTCAGCAGTAGTATGCCGTTTTCTGCTTTGATCAGTGTCAAAATAAGACTTGGAAAACGTCAAAGGGCACCCATGCACATATAAGGAAGAGTCACCATATACCTAACAATGCAAGAGAATTATTTGAAGAAAAACAAGTTGCAAACATTTGAGCCCAATACTAAATGGCAGGAGTATCCAGAGCAAGTGTATCTACAGCAACACATGCTGCAAACTGTTGTTTTCATTGTAAGGAATTGAAGTCCTGCTCAATGCATTGGTTCAAGTAGACCTTCATTATTTGCTATAATACCACTTGGAGTTATCAAATAGGTGTGGGTATCACTCTACAGGTACAATTCTCTTTACTCACTTTAAAACCTGCTGTTTTGGTGCCACTGTAGCAGAAAGAAGTACTCTAATGGAGTACTCTAGTGGATACATATGCCAGTCATGCAATTAGTAGGTGCATCATCACTCTTACTATGGTAGTGTCCCGCGTAAAGTTATGTGTTGGGTTTTCTCTCCTGCATGAGTGAATGAACCGACCCATTTGGCTGCATAACATCTGTGTAGAGCATGTCTATAATCGAGGCTTGGGCCTCTGATTCAAAGCCAGATATTCAGCCAGGAATGTAATTTCATGATTTTGACTGCTCATCTGCCCGATTGCTGTTCCAGCATAATCTAGGGAGAACTTGAGGCAGGTGTATGAGATGGTCTTTCTCTCTTGAATTACTGGTTTTGCTCTTTTCGTATACTGCTCTAGAAAAATCTAAAGGAGGTTTTATCAATCCCGACTTGATTTTAAAGGAGGACTAAGAAAAACTACCACTCCTATAAAACATTCTTTTTTTTTTTTTTTTACTTTAAAAATAAACAACAAAAAAACATTCTCCTTCCCTTTTGGTCAAAGCCCAAAGGGCTCCTTCAATTGGACATATGCTGTGGTTCTCTGTGTTTTTGCTCCCTTTTTGGCACCGCAGGCCACTTCTTTGTCTGTCTAAGATGCAGAGCTGTGGACCATGTTCCTGAATCCAATGGTAGAAAAAAGAATCTGAAGATGGAGACCAAGCAGTGGAGCATTGTGGGCTTATGTCGACATCATGGGGGGATGGCATTGCCCACCTACTGGTTGACTCATCGAGAAAACAAGCATTGGCATAGCCAATAGGTCTCGCCTTTGGGACCTTATAAGTGTTTAGCCATGCAACACTTGATGTTGTTGCACCAAGGATATTGTGCTGGATAACTAATCACTTATAAGGTCCCAAAGGCGAGACCTATTAGCTATGCCAATGCTTGTTGATACATACCACCATCCAGTTTTAAAGTCTTCTTAGAGTTTCTCATTGCTCAAATGGGTTCAATTACTGATATATATATATATATATACACACACACACACACACACACACGTTTCCCTCATATTCATTGCTTGAGTTTTGCTCGCAAAAAAATGTCACTCAGTTGTTGAAATGTCACTCATAATTACACTTTAAATATGAAAATGTCACACATAGCAATCTGAAACCTTGGCAGCTATGGATATCACAAACAAACGCTCACAGCACGTACATCAGGCTGGGGTACAAAGGCATGCAGCAAGGTTACAAAGGCATACAGCAGGAGTACACAGCAGGTACTAACCGGCTCTGTTGCGTCTGTGTTGCAAGTCCCTCCAGAACAGCTCCTGATAGCACCGGTTCTTCCTAAGCAGTAAGGAGCTGAGCAGTGAGGAACTCAGGGGCTGCAGATCAGGACCCATTGTGCTGCTCTGCCCAGGCCTAGCTCTAAAGAAGACTGGCGTCCATTGTCTGGAGGCGGGCGCCCATTCTCGCATCGGCTGGTAGAAGATTAGTGCCGGTGACGTCACTGAGAGGGCCGTGCATCACCGTGCGGACTGAGCCTGCCCCCCCCCCCCTGGAAGTGGGAGTCGATGGATTTGTGTCGACAGAAGAGGCAGCGGCGCATCCAGTGGCAAACTGCTGCCCATACAGAGGGAGGGTGGGAGCACGCAGAGAAATCCGTGGTCGGGTATCAGAGTGGAAAAGGCAAGGGGGAAATGAGGGCGGCGCAGCGGGAGATGAGCGGAAGAGAAGCCGAGCGCAGCCTGGACAGTGAGAGGCAGCGTAGAGGTGAGGCGAGTTTAGAGGTTGGGAGGAAAGGCAGGCTTGAAGAGGCACGGGCAGGGAGACAGTGAGATGAAACAAAAAGCAGACGTAATTAAAGAGCGAAAGATGGGTACCTGCAAGCAGGAACGGCGTGAAGAGAAGTTGTGTGCGATGGAGCAACATGGGAGGAGGAGCCATTGCAAGCCCGGGAGTGGTGCGTACGCGCGCTTGGGAGAGCAGTCTTCACTTTTTCAAGGACTGCACTTGTGCTTGTGGCACGCCGCTGCGCGCTCCCGCAAGGTGGATGCCGCCACAAGCACGAGTGCAGTGCTTGAAAAAGTGAAGAGCGACGGCTAAAGGCCCTCCTATGCAACGCATGCGCGCTGCGTAGGCGAGACCTAAAAAATGGGGGCAGTTTTGGACCAAACCACTAGATGGTGGAATATTGCACAGCATGTGAATCTAGAAAACGTTTATGCTGCAAGAGCACTATCCCAAATGCCAAAAATACCACTCACAATGATTGCATCTGTTAAGCAAGTTTTAAAGGGCACCAAATGAAAACTGTATACCAGTCTGAAGAGCTAGGTTACAGACCTTGCAGTTGCATTTTAGTGGTTTCAAGTATCATTCCACCACAGTGTAGGAAAGTGGGTTTCTGTTGCAGTAACCCCCCCACTTTTTGCCTGATAACTGATGCACTTTTCCTTGGTGTGCCCTGGGTCCCTGCCAATCAGGTACCCAGGGCCTGTGTTCCTTCCCTAAAACTGCATTACAGCCTAAACCCAATTGGCCTCTCTGGCCACAGGTAAGCCCCTGGTAAATGGTACCCTAGGTACCCAGGGCACTGTGACCAGAGAAGGCCTCTAAGGGCTGCAGCACTTATTGTGCCACCCTTGGAGGCTCTGTACCCTGACACACACACACTGCCCTTGCAGGCTGAGTGTCTTGGTGCAGAACAAAACCGAGAGTCGACATGGCACACATCCCTGTGTGCCATGCCCACAAACACACTGCCATGGCATACCTCAGTCACCCCTCTAGCTGGGTGCCCTATGCCAGTGGTGAGGGTACAGGTGCATGAGCCCTGTGCCCCTACAGTACCCAGGTCCATTCCTGGGCACTGTAAGTGCAGTGCTGCCATTTCAAGTATACGGTGCTGGGAGGTAGTCAGCACGAACTCCACAGCACCATGATGGCTGCACTGAAGACTGAGAAGTTTGGTATCAAACTTCTCAGCACAGTAAACCCACACTGATGCCAGTGTGGGATTTACTGTAAAATGCACAACAGAGGGCAACTTAGAGTTGCCCCCTGAACCTAACCTACAATCCACGTCTTGTCTGAGGGGCTGCCTAGGCTGCCACACAGCAGACATGTTGCTGGACCCCTGGGTAGAGAGCCATCCGCTCTCCCGGGCCTGCAACAATGCACGTCCTGGGCGAGGTGCTAGGCCTCCTCCCCCAGGATGGGCAGGGGAAGCTTCAAAGGCATTCCGCCTTTGTGAGCTTCCCCAGACCAATTGCTGTACTCAGCAACTGGTCCCCACCGGTTCTTCCCCCATTCTGGCGGGAAGACTGGCGGGAAACACCAAGGGAGGAAAGGGGGTGTGCCACCCTCTGCCAACCCCACCCCTCAGGTGGGGGAGGCGAGGTGAAGCACATCTCCGGGCTCTCGCCATCTTGGAGATGGGGAGCCCTGCCCAATCAGGACTAGGCTCCTGCCCCCCTCCCACAGGAGAGTGGCAGGATAGGGGGTGTACCCACCCCATGGCAGGGACCCATTGGTCCCTGCCCTTTACCTACCTGTAACGCCCCTAAATCTAGTATTTAGGGGCACCCTGAACCTTCCTTCCTGAGATTCAGCAACAACAAGAAAAGGAAGAAGAAGAAGGACGAGAAGCCGTGCAGAGCTAACAAGAGGATGACGCCCACTGACTTGGCCCCAGCCCTACAGGCCTGTCTCCCCTCGAACCTGCTCCTGCAAAACCCCGGCGTGTCCAGCGGCCAGCAACCTCAAAAACCCCGGAGGACCTGCCTGCCTTCACTTTCCAAGCTGTTTCTCCCGTGAACACCGGACGTGTTTGAACTGCAGCTTCTGGTGCCAGCCAGGAACCGCGAATCCCGCACACTCTGCACCCGCCGAATCCGGCCCGAGCTCGAGTGGGCAAATACCCAGAGGAGGTCCCCCGCGGCGATCCTGACCAGAGATCCGGCGACCCCTGACCTGCCTCAAGCCTCCTGACGACGCCTGCAGCCTCAATCCAGAGGACCCCCCCTACCGCGACCATAGCCGGTAAGAAAATCCGACGTCCCAAGGCACCCCTGCACCCGACGCCCCACAGCCTTGTGAGCCCAAACCAACGGTGCCCAACCAACGCTCTACATCCGAACTTACCCCTCGAAGTGGTGGTTGCTCCTGGAAGGTCCTCGTCCCCGAGCCTGCAGTGTTTCTTTGTCCCGGAGAATCTCCATTGAAATCAACAGGGCACCCGACCTCAAAACAGCACTCTGCACCCGGCCGCCCTAGTGCCGCTGAGGGTGCCCCTTTGGTGCTAACTTGGTCCCAAACGTGCCCTGAGCTTAACCCTAGGAGCTTTGCTCCCACAACCCCGTGGCCTGCTTGCCAGCCGCCACCAACCGGAGTCCCCCTATCCTCCATAGGATAACATTGGGCCTCAACACTCTGCACCCGGCCGCCCTAGTGCCACTGAGGGTGCAACAACAGTGCATCACTGACCCTGGGAGACCCCTGAGTCTAACCCCCGAACCCTAACTCAAAAGACCGATTACTTACCTCAAAACCGATAACTCATTTTTCCTCATAGGATAACATGGACACTTTTTCTTCCAAAAAGTTTCTAAGTGTCGACTTTTGAAAACTAAGAATATTCCGTAAAAATCGCACAAATAACCTAACCGAATTTTCTCAACTGTTTGCAGGAAAGGTCCCAGTGCCGAACCTAGGTGTCCAGCACTGAGTAACAAAAGTAATTAAAAAGTAACTTACCTGTGAATTGAATTTCCTTCCATAGGATAACATTGGTGGTTCTTTGTGAAAAAGTTTCTAAGTGTCAACTTTTGAAATACAAGAATATTCTTTAAAAATCGTACAAACTACAAAAGCGTAATTACTTACCTGTTTTAAGTAAATGTCCCAGTGCTGAATCTAGGAGTCCAGCACTGTATTACAAAAGTAACGTTAAAGTAACTTACCGGCGAATTGAATTTCCTTCCATAGGCGAATTGAATTTCCTTCCATATGGTAACATTGACTGGTTTCACTTGGAAATTCTTCTAAGTGTCGAGTTTTGAGACTTTAAAATATTCACCTAAAATCAGCCGAATTACGAAAACGAATTTACTCACCTGCTATCAGGAGAGATCCCAGTGCTGGATCTTGGTGCCCAGCACTGACCCTAAAAAATAATCACAACTGTACTTACCGGTAACTTGAATTTCCTTCCATAGGATAACATTGCCTGGTTTTTGCTGAAAAAGTTTCTAAGTGTCGATTTTGCAAACTTACAAATATTCGTTAAAAATCGCCTGTATAACAAAAACACATTCTTTCAACTGTTTACAGGAGATGCACCAGTGCTGGATCCAGGATCCAACACGGAGTAAGAAAAAGTAATGATAACACTACTTACCTGCTAAGTGAATTTCCTACCATAGGATAACATTGGTGATTCTATGTGAAAAAGTTTCTTAGTGCCAACTTTTAAAATACAATAATATTCCTTAAAAATCACACCTGTAACCAAAACGTTTTTACTCAACTGTTTACAGGAGATCGTCCCAGGACTGAATCTAGGATCCAGTCCTGTGGTTAGAAAAGTAATCCAAAAAGTAATCTATTGCATTTAACTAGAAATTCCCATTGAGCTCAATGTATAATTGTGTTTAAAATTGTGTTGCCTATTGCAACAACTGTAACGATTGCATTCAAAAGTCTATTGCCTATTGAAAGTATTTACCTAAAGCATCTCATTCTGAGAAAGTATATTTTGATACCTGTTGTTGGTTCTAAAATAAAACAAGCATATATTTTTATATACAAACCATTGGCCTAGAGTTCAGTTCTTGAGTGTGTGGCTTCATTTGCTGACTGAGTGTGTACAACAAATGCTTTACACTGTCCTCTGATACTGCCTTACTGCTCGACCAAGCTACCACTTTAGAGAGTAAGGTTATATCTAACTTTAGCCTCTGCCAAACCTCTGGGGACTGTGGACCCTGTGCACACTGAACCTTACTTTGGTTCAGTATATACAGAGCCACTTTCTTACACACAGTGATCAGCAGTTAAAGGACAGTGTATGGAACTGAACACTAGTGTGAGCAGTTACACAATGTGAGCCACATGGCCAGATCTATGAATATGTAGCAAGAGCAGTATATGGGAAGCTGAAACAAAGAATGGTCTGCAAGGCTAATTCATTATTTGGGGGGTTTCAAGCAACAAGTGAGGAGACCCAAAAGGCATAACTTGCTGAGGATTCTTTGGCAGGCAGGCTAGCAGAAGATAAAGGTGTGACGCAGAAAGTAGGAACCAAAGTGGGGGTATGACGTCAAGTGAGGTTCCAGATAAAGGAAGAAGGGTCCAAGGACAAACATGTGGAAGAACCTTTAATGGTACTGATGTGCAAGCCAACCTAAAGAAACAATGGGACACTGCCTGGGGTGGGGGGCTTGGTATGGAGAGTGAAGTGGGATAAGATAGCAGAGATTGTGGAGTCAAGGGAACTGGGAACAAAAACTGCAAATTGTAACTGATGGGTCAATTCAATCTTCCAACTGCTTTTCTGGTTTTGGTGCACAGACCCTCCGTGCTGGATAGCTTTACCCTTGGGATCTTGGTTCTGGCACCTCTCTGTGTCAGTCAACAACCATGTAAAATTCGCTCACTGTTTCTGGCTGCTCTCTGGCTGGAGGTGGTTCCATACACTCACTCAAATGTCATTGAAAAGATGCGCCTTAAGGTAACTGGGGAGGACTGCGCCTACTCTCAAAGCAGGATTGGCCTTGTTTGCATGTCCAACAGCACAGCCCAAAAGAGGGTATATGAAGATGTATTCTGACTGTTGTCAGCTAGCAGAGTTCAGTCATTAGAAGTATAAGTACACCTGCAGCACAGCTAAGCAAATCAGGTTTAAGGAAAGAATTTAGGAAAGCTGTCCCTAGAAAATAATCAGGTTCATCTTTTCTCTTTTAAAATTCACTTCTTTGCTGTACCCCCTCACCTGCACACAGGCACCACCATGGGGTTGTCCTTCACCTCCTTGAAGAGTCCTTTCTCCTTCAGGGCTTCCAAGACTGACTTACGAGCATCAAACCTTTTCATCCCCTGCAAGAAAAGATATTTACAAATGTAGCATTGCTTCTCGGACCCAGCCTCTAACAGCTAGCAATCTTCCACACTTTTCAAACTGTCTTTTTGTTCTGAGAAAAACTTGCTTTAAGTCTCAGACTACTACTGTAACATTCAGAGGAATAATTCTCATGGTGAAACACCAGTACCTGGCATGTTACCTCACTTGTGACAATGCTGGCCTTCTTAAGGATTTGTTTCCCATGTTACCAGTTTAAATGTAGCATTAAAAGCTGCCAAAGGTCTGAGAAGGTTGAAAAAAGATCCTAGCCAAGTTTTAGTGGGTGCTAGCTTGAAATTATCCAGGGATTATGCTCCGATTCGGTCTGTACATGATGTAGCCTGATGCCTACCTTGGGAAGCAGCGAACTGATTTCATGGTCGGCCAGACAAGAGAGACTCAGCAGTCAGAAGCCTGTTTGTGCAATTTCTAAACAAACATAACTTACACTGAACTAACTGAAGGGTTCCAACACCAGGACTCATGTCCACTGTACCTCATGATCTGGAGGACAGAGAAGAAATAATTACCAGAGGTGGGTGGAGTCTGTGCACTTGGTGAAGCTTGCATCACCCCCACTGTCATTGTCCCAGCAGATGTAAATTTACGTGAAATTGGCATATATATTCGAAAAGCACCTTGTTCTGCTCTTGAGCCAAAGGTTGCAGCTAGATACCAAAAAGCAGTGAAATTGGTAGGACCTTGTAATACTCCACATGTAGCTCTATAAGTTGATAATTGTGTTGACCGAACAAATATTTATTGATTGTGGTTCAGGAGAAAAGATCATGTTCATTGTAAAGCTGTGCTCAATGTCCTGCCCAAACTGTCAGCCTTTTTATCAGTAAGTATGATCCACGGCAGCATAATCTGCTGGAAATCTGAGGACAATCGAGAAGGGTGTTGAACTCAGAAGAGTGTGATAAGAACTTCTTCTCTTACATCTCAGAGCAGACTTTTTGCCTCTCGTGGTTCTGAAGCCCATTTGTAGGAAATCGGTTTAGTTACCTTTCTCTGCAGGATTTGTCTGTAGGAGGAGCAGTCCTAAATCCTCTACCTGTGTAACATAATGATTCACATGACAATACATGGCTGAAGATCACCTTTATGAATTGTATGTAGCTCTGGAAAGAGGGCACTTCTATGCACTAATAAACAAGAAGTCTTGTCATACACAGCAGCAGACATATGGCCCCTGGGGAGGGTAATAGATACAGAAATAGGACTGCAACTGGACTGGAGTTTCTCAAAACTGTTCCTCTTTGGAATGAAGTAGTTTCAGTGTCACAGCACAGAGGAAAGAGGCAGGTGCAAATGTAAAAGTTAGAACCCCTCAAAAGCACTTGGATATATGGCCCTGCTGATGACAATCAGGGCAGTGGCCGAATTTACTGGTAATGTGAAATGCAGAAAAAGAACTGACAAGTTGCACACTCAGATGTCCTATAATAGGCCGGGGATGGATGTGATCATCATGTATGCTCTGCTGGCATTCTATTTTTTAGAATTCACACACTTCAGTATTGCTCACTAGGTGGCAGTGGTCACACACTGAGAACCAAAAAAAGGGTTGATTGCAACAGTTCTGGAGAAATTTGTGGGCTGAGGAAATCATACTACCAGAAATCTACCCTCTGTTCCAAAAAATGTGATCTTATACTCTGACGAGGCATGTCTTGCAATACTTCAAACTCTTCCCATGGTTCTAAAAAAATCTCTCCTGATCCCCAGCACCCTACTGTTTCCTCCCTAAGTACCAGGAAGGGTGGAGGAACGTTGACCAGGAAGCCATTGTCGTCCATGATGTTGATGAACTCCAAACCATGTCTCAATCCCACCTCATAGTCGTTAGGATCGTGGGCTGGTGTAATCTTCACAGCGCCTAAGGAAGGAGGAAGCGTGGTAAAGAAGAAAAATGAAAAACTATTATCAGAGATGGGGCTCTGCACCTGCCAGTCATGTTTCATAAAGTAACATACATTTTTGCTAGCACTTCTTGCTCCGAAACATGCTGTTAGTATATTATGCTACTTTGATCCCTTGCCCGTCTAGAAGAAAGGAGTCAGTGCAGTCCCCTTTACAAATTTAGTCCTTGGTCTCACTCTGCAGAGATTGCATCAAGAAAGCCTCCAAGATACATTTGAAAGCAAAACTAGAGCAGCACTTACAGAAATAAAAAAATAAGAACTACCAGGAATACTGGAATTGGCAGTTAGCAGTTTTATATAGCACTCAACACTGAGGCAGCCCTTCTAGGCACACCTAGGAGGAAACAAAGAACACTCACTGCGCCATGCTCTCCCAATCACCCAACACATACCTTTCTTAGATAGACCTCCTATTGCCCTCTAAAGCACAAGTAAGAGAACACACATTACTCTTCCTCTTAAGTCACAGTCAGCTGTTCCAGGCGGCCTTTTTAGTGTCCCTTCTAGGAGCTTCTGAGACAAAGAAGACACACCTACTTAGGCAGACCATCCCAATGGCATCCCACTCACTTGTCCAAGGAGCCTCTTGTAGGGGTGCCTGTGACACAAACCAGACACACCCATCACGCCCGACCCTCCCAATCACCACTCACTCACCTCCCGTAGGAAGCCCTCCAAGGGGCATCTGAGGTTCATCCTGCCAGACTTTACTCCATACACACCTGTCCCGAAGCTTATGTCCACAAACTCATCAAACACGATGGGCATGGACTTCTGACAGAACGGGTGTAGCACACTCTTCCCCTTCAAGTGCTGCACAGGAAAAAACAAAATCAATCAAAACTCAGTATTCCCCAACACAGGACACAACCAGACTAATGCTTAAATGGTTGTAATGTGACATTTCATGCATCAAGAAAATTGTAATAACTACATAAGACGGATTTAAGATGGATGCCTTACTTCAAGCTGTTCAAATAAAGATATAAAAATCATGTAGGGCCAGATAGTAATCACAGGCGTAAGAATATCCATCACAGCGTTAAACCACCATACCTGGTACCGGGGGTCCTGTGGGTGAACCGCCACAGCTGTGTCACCCAGCATCGTCTCGATACGTGTTGTGGCCACCACAACTTCCTCATCTGCAAGACAAGCGGAGGAATGAGACAGACAAAAGCCTGGAAACCTGGACGGCAGGCGTGCTACTTTTCAAGCAAAAGTAAGGGAGCAGAGGAGGGTGTATGCAGGACAGACATGGGTTCCAGTGGACAGAGCTGGTGACAGATCCTCCACTTTATCTACCTAATTAAATAGGCCAGTTAGGTAAGTGCCTGCTGCAAGTCATAGATTTGATTCCTGACAAGACAAACTTAGCCTTTTATTTTGATGAAGTCGATAAAATGGGAACCGTTGCTGCAGATATCTTAATACCACCGTGAGGTGTAAAAATACGGGTAAACCATGTCCATCAATGGCTGAATAAGTAAAACTAAGTCTAGCTGTGGTTTGTACTGGTTTATACTTCCACACAGGGGCATGGCAATCCCGACTGACATCTCCATCATCCCTGTTCTAACTTTCCAATTAATGTAGGCAATAAGAACAGCTGAACATATACCCCTACACAGTCTAGCTAGGTACAGAGAGGTACTTAAACAGAGGTCTACAGTGTAGCATAAATTACAATCCAGGTCCTTTTTCACAGTTTGCAATGGCCATTATAATTGTCAAACCTGCTCCACATTTCTAAACGGCCACCTCCACACAACTACTGTTCTGTTGCGGAAGCTACTGCTTCGTCATCGTCGCCCCCATTAAAGCAGAAATTGCAACATTATACACTCATCAGAATCTGGATTTTAACTTTATGTCAATTTTTACATTCCATGGACCTCCTATACTCCTAGAACAAACAGGACTCCAACACTGGTTACTGGTGCAATTGCTGCAGGATTGGTCAGACGGTGTATATGGGGCAGAGATGAGCCATCTCAGTGTCACACACTCCAGACGACAGCTTCTGCACATGTTGACATCACCATAGAGATGCCAAATTTTGTTGTGTGCCCATCCCTGATGTGACACTTCACTTATCTGTCAAGAACCTGGAATGGTACCTGCAGTATGAACACAACAGGACTCTCTTCACAGCATAAACCAGCAAGCCTACAGACAACACTGCAAACATGGTGAGCAGAGGCAATGTGGGCCCACTTCACAAGGCTGGATCTAATCACCTGATCCCTCAATCTTGTAAGCGAAGGACACCAGTACCCCAAACTCCACCTTCTCTTTGTACCCCGGCACGGGGAGAAGTGTTCGTCCAGTGAGCTCCTTCTTATCCACCTGAAAATTGAAGTAAAGATGAGGAGTTGTGCTAATGTCAGAAACATGAAATATTACAATTCCTAGAAAGTCAAAAACCAAAGATAACAAAATGATTACTTATCAGCAGGAGCAGTTCTGCAAAAATGAGAATTTTCTGGATTCACGTGCTGTGCATTATACTGCCATTTAGTGGTTGGGTTAAGAATAGTCTCTTTTTTTTTTTGCAAGGGCGTCACCATCGACCATTTGGTGCCATGTCCTTCCTTGGAGGAACTCAGACGTATGGCCCTAAAACCCCCTCTACGTGGTTGCCATATTTAGATTCTTTTTTTTGTTTGCAATCTCCTGTGGCTACTTCACTTGATGTAACTCTTTCTCCCTTTCCCAGTTGCAAATAGCTCTCCTCTTAAAAGGGGGAGGAGGGTTGCACATGAATCTGGAAAACTCTTCAAGCTACAAAACTACTCCTACAGTGAAGTAACTATTTCGTTTTGCAGTGTGGATCTTTTCTGGATTCACTTGCTGTGAACTGACTTTGTAGCAATTTACTCCTCATGGAGGTTCGGTATGAATGAGTTTATAATTCTGTCACACCTGAGCTTCTTTGTTTGCTTGGATGTCTAAACAGTAGTGTTTGGTAAAGGTGTGTGGAGGAATGAGTCCAACCTGCATGTATCCATAATGGAGACCTTAGCGATGAAGGCGGCTGGTCCCTTCTTTCTTGTGGAGCGTACATGTGGTTTTGCTTCCATCTTAACTCCTGCTGCCATATGTCATCTTTGGATTGTCTTGACTAGCCACTTTGCTATAGACCCCTTGCTTAGTTGTGAGCTTTTTGAGGTCTGTGCATAGGAAACAACAACAAAAATTCCCTTATGATAGTTGTTGTTTCCTGAATGTAATTCAAGACCGCTCTTCTGACATCCAGTGTGTAAGATTACTCTGCTCAAGTTTTTGGTTGCAGGAAAAAAAGCTGGTAGCCGTATGGTTTGATTGACGTGAAAGGATAAGACCACCTCTGGAAGGAAGTGTGGGTTTGTTGACATTACCACTTAGTCTTTTTGTATTTGTAGGTACGGCTCTTGTACTGTGAGTGCTTGCAGTTGGCTTCCTCGTTGTAGGGAAGTGACTGCAACCTTTTAACCAAAAAGGTTAAAAGGTTTAGTCCTGCACTCCACATCGGCTCAAAGAGTGGCTGAATGAGTTGGGTAAGTATTATATTAAAGGTTTCATATTGGTGTGGGTGCTGACCTTGGTGGTGCCAATCTCTTCGCAACTTCCAGAAATCTTTTTATGGCTGGTGTTTGTAAGAAACTTATGACTATTTCTCCTCTAGAGCAAGCCACTATGGCTGCTAAATGTATAATTAGTGGTATCACCCTGCCCTATCTACACTAGATCGGGGGACCAAGTCTGTGTTGTTCATTGGGGCAAATAAGGATTAGTGTCAGGGTTGGTTGTTTGCATTACTCAATCACTAATGGTATCAAAGGTACAGAACCTGTAAATCACTCATAGCCGTTCGCAAGCTGCTCAAAACATGGTTGTTCCGATCTTCTCATTAACAGTTTTCTTGGTCTCAGCAATCCTGGTCTAGCTAAGTGTCAGCACTGGCAAACCTTTGTTAGGTAGCCATGCACTTTACAAATTGCATAAATAAATTAAATAAATAAAAGGTACTGGGGGAAAAGCATATGCAAATTTTCGTGACCACTCCCCAGCAACTGGTGGTTTGGTAATCTGGCTGCAAAGCTCTGTAAGTTTATGTTTTCCTAGGTCGTAAAGAGTTCTGTTGATGGTGTGTCCTACCTCCCACCTGGTGCTTCAGCTCGCACTCGTGTGAGGTGCTCATCTGATTAACCTGTCCACATCTGTGTTTTGTACTTCTGGTAGATGTATTGCAACCAATGTGATGTGTGTCTTTAATAGCACATGTCCAAATTTCCTGTGCAAGTGTGACATGACCCTTCTGGTCTGTTGAGCTAAAACATGGTTGTGTTGTCCATCTGGACTTGTACTGTTCTTCCCTTTAGCTGTGTTTGAAAAGCGTTCAATGCTAGAAAGACCTTGACTTACATCAGATTTATGTGCTTTACTGCAACTTGTCGGCTTCACAGGCCGCTGATCTTTAGTTTGCCCATGTGGGTGCCCATTGTGATGGTTACACTGGAGTTGGGTGTGACTGGTATACCTACCATAATGTTGGTCATGTTCCACCACTGTAGCTCTCTGTGGACAACTACTAGATCCTCCCAACTCCTTGTCGCCTGTGACCATTGTCTCTGTAGCCACACCTTTGGTGGTCTCATGCAGTCTTGCATTGGGAGTTAATGGTATGTAGGAAGCGGTCATGTCTATCGATTTCCCCACTACCCTTGCCATGAAAGCTTGCCCCTTGTGGTAAAGCCGAACTTGTTCTGTCAATGCCAAGATTCACTTTTGAACTGGGAATGACTTGGCTTGTCAAGTCTAGCCTTGCTCCCAAGAATATTTTGTATTTCTGCGGAGCAGGAGACGATTTTTAGAGGGTTATGGAGAAACCTAACTTGTGTAGTGTTTTTATAGCAGTGTTTACATGATCCTGTCATTTTGTGAACAACTTGCCTATACCAACCAATTGTCTAAATATGGGTATACATAAATTCCCATTCTCCCTAAGTGAGCAGACACAGTGGATAAACATTTTGTAAAGACCATGGGGGCAGATTTTATTCCAAGTGGCAAAACTCTAAACTTAACCATGATGAACCCAAAAAATGACTTGTATACACTTTATCTGCACGTGTAACTAAGCATTCTTAAAGTCTACAGTTAACATGTAGGACTCCCTTTTGCAGTTGTGGAATGACCTCTTGTAGCATTGTCATCTGTAGTTTTTGGGTTTGACATACTTGTTTAGGAGTTTCAGGTTGAAGATGGATCTCAGAATCTTGTCTGGCTTTGGTACAAGAAAGTATACTCCCTCCCTTGCTGGTACTTTTTCTATTGCCAGTTTGCACAATAAATCCTCTACCTATTGTTTGAGGTGACTTTGATTGCCAGTGTTGAAAGTTCTCTATTTTGGTCTGATGTTTTGTGGATGTTTTGTTAGTTCAATATAGTACCCGTGTTGAATAACGTTTAGAATCTGCTTGTCAGAGTTAATGGTACTTCACTGTTGGAGGAATTCTCCCTCCTCCACTGGTGTTGGGTGTAGGGCGACCTCTGGTGTGGAGTCACTTGCTGGAGGGTCCTGACCCCCTTAAGTTTGATCTTCGACCTTGTGCTCTCACCCAAAGGGCTGCCTCGGGACATTGGTTTAGTGCCATTGTGTTGGGGCACTATGGGAGGAGGCCTGTGGTGTGAAAGGTGTGGAACAACTGGTTAGGTCCCTCCCTTTGTGGTGATTCTTTTCTCTGGGGTTGGCACTCCCCTGAAAGTCCCTTTGAATTGTAGGGCTTCCCATGGACCCTGCAGTCTCATATTCAATGTTTCTGAGAGCCTCATACACTGTGCTTCCAAACAGAGTGTCTCCAGTGAATGGCATATTAATGTCCGATACCTGTACTTCCTGCTTGAAGCCAGACACCTGCAGCTAAGCATGTCTCCTCAAGGTGGTGCATGTGCATAACTGCCTACCAGCAGTATCTGCTGCATCCAATGCTAATTTTAAACAGGTTTTTAAACAGGTTAGCAATGATCTTTCTTTTTTTCAAGAATCACACAGTTAGCTCTTTTTCCTACTGGTCTGGTAGATGTTGCATGAATCATCAGTTTCCTCCCATTTCTGATATCTGTACTTGTTAAGAAGTGCATTTGAGTTGGTTATGCTCCACCGAGTAGTGCCACAGCGTTCATTCTCCTGCCCACCATCTCTATCTGCTTGCTTTAATGGTCGGGCAGAGGCCCCATGGTTGCCGGTGCGTTTGCTCTTTTTTGAACTGTGGTAACTATAATGGAGTCTGCCTTCACCCTACCCCTGATGCAGGCCGGCCAGGTTTTGGGATGGCTGTAATTGTCTTCCCAACCCTGATGGTCACTACCTTAGTGGCGGCTGGATTCTTAAATGCCCCCTTCCTTGGTCCAGAATCCTAGGTTGCATTGGAAGGTATTGGTTCTTCCTTTCAGATGGTATTAGTGTTTCCAATAGAAAAAAAGTATTCTGTCTGATCCTACTCTAGCTTTCCCCAGAATTGCCTGCAACTCTTTGAACGTCTGTGCTGTGAGTGTCAATTGGTGGCAAAGGTCTTGAAGGGCAGGTGTTTACCCCTCTTCAAGAGTTTGTTAAGGCATCCATCCACCCTTTGTCTATTGAGCCTTCTCTGCCAAAGAACTCCTGTTCAAAGTGACCTTCAGAGGTCTCCCCTTCATATTCATAGTTTGTATTTTCTGCAGGTTGGGAAGTGCCTGGAGCCTCTAGTTTGGGTTCATTTTTTTGAAGAACTTTCCCTCAAGGAAGTCTTGAGATCTTGTATACCTATAAGGGGTAATCAAACTCCTTCCTTCGAAGCACAGCTTCCATTTTGGCTTTGCCTCTCCGCTTCTTTCACTTAACCACAAGAGTCTTTAGTCGACAGCCTCTTTTGCAGCCTCAGAGTTTTGTTTCCTGAACTTCCTACTCCAGCCCGTGCTCTCAATCACCTTTCAGAGTTGAAGCCGGATTTAAGGGTTTGCTGTCAGTGGTATCCTTGGTTTTGGATCTGTGAGGCTCTTTAAATTTGGACCTTCCCTCAACTGCCCCGGCAACAGGATGTTTTTGGAGTGTTTCAACTCGGATTGTTTTGGTTTGGTGCCCAAACGAGCTTGTTGTGTTAACTAACGCCTGTGGCCCTCAGGATCGAATTCTTTGGTGTCTTCTCCTTTTCAACATCAACTCTTTCTTTGATGTCAGAAGATTCTCCCAGCGCCAGCTCAGTTCCCTCTGAGTTTTCCTTGGCGCTGAACACTTCCAGCTCTACTGAGAGTGTTTCTGCAACTGTGCCATTGTGGTGAGCTCACCTATGTTTCTTCGTCATCTTCAGTGTCTTAGGTTGACATTCTACACGGGCTTTGCAGTCCTCCGATTGATAGTACCTCAGCAAACAGAGGTTACATATCATGTGGGTAACATTTTGAGAAAATCTGTGGTGCCAGTTACGGCAGAACGGAAAAAGGGTATGCTCCATACACACTTTTCATTCTCTGACCCACATAGTTTATGTCCTTGTGGGTCCCTCTAAAGACACCTTGGTGTCTATTGGTGCTTTCCCCCAACGTCCGTCGCTTATTAAAGGTTCATTTCCTGGTAATCTAATGTGCTTGGTGTTTTCTGGAAAAAAATGATTTTCTTTCCAGCTTCCACTCAGAACTCTTGTCCATGCATCCAGGCCCAATGATAGAAAAAAGAGAACGTTAAGATGGCCACCACACTTCAGGGCGTACATCTGATGTCATCCTAGGAGGGACAAAGCACAGAATGGTTGATTGTGACATCCTTGCAAAAAACAAAAAAAAGGGGGAAGAAAAGAGACAATTCTGGACACATCCACATGCTGGCAGAATAATGTACAGCATGTGAATCCAGAAAAGATTCATGCAGTAAAACCTCAGAAAACATGTTACAATATGAAGGCAAAATCATTTCAATATTTCACCTACACTTCATGAGGTCTCAACCATACTCAATTAATCAAAAGCCCCTGGGTATATGCAATGTGTGGTGCTCTAAAGCTTGGAAGGGAGCTGGAGATGCATAACTGTGCAAGCTGTGGTAATCCACAAAGCAAAAGTCCAGAGTGTTGGGACACAGAATATGAGAAGCTGGGTAGCAAGGGACGCTAAAGTTGCTGGGATGAAGGCAATTTTATGGAGGCTAGTACTGGGGCCTGGAGATAAGGGGAGGACTGAGAAAAGAGGAAATAGTGCACAGCTGCTGCCAGAGTCTGCAGCAAAGAAACAGTGAAAGAGGCCCCCGCCTTAGGAAGGAATATAAAAGCTTCCCTCTCATTTAAGACTTCAGTGGTTGCCCCATTACTTGATGGGAATACGCACCTCAATATCAGAGATGGCAGAATTCAGCGTGCAGGACCAGTTGACAAGACGCTTGCTGCGATAAATAACTCCTTGCTCGTGGAGACGGATGAATGCTTCTTGGACAGCATACGACAGTTTCTGGCAAACAACAAATAAAAAAATATTTTTTCAAACTTAAAGGCACACCAAAATAGATTACTTTGTGGCTAATCCATCAATGGGTGTGAAGTCCTAGTTATGGGAACAGTACTTTTCTCTGTAAATCATAAAATTATTTTGACTTTTTGCTTGAAGCCTGCAAAGCTAAAAAAACAGAACAAGTTACTTTCGGTAATGCTCTTTCTGGTCACCACAGATTCCTCATCTTTAGAATATCCCCACACATCAGACTGAATCAGTAAGATTTTTTCACCATAGTCCCTGCATGACAATAGGTGTTGTCATGAGGCTCTGCATCGACTGTGCTCTGCCCCGCCCTGGAAGTGATGGCTGTAGCCATATGTAAGGCCACCAAAACTCACAGACGTCAGTTTCTTTCTTGATACAATCCGCACACTCAGAGCTCGAAAGACTAATTATTTATGTCAGTGTTCGGGAAATTTTTAGATGAAAAAAGTCTATTCTATGGAATTGGAAGGCGGGAGGAATCTGCGGTTCGAAAGGTATTTCACTTTTTCTTCTAATGGATACTTGTAACCATAGATTTCTCACCTTTAGAATAGATACTAACCCCCCCCCCCCGCCCCCTACACTGCGGTGGTGTGTCTTTGAAATGGCTCCGATTAAAAAACCCTGCAGGACCAAATGGCCAAAATGCCTTTCCATCAAACCCAGCTGTCAAGGCACTAGTGCTTTATGAAAGTGTGCATCGCCACCCACGTCACAGCCTAACAAATTTCAAGGAAAGGTACTCCGCAGACCAACACAGTATAGCAGTCTTGGCCCAGGTGGAATGGTCTCGCAAACCCACTGGGGGCTACTTTTTGGCCAATGTGTAGCATATCTTAATGCAGAGGACTATCCACCCTAACAGTCTTTTTCTGCACCGCCTTGCCTTTCTTTGTCCCAGAGAACCTGGAAAAGAGCTGATCATCTACTCGACGGTCTTTGGTGCGATTAATGTTAAAGCTCATCGTTCTTCTGGGGTCCAAACGTCTATCCAAGTCTTTCAAGGGGTGAGGAGGAACAAAGAACTTTGGAAGTGCAATGGATTGTCCAACATGACCTTCAGAAAAAAAGCTGCTCTAGTCCGCAGCCTTGGTTTTTCTGGAAAGAAGGTTGCGTAAGGTGGCTGGACTGACAGTTTGAATCTCACCCATGCGACGAACATGGGTTATTGTGATGAGAAAGACCATCTTAAGGGTCAAGAGATGCAGAAGGCAGCTGTGTAGCAGCTCAAAAGGGGTACACATAAACAAATTAAGGTCCCACAGCAGCATCATGAATGGTATGGGGGGAAAACATGTGGATTAGACCTTTAAGAAACTGCATTACAATAGGTGATTTGAACAAGGATGGCTGGACCAAAAAAAAAAAAAAGCCAAAAGGGCCACAAATAATCTTTAACTGTTGCCATTGCAAGTCTTTGCTGGACTAAAGAGAACACAAATAACAAGACACCTGACAGTTTGGCCTGCAACGGTTGCATTTTATGGGTGCTACACCAGTTCCAACGTAAATAGACACTGCAGAGGGATGCCTCGCCACAAGGAAGATATCTACTGCTTCGGAAGAAGATCAAATGCAATAAACTGCCACCACTGAATCTCTACGTATGGAGGTGTAGATTGCACAGGCCAGGGTACAAGACCCTGCCCTGCTACTGCAAGACTCTGCCCTGCTACTGAGAGAGCAGACCCTTCAGAAGCAGCAGACTAATCGGAGAAGAGATGCTCATGCCCAGTAGCTCCGGGCACAACAGTCTTCTTACCCAATCCGAAGCCACTAGAATGACTTGGGCCTGGTCATTCCTGATCTTCTTCAGAACTTGGGGCATGAGAGATAGGGGCGAGAAGACATACAGGAGTCCCGTGCTCCACTCTAGGCAAACGGGTCTCCAAGAGAGAGTCTTCTTGGGAAATCCAATTTGAAATAGTTTTGACACTGCACGTTCTCAGCTGTGGCGAACAGATTGAATCTGGGTTCTCCACATTGCTGGAAGACGCCCTGTGCCACTTTCAGATGTAATTGCCATTTATAACCTGCTAGTTATCGCCAACTGTGTTCATCTGCCCTGGTGTTTACAGATCCTGCTAAGTAGTGAACAATCAGGGAAATGCCTTGACAATTCAGGCAGGTCCAGAAGCGCAAGACCTCTTGGCACAGGACCCATGACCCTATTAGGCTTGTTGCAATACCACATGGTAGTGGGGATTTTAGCGAGGACCTGAACCAGCCGTCCCTTGATTAATGATAGAAAAGCCCACACCAAGAGAATGGCCCGCAGCTCCAACAAGTTTCTGTAGCGATGAGTCTACGCTGGAATCCAGAGGCCTCTGATCTTCACCTCTCCGAGATGACCTCTCTAACCCAGGAGTTATGCAGCCGTCACCATGGTCAGCCATGGGTGGGGTAGGGAGAGGGGTCTGCTGCAGATCCAATTTAGGTCAAGCAGCCTCCACTGCAGATCTTTTGCAGTCTCTTCCAAAATGTGGATGGATTCTGACAGGCTCCCTTGGTGCTGGGCTCACTGAGGCATCAGATCCTGCTGCAGAGAGCACATATGCCACCTGGCATGGTTGACCAGCAGAATGCAGAAGGACAATAGACCAAGAAGCCACAGAGCCACCCTTACTGATACCCGTTGAACTACCTGCAGGACCCGCTTGTCGGATGTTATGCTACCTGGGGGGAAAAAACTTCCTTCCTCCTACAGGGTGGTTGTGTGCTACTAAGGGCAAACTAAAGTGTCTTGAGGCTGCAGAGCTATGAGGTTTGCTGCCCCTGTGGGCCTGGATGCTGTCTGCTGGATCCCCTACCACGAGACTATAAGAACAGGGGTGCTTCCTGTTGGGTGGCATGGCTTGACGTGGTCGCTAGGCGCACCCCCTGCCAATGTCGTGAAAGACATTAAACTGCTGGGGATACTGCCTTATGGGCATAGAGAGACAGATGGAGTGCGAGGGGAGGCGAGACCCATCTAAAGGCCAGTCCGGACTACTGCCTAATAGTTGGTCAGGTTCAGGCCCGATAGTATGACATATTTGCCACGTCCCAGCCATCCTGAATAGTCAGTGCCAAACTGGCTCAGAACTCACTTGGGACTAATGGCAAGATCTCTGCAACAGAGTCCCATAGTAAGTGGAAGTACCAGCCCAGCAAACAGCTGGTGTTGCCTGACCAGAGGACGCAGCTAGTTGAGAACACTTGTTTCCTGAATGTCTCAAGCATTTGACTCTCTATATGGAGGGTGTTGTGGGAAAATATTTTGGGATGATTGTGCTAGCAGAGGCCAGAACGACTAGGCTACTCTGAGTAGGGTGATTTGTCAAAAATGTAGATCACCTGTAGCAGGGCTGTGGCGATGTGCTACCGGTCTATTCACAAGTGGGAAGAAACAAGTTTAAGCCCCGACGCTTATGAGGGGTCCATAAGGCTTTATTAAAAAAGCAGCAAGGGCTCAGATGAGTTTGGCTCAGGCCGCATACCTTCAGTGACTATATACATTTCTACTTCAACAGACTTCATCAGCCCTTCTAATGACCACAGCAAATGAGGCTGTCTCTTCTGTTGAGGAACCAGGGGGAGAACCCAGTCCATTGGCCTCTTGTAGGTCCAAATATAAATTGTTATTATATTGTAGGAGAAATTCATCCCCATAATCTCCTTTGTTGTCAAAGGCTGACTGGCTTTGGTCAGAATGCATGCGGAAAAGCTCTGCGAGGTGGCTCCTAGGCAAAGGTGCTGTTTTGCATGCGTTGGAATGAACATGCACTGGCTGAGACTGGTCCAGGACAAGACTTCAGTCGCTTTTGAGTCAGGTTAGGTTCAGAGTCAGGACAAGAGAAAAGCCATCCTCCTTCGGCATTAGTGCTGGCGTGGATCACACTACCAGACATGGAGTCTGCTTTGGAGTCAGAGCTGAACCAGTGGCAGGTTTGGGAGACAAAAACAGTGCTCAGGGCAGACCCAACTTGAGGCCTCCAAAGATCCTTGGGCCGAAGACCCGCCAGAGGGAATAGGTAGTGTGTTAAAAGATTCACAACATGACTTTCTTGAACACATCAACTTATTGCCGTTGGACCTGGAAATTAAGGGTGCGTCTGGATCAGCTACAGAATAAGCTCCTCAGTAGGAGGCTAGGAACACAGCCAGGGGCACCTTGATGTCCTTATGACTTCTCAGAAAGAGAGCGGCATGGCTGAGATGTGGCCCACTTGGACCTCTTATGTTTCTTTTTGGATTTGGACTTACATGAAGACTTCGACCACGAAGACGACGTGGGAGCGACCACAGGATCAAGAACGATTTCAGGCTCTAGAACAGGGCTTCTGCAAATTCCTGTGTTGTTTGGCGACGTACAGCTTGGTTTTACAATCCCCCATCACCTGCCTGTGCATTAGGGCACACCTCTCACACGACTTGGAGCTGTGGCCCAAACACAATGGATATACCACCTTGAGGAGATCTGTTAGACATTTGCTAGCAACAGCCCATATAAGGCTTAACTGTAGCCTGTAATTTTAGGAGGGGACATGTTCCCCCTTGCACACTAGAAAGAAATCTGACATACAAAAACCCGTCAACTGATGAGAAAAAGTTAGCTGCTTGCTGCGGATGTGCATACTAAGGCATGGAAAGAAAAAAACTGATGTGAGCATGCTTAAATGGTGCTTATATGAGACTCCAGCTGTCACTTCTAGGGTGGATCAGAGTCTAAGAAGACCCCCACAAAGCCATCTACGAGTGTGAAGAGACTATGCAGAAAAACCTTCCGGGTCCATTACGGCACCTGGGCATATTCTAAAGGGGAGGAATCTGCAATTAGTAGTATCCTTCAGAAATGGGTGTTACACAGTTTAAAAGTACATCCTAATCGTAAATTTGCGCCTCAATCTTGGAGTGGAATTGTTTGGGAAAGGGCTGCTGGAGCATGAGGTGGGTGGGGTGTTTGTGTATATACGATTAAGGGCACTTTTAAAGGCACATCACAGCAGTAGACAACACACTCCCGTTTTTTTCCTTATCAAACAATGAAGTTGCTTAACACTGTCCCTCATCCCAACTTCAAAGTCCAGAATTCAGATCGAATTAATCACCAGGAAGATCCCTAAACAGGAATCACTTGTATGATGGATATATAGTTCTTAGTGTCCTGTGTTTAGCTGACAGACACATTAACAAGCCCATGCCTTTGAATGTTTATATTATTCTTAACTTTTGAATGGAGCAGTTGAAGCTTCTCAGAAGGTATTTCTCATTTATTTAAAGCTTCTCTTGATCCAAAAGCCAAATCACACAAGTAAAGGGTGCCGAGGATGTGCGGTCTAAAAATGATCATAAGGATACATATCTTTCCAACTTCCGTACAAGACTATGTTCAACAAATCAGCAATACGAGCTTTCTTAAAATGGGTAGTAGACCGACAATTAGAAATTTTAGGTTACCAAAGAGGCAGCAACTCTGCAAATCCCTGTGTGTGGGAGGGGAGTATCGCCAATAGCAGCTGTTACTCACATCATCCATGGTGAAGCAGGCACGATCCCAGTCCATAGATGACGCCAGTTTCTTCAGCTGGTGATAGATTCGGTCACCTTTCCTGAAGAAAGTGAGATAAAACATACAGTCTGTCATCTTACCATCTCCACGTGCCCTGGAGGGGATAGAATAGCAGCTTCTTCCACTCTTAATGCCATTTCTGAACTCAAGAAAGAATATAAAATCACCGCTAGAAACGCACATACACACACATGCAAACATGCATAAAACACACAAACGGTAGTGCCTTTGCTTTCTAATGCAAAAAAGAGAAAAGTACAATACTCAGGGAAATTCTAAAACAAAGAGTATTACAGTTTTTACAAAAAAAATCAGAATTTGCTCAGCAAACAAGAATTCCTTAATACAGCTATATCATTCAGCATAAGTAAGTCATGGATAAGCTAAAGGCATGGGTGGCAAAAAAGGTTGTGGGGTGGAGTGCTTTTGTGAGATGTTCCCCTCCACTTCCAAGTGGAACAGACTGCTCTAGGTTACTATCTATTTTAACTATACCCATCAGGCCTGCTTCCCAACGCTCACCATGGCCAACAAAGTGCAAGTATTTCTTTTACCCCAACTCGATTTGGTCTTATTTTTCTGCCCACCCAATTTCACCGGCCTGCTTCGATCACCCAATTCCAATTTTACCTTCTCGCCTAATCACTCAGTGACATTTCATGCACAATTAAACGGCCCTTTAAACTCCATAGAAAGAAAACCACACACTGGCCCTCTATCAGAAAAATGAAGGCCGTATATTTCAAAACACCCACTTCAGGGACTCATTTTACACAGAGCTTATTCACGAGAGGCATCATTTGTTCTCTTAAACTTCCTTCCTGCTGCAAACTCTTCACATATGAAGAATGGGCCTGTCATGTCGCAATAGCTAATACACTGAACTGTGATGATACTCATTGCTCAGTCACATGAAAGGGTACTGTTACCTCTCATACATGGAGGTATTTCTAGGACTAAGACTGTGATTTATAAGTTTTCACTAACATCCTCATTGTTCCAATGCTTTTATCCTCTGGAGTTTGAAGACCGAACATAATAGAAAACTAAAATACATTAATATCGTTTGGAGTGTGTCCGGCAGGTGGAAATAATCTTCACTGTAGCCTCAGGTTTGGAGTCTTAAAAAGTGATTTTCTGGGCTGAATTGTAGGAAAGGTATATGCTTCCAAGCTTGACCTTCAGCAGCTCAGGATTTACAAACCCCCCTCTGCCCCTCCCACTAAAAAAACTAAACAAAACAAAAAAAAAACAAATATTAGGAACAAAACCCTGAAACAACAGTTGCTATCAAGCTTTAACTGAAAATTGGAATTTTAATTTAAGAAATGTGCTTTTAATTTAACTTATTTACGGTTGCTCTTTATAAATAAATCCCAATTAAAAGAAATATTCAGATAGATGGGAGTCATTTAAAGTGTAACCAACACAGGTTTCTATTTGTTTCTAGGTTGGACACATTGCAGTCATACAACTGGTGCACCATTCAAAGCTTGTGACGTGGCACTTACTCATTCTTCCACTTCCACACTTCCTGGATGAACTTCTCACGGCCAAGGTCGTGCCGGGTCTTTCCCTGCTCCCGCCACAGCTTCTTCTCTACAACTACCTGTGTGGCGATACCCGCGTGGTCACAGCCTGGGTTCCACAAAGTTGTCTCTCCACGCATCCGGTGCCTGTGAAGTGGTCCCAAAGATAGAAAGTAGTAAAGATCCAGGGCTAGAAAAGCGATGAAAAATGCACCGCTGAGCATCTGAAATTACAAACTTTAAATAAACAATGTTCTTTCTTTCATCAAACACATGCTTTTTTGATATGAAACATTATATATAACGAAAGAAGAGATCATGTGGAAAAATGAGGTGCCCTTTTAAACCCCTTTTTTGGCAAAAGCTCACTTATAAAATAACTTAATCATAATTTAAAAACAATGCATTATCCACATCATGATGGTGGAGGTTAGTATTTATGACAGCGATCATCCTTCAGGCAACAAAAAAAAATTGCCACCAAATGTTTTTACTTGGAGAACTGCAGATTGTACAGGATTAGAAATTCAAGGACACCAGGGAAATAAAGTTAGCATAGGCTGCTTCTTAGTTGTCTGCCAGGAAGATGCAAAAACGATTTTATCCTGCTATCCATTGTTACAAATATGCAGTTGTTAATATTGATGTCAATCTACGCAACATGTATATTTAAAAACGAGATCAGGTCACTGTTGTCGAAATCTCCCTAGATGACCTCTCCACCAACCCCCAAAAGAAATACGTGGTCAGGCAGGCCCTGTGAACTAGGTCTGAGGCTACTGATTGACAGATCACAGGTGGGGTGGCAAGTAACCAGCCGGACAAACATTTGAACAGGAAAAACCCACATTAGTCCCACAGATAGGCAGCAAACACCACAATGGTCCCAGGAGACTGGCCCCAATAAAGCACATATGGCTGGAAGGATGTGTGCATTCCCAAAACACCATAAAGTTAGATACCACATGAAGTTAGGAACACTCAGCCAATCAGAGCACAACACACACAGTACACGCAGCGATCACAGGCTCCCCATGCCGGACTTCTGGTCACTTCACCCACTACCCCTCATTGAGACCCGGCTGCATTCAATATCAGGTGGCATGAGTTACACCCCATGACTAAGCCTGCATTCCTTTCTCTTAAATAAGACTTAAAGTGCTTAAGATGCTCCAAAGACTGTATATAATGCCACTCAGAATAAATGTATGTTGAGGCAGTCCTCAGACCAGTTTCAGTGGATGTTAATTAAACCAACTGTGCCCAGCCATTTCTACCGAGATAGCAGCATCATGCTACAGGAGATAATGACAACAATGGCTGGACAATGCACAGTGATGGGCAGATGTAGCATACCAAACACTTTTTGAAACCCTCTGCATGCACCTTTGGAGATGCTTTGACTAGCTCACATTGCTCTTCTACAGTCATCATGCAAAAGGGATCGGAAACAAAGATGAAGACTTCACACAACTAGTGGACAATCCCAGAGTATAAAAAATTATTTGCACTCCATGGAATCTTAAAAACAATAACAGGATTGCAAATGACAGCTGTCGTGCCTCTCTAAATTGCACACCACAATCAGACAGGCTGTAGTTCACACTGTGGATACACACTATCGAAGACAGTCCACAAAATAATACGCCATGACTGCAGCTGTGTGAACTATAGATAAAAATCTTGAATATCCAGAATGGCCAGTTGGTCTTGAGGTTAAGGCATGACTTTAGACACCAGATGCAGCATCCTTCTCACTTGAAAGCGTAAAAGTAGTGTTGGGCAAAACAATTCAATGAAATGTGAATCAGGTGAAATGTGCCTCTTTTTTTAGTTCACCTGTAGAGCGAAATTCGGTCTAAAATCTTCTCCACATGCAAACTAGATAAACAGACAGGTTTTTGACTTCACACTGAAGGAACTACAAAAACTACCATACTTTGTAAATTTGCAGCAGTTAGAGGACAGCTGTAAAATTACCACCTGAAAATGGGCAATTTGTGTACAATGGACATTTTTTTCCCTGCCCCATGTATGAAGATCTGGTAGAAGACCTTTTTGCTTCTCTTAGAATGTCCATACACTGTGCTGGCAAATCGAACTGTCATACTGTAGGTGCTCCAGAGGAAGACCACCAAGTTTAGGGACTGAGACTACAGCGAATAATCTTACTTTCGGCCATGGAGAGGAGATGTGGCCCACACACCAGTGCCTGTGTGGTTCTTCAAAAAAACAGCACTAAACACTGGTGAACAGCACTAAAACATTCTGATGTGGCTTCCAACTAACTTAACAAAAGGCAAAAAAATATATGTTAAAAAAGCAAAGCATGGGGCGTGGCCTGAGGCGTCAAGATGGCGGTCGCACGCTAAGAGTGCTCCGGACCCCTTCCGTCATCCGCCTCTAATCCGCCCGTTTGTAGCTGCCATCCATACCCCTTTACCACCCACGGGGGTTCTACGTCCCGCCAGCAATGTTTCGATCCCCTTGGCGGGCGAAGCGGAGTCTCCGCCATCCCGCTCTGCTCCCCTTCCTGCTGAGGCCTGGGACTCCTGTAATGGCGGCCTCCTCGCCGCGACGCCCCTGAGCCGGGGCCCTGCTCCCTGACAGACCGCTGCCTGGCTCCCCCAGATACTGCGGAGGGGCGGCGGTGCCGGACCGGGCCCGCTGGTTTTCTCCCCCTCTTCCTCCCCCGCCTGTGACTCACTGTAACTCCACGCTTCTGTGCTGAGGCCTGCCTGCGGCGCACCGGCGCATGACGCCCCGGCTGCAGACTCGCCTCCTGTGCTGCTGAACCTGCGGGGGGCGAGAGGCGAGCTGAATCCTCCCCGGCTCCAAAGCCTGCCAGACATTCCTGAGAGGCCCGGCCCGGGGACACCTTCCAAGCTTCGACCGGGTGAGTGGGGGCGTGCGGTGCTCGGCTACCGTGGTCGGGTAGCGGCGTAGGGGGTCGGGCCCCCTCCTCCTCCCTTGCAGCAGCGGCCTACTTTGCCTCGGCTCCGGCCGGCCCATCCCCCCCACTGGGGCTGAGACGGGGGGAGCGCTGTGTTCTGGCCCTCCGTTGCTGTGCCTCACCGGACGTGGGGGAAACGCTGTGCCTGGCGCGGCCCCCTGGTCATTGGGGTGGCCCCCCTTCCTGGCGGCTAGGTGGACTATTGGTGTGGCCCCAAAGGCGCGGCGACGCCGGATCTGGCCCAGTCTGGGCCCCTCTGTCCTCCACGCTTCTGTCAGTATTGAGGCCTCACCCCGCTTTGAACTCCGCTGGCTTCTGGGGGCGCCGGGAGCTCCCCCAAGACCTCCACCTTCAGGCAGCCGGTGAGTGGGGCCCAGGATTGGGGATCGGCTGCCGGGTCGGGCAGCGGTGCGGGGGGGCATGATCGGCGCTCCCGCCCTCCCCTCTTCCTCCCTCGCTATCTCGCCCCTTCTCCGCCTCTACGCCACGCACATCTGGGGGTGCATTTCGACGTCCACCGGCCTGTGCACACGAGGTGGATCTCCCTGGCCGTCCCTGTCCAGTGTGTCGACCCCCTACTGGAGTTAGGGTCCGCTGAGCGGCACCACTCCCCCCGCACGCCGCGAGCCCGAGGCACCAGGATCACTCCCCGGCTGACGGTGCTGCAGACCGGATTTCCGAGACCCCCCTCGCTAACCCCTAGCCAACCTTCCCGAGACGGCGGGCAGTGCCGCTTTATTATCGACCATCGCATCGGACGGTGGTGGAGGAGGAGTCCCCAGACACGTGCTGTTTACCCCTTGGCCTTGGGAGGATCGGCCTTGACGCCCGGGCCCGAGCATTGACGGCCTGAGTGTCGGTTCCCCCCCTCTCTACAACTGCTGACGGCCTCCCCAATCCATCCGGCGGCAGGGGCCTTCTTCCACGGTCGCGATGGGCAGGGACCGCGCCCCGAAGACACCTGCACCGCAAACCCAGACAAAAATGGAGCAGTACACCACCAGTGACCGGGACCCCGGTGGGGGGGGGGGAAATCGAATACCCCCGCTCCCGCGGAGGGGGGGGGGGCGATCTCTCCACAATCCTCCAGGCAATTGGTGCCTCACAAGCCGCGGTGGAGAATAAGATCGGTGAGGTGAGGGTGGACATGGCCCTCATTCGTCAGGATCTGCGCAATGCGACGACCCGGATCTCGGAGGCGGAATCGCGCATTTCCTCGGCCGAGGACGACATAGGCCATTGAAGACCCAGGTGGCTCAGCTCCAGACTCAGACCTCCGAGCTCCACCGGCGGGCCGAGGACGCCGAAAACAGGTCAAGACGGAACAACCTACGCCTCATAGGTTTTCCCGAGGGGGTTGAACAGGGCCGGGCGGACACATTCCTGGAGACCTGGATAAGATCCTGGACACCTAAGGAATCCCTCTCTCTCCGTGGTTCGCGATCGAACGGGCCCATCGCTCCCTGGCTCCCCGGCCTCCGCCGGGGGCCCCACCTCGACCCATCATCATGAGGGTCCTCAACTTCCGAGACAGGGACGCTATCCTCAGGGCGGCGAGGACGCAGGGTCCAGTGTCTTACCAAAACAACAGGATTATGCTCTTTCCGGATTATACCAGGGAGGTGCAGGCCCAACGACGAACCTATGACGACGTCAAACAGAAACTCCGCAATCTGGGTATCCGCTACGGTCTCCTCTTTCCGGCCCGGCTCAGAGTTGTGTTTGAGGATAAGATACTCTTCTTCGACACCCCCCCCCAAGCAGCATGGACTTGGCTCACAGAGGAGCGCCCCCTCCGGAATTGCCCCGCTTCCCCTCCTGCCAGACGGGAGCCAAAGCAACCTCCACTAACTCTTCCCAAGCCGCAGCGGCGCTGCACTCGGTCCCGAAAGAAGGGTGACCGACGCAGCGGGCCTCACGCTCACCTGACGCTGTGTCTCAACTGCTCATTTCCTCTGGAATGCCTTCGGTGTCGGGGCCCCGCAGCCTGTCCAGGATCGATCTGAGCCGGGTCCCGGACCCCTCCGAGACGTTGCGTCCTGCCATGTCCGATTCAGACTTATCCAGAAGCCCTACACTTCGTGGATCCGAAGAGGACGAGGGAGTCTGACCCGGGAGCCCGCCGGACTGGGGACCATGACTTGTTTCTTAGACTCTCTTGCAGCTGTGAACGATTTCACATCCGTCTACATGGAGGGGTCCATCTTCGCCAAGACAGAGCTCTGCTAATCGTTTTAGCTTAGCATTCGGACTAATTTGTATTCTTAGTTTTGTTTTTGTAGATTTCCTTTCTAGGGCGACAGATGCTTCATTTTCAGAAGTGTAGGGTGGGTGGTGTTGGGGGGCAGGGAGGGGTGGGGGGACCGATGTCTCCTAATTGTTTAATGTGTTTGGCCTTGTTTGGGCCCTTGTTTTTTATTTTTTGTGACAGCTCACTGAAGGCACACGCCAAATTCACCGACTTGAGACCTACCATACTACAAGCACTCTACCCATACACCCGGATCATGTGATGTTATTTACCCTGAGATCCACGCCCCCCGCGCTGGTCCGCAGACACACCACCCGATCACATGACGTCCTCTCTTACTAGAACCCTCCACATTCTGTCATGGAACGTCAACGGCCTACTAGACCGTATAAAGCGAACCGCGGTTCTCCGCAGCGCCCAACGCCAAGCTCCCGATATTCTCTTTTTACAAGAAACGCACCTTTTGGGGACACACTGTAATTTCCTTGCCAGGTATGGGTTTGACAGGGTCTGGCACTCTGGTTTTGCTCGGGGCTCCCGAGGAGTGGCCATATTGGTTCGTAGGGGTCTCCCGTTTAATCTGCTACAGGTGGAATCTGACACAGGTGTGCTATGTGGCCCTATCCGGTAAGATCGAGGGTCATCCTCTCAATCTCCTCTGTGCATACTTTCCCCCTGCCACCATGCCCTCCACCCTCCGACGCCTCACACTACTGATCTCTAACTTCCCTCTGGGTTTGACGGTCATTGGGGGCGATTTCAACGCAGTTATGCAGCCTTCCCGCGACACAACAGGTACTCCCTCAGCGTCCCGCCTTGCTTCTGCCAAGCGCCTCTCTGATTGGTCCTCTGCCCTGGGTCTCTGCGACGCCTGGAGGGTGTGGAACCCCCGCCGGGAACAGTACACTCACACTTCGGCTGCCCACCACACCCATTCTCGTATTGACTTGCTCCTGTTACCGGCCACCGATTGCCAGTTGGTGTCAGGGGTTACTATCCTTCCCCGAGGCATCTCCGACCACTCCCCGGTCTCCTTCCGGCTCGGGCGGGCGGGCCCCCGGGGGAACTTGCGCGATCTGGCAGATGAATGCTTGGTTCCTGCAGGATGCGGATTTCGTTGAGACCCTCGGGCAGGAGCTTCAGCAATACTGGGTGATCAACAAGGGATCGGTTTCCTCTCCGGGTACTGCGTGGGAGGCTGGCAAGGCTACCATGCGGGGCGTCGCTAGAGGCCTGGTTCATGATAAACGCACTGCCCAGACCGCCCATCTGCTACAGCTCGAGACCCAAGCTGCACAGCTGGAATCAGCCCAGACCTCCGCGGAAGACGCTTGTTCCACCCGACAGCTCGCACTGCTCCGCGAGGAAATCCGCCAGATCTCTTTGGAATCGGCTACTGTCCTGTGGCGTTCATCGGTGGCGCGTGTATACGGCTGGGGGGACAAAAACAGGAAGCTACTCCACAACCTGGTCTCCTACCCCAAAGCCAACCGCATAATCCCAGAGGTCCGTGATGAGGCCGGCACTCATCATCTTACTTCCCAGGCTATCGCACAGGCCTTTGCGGGCTATTATGCCGGATTGTACGCGGCCCGGCTTCCCGGGGCCTCCCTGACAGTAATGTTGACAGAGGCTAGGACCCAACTGACCCGTCTTCCCCAGGCAGTCTCGGAGACCCTGGATCTCCCCTTTACCTTGGAGGAGGTACACGGGGCCATCTCACTCCTGCACTCGGGTAAGACGCCGGGGCCGGATGGATACCCTCAGGAATATTATGCGACCTGTTGGTTCCTCACCTGGTTGACCTGTTCCACCATGTGGTGGAAGTGGGGTCCTTCCCCCCGGAGACCGATGTGGCCACCATTGTGGTCCTTCCGAAAACGCAACCGCCTTCCCTCTCCTGCGCGGATTACCGCCCCATTTCCCTCATCAACACCGAGGTGAAAATCTTTGCTACTGCCTTGGCCCAGCGCCTCCGCCCCCTTTTGTATGACTTGGTCCATCCCGACCAATGCGGCTTTATGCCTGCCCGTGGCACCCGGCATTGCATACGCCGTCTTCACCTCGCCTTAGCACACCGCCATCAGCTCTCCCCGTACTTGGCCCTGCTTTTCATTGATTTTGAAAAAGCCTTTGACACAGTCGACTGGAGCTATCTGGACGATGTGCTGGAGGCGATGGGATTCGGCCTCCCATTCAGGCGGTTCATCAGAGTCTTGTATTCTAGTCCTAGAGCACGGGTTCTAATTAATGGTGTACTCTCGGAGGCATTCCCCATCCAGAGGGGCACCCGCCAGGGCTGTCCGCTCTCGCCACTTTTATTTGCGTTAGCGATGGAGCCCCTGGCCACTCTCGTCCGCAACGATCCCTGTATCAAGGGTTGGGCCTGGGATCCTTGCCACGTTGATAAAGTCGCCCTTTATGCGGACGACATCCTTCTTTTCTTAGCGGATCCTGAGGACTCAGGCCCACGGTGCTTAGAAGTTCTATCCAACTTTGAGCGAGTTTCTGGCCTACGGCTCAATCCAGCGAAATCCACTTTGGTCCCCCTACACCCATCTCGTGCCTGTTTCGACTGGCAAACAAATATTCCCCTGCGTAGGCAGTCCTTCAAGTACTTGGGTGTCTGGGTAACCTTACTCCCGAGCTCGAATGGGCCCTCAATCTTACGCCCCTGGTTACTAGGGCCAAGGCGGACCTCAAGCGATGGCAATCCCTTCCTCTTAACCCCCTTGGCAGAAGTGCGCTTTTTAAAATGATGGTTCTCCCCCGTTTTTTATATATTCTTCAAGACATAACCTTTCACCTTCCGGGGAGCTGGTTCCGCGAGATTGATGGGCTGCTTACCCGGTTTTTATGGAAAGGCGGGAGGCCTCGGATGGCCTTGGCTCAGTGTCGAATACCTCCCTATGATGGGGGCCTGGGTGTGACCAATCTCCACTTTTACTATTTGGCCACGAGACTTATTGTGGTGCACGACTGGTTCGCCGGCGGCTGGACCGACCCGTTGTACCGGGTCGAGCTCCAGTCGTTTGACTTCCCACTGCTCTTGGCCTACTTGTACGGGGCTCCCATACCACGAGTCCTTCCCCCTATCACTAGGGCTGTCCTACTGGCCTGGCGCACTGCCTTGCGCCACACAAAATGGGATGGAAAGCTTACCCAACAAACGCCTCTGTGGCACGGTACCTGGCTGAGTGAGACTTCAGCCCTCCGGGACTTTCGTCAATGGGACCGCATTGGGATCTCGCTTCTTGGGGACGTCTGGGTCGGGGACCATATCAGGGCCTTCGCGGATTTGCAACAGCACTACTCCCTCCATGCCTCCAAGTTCTACAAATACCTGCAGCTTTGGCACGCCCTCAATATACACATTACCTCTCCCACCTCCCTCCCTGAATTCAGCCCCCTTGAGGCCCAAGTGATGATGGGGAATCTGGGTAGGGGTGGGGTGTCGCGGATCTACCGCTCTCTAGTGAATAATGGCCCCGCGACCCTAGACTCACTGCGCGCCCGCTGGGAGGAGTGGTTGGGCCCCCTGGAGGATGCAGACTGGCGGGACGCTCTCATGGCTCCCAAGACCTTGACGACCTCCTCCAAACTGCGCCTCATTCAACTTTATTATTTACATATGGCATATCTAACCCCTGCACGTTTATACAAAGCCCGTCTGAGACCCTCCCCAACTTGCGCAAGATGTGACCACGCTCCGGCGGATTTTTATCATATGGTCTGGCAGTGCCCCGTCATCGAGTCATTCTGGGCGGGAGTAGAGCTTGAGCTTACGCAGACCCTGGGGTGGGTCGTTCCTCATGATCCGGTGTGTCTACTGTTAGGTGTGTTCGATGGCCTGGACGGCTCTCGGGCCGATAATCGATTTCTGGGAACTGCTTTGGCGGTAGCGAAACGTGACATTGCAGCGCTTTGGTCTCAGGTTTGGCCTCCTACCTTACGGAAGTGGAAGCGGGGGGTGGATTGGTGTGGGACCCAAGAGGAACACCTCTTTGAAGCCCGGGGTTGCCCTGAATTGTTTGGAAAAATCTGGGGTAAATGGTTCAATCTTTTGTCCTGATTCCTGGGTGTGTTTTATGTACTGTGCTTATCCTGCCCGTGTATTTATACCTGAAACCCGATAAGCAGGTCTCCGTCTCCAGCCTTATTGTTATAGATTATTGAAGTAATGTGCCTGATCGTGCTGTCAATGTAATTGTGTGGTTTCCTATAAATGCCAATAAACTTGATTATCCCAAAAAAAAAAAAAAAGCAAAGCATAAATTCTGAAGCAATTCGGTATAAACACTAAACACACTAATGTCATTCGACCTTATCATTCCTAGAGCTGAGAGAATGTCTAGTCATTTGGATAACAACCTAGATAGAACACTTGATGCAACACCTTGTTTGGGACAGGTGTTCGCTTATAATAATGTCAAGGCCATCAAAAGAACATTCATAGATAAATCATCAAACAGGTGTAGTCCAAATTGACGTCCAGTCAACTCCTATTTTCCTAAACATGCGCCTAAAACACTTCTTCTAGTGCCTGTAGTCTGTATCCCACATTCCTTGAAACTATGTCAGAGGTTTTTATCCGATAATATTTTAGTATTACCACATATCCAGATGAGCACAGCACCAGATTCCATCTTAACAGAAGAGGCCTCCAGCAAGACTCCCGAGCCTCTGTGAAGCATTTCATTCTGCCTGCATGACTTGGTGCAAGATTGTGTTCGCGCACAAACACCATCTCCTAGCTCTTGCCTTGTGCTCGAAATAGCCAACAAGCCATTCCAACCAGACAGCAAACCCTTTTGTCTAGGTATGTGCACCACCTCCGAAACTCAGGCTCATTATTCATTCATCTGTGGGATAGCACAGTGAGGGTGCAGGGTCTATAAATTGTGATGTCACGATGTTCTCTGTTTTCACTGTTATTGAAAAGCTTAGCTGTTTTTTATTATCTTCTGTGATGTTACCAATATTATGTGCACTAAAACTCAGCATTTTAAAATAACTATTTTTAAATAAATATGTTGAAAGGAAAATGCTACTTACCAGTATGCATCTGTTCTTGGCATGTAGAGCTGCAGAGTTGTACACTATGCATAGATCGCCATCTGGTGTTTGGCTCGGATGCTTGCACTTTGTTGTTGTCTTGGAAGAGTCTTTTGTAGTCACGAGATAGGTGACTCCTCCTTTGGACGATAGTGCGCATAGGCATCAACTCCATCCTCAGATTGTTTTTCGCCATGATGGGAAATGATGGAGTGAGTAAGAAATAAAGAGATGTCCATGTGAATGTATCCAATTAAGATAATACAGGAACAGATACAGGTTCCGGGGAGGCGGGTGGTCGTGTACAACTCTGCAGCTCTACATGCCAAGAACAGATGCATACTGGTAAGTAGCATTTTCCGTTCGAGGCATATGAGCCTGCAGATTGTACACTATGCATAGACTGTACAGCAGTGTCTCCCCTAGCGGTGGTCACCTGTATCTGTTGCAGTGGTTTGAAAAAGTGTTTTAAGAACAGCTTGGCCTACAGAAGCTTGTTGCTTAGCCTGCACGTCAACACAATAGTGTTTGGTGAAGGTGTGTGGTGTAGACCATGTTGCTGCTTTACAGATGTCATCTAAGGGAATGTTCCCTAAGAATGCCAGTGGAAGCCCCTAGTTTGCGTGTTGAGTGCGCTCTAGGGGGAATTGTTAATGTGCGTTTAGCCTTTTGGTAGCATATCTGAATGCATTTTACTATCCACCTAGCGATCCCAGCTTTGGAGATGGGGTTACCTTTATGAGGTGGTGCGAAGGCTACAAACAGTTGTTTTGTCTTTCTAAAGGGCTTAGTCCTGTCTATGTAATAAAGTAGGGCTCTTTTGACGTCCAGTGTGTGAAGAGCCCTCTCGGCTACAGAGTCTGGGTTTTGGAAAAACACTGGTAACTCAACTGATTGGTTAAGATGAAAAGCAGAGATTACTTTGGGAAGGAATTTTGGATTTGTTCTAAGAACCACCTTGTTACGATGCATTTGTAAGACTGGTTCTTGTATGGTTAAAGCCTGGATCTCACCAACCCTTCTGAGAGAGGTAATTGCGACAAGGAAAGCTACTTTCCATGTGAGGAACTGTAGTTCGCATTTGTGTAGAGGTTCAAATGGGGGACCCATGAGCATGGTAAGAACAATGTTTAAATTCCACACTGGAGAGGGTGGCAGTCTGGGGGGAATTATCCTTTTAAGGCCCTCCATAAAGGCTTTAATTGCAGGTACTCTAAATAGTGACAAGTGTTGTCTGTTTTGCAAATAAGCGGCAAGTGCCGCTAGATGTAATCTTATGGATGAATATGCTAGATTACGCCTTTGTAAGTGTAGCAAATAGCAAATGATGTCCTGGATTGAAGCGTCCAGCGGATCGATTTTATTGTTGTTGCAGTAAATGGCAAATCTTTTCCATTTTGCTGTATAGCAAGATCTAGTAGTAGGGCGTCTGGCTTCTTTAATGATGTTCATACAGTCTGGAGGAAGGTTAAGATAACCAAACTCTAGGACTTCAGGAGCCAGATCGCTAGATTCAGTTGACCTGGATCGGGGTGCCTTATCTCTCCATGGTTCTGCGTTAGCAACGTTGGGGAGAGAGGTAGCCTTTGGTGTGGAACTACTGAAAGTTCCAGTAGTGTTGTGAACCACGGTTGCCGTGCCCATGCGGGAGCTACCAGGATCATCCTGAGAGAATGTTGTCTGAGCTTGCGTACTACTAGGGGAATCAGTGGGAGTGGCGGAAAAGCGTACGCAAATCTGCCTGACCAGTTCATCCATATCGCATTGCCTTTGGACAACGGGTGTGGAAACCTGGCGGCGAAGGTTGGGCATTTTGCATTTGCGTGTGTGCAGAACAGATCTATGTCTGGTTGACCCCACATTTGGAAAAATGGATGAAGAACTTGGGGATGAAGTTCCCATTCGTGTATCTGCCGTGTCTGTCGACTTAGCAGATCCGCAATCTGATTGTGAACTCCTGGAAGATGTTCTGCAAGAAGATATATGTTTTGTGGAATGGCCCATCTCCAAATGTTCTGTGCCAGCTGAGACAGCTGCAAAGAATGTGTGCCTCCTTGTTTTTGCAGGTAATACATGGCTGTGATGTTGTCCGTGCGGACTAGCACAGTCTTGTGACGTAGATGTACTTGGAATGATTTTAATGCTAGAAATATTGCCAGTAATTCTAGGTGATTGATGTGGAACACTTTCTGTTGAGTGGTCCATTTGCCTTGAATTGTGTGGTTTAGGAGATGAGCTCCCCAGCCGGTGAGTGATGCGTCTGCTGTTAGCACTTTCTGTGGAACTGGCTCTAGGAAAGGTCGCCCTTTGGAAATGTTTGGTGTGTTCCACCACTGCAGAGAGCGATGTGTGCGGCTGTCCACCAACACCAGATCTGTAAGTTGTCCTTGAGCCTGGTTCCACTGACGTGCTAGGCATTCTTGTAAGGGGCGCATCTGAAGTCTTGCATGAGGTACGATAAAAATGCAAGATGCCATCATTCCTATGAGTTGCATGAATACCCTTGCTGGGAGGGAATGCTGTGGCTGAAATTTGGTGATTAGTGTTTGTATACTGGTTATCCTGGCTGGATTGGGATATGCCAGGGCTCTGGAGGTGTCTAATGTGGCCCCTAGATACTGGTGTATGTGGGAGGGCTGAAGATGTGACTTGATGTAGTTTACTGTGAATCCTAAGTGGTGTAGCAGCTGGATGGTTTGAGGAGTGTGATGAGCACACTGGTTGAATGACTTGGCTTTTATTAGTCAGTCGTAGAGGTATGTAAAGACATGGATTTGTTGTCTTCTTAAGTGTGCTGCTACGACTGCAAGGCACTTTGTGAACACCCTGGGTGCGGTGGTCACTCCGAATGGAAGGACTTTGAACTGATAGTGTTGTCCGTCCACTATGAATCTTAGATATTTCCTGTGAGCTGGGTGTATGGGAATGTGGAAGAAGGCGTCCTTGAGATCTAGTGTGGCAAGGAAGTCGCCTTGTTGAAGTAGTGGGAGGACCTGTTGAAGAGTGATCATATGAAAATGATCTGATTGTATGTAAAGATTGAGGGTCTGAAGGTCGAAGTATTGGCCTTAGGGTGCCGTTCTTTTGGGGGATTAGGAAATACAGCGAGTAAAACCCCTGTTCCTTGATGCTGTAAGGAAACTAGTTCTATTGCTTGCTTTTGAAGCAGTGAGAGAACCTCTTGTTTTAAGAGTGTGAGATGTTCCGTGGACATTGGACGCTGTTTGGGTGGTATTGTGGGTGGGGTTGCTGTAAGTTCCAGGCAGTAACCATACTGGATAATTTGTCTTACCCACTTGTCTGTAGTGAAGGAATTCCAGACAGGTAGGAACTGTGATAGACTCCCTCCGACCGGGGTGGAATGGTCTGGAGGGATTGGAGGGAAGTCACTGCTTATTAGTGGGGGAGGCGCGAGTGTTGTTGTTACCTCGGCCTCTTCCTTTGTTGTTATTTCCCCGGTATCCACCTCTAAAATATCCTCTGTTGGGGGATGTTTGCGTGGTATTTTTGTAGGAAAAAGAGGCTGTGTCTGTTCCGATATTTTTGGATGCTCCTCTATAGAAGGAGCAACAAAAGGAACCACGTGTGGATGGAGACTGTAATGCCCCCATGGATTTAGCAGTCTCCGTGTCCTTTTTCATTTTCTCTAGAGTGGTGTCTACAGCCGGTCCAAAGAGTTGTTCTTGATTGAACGGCTGATTGAGGATTGTTGTTTGTACCTCTGGTTTGAAGCCTGAGATGCGTAACCAGGCATGTCGTCTGAGTAGTACACTAGTGTTAATGGACCTAGAGGCTGTGTCAGCTGCGTCAAGGGCACACTTGATTGAAGCACTGGTTATTAATTTGCCCTCCTGAATTAAATCATCTGCTTTGGTTTTATATTGATCAGGTAAATGTTGTAATATCAATCAATCAATCAGTCATTTGTAAAGCGCACTACATACCCGCGAGGGTCTCAAGGCGCGGGGGGTGGGGAGGGAGGCGCTACTGATCGAACATCCAGGTCTTGAGCATCCTCCTGAAGGTCAGCAGGTCTTGGGTCTGTCGTAGGCTCAGTGGGAGGGTGTTCCATGTCTTGGCGGCGAGGTGGGAGAAGGATCTCCCGCCGGTGGTTGTTCTTCGGATGCGAGGGACGGTGGCGAGTGAGAGGTCGGCGGAGCGTAGCTGGCGGTTGGGGATGTAGAGAGGAGAGCCGTCTGTTGAGGTAGGCTGGGCCGGTCTTGTGGAGTGCCTTGTGTGCGTGGATGAGAGAGCTTGAAGGATATCCTCTTGCTGACGGGGAGCCAGTGCAGGTCCTCAGGTGGGGGTGATGTGGCCGTGGCGTGGTACGTCGAGGATCAGTCGTGCCGAGGCGTTTTGGATGCGTTGTAGTCGTTTGATGAGCTTGGTCGGGGCTCCCGCGTAGAGGGCGTTTCCGTAGTAGAGTCTGCTGCTGACGAGGGCCTGGGTGACTGTTTTTTTGTATCTGTCGGGATCCATCTGTAGATCTTGCGGAGCATGCGGAGGGTGTTGAAGCAGGAGGAGGAGACGGCGTTGACCTGCTTGGTCATTGAGAGCGTTGAGTCGAGGAGGATTCCCAGGTTGCGTGCGTGGTCGGTGGGTGTCGGGGCTGCTCCCAGTGCCGTCGGCCACCAGGAGTCGTCCCAGGCTGAAGGGTTGGAGCCGAGGATGAGGACCTCCGTCTTGTCTGAGTTCAGCTTCAGACGGCTGGTCTTCATCCAATCGGCGACGGCCTTCATTCCTTCGTGGAGGTTGGCTTTGGCGGTGATGGGGTCCTTGGTGAGGGAGAGGATCAGTTGAGTGTCGTCGGCGAAGGGGATTATGTTGAGGTCGTGCTGTCGGGCGACGTGTGCGAGCGGGGCCATGTAAATGTTGAACAGTGTCGGGCTGAGGGAGGATCCCTGAGGTACGCGCGCAGATGATCTCGGAGGCTTCGGACCGGGAATAGGGGGAAGGCGGTCACTCTGGGTTCTGCCGGAGAGGAAGGAGGTGGTCCATTCCAGAGCCTTGTCTCGGATCCCTGCGGCGTGGAGGCGTGCGCGTAGTGTGCGGTGGCGAGACCGGTGTCGAAGGCGGCGGAGAGGTCTAGGAGGATGAGTGCTGCGGTCTCGCCGTTGTCCAGCAGGGTCCTGATGTCGTCGGTGGCGGCGATGATGGTGGTCTCGGTGCTGTGGTTGCTGCGGAACCCTGACTGGGAAGGGTCCAGGATTCTGTTTTCTTCGAGGTATTGGGTTAGCTGTCTGTTGACTATTTTCTCGATGACCTTGGCTGGGAAGGGGAGCAGAGAGATGGGCCGGAAGTTCTTGAGGTCTCTTGGGTCAGCCTTGGGTTTTTCAGTGAGGGTGTTGATCTCGGCATGTTTCAAGCTCTCTGGGAAGGTCGCGGTCTCGAGGGAGAGTTTGATGACGTTGCGCAGGTGGGGTGCGATGGAGCTGCTTGCTTTGTTGTAGACGTGGTGCGGGAAGGGATCTGACGGAGAGCCGGAGTGGATTGTGCTCATGGTCTTGATGGGGTCATCGATGCTCACGCTGGCCCAGGCTAGCAGGGGGTCGTGGTCGAAGGTGTGCGGAGGGTCTGTTGTGTTGCTGTCTGTTGGGTCTGTCTGGGTGTTGAAGCTGTTGTGGATGTCTGCTATCTTGCGGTGGAAGAAGGTGGCGAGGGAGTCGCACATGGCTTGTGACGGCGGGATGTCGTTGGTGTTGGAACTGGGGTTGGAGAGTTCCTTCACGATGTTGAAGAGCTCCTTGCTATTGTGTGCGTTGTTGTCGAGGCGGTCTTTGAACGAGGTTCTCTTGGCGGCCCTGATGAGGTGGTGGTGGTTGCGGATGGCGTCCTTGTGTGCTGCGCGGTTGTCCAGAGTTTGTTCGACTGTGCCATTTCTTCTCTCGTTTCCGGCAGGCTTGCTTGGAGGCTAGGAGTTCTGGGGTGAACCAGCTGGCCCTCTTGCTGGTCTCTCTGTGGGGGGGTTTCTTCAGCGGGGCGAGGTGTTGGGCGCAGTCTTCGATCCAGCGTCTGGAGGCTGTGGGCAGCGTCGTCGGTGTTGGAGGGTTCGGTGGGTGGGCTGAGAGCGAGGTTTGCATGTAGTTGGTCTTCGGTGATTTTGCTCCAGCAGCGGCGGGGGATCTGTTGGGTGCCGTGGTGTGTGGTGGGATTCTGGAAGGTGAAGTGGATGCAGCGGTGGTCGGTCCAGAGGAGTTCGGTGGTGTGGCTGACGGAGACATGCGGGCTTGAGGAGAAGACGGGGTAGAGCGTGTGGCCGGCGGAGTGGGTGGGTGTTGTGACGAGTTGCTTTAGTCCGAGGTTGGCGAGGTTATCGATCAGGGTTGTGGAGTTGTTGTCGTTGTTGTTCTCAAGGTGAAAGTTCAGGTCTCCGAGGAGGATGTAGTCGGTGGAGGTCAGGGCGTGCGTGCTGATGAAGTCGGCGATGGAGTCGCTGAACTGGGGGCAGGGTCCAGGGGGTCGGTAGACGAGGGTGCCTCTGAGGGTGGAGTTGGGGTCTGTGTGGATCTGGAAGTGCATTTGTTCGGCGGTGCTGAGCGAGTCGTCGGTGCTAGTCGAGACCCTGATGCTGTTCTTGTGGACGATGGCGATTCCTCCTCCGACTCCGTTGGTGCGGTCTCTGCGGGTGATCTTGTAGCCGTCTGGGATGGCTATGGCGATGTCAGGTGCGGAGGAGTCGTTCAACCAGGTCTGTCAGGAAGGCGACGTCGACGGCGTGTCTGCGCGCGGAGCGGGTGTTCAGTAGTATGCATCGCAGGTGGGTGCGGTCTTTCTTGGCAGGTGGTTCGTCGGTTCTGAGGCTCGTGTAGCTGCAGTTCCGGCAGGTGAAGGGACCGTGTGTGTGTTTCGGGGCGGCCTTGAAGCAGGTGTGGGTCTGTCCGGGGTTGAGGGCGTGGAGTGTGCTGGCATCGTAGTGGCGGCGGTCGTCGTGGCGGGAGCGGGGGCCAGGGTTCTGGCGCTGGGCGCAGTCCAGGCGCAGACGGCTTGCCTTAGGTGCGCCAGCGGCGCGCCAGCGGTGCGGCCGCACAGCGGCCGGCATATATGGGGAGGAGGGAGGAGCAGCTGGGAGGCGGGGGCAGCGAATGGGCAGTGGGCAGTCAGGGGGGCGGGGCTGCAGGGGACACAGCGGCGGGGGCGGGCGACGGAGGGAACAGAAGGAAAAAATGGCACAGAAATCAATGGAAAACGAGTGGCACAGAAGGCAAAAAGGGCACAAAAACGAGGGAAAAACGAGTGGAACAGAATGCAAAAAGGGCACAGAAATCAATGGAAAACGAGTGACACAGAAGGCAAAAAGGGCACAAAACGAGGGAAAAGCGAGTGGAACAGAATGCAAAAAGGGCACAGAAATCAATGGAAAACGAGTGACACAGAAGGCAAAAAGGGCACAAAAACGAGGGAAAAACGAGTGGAACAGAATGCAAAAAGGGCACAGAAATCAATGGAAAACGAGTGGAACAGAATGCAAAAAGAGCACAGAAATCAATGGAAAACGAGTGGCACAGAAGGCAAAATGGGCACAAAAACGAGGGAAAAACGAGTGGAACAGAATGCAAAAAGGGCACAGAAATCAATGGAAAACGAGTGGCACAGAAGGCAAAAAGGGCACAAAACGAGAGAAAAACGAGTGGAACAGAATGCAAAAAGGGCACAGAAATCAATGGAAAACGAGTGGCACAGAAGGTAAAAAAGGCACAAAAACGAGGGGGGAAACGAGTGGCACAGAAGGCAAAGGGCACAAAATCAATGAAAAAACGAGTGGCACAGAAGGCAAAAAGGGCACAGAAATACAGGGGCAGCTAAGAATCAGAAGGCAAAAACGGGCAGAGAGACACGGGGCAGCGAGGGGTACAGAAGGGAAGAAAGCGGGCAAGGACCACGTACAGGCAGCGGGGGAAGACAGACAAGAGCAGTCACAGACACAACAATGAAAATACAGGCAATACAGTAAAACAATAAGGCGGAAGATGAACAAACTTACGGCCTACCACTGGCCACCAGGGATGAGGCGCAGGTGGTAGCCTGCGGGTAGAGGAGGGCCTCGAACTTCCTCAGCAGCGGCAGCTGGGGCAGGGACACACAGGCGGAGCTGTGTGGGGGGGGAGCGACCTACCCGATGGGTCATGGGTAATAGGGTTTCTAGTTGGTCATAGTGAGCCCTATCATACCTAGCAAGTAATGCCTGTGTGTTGGCTATCCGCCAGTGATTAGCTGCTTGGGCGGCAATCTCTCTTGCCGGAAGCATCTAACAACTTAAGACTCTTTATCCGGAGGTGGTGCCTCACCGGAGGTCTGAGAGTTGGCACGTTTCCTAGCATTAGCTACCACTAGTGAGTCTAAAGGTAGTTGACCCTTGATGTAGGTGGGATCATTGGGAGCGTGTTTATATTTTTTGTCAATCCTGGGATTGAGAATTCTAGCCCTAACAGGGTCTTTGAATATGTCGGGGGCATGTTTAATGACACCCTTTAACATTGGCAGGGTTTGTACAGTCTTTTGTGACTGTTGAAAGGTGTCTAGAAGAAAGTCCTCGTCTGCAGGGTCAGAATGCATCTGAACCCCATGGTAGAGAGCAGCTCTATTTACAAGCTGACCAAAGCCAATATTGTCATCTGGGGGAGACGGCTTTGTTGGATATGCATCGGGATCAGGGAGGTCTGGAGGATCTATTGGGTCATTATAATCATCCCAATTGTCCTGTGGTACATCTGTATCGTCATCAGGGTCAGTGAAAGGGTCATTGTTGCCTCCCCCATATCATCATCATCCTGTGGTGTTGGTGAATTTGGTAGAAGTATAGGAGAATGTGGAGGAGAGACAGGGTTAGGAGGAAGAACAGGAGAAGAGGGTTGTATAGGTGAAGTGGCACAGTCTTTCTTTTTCACAGGCACTACGGGAGTGCCTGGTGTGTCCAGTTTCCTCTTCTTGTGTGGAACAGCAGCCAAATGTCCTGTTTTGGGGTCTATGTGGAGAGTTTTTTGTTTTGGATCAATAGGATCCGGCCGAAAAAGTTCTTCCTCTTCGGTAACCGTTTTCGCGCCGATTTCTTCGGGTCCGAGCGAGGTTTAGATTTCTGCTCCGAGACCTTGGGAGATGGTTTGGGGTCCTTTGGCTTGGCTATGGAGGCGGAAACCTTTTTCGGTTCCGAAGGTTTTGGTTTCGGATCCGATGGCTTTTCTTTCGGCGTCGAGGTGTTCGGTACCGATGTCTTTTTTTTGGAGTAGGCTGCATGCTCGGTTTCGGTGCCGATGGTGCCTGCGGAACACAGATGCGGTTTGCTCGGTCCCGAGCTACCGGAAGGCTTGTCCCTTATCTTCGGAGCCGGGCCCAGGGGCGGGGCTTCTGAAGCTTGTTTTTGGGCGCGACTGGGGCCAGCAGGCGAAGTCTTGACCAGGGCCTTCTTTTTTGGGGGTGGAGTTGGGGTAGGGGCAGTTGTACTCACTCGTTGACTAGGAGTGATGTGGCCGTCTGAGTCTGAGTCGTCTGCTTCGGACACGATTTCCAGGTCCTCAGAATCGTCCTCCGGGACATCGGGGCCTTCATCGAAGATGTCCACCGGTACCGGAGCTGCTCGCTGCGCCATGATGAGTCGTCGGGCCCGGCGATCACAGATGGTCTTTTTAGATGTAAAAGAGGCGCAGGCTTGGCAATTGTTCTCGTCGTGTTCGGGCAAGAGACATAGGTTACAGACCTTGTGGTGGTCACTGTGTGGAAATTTAGCTCCACACTGGGTCACTTTTTAAATGGAGTCCTTTCCATGAGCTGTAGGCCCGAACGGCGTCGATAGGCCCAACGGCCCGGGTCGACGAACGGAATCGAGTAGTTGAGGTGCGCGTCGAAGATCACGCGATCGAAAACAATACCGTCGAGTTTTTTGATAGTTTGCGCGTCGAAAAGGTTTGGAGAATATGGTGCCGAACCGGAGCGCAGAAGTTACATCCGAACCAGATGGCGGAAAAAAACAATCTGAGGATGGAGTCGATGCCCATGCGCACTATCGTCCAAAGGAGGAGTCACCTATCTCGTGACTACAAAAGACTCTTCCAAGACAACAACAAAGTGCAAGCATCCGAGCCCAACACCAGATGGCGATCTATGCATAGTGTACAATCTGCAGCTCATAGGCCTCGAACAACATATTTAGTTTGTAGTGATCTTGAGTGTGTAAATCATGAATGAACAATCATTTTGATTTCCACTGCTCCCTGTTGGTAACGTAAAAGCACTGACATCACCTCATGTATGTATTACGTAGGGTTCTGTGGGGCTACAGTAACCGTTTTTTCCACATTTGGAGGTGGAGCACTGAACTAAGTTCACTCGCGTCACCAATGGGTGTGAAAACAAACCTTGTAGAGCCGAGCCAAAGACTGAGTATACGAAGCATTATAGTTTTTCCCAGTGCCTCGATCATTGGAACCTCCAGAGGTTCCAGCATGCATAAGGCAGAATGATACAAAAAGCTATTGTGCTCAAGAGAGATTATATCCGATATGCTATTAGTAAAAAATAAATTTCTTTTAGGCAGAGAGCTGTCTCTCTTCCAAAGGATCCAATTCTTCCTGTGCGTCTATCACGTCATTGTTGCCTCCCCCATCCCCTAGATCATCATCATCCTGTGGTGTTGGTGAATTTGGTAGAAGTATAGGAGAATGTGGAGGAGAGACAGGGTTAGGAGGAAGAACAGGAGAAGAGGGTTGTATAGGTGAAGTGGCGTCTATCACGTCTCACAATTACTGGATCTTCGGTCACAGGACTACAGAACATAAACAATGATCCAGAACCCCAGATTCTGAACAATGGACATTACTTTTCATAAGCTGCTAGCCGCCTGCAGCCAATCACCCGGATCTGTATAGATAAAAGTCTTCTTCCATCCTAGGTGTGTGTGTGTGTCACTGGCACAACGCACCTGTAGAATGCTCTTCCTGCTGAGCTCAGTATGATGGTAAGGTGTAGCAGTAAAAGTTGTTGTTGGTAACTGGAAATCTCAAAAGTCTGTTTCTTTGTAAATGAAATGCGGAAAGGCATATGTTGAAGATCTATTACAGACAACCTGGCTCCTTGACATAGTTGTGTTCATGTCTGTTGCCCTATTTCAAGATGCAGTCTAGGACTTTACAAAAGTCCAGGCCTCTCAGATGTCACTAAATATAAGGATCACTTTCTGCATGGCCCGTGTCCACAAAAAATATGTCAAAGTGGCCAGTACTGAACATTGGAAATAGCTGGTCTGAAGATGCAGGGAGCAGAGACCAAATTGCCTAGTTGCAAAGTAAAAGCATGCAAACAAAACAAAAAATACTGCATTGACAATACACAGGATGTCAACAGAAAGAAACAGTGTACCGACAGGCCCATTGCGTGGTTAGGTTTTATAAAAAAAAAAGAACACAGTCGTCCTCTTTAAACAGTCAATCCCAGCACATAATGTGAGAAAACATTTTTGTACACGCAGAGTAAGTAAAATAACAAAACAAGACCCCCTCCACCTTGTGAAAACTCACCAGCGGGTTAGAGAGTCCTGGATGGCATTTGTGAGGGCATGGCCGAGGTGAAGCGAGCCTGTGACATTTGGAGGTGGGATACACATCATGAAAAGCCCCCGGGGGTTTGTTGTAGAGATGCTATCACGCTGCAGAGAACACAATGAAAAGAAATATAAAAAAACAAAACAGAGAAAAGGTTGATGTGAAATTCCTCTGGCCAGTGCCAATTCATTCATGAAGTGTAACAATATTGGTACCCTGGCCACTGAGGTGGATGGTAAGGCGACTGGAGGCAAAATGTTCAAATGCAGGTCTTGTTCACAATAACTACTGTCATACAGAATGAACGAGAGTGACTGCAGGCCTTCCGTGTGACATCAGCAAATACCGCACTGGTGTCACTGCTAGAAGGCAACCTCAAGCCAAGAAACATAATTTGCCAGCTTCCTGCCATAGCTACAACAGTTTCATAAGCAAGGAGATGCCATGACTACTATGGGAGGAATGTCTAGGTAGCCAAAATAGACTGAGTTCTACACCAGGGCTTCCTGTATGCAGCATAACTGATTGCTCACGTCATTGCTCCTTGTGGCCAATACAAAGACATATCTGGTGCTCCCATTTCTTTTGTAGACCTCTTGTTAGGTTATGGTACATGCACTTGGTATAGCACACGACGCACTCCTGAAGGAGTATCTCGGCTCTTTGCTATTTAGAGAAGAGCGCACTTTTTAGAATATCCACTTCTTAAAACAAGTTCTTGAACGTGGTGAATTCGGAACAGGTATGAATGTGGAGAGGCAATTTGTTCCAGTGGAATGGGGCCGAAAAAGATCTGCCACCATATCTGGAGATGCAAATACGTGGAATCTTAAGTAGGTCTCTATTTGTGGACCTAAGCAGTCTGGTAGTGTTGCAGTCTGGAGTGCAGATAGGAAGGAAAGGCCTTATTTAGTGCCTTATCGGTCAGGCAGCATAGCTTAAAGATTGCCTGTTTTCTAATGGGAAGCCAATACAAGTTATTTAAAATAAGGGCGGCAGAAGAGCGAGGGGGCAGGTTACAAATTAGCCAAGCAGCTGTATTCTGCACAACTTGCAGTTTAGACAGAATGGTGTCATTTTCTGCCACAAACAGTGCATTCCTGTAGTCTAGGCGATTGGTGATTAGAGCCTGGTCTAAAGTCTTTCTAGAGTTGGGTGGGAGCCACAGAAAAAAATTCCTTAAAAGCTGCATTGTGGCAAAACAGGTGCCACAGGTAGATTTGACTTGGTCTTTCATGGACAGTGTTTAATTGATCTTTATACCAAGATTTTTCACCCCCTTTTTAGGGGAGGGGCTGGGCCAAATTCTGTTGGCCACCAGTCAGCCGACCAAAGCTCCTGTGCTTTATCAAATAGCACAATCTCAGTTTTCTCGCCATTCAGTTGGAGACAGTTGTTGGTCATCCAATCAGAGATTTCTCTCATGCAGCTTGTAAACTAAGATTTCCTTTCCCTTTTACTGGATCTGACCATAAGGAGATGAGGAGTTGGGTATCGTTAGCATAGGATACGACCTCAAATTCACGTGACTACTCCATTTGTGCTAGAGGCACCATGTAGATGTTAAATAATGTTGGGCCCAGGCAGGAACCCAATGGGGCTACTTTTTTGATTGACATTGTACTTGATTTGAAGGAGTCGAAACAGATTGGGTTCGACAGTCCAGGAAATCCATGAGCCAATGTAGCGCACTACTGTATACTCTCCTGCCTCATATAGTCTGTGTATTAGAATGGAGTGCAAGACCGTATCAAAGCCCGCAGATGGATCTTAACTTCTTCAGAGCTTGGACAACCTTTGTGTTCCTATAGTACTTTATAAGCTGTATTGGCTTTGAATTGTAAAACCATCCTGCTATAAAATGTCTCCAGTAATATTCTCAAAACCTGTGTGCCCTTGATCATATAATGAAATATTAATTTTCAATCTCATTGAACTTGTGTTTTAGATGCAATATATAATAACAGAAAATTGTGTATTTTGATGATTTCCTGGAATGGACCTCAAAATCGAGATCTGAATGTGAGGCTGTGCACCTCCACTTTAAATAATAAATAAAAACTTCAATCCCCTTTCTTAGACATTGTTTAAAGCCAAACCATCTTCCTTGTTAAATGGAACAGGGAGCCCACATGCCCATCTCTGTACTGGGCTTCAAAATAAACTAACCCAGCTCATGACTCATTTAATGGCGCCAGCTCCTAGTTTATGAAAAACATTTCTGGAACATCTCACCAGGACCACATCTCACTCAAACTGCTAAAAAGCAAGAGTCACAGGGGAGCAGAGTCGACCTGGCCGGATAAGATGGCGGACACACTGTAGAAGTGCTGCCAGACCTCCTCTGCCATCCGTCATCATTTGCCCTGCCCATCACCCTAATCACCCCTGGAGCGGTGGGCTTTACCCCATGGGGTTCGAAACTGCGATCCCCGGCGCCGCTGGCATTTGACCAGGCAGGAGGGGTTGGCGGCCATGGTCTAGCCTGGACGGCTTGCCCCGACCAGCTTGCAGCTTCAAGACCCAGGGAGTACGGGGCGAGATCCTGAGACTGTGGGACCTCCTTCCCTAAAGCTTGAGGTGAAAGATGACTATCGCCTGCGGTGAGGGTGCCGGTCTGACCTGTGGTTTTGGGCTGAGGGTAGTGCGGCCTGAAGCCTTCGGCCCATGCCTGGCTAGGCAGTGGAGAAGGCTCTGCTGGCTGGACACCCTGTCGGACCGGAGGCCCAAGGTGAGGAGGGTTAAGGCCGGCTCGTGCGCCATTCTCTTGTCTTGGGCGCGTCCGGCCCTGCTCATGCGGCGGTTGGCCCGTCTCTCCTGCCGACCTGCTCCCTCCACCTACTTGCCGGTAGCAGCTCGTGCTTGCTTCCCTGCCCGGGGGCAATCGGGCCATACAGCGGCTTGCCTTAGAAGACGGCCTGGAAGAGGAGTAACCAAGGACTCCCCGTCGCCTCGTCCACGCAACCCTACTGGCCTCCTGTTGCTCGTGCTGCCTCCCCTTGTGGGGAGGCAAGCGGGCCAGGTGATAAGATCGGGCTGAGGGAGTCTAAGCTCCTCACAGGACGAGCCACCGGAACTTCTAATGGATACACCCTACAGCTGCTCCATGCACCACAAGTCTCTTCTTCCCTCCTCTCCCTTTAATAGTCCCCACGAAGGCTGCATGAACTACGCGGGAGGACCATGGGGAAAGATCTGGCACCACATATCCGACCCAAACCAAGACTGGTAGATTCACTTTGGGGCCCACCAGTGAAGGTGGCCAACAGAGTGGAGTCCCGCATATTACAGAGGGCCCCAATTCCTCTGAAGTATCCACCATCCTCCAGAGACACACTGGAGTCGAGAATTTGGGAGGTGAAGGTAGATGTCTCCCTCCTGCGCCAAGAGCGCTGTAAAATTGTGGGTAGGGTCACAGATGCAAAGGGCAGGATCTAGACACAGGGAAGATGAAGTCGCGGAACTCCGGCGATATAGGACACCGCTTTTGTCCACGACATCTACCCTAGAGCAAAGGGCTGGAGATACCGAAAGCAGGTCAAAGCGGAATAATTTTTGCTTCATTGGGTACTCAAAGGAAGCTGAATCCACAGACCCTGCTAACTTCCTGGAGAACTGGGTGATATCTTGGATGCCAAAGGACATGCTGTTACGACGATTTGTGATGGAGAGAGCACATAGATCGAGAGGAAGGGAAACCTGTTCTATCAGGCCTACCGCATTATGATCTTTCCCGACTACACTGGAGCAACCCAGAAAAGATGTAAATACTTTGAGGAAGCCAAGCAAAAACTGAAGGCCATGAACCTCAAATATATGCTGTTTTCCTGGTGTCGCTCAAAGTGATTTGACGGTCGCACCCATTTTTTCGAGACCCAGAGGCAGCCTGGGAGTGGCCCCCCTCACAAAAATCGGGACGCGGTCTCCACATCTCCGCTCAACTGCTCTGAAGCATGGAGCGAATAGGAAATCCCACTTGCGGAGGAATCGGGGCACTCATCAACAAAGTTCCCAATGGTTTTGCAATGCTGAAACTTCAATGGGAAGGATGGGTTGGTCCCCTTGTTGATCATGATTGGAGATTGGGGCGTATGGTCCCTCGCGAAATCTCCAGTCGTCCAAATTGAAAATGATACAACTACACTTCCTTCATGCAACATACCGAACACCCCTCCCCCCCGGAAACAGTGGCAAGCAGGCAAACTCCTGAACCCGACTTCCTTTTGACTTTCCTAACCGAATGCAGACTTTTGCCACATACTTGGCAACGCCCTTCAATTACCAACTATTTGCGACAAACAGCTGTAACTCTCCTAGGGTGCTGGGGTACCATATAGAACTATCACCTAAACAAGCCCTACTGGGAGTGGCAGACAAACTGGGAGATACAAGGGGAGGCCAAGGCCCGATAGGCATCGCAACGGTGATTGCTAAAAGAGACATCGCTTGGAAATTAAAACTGAAGGACCCACTTAGGCTGGCTAGGAGGGATGGACTGGTGTGTCAAATTGGAGGGGCCTATGTATGGGGTGTCCTCATAAACACAAATGGATCTGGGGTAAATTGTGGAAATGTTGCTCAAATATGAATTTACCTTAAATAGTGAAAAAATAAGAGGCGTTTGGCAAAACAAGAACAAGTTGGTTTAATTAAACGCAGCTGCCGGGAGAGTATCGACAGAGGCACGTCTGCAGACAGTCTCAGAGTACAAAAGTTTAGGCCGCACATAAATGCATTTTGTGGGTACAATAAAACACTTTGACATTCTTTGAAAAGCATCATAGTCATAAATAACAAGTACAACCATCTGATAAGGGGGACACAGATAGCTCTTGACCTTGGGAGAGCCAATATGGGCCAGTATATGCATGTCCAGATGTCCAGTGTAGTGTGCCAGTGATCACCTTGGAGGACGGGCAAGTTGTGTTCCTAACTATATGTGGCATCTAACTTTGTGGTATTTTGGGAATGTGCGTCTTTGGCCAAATGTGTTTTATTGGGGCCAATCTCCTCAGTCCTGTTTGTAGTGAGACTACCTATCTCTGGGATCGATCAGGGTTTTCCCTGGGTGCGTGTTTGTCTTTGGACTAAGTGTAACCCCACCAGTGACCTGTCAATCAGTAGGCTTGGGTCGCAGGGCCTTTTTGAATACGTACCTCTGACTTGGGGTTGATGGGGAGATCATCTCGGATGAGTACGACAGCAATGATACGGGTTTGTGAGTGTGTGTGTACGTGTAAAATGGCGGTCACTGATATCATTTTTACCTATACTCTCTTTATTATATGTACAGTTGTTACATCGCACTTCAACACTGCATTCACTGACATAGACATAAGTTAGGGTGTACATCGACATTGGATTTATTGGTACTGCCACTGCTATGACTGCATACATCAGGGTGTACATTGCTATTGTATTTATTGACCTCAACGCACAAGTTATTACTTGTGTAACGATATATCTGTAAGAGACATTAGTTAGTGATAGATTCCTTACCTTAGAATATCCCCAGGCGTCAGACTGGATCCGGAAAGTTTTGCTAGCAGTACCCCTGCGCGCCAGTAGGGGGGCGTCGTGCGGCTCCACGTCCGTCGCTGGCGTCGTAAGCGCCGAGATGACGTCACGGAGACTATTTAGGCGCCACCCATGCGCGCTGACGTCAGTTCTGTACACGACTTTCCGCGCCAGGAACGCAGAGCCATGCAAGAAACTGACTACTGGTGCCATGAAACTAGGGCCCTAAAAGGGATGACCTTAACCCTAGAAATCAGTTCGCAGAATGGGGAGGATGGGTGGGGCGGTAAGGAATCTATCACTAACTAATGTCTCTTACAGATATATCGTTACACAAGTAGTAACTTGTGCATCTGAAAGAGACACGTTAGTGATAGATTCCTTACCTTAGAATAGATACCCCAGCAATACCAACCCCGGTGGTGGGTCTGCGAACAAGATTACACCAGAAAGTCACGGAGAACAGAACGGCCAAAGAAGCCGTCTCTCCGGACTGGACTGTCAAGGCAGTAATGCTTGGTAAACGTATGCAGCGAAGCCCACGTAGCTGCCTGACAAATGTCCTGCAAAGGAACGCCGCGTCCCAAGGCAGTAGTGGCTGCTGTCGCCCTGGTGGAATGGGCACGCAGCCCCACAGGAGGCTCCTTCTTAGCCAACGAGTAACAGGCTTTGATGCAGAGAACGACCCACCGAGAGATGGTCCGTTTGTGCACGGCCCAACCTTTTTTGGCGCCCACGTAGCCAACAAAGAGCTGGTCAACCACCTGGAACTGTTGCGTGCGCTTCAGGTAGAACGAGAGCGCACGTTTTGGGTCCAGACGGTGGAGCCTCTCCTCCTCTTTTGAAGGACACAGAGGCGGAAAGAAGGTGGACAAAGGGATGGTCTGCCCGATGTGGAAGGGCGTGACAACCTTTGGCAAGAAAGAAGGACGTGTCCTTAAAACCACCTTGTCCGGATGAACAGAAAGGAAAGGAGGTTTGGAAGAGCCTGGAGCTCACTCACTCTTCTGGCAGAGGTGATAGCTACCAGGAAAGCCGTCTTTAGAGTAAGAAGACGTAAAGGACAGTTATGAAGGGGCTCGAAGGGAGCGCACATCAGATATGTCAAGACAAGGTTTAAGTCCCATTGAGGCATAATGAACGGCACGGGAGGAAACATGTGCGTAATGCCTTTCAGGAAACAGTTAACAACCGGGGACTTAAAAAGAGAAGGCTGATCTGGAAGCCGGAGAAAGGCAGAGATGGCCGAGAGATAACCTTTGATAGTGCCCAGAGCAGAGCCCTGCTGGGCCAAAGAAAGAAGGAACAGTAGGACCTCGGAAAGAGGGGCAGAAAGGGGATCCAAAGCCTTAGCTGTGCACCATGCCACAAACTTGTTCCACCTGCAGGCGTATACCGTTTTAGTGGAGGGATGCCTGGCTGCCAGAATTACATCACAGACTGCGGGGGGAAGATCGAAAGCTGTCAATTGCCGCCGCTCAATCTCCACGCATGGAGGTGGAGGCTGGACAGGTTCGGGTGGAGGACCGTCCCCTGCTGCTGCGACAGAAGATCCTCCCGAAGAGGCAGTCGGATCGGGGGATCGATCGCCATGTTGAGTAGCTCGGGATACCTGTATCTTCGTGCCCAATCCGGAGCTACAAGGATGACTTGGGCCCGGTCGCGCCGAATCTTCTTTAGCTCTCTGGGCAGAAGTGGTATCGGCGGAAAGGCGTACAACAGACCGCAACTCCACTCGCGACGAAAAGCGTCGCCGAGCGAGTGCCGCCTTGGAAATTCCAACGCGCAGAACTGATGACATTGAGCGTTCTCTTCGGTGGCGAATAGATCTAACCAAGGCTCTCCCCACCGCAGAAAGAGACCTTGCGCCACGTCCGAGTTCAGACGCCATTCGTGATCCATCAAGCACCGGCGGCTGAGTTCGTCCGCCCTGGCGTTCAGAGAACCTGCCAGGTGTTGAACCACCAAGGTAATGCCTTGACGCTCCAGCCAAGTCCAGAGGCTCAGAGCCTCCTGACATAGGGTCCACGACCCCACCCCGCCCTGCTTGTTGCAATACCACATGGCGGTGGTGTTGTCCGTGAACACCTGCACTACACTTCCCCGGACAGAGGGAAGGAATGCCTTCAGTGCAAGCCGGATCGCTCGAAGCTCCAAAAGATTGATATGGAGCCGGGACTCCGCCGGAGACCAGAGGCCTCTGATCTCCGCCTCCCCAAGTGGCCACCCCATCCCAGGAGGGATGCATCCGTCACCACTGTGTGCTCCGGTTGGGGAAGGGAGAGGGATCTGCCATTGACCCAATCGCGATTCGTGAGCCACCACTGCAATTGTCGTGCAGTGCCCTCCGAGATCTGGACATGATCGGACAGGTTGCCCTGATGCTGTGCCCACTGGAACTTCAAGTCCCACTGCAGAGCCCGCATATGCCATCTGGCATGCTGCACCAGCAGGATGCAGGAGGCCATCAGGCCCAGGAGCCGGAGGGTCATCCTGACTGAAACCCAGGATAGAGGCTGAAAGATCGGAATCATAGCCTGAACATCCCGGACTCGCTGCCCGGGAGGATAGACCCGAAACAGCGACGAAACCAGAACTGCTCCGATGAAGGGGAGCTTCTGAGAGGGACTCAGGTGCGACTTCGGCACGTTGATGGAGATCCCCAGCAAATGCAGGAGGTCGGCCGTCGTCTGAAGGTGGGTGACGACTGCCTGTGGCGAGCCCGCCTTCAACAACCATTCATCGAGGTAGGGGGAAGACTGACACCCCTGACCTGCGCAGATGAGCTGCGACCATCGTCATCACCTTCGTGAACACCCGAGGGGCGCTGGTAAGGCCGAAGGGGAGCACGGCAAACTGAAAATGCTCCTGGCCTACCGTGAACCGCAGGTAACGCCGGTGGGCCGGCAGGACGGGGATGTGAAAATAGGCGTCCTGCAAGTCCAACGCTACCATCCAGTCTCCAGGGTCGCGAACAGCCAAAACCTGAGCCAGAGTCAACATCTTGAACTTCTCCTTCCGGAGGAAGCGATTGACGTTCCTGAGGTCCAAGATGGGGCGCAAGCCCCCCTTGTCCTTCTTGGGGACCAGAAAGTAGTGGGAATAACAACCACTCCCTACTTCTGGCCCAGGAACACACTCGATGGCCCCCTTGGCCAAGAGGGCTGTGACTTCCTGCAGGAGAAGTGCCAAGTGGTCCCCCGACATGCGGTGGAACTGAGGAGGCATGGCTGGATGCGGATGATCTGCAACATCCACTTGTCCGAAGTGATAGCGTGCCAGTGGGAGAGATGAAGGCGGACCCTGCCACCCACTGGCGTGGAATGCCCCACAAGGCTCGGATTAGGAAGGTTTGGAGGCCGAAGCGGCGGGGGCGGAGGTGGACTGACCCCCACGCTGATTCCCAGATCCGCCCCTGCGGAAACCGCGACCGCGAAGGCTGGTTCTGCACAGGCTTGTTGAAAGAACGTGCCTGGGCACCCCTCCCGTTGCCACGAAAGGAACGAAACCCAGGAGTGGCTGGGCTTTTCGTGGAAAGACCTAAGGACTTGGCCGTGGCCCGCGAGTCCTTAAAAGGCTCCAGCGCACTGTCGGCCTTATAGCCAAACAGGCGAGTGCCATCAAAGGGCATGCCCATGAGTGAGTTTTGGACATCTGGCGAGAACCCGGTAGATCTGAGCCAGGCGTGGCGACGAAGTGCCACAGTCGTAGAAATCGCTCTACCTAAGGAGTCCGCGGTGTCTAAACTACACCGAATGGCGAACTTTGCCGCATCTTTACCTTCTGCAATGGCTTGGGACAATACAGCTTGGGTTTCCTCAGGACACTGAGGTAACACCTGCGCAACTGTGTCCCACACCGCGTGGGAATAGCGGCCCAATAGGCAGGCGGTATTCACTGACCGCAGCCCCAAGCTGGCCGAAGAGAACAAACGTTTACCGAACTGTCCCAGCTTCTTAGAGTCCTTATCCGGCGGAGCCGTGGGAAAGGCACTCTGCGACTTCGAAGCTTGGATGACCAGTCTCTCAGGCGTAGGATGAGTGGTCAAAAAAGCGGGGTCACCCGGCGCCGGGCGATGACGCCTGGCGACATTCTTATCCACAGGGGCCTCAGTGGATGGCCGCGACCAAGTGCCCAGCAAGAAGTCGGTAAGGGCGTCGTTAAGCGGGAGCAGGGGCTCCGACGAGGTGGTCGCCGTCTGGAGCACCTCAGTAAGGAGGTTAGTTTTGAGGGCCACCATAGGGAGATCAAGGTTGAGGGCCTCAGCTGCCCGACGGAGCACCATCGTGTAGGAGGCGCCCTCCTCCAAAGTAGGCGGGGGAGAGGCAAACCCCGGGTCAGAAGAGACGTCGAGGTCGCCGGCGTCCTCCAAGTCGTCCGCCCAGTCCTGCTCGGAGTCACACTGACGGGCGAGAGGGTCCTCGGACCCCTCCCAGTCGTCCTCCACCACCGCCGCCGGTGGCACCGGCCGCGGCGGCGGGGCAGGAGCCGGAGAGGGAACATACGGCGTCGGGAACGGCGTCGGAAACGGCGCCGGTCGGGGCCGACCCGGCGCCGTGTCCCAATGCGGATCCCAGGTAGGAACAAAATGGTCCTGGAACCTGGGCAGGGGCGGGACAAATGGCACCCACTGCGGCGCCGGAGCCGGGGGTGGCGCTGGGGCCGGAGCCGGCAGCGTTGGACCTTGTGGCGCCGTGGCCGGAGCCAGTGGCGCAGGATCCTGTGGCGCTGAAGCTGGATCCGCCGGCGGCGCCGGGCCAACAAGATCCAGACACGGGACCGCGGGGCCCGAGGGCGTGTCGGCGGGAGCCCGAGGCCTAAAGAGGCGGTCCATGGTAGCAAGAAATTCTTGCACCTGTGCGGGAGTCGCCGACGGACCCAGGTAAGGCGGGTAGGCCGCGGGCCTCTCGAGCTCCAAAGGAGCCGCAGGGGCAAGGCCCCTGTCCCCCTCATCCGCATCAGAGGACCGGCGGGGGGCGGAGAGCGAACACGCTTCTTCGACTTCTTTTTGTGTCGTCTCTTACCCAAATCCGAGGGTGAAGACCTGGAGCCCGAGGAGCGATGGCTGTGGCCCCGCGAGCGTTCCCTGGAACGGTCTCTGGACCGGGAACGGCGCGGGGACGAGTGCCGGACCTACAGCAGTTTCCGGCGCCGCTCCCGCAAGGCCTTCAGGGCCATGGCCCGACAATCCGGACAAGACCGAGAGTAGTGGTCGGTCTCCAGGCAGTAGAGGCAGACATCGTGGGGGTCCGCCACCGACATGTTGCGACGGCAGGCCCCACAAGACTTAAATCCAGGCATCCCTACGTGCACCAGGAAACCAACTGGAACAAGCATTTGCAATGCAATAGGTCTCGCATTTGCGAGAGTTTGAGCTATTGGCATTGTAAATGACAATACCTTTCATTTATATGTTTTGCCAATTAAATAAATAAAAGGCATTGTCATTTATAATGCCAATAGCTCAAACTCTTGTAAATGGGAGACCTATTCAAAGACGCGCCATTGTCCCAGGCTGCTCCGGAAGTGAAAGCACGCATGGTGTGCTGCATGTCGCAGGAAAGCATGTCGTGCTTGCAGCAGGAGGAATTCATTAAGGAAAATAGTGTTTACAGACTAAACAAGGGTTAAAGAGACGTGTAAACTGTGTGTACTGTATAAATGAGACATGTACACCTGTGTAAGAGTGAAACACGCTCCCGCAGATCTCTGTGGAGGGTGGAAAGAGAAACAGAGATCGCGACGAGTTCTTGCCCAAGATCACTCTGCCGGTTTGACGGGCGCTGCGATTTCTTGGCCCTAATAAAACTATACCCGTACCCCACTGCCCGGTTGTAACATCCGCAACCCCCTCTGTGAGTACCCCCATCTTCACCCATTGTAATGCTGCTCTGTCGATGTCCTGAGCACTTGTGAAACTAGCCCCTCGCCTGTACTCACTGTGAGCCTCCTGAGTGCCTATTACACTAGCCCCGCCCCCAGTGCACGGTGGTAACATCGGGCCCCCTCACCCTACAGAGGTCCTCCCTTCTCGCCTGTACTCACTGTGCCGCTGTTGTGCCAACCTCCTGAGTGCCATCCTTACTGTTCGCGGGCCTCTTGCGGAACAGGTCTGCTATACATATATATACAGGGAGGCTGCCAAACCGAGCGTGGTGTCCCGCGCGCTCGGTAGTAAATAAAACAAACAAGGAAAGTGAAACAGCGCCATGCGGGCGTTGTAGGCACGCCGTGAGCGTGCACATCGGGCGTGGCCTGCGGCTCGTGCCCAGTGGCGGCGCCTGCGGACTCGCGCCGCACTTGAATAAGTGCTGCGGGGCTCAGTGCGGCCCAGGGACGGGGCCGCCAAAGGAAAAAAAAAACCATTAGAGGAAGTCCAGGCGGGATGCCCACCCCGCCTTCGTAAATGCCCATGGTGCGGCCAAAGCGGGATTTAGGCGGGGCTCCTGGGAGCAAGACGGAGCCCCGCGTGTTGCTGCAGTGACCGGCTGAAGACGGAGACCAGCCGAGGAGCAGCACAGAGTCCCCACAAGAGCAGGTAAGTGGGGTGAGGCATGCTGTGAGTGTAAGCGCGCCGCGCTTGGAGCTCGCGTGCGCATTAAAAAAAAAAAAATGATATTGCATGAGGCTTGCGAGGACGGAAGGGGGACAGGAGATGTGCACATCGCGTGCCTGTACGTGCGTGTTCACATTTCCAGTCCGGCCTGCGCGTGCACAGCTCCTGTCTCCCTTCCGAAGCAAGTCAGTGACAATAGATCTCGCTAGCGACAGCGCTTTCGCGCTGCGTCGCCAGGCGAGACCTAAAAAGGGAGACAAAAGTCTCAAAAGAGAAAGTCAAAAAGTGACTAGGGTACGTGCTTTAACCGGATCTGCGCTTTCTGGCGCGGAAAAAGAAAGAACTGACGTCAGCGCGCATGGGTGGCGCCTAAGTAGTCTCCGTGACGTCATCTCGGCGCTTACGACGCCAGCGACGGTCGCGGAGCCGCACGACGCCACCTACTGGCGCGCAGGGGTACTGCTAGCAAAACTTTCCGGATCCAGTCTGACGCCTGGGGATATTCTATGGTAAGGAATCTATCACTAACGTGTCTCTTTCAGATAGGAATGCTATGCCCTGGCTTGATAGCACAATGGGGGTGCAGCTGTGGGTGTTCATGCTATATTTAGATGTCACAGCACTATTTGTACCACTACCCATCCAAATAGAAATTGTTTCTTAAAAAATGGAGCAAATGATTACAGGGTGGGGATCCGGTTGGGGGCGATCTGGGGAGGGTGTTAAGGACATATATTTTATTGATCTACTACTTAGGTCTGGTGTAACATGTTGTATTATATTTATATACCATGTGCAAAATTCAATAAAATCGGTTAACAAACAAAAAAAAAAGCAAGAGTCACATGCAAGTTATGTGCTAAAAGGCATGGATTATGTCTTGATGGTTCTCAACTATTTTTCAAAGCAGATGAGCAGCTATACATTGGTATTTTGTGTTCTAAGCCTCTCAAGGTGGCAGAATGCTGATAGAATGCAATTTAACCACCATTCGAAACACATTGTTGTTGCACTTGCTTCATTACACACACTTCTACCTCGCATAGTCCAGAGGAGTACTGCAGACCTGCTCCCGCCATTATAATAGGAAGAATCATTTTGTCTCTGAAAAATATTGCCTCTTCCTAACAGAGAACCCCTTGTTCCCTTTGGCAAGTCCCAATGGAAGAGGAGTTACAGTTCAAGGGGTGGTTACCAGGAAAGGGATGAGTCGACATACTTAGCAGCAGAAAAGTTCAATGGGTTGAAGAAAGCACTCATGACCTGCATCTTTTATTTGGCTTTCCTCTATATTCATGTATGCGCTCAGCAAACTGTAAACCGCAAACATAGGCTCTACATTCCATATAAAGGAAAATACCAGCAAAAAGGCTTCTGCTATACAATGACAATTTGAAAAACATCCCTCTACGCTTCAGGACGGAACTAAAGAACCAGCCTCTTCTAGGGCCACAAGATGCAACACCTCACACACTCTCAACATTGGATAATGTCTTAAGAATTATTCCATTAAACTAATCCAGTACTTGGTTTTTGTACAGCGTACAGTCATGAACAGTGTCATGTTACTGTATAGCTGGTTCCTGCTTTACATGTACATCACAGGCATATATGTAGTTCTTCAGCAACACATTCCATCCTAAAACACACAAAAGGCGCAACATTGCTGGATGATTATATCATAAATAATTATTTTGTTTTCAATAGAGCCACAAAGTACCAAGGAAGTCTCATAATACTAATACTGCCTTACAGACAACCTAGGAACTCACATGTTCCATGTAACTTGCTGTACGAGGGGCAGAAAGCAAACTATTCTGCTACAATACAAAACTTAACCCTTATATATCAAGATGCATTTTTTGAGGTCTTGGAGGCTGTGGGCCCCCATACACTTACCCCATACTCTGGCTTGAAGAACCCTTGCTTCTCCCACCACGGGTACCATGCGGCTTCTACATATTGTGGGCTGTAGGAGTCTGGCATGGCACAGGCTACATCTGTCGCATGGAGAGAAAGGGATAGCACATATGAGTCATGAGATGGGATGGAGTGCCCCAGAAGCATCATCATCACCAGACCATCACCAGGCCCCAAGTTTCAATGCACTTTGTAAATCCACACAAAAAAGGGCTACAACTTAAGTAGTATTTCACCAAAAAGCAGCTTTTCAGAATCTGTATCAGCTATAGCAATAAACAAGAACATCAATGGCAACCAAATCCTCACAACATGTTTAACAAGCATTGGCATAGCCAATAGGTCTCGCCTTTGGGACCTTATAAGTGTTTAGCCATGCAACAGTTGATGTTGTTGTACCAAGGATATTGTGCTGGATAACTAAACACTTATAAGGTCCCAAAGGCGAGACCTATTGGCTATGCCAATGCTTGTTGCGACTTGCTAGAGCGTTGTGTAGTGTGTACTGTACTTTGTACAGTAATGCTTCACAAAGGATGCTTACTGCTGTTTAGTCAGACTGATTTAACAGTAAGTGGGTGTAGTGTTTTATTTGTGTGTTTTATATATTATCGCCAGCTTGCACGCAATTTAATACTGAAATATAAAGTACATTTTTTTTGCGTGGCAAAGTTCACGATTCAATTGGTACTGGTTCTTTGCCCAAAACAAAAAGGCCATGATGTTTACTGTTATTCCCTAAATATGTTCCATTGTTTTTGTTTGGATAGAGATATGTATGTAGTGGGATGGGCTGATGTAATGTGTAGTGTGAGAGCTAATTGTAAGCGTGAGGGAACGATTAAGGGTACATTAGCGAGTTGTGTGGAGGGTGAGAGATACATTTAAGGAGTAGTTTTAAAAGTGTATGTAGCATTAGGTACAGATTTTAAGATGTATTGAAAATGTTATATGCTCTGTGAGTGTCCAATGTAATGTATACTAGGAAGTGTGTTTGATTTGCAACTAACATATTGTATGTGTAGTGTAATCTTTATGAAATTGGTGAGGTGCACTTGAAGACCTAAATACATTCAGTATGAAGACATCTGATCTTTCCTCTGTTAGCTTGAATGGTAAAACTCCTGCTCCACTATTTTCCTCGGTCACCACCGACCGCAGTGTCTGTAAAACAGGAACATGTGTAGACTCTGCTTCGGCTTCCTTTAATTCAAAAGATACATTGCCTTTTGCACCATTGCGCTTCTCTGATGCAAAAAAAGAAAATGAGCAATGTAAACACTCCTCGAACACTTCTTTCTGCAATCCCAAGATTTGTAGGGCAGAGCAGTTCAATCTCCTCAAACAGCTCAAAAACAGCCATGGTGTGTGCAAGTAAAGAAGGTTCTTTGGACACTTTAAAGTGCATGGAAACTACATATTGTTGTGCTATGACAGTGGCCCCAAGCTGTCTCCCTAATAAATCATAAAAGACCAAGGCATTCAGTGTGAAGACATCTGATCTTTCCTCTGTTAGCTTGACTGGTAAAACTCCTGCTCCACCATTTTCCTCGGTCACCACCGACCGCAGTGTCTGTAAAACAGGAACATATGTAGACTCTGCTTCGGCAAGATACATTGCCTTTTGTACCATTGCGCTTCTCTGATGCAAAGAAAAAAAATGAGCAATGTAAAGACTCCTCGTCTGCTGACAAAACACAGTCAAATGCAGATGCAGTGGTGAGGTGATGTGTGGTGGGGGACGGGGCATTAAAGCGCTTGTCCGAGCGAGAGGAAAGCCAGATGGCGCCTCTGAGAAGGGAGGAGGTAGTGCGCGCAGTGTCTGTAAAACAGGAACATGTGTAGACTCTGCTTCGGCTTCCTTTAATTCAAAAGATACATTGCCTTTTGCACCATTGCGCTTCTCTAATGCAAAGAAAGAATATTAGCAATGTAAAAACTCGTCTGCTGACAAAACAGGCAAAGGCAGATGCAGTGGTGACGTGATCTGTTCCTTTAATTCAAAAGATACATTGCCTTTTGCACCATTGCGCTTCTCTGATGCAAAGAAAGAAAATGAGCAATGTAAAAACTCCTCGTCTGCTGACAAAACACAGTCAAATGCAGATGCAATGGTGACGTGATCTGTTCCTTTAATTCAAAAGATACATTGCCTTTTGCACCATTGCGCTTCTCTGATGCAAAGAAAGAAAATGAGCAATGTAAAAACTCGTCTGCTGACAAAACACAGGCAAATGCAGAAGCAGTGGTGACGTGATCTGTTCCTTTAATTCAAAAGATACATTGCCTTTTGCACCATTGCGCTTCTCTGATGCAAAGAAAGAAAATGAGCAATGTAAAAACTCCTCGTCTGCTGACAAAAACAGTCAAATGCAGATGCAATGGTGACGTGATCTGTTCCTTTAATTCAAAAGATACATTGCCTTTTGCACCATTGCGCTTCCCTGATGCAAAGAAAGAAAATGAGCAATGTAAAAACTCCTCGTCTGCTGACAAAACACAGGCAAATGCAGATGCAATGGTGACGTGATCTGTGGTGGGGGAGGGGGCATTAAAGCACTTGTCCGAGCGAGAGGAAAGCCAGATGGCGCCTCTGAGAAGGGAGGGGGTAGTGTGTACAGAGGAGCCATTAGAGAACACCCAGATGGCAGCTGCGCGCGTGCACGCCATCGTGAACGCAAGCTGGAGGCCAGCAAAAGCCTCTCTGGTAGCACTTCAAAAACCCACTTACTAAATGTCTCGGCCAGAGCAGCGCTAAGCGCTGGCTCAGGCGAGACCTAAAAATGGACCCATTTCAACATTTCCAACAGAATTGGACAGAGGACACCCACTACAAAATACATTTATTTAGTGGAGATCACCTAGAGATCATGCAGCTTCTGCTTGCAAGGGCATGGGTCCCCCTTTTGTTATCAGTGTAATGTTCGATGCTGATCAGCTACGTGTTGTGTTACTGAATTAAGACTAAACCAAGGAGGTTTATGAATCACAACAGGAAATTTTAATTCAACACCACACTCTACCAGTTCCCAGTTTTCAGCAGTTGATGAAATGAAGACAGTATGTGTTGAAGGGGGAGGGTTCATCTAGTTTTAGATAATGCAGTGGAGGCGGACCAGCTCCCTTGCAGAATGTTCACCGACAATGTTTCACACAAACATCTACAATTAGAAACAGATAGTTTATTCACTATACCCTCTTCATACCTTTCTTCTCCCCGGCTGGTGTGGGTATGTCATACATGATCACTCCAAGGTCCTTCTTCTCTTTCTTCTCCACTTTCGGTTTCTTCTACTTGCCCAGAATCAGGGAGGTATTAGAGGAGGAGAAGAGAAAGAGCATTTGTTTTATGGAGGGTGAATGGTCAATGAAGCCTCACCCTCTGTACTATACCAAGAACCAAGCACCCAGCCAGGCTCTCTCCGTGCTGCAGCATCACTCTTGCTCCGGTCTTCTCCTTGCTTTTTACCAGCTTTTTGAGTGCCTTCTCCTCGCTTTTTCCTCATTTTTCCTACTTTCTCCTTGTTTTTGCCCCCGTTTTTTGAGTGCCTTCTCCTAGCTTTTCCCTCATTTTCACTGCTTTCTTGTTGCTTCCCCCCCCCCCCGATTTTTTGACTGCCTCCTCCTTGCTTTCCCTTTGTTTTCATTGCTTTCTCCCTGTTTTTTCATTCATTTCCACTCCTGCCTGCCACCTTTTTCCTCGCCTCTGCCTAGCCCCACCCACTGCCTCCAGCGCCCCTCCCTCCTCCGAGGACCTACTTTAATGGAGGTCGCAGCGTGACCCCATTCAGAAGGCACCAGGCCCAGATCTCCACGTGATGCTGCATCGCTCTTGCTCCTGTCTTCTCCTTGCTTTTTCCCCTGTCTTTTGAGTGCCTTTTCCTTGCTTTCCCTCTTGTTTACAAAACAAACAAAAAAAGCAGTGAACTACAGCACCATGAGACCCTCACGGGTGATTTCCCATGCTTAATAAATCCTTGATTGATTGATTGAGAACATTTTGGCCAGATCTCATTCCAAGTACACTCATTAGTAGTATGCCCTGCACTTACATAATTTACATGGATTGACCAATACCAAAACACTACATCTAACACAGGCCCTTGAGGTCAGATGGCACTGTGATTAAATCCAGAAAACACTCACTTTTCGCTATCAAATGTAACAGGAAAGCTCCGATACAACTTTTTTTGAAAACATTTATAAGAAAGAAAAAAAATAAAAATCAGTGTACATTAAACTAATTGTTACTTTCAAATAAGAATTCAACTGATAATTTGGATTTATTTTCCACGGTTAGTCATCGTTTCTGCCACCCAAGGTCAATAAAATGAGGACCTTTCAATTTACTAATAATAAAGGTTACTTTTTACACATCAAAACACAACGTACTTTGTATGAGGTGTACAGAATTTTGTGAGAAGGTCAACTTGCTGAACCTCAAACATGAAATTAGGGAGCAATATTTAGCAGTGACGTGACCTTCACACAAGTCAAAGCAGTCATCAAAACATGCCCCATACCCTTGGTTTCCCAAACCATGCTGCATTGTTCACTCTCAACTTGAGCTACTCAGACCACATCACCTGTGCACTAAAAAAACTAACCTGGCTTCCAATCAAAAGGTCACCAAAAACAAAACTATGCCTGGCCCATAAAGCGTCACACAGTCAAATCCCAAAATATCTCATCTTCCAGAAAAAGCCAACTCTTCCAAATCTGGGGACCAGAATCCGTGAACTGGTTTGTCATTTCACCAGTCAGTACTAAAGATTCTGATGGGTACTTCCAACCGCAGATTCCACACCTTAAAATTCTACCCAGGTGTAAGACTGGATGAGGTGCGCTGAATAGGTCTAGGTGGAGTCGTGTGGTCCGCATACCGCCCTAGAAGTGACAGAGTGGAGCCACATATAAACCCCACCCATGCGCACTGACGTCAGTTCCTTTCTTTCTACGCCTTCTGAAGTGGATCCGAAGCACCACTCCCAACGTTGTTGGTTTCTTGATGAGTCTTCACAATATTTCAAACCAGTGAGTAAAGGAACAAGGTCCCTACCCAAAATGACAGGTTTCAAGCCATGTCGCCACTGCAGGAAGCAGATGTCAGTCATAGGCACGCACAAGGTGTGTCTTTGGTGTCTACGCTCAAGCCACGACTCAAAGTTGTGCACTAAGTGAGCTATCATACACACACAAGCGCTCAGAGACCAGGAGGACAAAGCTGTATGTCGCCGAACACAAGAAGTTGCGACACCCGCTTTAAGTTTTCCTCCCAGTTCAAGTTGTGCACTTGATCCCAGCCCCAAGGCTGTTCCCAAGACCGCTCAACTTGGCTCTAGAGGTCCTCTGGTAAGCTGAAGTCCAAGTGCAAGCATAAGAAAGTGAAGCGGGTCTCCATCTCATCCCACCACTCCAACTCTAAAGAGAAGGCTCAAGGACGTCACAATGGCAGTCGCACCACTTCGTTGTCTCCAGCCACAGAGGCCATTCCTCAGCTGGTCAAGACATGCTCAGTTTCCCAGGCCATCGCCAAACCCCAAGGAGATCTTTCAGAGCTGACACATTCAGCTCACAGCACCTGGTGGATCACGATGGGTGTCTGCACCAGGAGGTCGCACCAACGGGGGTATAACCCAGGCTAGATCTTTTCACCACCAATGAGAAGCACAGTGTCAAACATTTTCCGCAGATTATTCCAGCTGGATTGAAACATGGGACTCCGGTACACCTTCCCACCCTGCCTCTCCATCCCAAAGTTCTGAAAAAGATCAAGAACAACTGAGCCTAAGTCATCCAAGTGGCTCCAGATTAAGTCAGAAGCATGTGGTACTCAAACCTTATGGTCATGAGCATCTGTACTCCGATCAGGCTTACACTTCAGAAGGAGTATCAAAATGGAGAGGCAACATCCAACAGTTAGTTCATTGAAGTTACGACTTCAGACGTCTTAAAACAACTTTTTCTCTTCATGAAATACGCCTATACAGCTTTAAGGTATTTAATAAAGAAAAAAAATTGTTTAAAGAAAAATAAAGGAATTAACTTTTTTCACAAAAGAAGTTGTTTTGCAGGGTCTGAAGTCCTAATTACTTGAATTCAACGAACTAACTGTTGGAGTGGCCTCTACATTTTGATACTGTTTACGTATTTCGGGTATCTAACAGCTAACCCAATGAGGTGGGCAATTTAGTAGCCGAACAAGGGGAGTCAACTGGTTTGTGGCGTCAAGTAGCCTTTAGCCGTCATACAGTTTCTTACCTCACAAGGACATCCCATCTCATCAACAGGGCCCTCCACCCGAATCTGCGCAATCTAACGCGTGTGGTGATCGAGCAGCAGTAACGGACTGTGTTTGCCCTGCTGCCTGAAATGGTGGAGGTCATCCTTGCTATCAGGCAGCTTTCCAGGAAATTCATTGGGTGCTGGAACAAATTTGTGGCTTGGAGTGGTTTTCGCAAGACTTACTCCTGACAAGCAAAGCATTTGGATGTCCTTATTAGTTCCATCTTTGGCCCAGCAAGGCCTTGCAGTGGACACTATTAAAGATTATTTGTCTGTACTTTTGGCCTTTCTATATTTGCAGCACCAACAGTCCTAGTTTAAATCACCTGTTGTGATGAAATGTATTAAAGGTTTAACACACATGTTCTTTTTCAAACCATTTCTGATGCCACAGTAGGACCGTACCTGGTTTTGGCATTTCTCAAGGGTACGCCCTTCAAACTGATGTATAATGGCTCGCTGCACCGCTTGACTTTAAAGACAGTCTTCCTCATTGCAATCACATCGGCTTATCATCTAAATCAGGCATTTTCAGTGTAACAGCTCCACTCTACTTTTTCTGAGACAAATTGGTACTGAGAACTCGAGCAACATTCTTGCCATGAGTAAGACTCCCTTCCCCGTTGAGCAATCCATCACTCTGCCTGGGTTCTTTTCGCCCCTTCAGGATAGGATAGGATAGGATATAGTTTTGTAGAGCGCTCGAATGCCGAGGCGTCTTGGCGCTGAGAAGTGAGATAGTAGGTCGTAGCAGCTAGGACTGATATTTAAAGAGGTGGAAACAGCCGTGTTTTTAATGCCTTCACCCCTCCATCAGCGGGACCACAACGGAGTTTTACGTTTTTACACTGATTGTACCAAGTACCATCAAGTGGACTATCAACTTTTTGTGAGTTCTTCAGTGCGGAGAAAGGGAAGGCTGAGCAGAAGAGGACCTTGTCAAATTGGATAATCCTCTCCACTAAAATCTTCTTCACACCGGTCACGAAGCAGCCTCTGAAAAGTCGGAGACCCCTTCCACCAGGGGTAAAGCTGCTACTTCTGCATTGGCATGCAGAGTGCCTGTCCATTACATCTGTCCCGCTGGGACGTGGGTGTCAGTGCGCATGTTTACAAAGAACTACTACCTTGAAAGCCAGATAAGGCAGAAAGGGCATTTCATCATCTAAATCAGGCATTTTCAGTGTAACAGCTCCACTCTACTTGTTCTGAGACAAATTGGTACTGAGAACTCGAGCAACATTCTTGCCATGAGTAAGACTCCCTTCCCCGTTGAGCAATCCATCACTCTGCCTGGGTTCTTTTCGCCCCTTCAGGATAGGATAGGATAGGATATAGTTTTGTAGAGCGCTCGAATGCCGAGGCGTCTTGGCGCTGAGAAGTGAGATAGTAGGTCGTAGCAGCTAGGACTGATATTTAAAGAGGTGGAAACAGCCGTGTTTTTAATGCCTTCACCCCTCCATCAGCGGGACCACAACGGAGTTTTACGTTTTTACACTGATTGTACCAAGTACCATCAAGTGGACTATCAACTTTTGTGAGTTCTTCAGTGCGGAGAAAGGGAAGGCTGAGCAGAAGAGGACCTTGTCAAATTGGATAATCCTCTCCACTAAAATCTTCTTCACACCGGTCACGAAGCAGCCTCTGAAAAGTCGGAGACCCCTTCCACCAGGGGTAAAGCTGCTACTTCTGCATTGGCATGCAGAGTGCCTGTCCATCACATCTGTCCCGCTGGGACGTGGGTGTCAGTGCGCATGTTTACAAAGAACTACTACCTTGAAAGCCAGATAAGGCAGAAAGGGCATTTCGCCTGCTTGGTCATGCAAGACTTTTTGGTCTGACTTCACTCTGCACACTCTCCCTCTTAGGCAAGTACTGCTTTGGTATCTATTCTAAAATGAGAAATCTGTGGTTAGACGTGTCCATCACACGTTCCTTACCTTTGGTAATGCTCTTTTGGTGGATACTCTAACTTACAGCAGATTCCTCACTGTCCTCCCAGGTCTCATTCACTGGAATGGCCTCTTTCAACATTTAAAAAGGCCCCAAAGTTAGAACTCAGAACCCTGATACCAATGATTGTTCATGCTCCGCATTAGAGGGTGTATAAAAGTAAAATTATAACACAACTTAAAACAAATACATTCATAAACTGTTCCTTAAACATATGGCTGAGGTGGCATGGTTGTCGGAAAACGATGGATTGGGATGCGGCTTTAAGTGATTGCCAGTGGCAGAGATTAAATCAAGCATTCCATCCATCAACTTGCTGTTGTTACAGTTGACGCCCTAAAACAGAAGGCATCGTTCCTTCTATTACCGGGCCGAGAATCAGACGGATCTTCAGCAAGTTAAAGAACCCAGCATATCTGAAGTGTGTCAGTGAGGATTGTTTACAAAGGAATAGAAGATCACTCTCACCACATTTCAATCCATCAAGGACACCAGAGATGCCACAGACCTTGCCATTACAAGCTGTACGACCTGTGTCCAGAAGTCCGATGCATCTTTAAGGAAGTGCAGGGGTACAAGGAAATGAGCAGCAACAGAAAGAAAAGAATCATACCTCAGTCTGCTGCTCCTTCAGCTTGTCTTTCTTCTGCTGAAACTTCTCCAGTTTCTCCTTCTTCTTTGCCTCCTTCTTCAGCTGGGCTGGGGTCTTCACCATCCCTTCCTCCTCAACCTGGGTCAATGACAACTGTGCTGGAGCAGGTAGATTGGTGGGGGCTGACACTGGCTTACCTGCTGACACAGATATACAAGGCTGAGTTTAGGAAGCAGTCTCACAAAGAAGGATTATAGGGCCAATAGTCCAGCAATCTGGCATGGCAGAGTCATACAAAAATGGGCAACAGCAGTAATCTGGACACATCAATCATTGGTTGCTCACAAAATCATTACATTTACAAATCTAGAAGAAAGCGGACGGATCTACTTCATTTTACAGATAGAGCAAATTATATTACATTACCCACAAATACAAAAGGTCTTGGGAGCAGAGCGATGGTAGAAGCAACAATTTAGTTTTCTGCTCAAATGACAGGTTTTGGAAAAGATCTACACCAATTTCAGGATTATTTCACAGTCCATTCTGATTTCAAAAATATTCCGTAGACTGCCCTCAAAATTAGTTCTTTTAAACATCTTAAAATAATGTTATTCTCACCATGGACTGAAACAAACATTTTGGCACAAATATTCTACTTTATTTTTAGTTTGGGACATTACGGTTTTTTAATATTTTCCCTCTAAGAAAATAATCTGGTTATTCCCCAAAAAAACAACTATATTAAAGCACACTTTACAAACTTAACAGTGAAGGGGGGTGGGCGGGGGTAGAGCGATTACACTGCTTAATTTAAAAACATTTGGCTAGAATGGGCTTCCACAATAAGAGTGGTTCCCTGCTCAGAAGAAGAATTTGGGGTCTCGCTGCTGTGGCAGAGAGTTTATAAAACGCAGTGTCAGGGATGCAGCCAAAAGATGAGGCGGTTTATTAGGTAAAAGGTAATGACGGGGCTTCTGAGAGGAATGTTATCTGGTAATCTAGGATCCTCTTAAAGAACTTTACCTGTGCACAATCACAGATTTGCACTTAATATATTTTCAGCTAAGTGTTAATTGGGCTGAACTGTACCATCTTGTTCGCCCTACAAGTCCTGGATTTTAATTTGCAGAACCAGTATTCAGCTTACCTACATTTCAACTTTTATCCTCTTGTGCATGTAATTCAACATGATGAGTTTGTTCTCGGCAACCGCCCACAGCTCAGATGCTCTAGACTTACCTTTAAAAGCAGCACTATTTGTCGGACGTACTCATTCTTTTTTCCAGACTTCTAGGGTTCACCAACATTGCAAGACGTACCTTTGTCCTCGGACACTTTGGAGCACTGCGGGGTCTTCTCACACAGTGTCACCTCCCCTAGGACTTTCAGGAACTCAGGCTGATGAATGCATGTCTGGAACCAACGGGTAACATTGGGGACAGATTGGCGACCAGCGGAGTCCAACACCTATTGAGAGGCGAGAGGTTTGTCACTTACAGGCCAAAGAACAGGCTGCTAAAACCAACACTGCTGATAAAAGTGTCATTGTTCAACCATATTCCATGAATTAAGGGCATCTATAACTTAAAGGGGTGCACTGATTACACACACACTGACATTTGGGGTTAAACATTTTTGTTTGTCTTTTAAAGCCATGGATATCAGTGTAAGGCATACCAAGTAGTGGAGGCAGGCCGCTCCTACAACTGCTATTCATTGTCTAAGGGAGTGTGTCAAAAGGAAGCCTCATACCATAAGGCAACTAGACAGAAGCTTCATCCAATGATACACCCAGACAGGAAGCATCATCTCATCAGACACCATGAGTGAACGTTTCATCCCATTAAGCATCTGGGCTGGAGGCTTCATCCCACGATGCACTTAGAGAGGAAGCTTCATTCCCTGAAAAACCAGCCGGGTTGGTAGCTTCTTCCCAATATACACCTGGACAATGATGCACCTCAGTTACCCATTGGTTCAGTAAATACTCTATTGTTACAACCCACAGCGAAAGACAACATGCAAGGAGGATTGGCAAGGTGAAGCCAAAAATCCTCACAAAAATATTGATACAAAAATACTCACATATTTAAAGGGCAGCAGTAGAGAGGAAGCCACGGCGATGTCAGCCAGGGTGATACGCTCTCCCACCAGGTACGTTCGCATCTTCATGTGACAATCCAGAGCGTGCAGCAACTTCTTCAACTCAGTCTGTGCCCGCTCTGTGATCTGAGGCATTACAGCAGCCCAAAATAGAAGTGAGAAAATTGTTACTGTGAAGGCAGGAAGCTACAGTGATGAGTAGAGCTAACTTATCTCCTAGACCAGAGCAGGGGTTGCTACACAATGAAACAGGCCTGATCACTGCCACCATGTAATACTATTATACACATTTTATAATATGGAACCACAACAAAAGGTTTTTCACGATACGAAGAGGGACGGTTAAGCAAGAATAGCAAAACTTAACATGCAGTAAAGAAATCCTCAGACAAAATTTATTTCACAACATTCATAAGGCTGTTCAACGGAATCCACAAAACAGGTCATGCAGCGGTTGAGTGGAAACCAATCCAGTGCCATAATAGTTGTGAACTAAAAAACAGTCTCGGGCAGGAGAATAAAAGCAAGAAACCTCCATTTTGCCAAATTTTGGCTAGACGAGTCCAGAAGGTGCTGCCATGGTTTTGCCAACTTTTGGCCAACTATGAGCATCAACTTTCAGCTTTAACCGAATGCTGCAAAGCAAATAATGTCTCCACTGGCTGGGTTTTTATTCAGCTATCATTTGACAATACAATCATTAAACCTGTGGAGACCACCACGCGACAACCATCAGGCGACACCAGACAAAGAGCAACAATCAGTACAACGCTGTATAGGACTCAGATGAAAATGCCAGAAAACTTGCAACAACTAGATTGAAAAGAAATGGGAGTTCACCAGACACACCATGTGAGAACTTAAGTCTTGCATGGCAGCTGGACAATGGTGCAGAAATAGTGTGGTTGTGTTATATCTACATGTGATGACAGTGTAGTGTCTATGTTGAAATGTGGAAGCAGGAGACTAGAGTTCTAATCATGGCTGTAATACTTGACAAAACTGTGAGATACCAAACATCACTTTATCCGATTAACCAACTGGTATCGGCATGTTTGTAATATTGCGGAAATTGCCTTATCTGGCAAGAACTAGTACTGCTCTTATAGTGCCAGACAGTGTTTCTGTAATGCTCACTCTACTGAACCCTTCGCTTAGGTCTCAGCTGGCTTTAGGTATTCCTCAACTACTCCCTGGAGTACAAAACATTTAACTCTTCCCTTTGGATCCATTCGCTCAGTCACCTTGAAAAGGCAACAGAGATGGAGGAGAAAATGGCAGTCGTACAATTAATTTAGAGGTACAGGACAGAGTAATTAACAAGCACTGCAACACAGGAAAGGTTGGAAGGATAAGGTCACAAGTTAGAGACTCTCCTTCTAGGCTTGCAGGAATTAAAAATACAGCCATCCAAATAAAGGTGGTTTATGCCCTGAACAAAAGTAAGATAGCATCTCCACAAAGCAACATAGCCCACACCACTACAATGACCAATGGTGCGGATACCCAAACTCAGTCTAATGTATGATGTAGTCTGCTACTGCCCAAAGCAAGATGGTGTCCAACTGTTGTACCGGTGTCTAGCTGCAAGCAAAGACTCCGGGGTCAGCCGGTTTCAGGGACCGTGTCAACAGGGCCTCTAGTGGCAGTCGGAAAATGGGAGGAGCCCTGCTCCACTTATCTTTGCAGTTGTGGATCTTGGGTTTGTCCTTCCAACTGGTCCTTAGTGTGCAAGCAGAGATTCTCCCGTGATAGCATCAAAACTCAGTGTAGCGCTGTTTTGGGGTCATTGTAAATGCTTCCTCCACACTTTGGCACTCTTTAGGTAGTAAAGTAAACGTGGCATTTCTCTAATTAAAGTATTGTAGGCACATTCAAAGGCTACTTTTTAAGAATTATTCTGGTCCAGGTATTAGCTCTTTCTTAGCCCAAACCAAGATGGTGCATATTTTCTTCATACTGGAGGCCAGTCATGAGACTCAAAGCTACTTCCTGCTTTCCATGCTCCACTCTAAAAGGCCATCTCAGATTTTCAAAAGCTGTGTTGCAACCCAGCCATAGTATTTTTCTTTTGGTTCATCACCCCTCAAGCTATTATTTATGCCCCTATTTTTCTCAAGATTCTACTCCTGGTAGTTGGTTGCTTGCTCAGACCTGGTTAATACTTCATTGCTGTTTGGTGCTAGTCTTCTAGCCCGAGTTCCTCCTCAAAGCTCCCGGATTCTGAAAACTACACCCCAACACCTCCGGGAGGTTGTTTATTCCACTGGCTTGTTCCTCCAGAAATGTGGCCCTTCTTGCGGACACCTGCTGTTCACACGTGTGAACTGTATTGTGACAGCAATGTGGCTTCTGGGAGGCATAGCCAATGCCTCGGGCAAGTGAAGATCTAAGTCAAGAAGACCCCACTGCATCAAGCCTTGGACAAAAACACCACAAAGGAAGGCCAGGAATTAAGTTTCAAAATGGCCGCCACTGTAAATACAAACATCAATTCAAGATGGCAACAGAGCTGAAATCAGAGTAAGTCCAGCTCCTCTGTGTGGCTCCTTACACTTGGTTACAAAAACAAGTTCTTACCGAAACGCAGCAGAGGTCTTTGTAACTTTAGGATGCGGCATTGGCTTGAGAATTTTGTCACCTGGTCCTGTGCTTTGGGGATCAATCCGCTACCCTTCACTGTTATTATTTTCCTGCTACCTATGCTGCTAAACAGGTTTTATCCTGAGCACTCTTCACTTGCAAGAGGGGAAGCTATTAAATATCTGGTCCTCAGGCTTGCACAAACACTCATTTGACCTTGGTTTTCATTCAGCGTTCCTTCTTTTGTTGCGTTTGCATCCCAGTCAAGCTTGTCCATTCTCTAAATATTCTCAGGGTCCCCTAGGCAGCCTATAAGCTTTTCATTTTACGTTTTTCAAAGTCAAACACAAACACCGGGCTACAGAATGCTCTTAATAAAAGCCATAGACCAATATCATATATGCAGTCAGTACAAAGAATACTTAGGAATTCCGGTTTGGCAGGGCAACCGGCTGCACCTCAAACAGCACCTCGCACAAGCATCACACTTTCGGCCGCACTTGGCTGTTCTACTAAGGAGACACGCAGCTTTCTTAAAGACCATTAACGTCTCCCAGAGACTAAGGTTGCAGGACTGTTATCTCACCTTTCTGTGGTGCATCACAGGAATCATCGGTTGCCAGCCAATAAAATTCTTTCCAGCCACTCCAAATTTATCAGAGCAGCCTCTACTTTCAAACATCACCTTTTTGGCTGCCTTCCACGAGTCCATCCCTGCTAGTCATTGTTCTTTAGTCTGTGTGTGTGGGTTCCCAGAGTCTCACAATATCTTGTTATGCAACTACTAATCCCAACCTACAGAAAATTAGTTTTTTCCTTGGAAGATCCACAGTGCTTAGCATACCCCAGGTAACAAACATGGGTGGGGGGAGTGGGGAGATTTTGGGAGGGGTGAAGGGAATCTCGCCCAGTTCCTTCATTATCATCCTCCAATAGGCTTGAAGATTAAGACATCCCAAAATTGCATGAAGGAAAGTACCTTCTTGTTTGTTACACAGGTAGTGCTCTTTCCTTTTTATACAGTTTGGATCTATTACAGTAAGCCCTGTGGAGGACCCTGAACTGGATCGGGTGGAACCCTGCCTTAATAGCCACTTCTCTGGGGTGCATCAGGACCTCCTCCCAATTGATATCCTCCAAACTGCCTAGCTCTTGTTCCTATCTCTGTTGGAGGGCTTTCAGTTTATCTGGCATGTTTTTAATCAATGTTTTATATTAAGAGCAGAATACAGCAATCAAGAGCAGTGTAATTAGGCAGCTCTGGCCAATCGAATGCTTCCGCCTGCAATGCATGTCGGAGTTGCATATATTTATATATCCGAGTATGTGAAAGGTCATATTACTCTTGCAGCCGTTCAAAGGTCTTAATGCTCCCATCTTCTTAGAAGGGTGTTCTTTTGTCTCCAGATCCAACCAATTTCATCTGTGCTGAACCAGTACCCTTCGACCGGCGCTGCTTGTTCTATCCAATAAGAATCTCCTACAGCTGCTGAGTCCACCCAATAAGTATCTCTTCCAGCTGAAAAGTCCACCCAGTAAGTATCTTCTGCAGCTGCTGAGCCCACCCAGTATCTCCTGCAGCTGCAAAGTCCACCCAAGCAAATCCCTCCCTCAGCTGCAGAGTCCACCCAATAAGCATCTTCTGCAGCAGAGTCCACCCAATAAGTATCTCTCGCAGTTGCAGAGTCCACCCAATAGGTATCTCTCGCAGTTGCAGAGTCCACCCAATAAGTATCTCTCGCAGTTGCAGAGTCCACCCAATAAGTATCTCTCCCAGTTGCAGAATCCAACCAATAAGTATCCTGCATAGCTGCAGTCCACCCAATAAGCATCTTCTGCAGCTGAGTCCACCCAATAGGTATCTCTCGCAGTTGCAGAGTCCACCCAATAAGTATCTCTCCCAGTTGCACAATACAAACAATGAGTATCTTTCACAGTTGCAGAATCCAACCAATAAGTATCCTGCGTAGCTGCAGTCCACCCAATAAGTATCCTCCGTAGCTGCAGAGTCCACCCAATGAGAATCTGCCACAGATGTCCTGTCCACCCAATAAGTGTCCCCCGCAGTTGCAGAGTCCACCTAATAAATATCTCCGGCAGCTGCTGAGTCCACCCAATAAGTACCTTCTTCAGCAGGCAGATCCACCCAATAAGTATCCCCACACAACAGACCCTCTGTTAGTGGACGCTTTATGGTGGAATATGTCAGCAACGCCAGAGCTCCACACTCTGCCCACAGTCAGTTTGATTCTTTGCATCAGTCCCTTATACAGCAGAGCTCTACAGCAACCCCCACTACCAACTTCACACTCCACCACTACCAACTTCACACTCCACCACCCAACTTCACACTCCACCACGAACTAGTGTGTTCACCTTTGCTGCTCAAGATCTGCTCCCCTCCCCGTGATTCGTCATGTTTGTTTCACAGTCCAGCAATTCCCCCTCGGAGCTGCTGTGCTGGACGAACCCCGCCCCTTCGCCATTATCCCTCACCTGTCTGTTGGGCTGGATAAACCCCACACCTTCACCCCTATTCCTCACCTGTTTGTTGCGCTGGATAAACCCACCCTATTTCTCACCTGTTTGTTGGGCTGGATAAACCTCACACCTTCGCCCCTATCCCTCACCTGTCTGTTGGGCTGGATAAACCACACACCTTCACCCCTATTGCTCACCTGTCTGTTGGGCTGGATCAGCAGGAGCGCAGAGAAGGCCCAGGCGCAGGCCGGCTGGATCACCTCGTTGTCGGCGAAGCTGACCCACTGCTGGACCAGGGCTGCCTCCGGGGGCCCGGCCCCCCTCAGGCTGTCAGGAGCCAGGGCATAGGACACGGCACTGGCCCCGGACACGGCCGCCCCCGCCTCCGTCTCCAGAGCCGGTAACTTGGCCACGGGGAAGCGCTTAAGAGCAGCCTGGCCCGCTGCCGTGCCCGGCGTCACCTCCACCACACGCAGCGCCGCCGCGCCGTAGGCCGCGGCCAGGCGCACCCGCGTGTTCTGCGCGTTGTCCGGGTGCGGGGAGAGGTAGAGGGTCGCCATGCTGGGCTGAGGGTGATACCGGACGGACCTGTGGGGAGAGAAGACGGCATTATTAGAAGGGGCCTCGCGCTGGGCCGCCAGGCGTGCACCTTTCACTTCCACATGCAAAATGCTTACAACATGCTAGGGACCGCCATGTCACGTGCACTCCAAGCTCCACAGACCGACCCAACAAAATAGGACCCCTTTAGAAGCCCACATCAGAACATGGGCCCTCTGCAAGCTGCGCTAAAGAGACTAGGAGACTTAAGGCCACGTCAAACCTAAAACGACCTTATTACTTAAACAAAACGGTAAATATTTTACAAAGGAAGAGAAAATGGAAATAAAATAGGATATTAATTAGACTCGAATGCCCTAGATATGTGGCAGTTCCTGTGCGTACATCAGTGGGTGGCACTTAGAAGCTGCACGGCGGATGGATTGACACCTTCCCTGCTACCCGTAGTTTGCAAATCAAACTTATGCCCGGTTCTTCTTTCTGCAAAAAGGGGATGTGAACGCTCGTGACCTCTGTCGTGATCTGCAGGTTAAGACATTGAATACTGGCTGGGCGAGTTCAGCTTTTCGTCCCGCGGAGGTCGATAGATGAAGTACCGCTAAATAAAGTAATACTAAACCCAGTAACCCCCAAAGACGCTGCTGGAAGCCAGGAGCCCGCCCCTGCTTCCTCTAGATACTGGGAAGCCACCGGGGAACAGAAAAAGAGAGAGGCAGGATGAAGAGAGAGAGACAGGATGAAGAGAGACAGGATGAAGAAAGCAATGGAATGTAGGCGAAACCGATAGCAGGAGAGGGCGCTACCAGGAAAGGAAATATGCGAAATAAATTACGACTTGTTAGCAGAAAGTGAAAGGAAGAGAGATATGGAGCACTTAAAGTGAGAGTAAGAAATACAAAACGCAATTAATGACTGAGAAAGACTATTTACTGGCGCGGCAGGTGCTCTCCAGTTGGTGCTCGTCTGCTGCCCGCACCTCCTGCCCTTCCTTCAGCCCTCCCTCAGCGGCTGATGAAACACGATGTCACCTCAGCCATGAGCAAGTGGGAGGGGCACCGCCATGAGCTGCACGTGCTAGGGGGCAGAAGAGCTGCATGACAGCATGGAGGGAGGAGGGGACGAGAGGCAGTATCTGTGAATGGTGAGGGACAGAATCACAATTCTATGTCAGTCCACGGAGGCTTCAAATTATGCTTCTCTTTACTTTACTGACATAAACAGCAGCCAATAAACTTTAAACATAGCATAACCCCGGAAGGACAACCCCCTCCATAATATGCACCAATCACATAACGCTCATTAGTATAAATGTCTGTGACGCAATACTTTTTCCTCTTTGCTGCTGCAGCAGCGACTTAAGTGTTTTGTCATTTATTACTATTGTGGTTATTGCGATTGTGGTTATTTAATATTGCCTTTGCATGTTATTTGATGGTTTGATACTGGTACACAGCGTGAGTACACACGCTTCCGCTTACAAGTGTTGTGGCGCCCGTTTGGTGATTCCCCTGTGGAGCGGGAGCGGGACAGACGCGCTTTGCGCGCTTGAGGAGCAGTCCTCTTTTGATCACCACGCAGCTCGCGCATACGCGGACAGCTGATTTCCATTTTCTACTACGATCGGCTTCTCCCGCATACGCGCTCCGTTTGATGCGAAGTCCACAGTCCCAGTAAACGCCCGACGGGGCGCATAAACGTTGCAGGGCTCTGCCTGAGGGGAGATTGTGGGGTGGCTCCCTCCACTAATATCAAGGACTGATTTCTCTGTTTGTGGCACATTCTGAGAAGGTAGTGACAGGGTGAGTAAGACCTCCGACCCTCGGTCTAGGTCCACTCTCTCCCCACTGCTCCGCTGTGCCGTCTCTTGCCTCCAGACCCCGACTTCCTCCTTGGAAGGTTCGAGGCTGCTGCCCGCTCCTGCGCCTGCTGCCCGCTCCAACTGGGACCAGACTGCCTCCAACCACCGTAACCTTTCTCAGCCGTTTTTTTTCTTAATTTTTTCCCTGTTGTGCCACTGTTATTGTGCCCATCTGTGTCTTGCTCTAATTCCACCACTGTTTTTATTTTCTCGTGCCTGCCTGTTCCTTTTGCCTTTTGCCTTTCGCCGCTGCTGCCCCTGCGGCCCCTCCCCCCCGGAATTCCCCCCCAGAATTCCCCTGCTCCCGCCTCCCAGCCTCTCCTCCCTCCCACCTCCCCTACTTAATGGCGGCCGCTGCACGGTCGCGCAGCGGGCGCGCCGCTGGTGCGCCAAAAGCAAGCCCGTCTGCGCCCGTCCGTGACCAGACCGCGGCCAGCGCCAGGAACCCTGGACCTCCCACTACCCATCGCTACGACACCACCACCCTCCTCGCACTCAACCCTGGAAGACTTAGAGAATGCCAACAGGCCTAGCCGAACACGACCCACGGCCAGTTCTCCTGCCTCCACTGCCGCCAGACCCTCACCGCCACCCCGGCCTCCAACACCGCCGACGCCAACACTGCCGACGCCAGCACCGCCGACACCCTAAAATGCATCCTCCTCAACGTACGCTCCGTACACAAACACGCCATGGAAATCTGGAACCTAATAGACTCTCTTTCGCCCGACATCACCTTCTTCACAAAGACCCGGACCAACGCATCCTCCGCCCCCGACATCAGCACCGCCATCCCAGACGGATACAAGATCCAGAGGAAAGACCGCCCCAACCACCCAGGAGGGGGCCTCGCCATCGCCCACAAGATCACCCTCCGCCTCACCACCTCCAGCGAAACCTTCCCCTCCGCCGAACACCTGCACTTCAAGATCCAGACCACCCCCAAAGCCACACTCCGAGGAACCCTCGTCTACAGACCCCCCGGCCCCCGAACACCCTTCGCCACCACCATCACCGACTTCATCGCACCCTACGCGATTGCCTCAACAAACTACATACTCATTGGAGACCTGAACTTCCACCTCGACAACCCCAGCGACCCCAACTCCACTATCCTTCGTGACAACCTCGCCAGCATCGGACTTAAACAACTCGTCAACACACCGACCCACAGAGCAGGACACACCCTCGACCCCATCTTCGCGGCAGGAAACAGCGTCCACTTCAGCCACACAACGCAGCCGCCATGGACCGACCACCACTGCGTACACTTCGCCATCAACAAACCCAAGGCACCCAAACCAGCCCCACGCCCACCACGAAGGAACTGGAGCAAGGTTACCGACGAGCAACTTAACTCCACCCTCACCCGAGACAACCACACCTGGGCACCCGACGCAAACAGCGCAAACGACGCAGCCAGAGAACTCCACACCTGGATCTCCAACTGCGCAGATGAGCTCGCCCCGCTACGCAACACCGACAGACAACGCCCCAGGAAAGCCGCCTGGTTCACAACCGCTCTGCAAGAAGCCAGACGCACCTGCAGATGCCTGGAGAAGAACTGGAGAAACACCAAGACACCCGAAAACCACACCACCTACAAGGACGCCATGACGGACTACCACAACCAGATCAGAGCCACCAAAAAGAACTTCAACCACAACAAAATCCTGGCCAACTCCACCAACTCCAAGGAACTTTTCAGTGTCATTCAAGAATTCACCAACCCACGCAGCGAAGCCACAGACATCACCCCATCCCAAGACCTCTGCGACAAGCTTGGAACCTATTTCCACCTCAAGATCAAAAACCTCTACGACAACTTAATCGACCATCCACCAGCCGCCACAGACGCCCCCCCGCCCCCCAGAAACACCAGCCAGCCCACCATCTCCAACTGGACACCGATCACGGCCGAAGACACCGCCTCGACCATGAAAAGCATCCACTCGGGGACCCCACTAACCCCTGCCCCCCTCACATCTACCACAGAGCTGTGGCCGCCATCGCACCCAAAGTACAACGCACCATCAACACCACCTTCAAAACAGGCACCTTCCCAGACGACTGGAAGCGCGCAGAAGTCAGACCCCTGCTCAAGAAGCCCACAGCTGACCCCACCGACCTCAAGAACTATCGGCCCATCTCGCTCCTCCCCTTCGCAGCCAAAGATGCAGAGAAAACAGTCAACAGGAAACTGACACGATTCATTGAAGAGAACGCCGTCCTCGACCAATCCCAATCCGGATTCCGAAGCAACCACAGCAAAGAGACCGCCCTACTCGCCGCCACAGACGACATCCGCACCCTCCTGGACCAAGGCCACTCCGCAGCCCTCATCCTACTCGACCTATCAGCGGCCTTCGACACCGTCTCCCATCGCACACTAGTCGTCAGACTACACGACGCAGGCATACAAGGAACAGCCCTGGACTGGATCCGATCATTCCTCACCGGAAGAAGCCAAAGGATCAGACCCCCACCCTTCCTCTCCGACCCCACGAATATCACCGGAGTCCCACAGGGTTCATCACTGAGCCCCACCCTCTTCAACATTTACATGTTCCCCCTCGCAGCCATCGTCCGACAACACGGCCTCAACATCGTATCCTACACCGACGACACCCAGCTCATCCTCTCCCTCACCAAAGACCCCACCACTGCCAAACTCAACTTCCAGAAAGGAATGAAAGACGTCGCAGTCTGGATGACCAACAGCTGCCTGAAGCTCAACGCCGAGAAGACAGAAGTCCTCGTCCTCAGTACCACCCCTTCTGCATGGGACAGCACCTGGTGGCCGACCGCCCTCGGAAGCCCACCTACCCCCTCAGACCACGCCAAGAACCTTGGCATCGTACTCGACTCATCAATCTCCATGAACTGACAGGTCAACGCCGTCACCTCCAGCTGCTTCAACACCCTCCGCATCCTCCGCAAGACCTTCAAGTGGATCCCCCCTGAGTCAAGGAAGACAGTCACCCACGCACTCATCACCAGCAGACTGGACTATGGAAACGCACTCTACGCCGGCATCAACAATTCCCGACTCCGCAAACTCCAGACAGTACAAAACACCGCCGCCAGACTCGTCCTCGGCATCCCCAGACACAAACACATCAGCCAACACCTACGAAGTCTCCACTGGCTCCCCGTGGAGAAAAGAGTCACTTTCAAAATCCTCACTCACGCCTACAAATGCCTACACAACAACGGACCCAAATACCTCAACGACAGAATCAACTTCCACGTACCCAAAAGAAACCTCCGATCTTCCAACCTCGCACTGGCCGAAACCCCGCGCATCCACAGAGCCAGAGCAGGCGGAAGATCCTTCTCTCACATTGCAGCCAAGACCTGGTACGAGCTACCGGCAGACATCAGACGCGCCCCCTCCCTGAACACCTTCAGGAAGACCCTCAAGACCTGGCTCTTCGGCTAAACAGATCTGCGGACCCCCCCCTCAGCGCCTTTAGACCCTCACAGGTGAGTAGCGCGCTTACAATTCCCTGATTGATTGATTGGTTTTCTTACTGTAGGGACAGGCTAGTTAGGACATTTGGTGCCTGTCAAATAATTCTTGGACATTACTTGTGATATCAGTGACACCCCTGGGTTTCTCCACCCCCTTGATATCCTCCATACCTCCAATAGCACGATGGCGTATTACGCCGAGGAGGTTGACCAGTGGGCGGACTACAATGATTATGCGGAATTTGAAGAGGTGCCCTATGAGCACCAGATGGAGGAGCAACTGGTTGAAGCCCTGGATACCCACGTCCAGAGTTCTGTGAACAGGGCATTAATCAAGGCTCTTCAGCCATTTACGCAGCCCCTGCAAAATTATGGTAAACGCAAATTTAAAGCTTCACTGGGTGAGTTGTCCCTTAGCTCCTCAGCGGAAGTCCTTTCGCGGATGGCGTCTAAGGTCATTAAAGACCATAGTTATGGCAGTTCTCTTCCGTCTGGAAATTCATCCCTTGTGAATCCAGAGGACGAGGAGGAGTCTTCACCACTGACTCTGAGCAGGGAGTAGAAGAGTCCAAAAAGGCAACAAAAAAGAAGCGCAAGACGCATAATGTGAGCAGTATCTCCACTAACAAAAACCTGCTCTTCGACCCCAGAAATATTGTGCATCTGAGTTCAAGTGAATGGGTGCCATGTGTGGAAGTGGCACACTATGTGCAAGAGAATCTGTGCCAAAGCTTCGAGCGCGAAGTGCGTGCTACCCTACGGTCCGAATGCCCTAGACCAGCCTCACTGGGCAAAGTAGCAGACACTCCGGAATTGGACCCCAACATGGCCACGTTTCTAAAAACGTTTTCCAAAGATCCTAAAAAAGGGTTGGACAGGGCATGGAGAGGGTGCCAGGATAAGTTACTTGATGTATCTGGCCCTCTCACAAAAATCCTTGATGCGGCCGTGCAGGCCAAAGACTCAAACACCCCCTTAGATGCGACAGAAATATTAGAATGGGGGCAGAGGGCCCTCTGTTTCTTAGGCAATGCAAATTGCGCATTATCCACCGAGAGGAGAAGATCTTTTCTAATGCGGATTGACCCGCAACTGGCGGACATGGCCACGACTGAAGCTGGAACCCTGGCAAATGGGTTATTGTTTGGTGATAAGTTCGTAAAGGAGTTGGGTAAATATGTGGCGACATTCTCGGCACTGGACAAGGCCCAGAGTAATATCAAAAAGGTTTTCCACACTGGCCTTTTTACCAGGGCCAGACGCTTCAGGGGTCGAGCGACAGGCCGTGGATTCACTCAGACCTCCAGAGGCTTCGACCAGAGAGGACGTGGGGGAGCCCAGAGGTCCAATGTCTACCCCACCAGAAATCGCGGTGGTAGAGGCAGACACCAAAAGGGAAGATATCGAGGACAGAGTAACGACAGAGACACCTCCTATTCAGGTAAACTTGATTCAGTGTGGGGACGTCAAGGTGGGGGATCGGATCGCCTGGTTTATACACAAGTGGGAGACCCGGACGTGCGATCCTTGGATACTTCAAACAGTACAGGGTTTTCAAATAGATTTTTACGCAACACCAAGACAGACTCACAGACACCAACCACTACTTTTTTCCCAGAGAGGTCTTTTATAGACAACGAAGTGGCATCTCTGATGCAGAAAGGGGCAATTGTGGAGAAGGAACCTCACAAGCACAGCTTTACCAGCACAGTGTTTCTAGTTCCAAAGAAGGATCAGGACTTCAGGCTAGTACTCAATCTCAGGGAGTTCAACTCTTGGGTAGTGTATCGCCACTTCATGATGGAGGGCATACACTTACTCCGAGACTTGCTTTTAGAAGGAGATTGGATGGTTCGGCTCGATTTAAAGGACGCATATTTAGCGGTACCCATTTTCCCTCCACACCGGAGATTCCTACAGTTCCAATGGGGAACCAAATAGTACGAATTCTCTGCCATGCCGTTCGGACTTTCGTCCGCCCCTTGGCGTTTCACCAAACTCCTCAAACCAGTAGTACAATTCTTGAGGGAGAGAGGGGTCAGACTCATCATATATTTGAACGATATCCTCATCATGGCACAGAACGTGAATACAGTTCTTCGACATCTAGCGTGGACGACTCAACTCCTACAGGATTTGGGGTTCATCAGCAACTCAGACAAATCCATACCGTCTCCAGCACAGTCGATGGAGTTTTTGGGGTTCCAGGTGAACTCGATAGAGGCGCAGTTGCTACTTCCTCTGAGGAAGAGAATTGCGATCAAGAAGGAATTGAGGAGAGCGCTTGCCTCTCAGACTATATCGTTGAGGACTTTAGCCTGGTTAGTCGGCCTTTTAGCCTCATCGATTCAGGCCATCTTCCCGGGTCCCCTGCATTACAGGGCACTTCAGAGGCTAAAGATTATGCATTTACGCAAGGGCCTGAGATGCACGGAACAGATTTCGTTGACTGCAGAGGTCAGGACAGAAATTTCTTGGTGGTTGGAACACATGGACGCATGGAATGGCAAAGCCATATTCGTGTCAGCCCCGGAAATGGTGATAGAACAGGATGCCAGCAGATGGGGTTGGGGAGCCCGTTGCGGCTACTTGGAAAAGGGGGGCAGATGGTCCGCGGAGGAGTTGAAACTCCACATAAATTGTCTGGAATTGTTGGCGGGCTCATTTGCAATCAGAACTTTTTCCCCGCAGAAGGAGAGTTGTTGCATACTCCTGCGAATGGACAATGTCTCGGCAGTGAGGTATATCAACCGGCTGGGTGGCACGAAATCCTGACTTTTAGTGGAAATAGCCAAGGATTTCTGGCATTACTGCCTCCTGAACCACATCTTGGAGACGGCGGAGTACATTCCGGGCACCGCCAATGTGGTGGCAGATTGGAACTCACGTTTCCTTCGAGATTCCAGCGATTGGAACTTCACCCCAGAGTATTTCAACAGTTGAACGACAAGTGGGGTCCTTGCGCGATAGATCTGTTTGCGTCCAGGCTGAATACGCAACTACCTTGGTTTTACAGTTGGCGACCGGATCCTCTGGCAACCAACTCGGACGCATTCCTTCAATCATGGACGACGGGTATGCTATATGCATTTCCTCCGTTCGTCATGATCCAGAGAGTATTGGCGCAGATCCGCAGGCAGAGAGCGGAGGGGATGTTGATATCCCCGTGTTGGAGGGCACAAGCGTGGTTCCCAGCAGCACTGGCCCTGTCATGTGCACCTCCAATACGTCTGCTATCTTTCCCAGAGATTTTGACAGACCCTCTGGGTCAACCTCATCCGTTAGTACTTCAGGAACAGTTATCCCTCATGGCGTGGAGGCTTTCAGGAGACGCTGTCAAATGACGGGAGTTTCTGAGAACGCAATGTTCTTCATGTCTCAATCCTGGGCCCCCGCTACGCATAAACGATATGAGCCAGCCTGGCGTAAGTGGGTTAGTTGGTGTACTGAACGACAGGGGGATCCCGTGGGATCCGGAATCCATACGATCGTTAATTTCCTGTTGGATATGGCCAGTAAAGGCGTAGCTTATAGGACGGTGAACAGTTTTCCACCTGCGATTTCAGCAGGTCATCCTCATGTGGATGTTAAACCAGTGGGGGAACATCCTTTGGTGTGTAAGGTGGTGAGAGGCATCAGGTTGGTGAACCCTCCAAAGCCACGATACTCACAATTGTGGGATGTGGATATAGTTCTACGTTTTCTCAGGAATTGGCCATCAAATGAGGGTCTATCTCGTAAACAGTTATCTGCAAAATTGACCCTGTTGTTATGTTTAATTTCATGTAGACGAGTGTCTGACGTGCGAGCACTGGACTTAGCAGGTAGGGTGTTCATCCCGTCGGGGTTTCATTTACTATCTCGAAGAGAACTAAAACGAATTTGAAGTGTGTTTCTTATCCTGCTTTTCCGCATCATAGCAAAATTGTGTGTTGTGCAATGTTTGAGATGTTATGAAGACTGTACTCGTGAATTTAGAAATGATGTTGCAGGACAATTGTTGATTTCCTTATAGAGATCTTTTTGCCCAGTCACTGCCGCAACTCTCGCCAGGTGGGTCACTTGGTTGTTAAATCTGGCAGGTATTGATACGTCGGCCTTTGGAGCCCATTCTGTAAGAGGAGCTATGGCTTCTAAAGCTTTTGCTACAGGTTCTCGCTTGGAAGATATCAGGACTGTGGCGGATTGGTCTTCTGATTCTACTTTCAAGACGTTTTATCATAAGCCAATTGTAGATGTAGCAACTGCGGTGGTGGAGCAACTTTAAACTAGCATAATCTGAAGCCTCCGTGGACTGACATAGAATTAAAAAAATTCTAGCTAGCGCGTCAAGAATTTTCAATTCTATTAAGGACACGGAGGCGAGGATTATCCCACCCTAGAAACAGTGTTCTACAATATGAGGTTTGATTGTACATAGAGACAATTGTGAGTTTGTATTATGTTATGTATTATGATGTTGGGTTTCTTCCCGCCCGTATTCTTGTTGGAAATACATTCTGCGAATGGTATATTACGGCGTGTATTCTCTTTTCAGGAGAGCAGAATAAACCGGTGTAAGGAGTCATGGAGGAATCCTATCTGGATTAAGAGAAGAAGTTCCGATGGTTAAGTTCAGGTTCAAGTCGATGAAGGAATCGGCGGAGTTCAAGGTTCTACGGTCAAGTTTAAGGGCTGTGTGTGAAGGTTTTCGCAAAGAAAGAGGAAGAAGTATTGCGTCACAGACATTTTTACTAATGAGCGTTATGTGATTGGTGCACACTATGGAGGGGGTTGTCCTTCCGGGGTTACGCTATGTTTAAAGTTTATTGGCTGCTGTTTATGTCAGTAAAGTAAAGAGAAGCATAATCCTCGCCTCTGTGTCCTTAATAGAATTGAAAATTCTTGACGCGCTAGCTAGAAATGTTTTAATTTGTGAATGGTGAGAGACAGAATCTGTGAAAGGTACAATCTGTATATTGGTGAGGGTGCCCAATCTGTATATTGGTGAGAGTGACAATCTATATATTGGTGAGAGGCACAATCTATATATTGGTGAGAGGCAGAACCTGTGAATGGTGAGAGGGGCAGAACCTGTGAATGGTGAGAGGGGCAGAACCTGTGAATGGTGAGAGGGGCAGAACCTGTGAATGGTGAGAGGGGCAGAACCTGTGAATGGTGAGAGGGGCGCAATCCGTGAATGGTGAGAGGCGCGACCTGTGAATGGTGAGAGGGGCACAATCTGTGAATTGGTACGGGGGCGCAATCTGTATATTGGTGAGGGGCACAATCTGTATATTGGTGCGGGGGGCACAATCTATATATTTGTGAGGCACAATCTGCGAATGGTGAGAGGCACAATCTGCGAATGGGGAGAGGCACAATCTGCGAATGGTGAGAGGCACAATCTGCGAATGGTGAGAGGCACAATCTGCGAATAGTGAGAGGCACAATCAGTAAATGGTTAAAGGGGCACAATCAGTGAATGATGAGAGGTGCAACCTATGAATGGTGAGAGGCGCAACCTGTGAATGGGGCCAGCTAGCGGTCTCTAGGCCCAGGGCTGTCCAGCCAGCGGTCTCTGGGCCCAGGGCGGGCCGGCCAGCCACGGGGCTCTGGGCCCAGAGCGGGTCAGCCAGGGGGCTCTGGGCCCAGGGCGGGCCATCCAGCCAGCAGTCTCTGGTCTCAGGGCGGGCCAGCCAGCGGCCTATGGACGGGCCAGTCAGTAGCCTCTGGGCCCAGGGCGGGCCGGCCAGCCCCGGGCCTCTGGGCCCAGGGCGGGCCGGCCAGCCACGGGCCTCTGGGCCCAGGGCGGGCCGGCCAGCCACGGGCCTCTGGGCCCAGGGCGGGCCGGCCAGCCACGGGCCTCTGGGCCCAGGGCGGGCCGGCCAGCCACGGGCCTCTGGGCCCAGGGCGGGCCGGCCAGCCACGGGCCTCTGGGCCCAGGGCGGGCCGGCCAGCCACGGGCCTCCTGGGCCCAGGGCGGGCCGGCCAGCCACGGGCCTCTGGGCCCAGGGCGGGCCGGCCAGCCACGGGCCTCTGGGCCCAGGGCGGGCCGGCCAGCCACGGGCCTCTGGGCCCAGGGCGGGCCGGCCAGCCACGGGCCTCTGGGCCCAGGGCGGGCCGGCCAGCCACGGGTCTCTGGGCCCAGGGCGGGCCGGCCAGCCACGGGTCTCTGGGCCCAGGGCGGGCCGGCCAGCCACGGGTCTCTGGGCCCAGGGCGGGCCGGCCAGCCACGGGCCTCTGGGCCCAGGGCCGGCCAGCCCCGGGCCTCTGGGCCCAGGGCGGGCCGGCCAGCCCCGGGCCTCTGGGCCCAGGGCGGGCCGGCCAGCCCCGGGCCTCTGGGCCCAGGGCCGGCCAGCCCCGGGCCTCTGGGCCCAGGGCGGGCCGGCCAGCCTCGGGCCTCTGGGCGGGCCGGCCAGCCCCGGGCCTCTGGGCGGGCCGGCCAGCCCCGGGCCTCTGGGCCCAGGGCGGGCCGGCCAGCCCCGGGCCTCTGGGCCCAGGGCGGGCCGGCCAGCCCCGGGCCTCTGGGCCCAGGGCGGGCCGGCCAGCCCCGGGCCTCTGGGCCCAGGGCGGGCCGGCCAGCCCCGGGCCTCTGGGCCCAGGGCGGGCCGGCCAGCCCCGGGCCTCTGGGCCCAGGGCGGGCCGGCCAGCCCCGGGCCTCTGGGCCCAGGGCGGGCCGGCCAGCCCCGGGCCTCTGGGCCCAGGCGGGCCGGCCAGCCACGGGCCTCTGGGCCCAGGGCGGGCCGGCCAGCCACGGGCCTCTGGGCCCAGGGCGGGCCGGCCAGCCACGGGCCTCTGGGCCCAGGGCGGGCCGGCCAGCCACGGGCCTCTGGGCCCAGGGCGGGCCGGCCAGCCACGGGCCTCTGGGCCCAGGGCGGGCCGGCCAGCCACGGGCCTCTGGGCCCAGGGCGGGCCGGCCAGCCACGGGCCTCTGGGCCCAGGGCGGGCCGGCCAGCCACGGGCCTCTGGGCCCAGGGCGGGCCGGCCAGCCACGGGCCTCTGGGCCCAGGGCGGGCCGGCCAGCCACGGGCCTCTGGGCCCAGGGCGGGCCGGCCAGCCACGGGCCTCTGGGCCCAGGGCGGGCCGGCCAGCCACGGGTCTCTGGGCCCAGGGCGGGCCGGCCAGCCACGGGTCTCTGGGCCCAGGGCGGGCCGGCCAGCCACGGGTCTCTGGGCCCAGGGCGGGCCGGCCAGCCACGGGTCTCTGGGCCCAGGGCGGGCCGGCCAGCCACGGGTCTCTGGGCCCAGGGCAGGCCGGCCAGCCACGGGTCTCTGGGCCCAGGGCAGGCCGGCCAGCCACGGGTCTCTGGGTCCAGGGCCAGCCAGCCACAGGTCTCTGGGTCCAGGGCCAGCCAGCCACAGGTCTCTGGGTCCAGGGCCAGCCAGCCACAGGTCTCTGGGTCCAGGGCCAGCCAGCCACAGGTCTCTGGGTCCAGGGCCAGCCAGCCACAGGTCTCTGGGTCCAGGGCCAGCCAGCCACAGGTCTCTGGGTCCAGGGCCAGCCAGCCACAGGTCTCTGGGTCCAGGGCCAGCCAGCCACAGGTCTCTGGGTCCAGGGCCAGCCAGCCACAGGTCTCTGGGTCCAGGGCAAATCATTTTCCCAGGCTCTCCAGCACAACCGCACCGCACAGAATACCACTTTTACTACCTTTGTACGACTGATTACCAAAATGTACTGAGGGTTATCACTGCAGGAGGTGGTATAGGATTTGGAGCTCAGACACCTTAGGACACAAGAGAATGCATGCTATAAACTCAATGTCAATGTCCAGTCAAAGATATTTCTAATAGGATGGCTCAGCGAGCTTAACGCTTGCTGCCGAGATAAGCAGTGATCTGACAGTCACAGGTCCAGGCGAAATTCAGTAAGCGATCTACCCTTCTGAGGGTAGTACATTGTGTATTAGTAAGATCTGCTATTTATAGCGCTTAGAAACTGCAGCACCATATTAAAAAAAAAAAATACAAATGTTATTTCCACGTTGGAAATTCGGGATGGTCAAATCAGACACAATCTAAATAAGTAAGAAAAAAAAAATCAAAAAAAAAAAAATCTGCAAGTTTAACTTTTGTAGAGTATTTGAACACAAATACAGCATACACGCCACAAATACAGCATACACACCACAAATCCAGCACATACACGCCAACAATGACCCTGATGAGGCACGCACATGAGTATCCACAGTAGCATACCCAAAGCTACCCATGCACACAGGCCAGCAAACAGGCACCCAGACATGGTGCACCCAGACACACTGACCCATAGGCGTGTTACGTTCTAATGCTCTTAAAGGCCCTCAAACCTGAAGGAGTGACAGGGGAGAAGGTAACGAGTTATAGATGGTAGGATACTGGAGAAACAAACCACGTAACCTGACAGGCAACAAGCGCGCACTGTCAGTCAGGGTCCCCCAAGCACGCATGGAGGGACAAGCAGAATGGATGGTTGTTAGACTTGGCATCTTTTGGCGTGTTTCCCCTGACTTTTTGCTTTCTGACCTCCCGGTTTTGACTCTGTTTTTGCTGGTGTATTGATTCTGCGCACTTTCCTCACTGCTGTCCAGTGGGAAAGTGCAAGTGCTCCTGTATAAAATGTGTTACGGATTGGCGTTTCCATGATTGGCCTATTTGGTTTATGTGTCAGTCCCTTGTAAAGTGCACTGCGAGTGCCAGGGCCTATAGACCAAATGCTGTTGGTGGGCTGCAGCACTAGATTGTGCCACCCACGCAAACAGCCCGTAAAGTGAAACTCGGGCCTGCCATTGCATAGCCTGTGTGCAGCCTGGGGCTGCCATGTCGACTTGGCAAGTGCGCACACCCTTGCAAGTCCCTAAACCTTCCCTTTTCTACATGTTAGTCACCCCTAAGGTAGGCCCAAGTTACCCCTGTGAGCAGGGTGCGTTGTATGCGAAAGGTAGGACATGCCCTGGTGTGTGTGGCATGTCCTGATAGTGAATTACAGCCTAGTTCGTTTTTCACTATTGCAAGGCTACCGGTTCCCCATAGGCCAGAACGGGCAGTTTTGATTATTACAGCTTATAATCCTAACTGACCCCGGAACATGGTAGAAATTCGAGTTTAGTATGCCTGGACTCAGAATGATAAAATGCATCTTTTAGTGAAGTTGGTTTTAACATTCTGTGTTTGAAAATACCCCTTTTAGAAAGTGGGTATTTTCTTGTCTAACCATCCAAGCCTGCCTCTGCGAGGTTGTGTATTCCTTGTCTGGAGTGTGAGTGACAGGGGCTGGGGGATGCCAGGAGACAGGGTGAGTCAGCACAGGGCTGAATAGCAAGATCTACATGTAGATGGGTGGGAGGAGTTGCACCTGGGCCCTGAATAGGACAGTGCCTTCCCTCCACAATGCTGGCTCCACCTCCTGTGGTGCGTCTGATGTCCCTGGCCTACTCTCTGAAAGAAGGGACGGAGACTTGTCAACAAAGTGCTCCAGAACTGGTTTGGACTAGGCAAAGGCCTCTCTGCCTTCAGAGAACAAAGGAATTTGGGATATAAATATTGGGGCCCTGACCCCATGAATTTAGATCTCGCTGGAATCAAGGAACCTGCCAAGACGAAGAGCTGGAAGAGCTGCCAGGAGGAGTACTGCCCCTTTGCTGTGTTGTTGCTTTGTTGGGTTGGCCTGCAGCTGCTGCTTCTGCCTTGGGCAGTGAAAGGACTGAACTTTCTACAAACTTGTGCGGAGTATCTCCAAGGGCCTGGAACCGAGCTGGCCTCCTGTTAAGAAGTCTCAGGGACTACAAAGACTTCACAAGCCTCTGGGTACCGCTTCTGGAACGCTGTTTCAGTTGCCACAGAGGAAGGGAACTGCAACCGACTCCGTCAACCGAATCCATCCCTGACCGGTGACCTGTTTGCACCGCAGACCGCATCGCCCCGTGTCGCAACCCTGGTCTCACCGTGGGCGACGTCCGACGCCGCCAACACCGAGCCACTGCTTGCACCGTGACCTGTGGGCACCGCAGTTCGCTTCGCATCGCATCGCTTCACTGAACCAGCCGGACCCGACCGACGCGGACGCTGCAACTGGCTCAACAGTCGTGACCGCATCGCATTTGGGGCACCGCTCGCACGTTTGCGACGCACCGCTCCGACTCGCACCGCTGTCCGACGCCAGCTCCCGCACTCCGGCTTGGTCGCCTGCATCGCAACCTGTCAGCACCTCATCGTACAACATCTCGCCCTGCACCGCACGCCTTGGACTCACCGACTCCGTCTGCACGACGCTCATCGAGCCGCTGCCTGCACCGCATCGAGGGACACCGCACCTTGCATCGCTCCGTCTTGCACCGCAAGAGCGACGAACGCCGACCGGCTCGTACACTCCGTACCAGCCACAACGAGAAAGGTACTGTGACCGAGTCTGTTCACGACTCTGCTGGCCCGTAGCGACGCGGTCGGCTGGAACTGTTGGACTCTGTGTAAGTCAGCATCGCGGCAGACCCGGACGGGGCTACCGACCTGCATCTGAACTTTGCTTTTGTGTTATTCCTGCAAAGAAGAAGTTACCTTATCAAGCATTCATTTTTAAAGTATAGTACTGTGGATTTTTGTCGTAATTGGTCTTGTCTTGAGTATATAAAAATATTGGTTATTTTTCTAAACTGGTGTGGTGTCCGTTTGTAGTGCTTACACTGTATTACTGTTGGTTATGTGCAAATGCTTTACACACTGCCTCTAGAATAAGCCTGACTGCTCGTGCCAAGCTACCAAGGGGGTGAGCAGGGGTTATTTAGGAGTGTAACTCCCTTACCCTGACTAGGAAGAAGGGTCCCTACTTGGACAAAGGTGCAACCCCTTGCCAACTAGAGATCCCATTTCTAACAATGGTCGGATGAATGAACGGAGGCTTCACAGCCACTTCACCGTCAGACCTTTTGCTAATAATAAATTTGAGGAAGAGGAAGGATTTTTGTTAAGGTCTGAGAGTGCTCAGACTCTCATTAGAGAAACCAGAACGCTTTGGTCCGCGCAATGGTGTGAAAAGTGCTACATAAATGCCATTACAATACCTCTGTTGTCAATGGAATATGCGTTCTCCATGCCCACTCAGTCATAGTCATCTTCTGGATAATCCCCTGACAGTAACAATGCATTGCCCCCTGCAAGCTCATTCCATCCTTGGCCTCCTTGCTAAAGTCATTCATATGTAGCGCAGCAATTCAGTATTGAAATGTATTTAAAACGAACTTATGACACGTTTATTTACAGATTGTTCAATCTACCCCAAACCTCGTATATAGTCTTGGACATCCCCTTTTACAAATCATGGTCATCAAATGCAAATATTTCTTCAACCAAATCAAGACTATATCTCCCAGCATTCTTCGAGTTCTTACATGAAAGCCTAGGAACAAAAACATAGTTATCCAACAACCACGGAGATTACTTATCTTTGTATTCCTACTTCCAAACAAATACAATTAGTCTTGCCATTCCACAAGATGAAAAAATAAATTGGTATAAACAGTCATTCCAGTTCTTTTAGGATGCAGAACATACATTTGGTATTTATGATTTTCGCATTACTGCTTTCAGGCAAATGAAGGGCTTGTGCTATTTGGTAAAAAATAATTGCAACCGCTATACATGCTTTTTATTAATTATTTTAGGTCACTTCATTCTTTCAGTCTGTTTATTTTACTGGACGGTAAGTAGATTTCTGTAAAAGCAGGGTGTATAACACACAGCCCTGATTTCAAACTGAGAAAAATGTCACTATCAGACAGAAACGGATATGGCTCCCATGAATATCACAGTAAAACTCAGACTTATGGTACTCTCTTGACAAGGCTTTGTTTTTACCAGCACTTGTGGGTCACAAATAGAAAACCGCAAAAAACTGTGTTTCCAAGTGAGAAAAGCAAAGACTTTTTTGAGACATGTCCGTCCCAGTGACTGAAAGTGATCTGGACAGGAATTTAGCCACTGAAGACGATCAACTTAGAACTCAGAGAGGAAATGTTACCATGTTCGAGTCATAGTGACTGAAGATTATCAAGCGAGAGTCTCAGTGACTGAAGGTGATCTGGCCAGTGTTTCAGTGACTGAAGATCATCTGGTCATAGTTGGATCCCAGTAACTGAAGTTGATCTGGTCAGGTTTGAAATGTAGGGACACAGGATTATCCGGTCAAGTCAGGGTTGAATGTCGTCACTGAAGATTATGTGGCCAGGTTGAAGTCACAACGACTGAAGATGACCTGGTCAGGGTCAAGTCACAACGACTGAAGATGATCTGGTCAGGTTCGAGTCTTAGTGACTGTAGATGTTCTGGTCAAGGTTGTAACAGTTCACCCTGCTTCGTTTGAGACCCTGTAGATATTGCCTTCATTTATAATTCACTGATCTATAAACAACCAAAGGGTGCATCAGTGCTTCTCCATTAGAGACTTGTTACGGATGCAGCTGAAGTTAGAGACCATGACAGACTAATTGAATACCCGATTAGATCTGTCCGCATGACATTTAGACCAGTGCCAATACTGTGACTTGAGGACCTTTCCAAACTCTGCCAGCTACCTCAGAAGCTCATTGTAAAATCTCAAAAGGGGCGCCCTCTTGCTGTGTGAGGGATCCTACTTAGGGGGTTGAAAACTGTATCAAAGTATCTCTGGCATCCAAGAGCTGTTTTTAACTGCTGAAGGATGGAGATTTCCAGGCCCTCTCACTCCATAACGTACCTGTCCCATCTTTTCCTTGTGACCACCATCTGGGGGTCTGCAACCTCTTCTGTAATATGAGCTACTTCTGTTCGATGAAACTCATGGAGAACTACTAATATTATTAGTGCTGTAATAGTGACCACATCAGATGAGATTACATTAGCGGTCACCATGTGCAAGATTATTGCCACTGATCACTTCAGTGCATCATGCATGGTTGCAAGCAGTAATATATAAAAAAAATCTTTGTCAATATGGAATGCCTCTGCATGTATAATATATAGCAGCCATAGCTGCAATGCCTCGGGGACCAAGGTAATAAATAACATTTGTAAAAAAGTTTCCCCAATGTCACGATTACTCACTCAAATATCAAATTATTATTATTTTTTTTTAATTTATAAGATTTTCCGCACATGAAACAAAGCACATTTACATACATCAAGTCTATCTTGCACTATACATCATTCAGATAACGATTACGCACAGTATAACACTTGGCAATATTTAGCACAGCACTGATATATCCCAGCAATGTTGCATAACATTAACTTATGCAGCAGTTAAATAGCAGTTGTAAGGAGGTCCGGATGTTCGCGTAAATAGGTGGTAAGAGGTTCCCAGAAGTCAGAGGGCTTGGCAGCCGTGGGCAGCTCCTCTGCATATATCTGAAAATTGTCTTTACAGTAAATGGAGTCCAGTATCCAATGAGTTATGGTAGGGGTCTTCCTGCTATCCCAATGCATGGCTACTCTGCGTTTTGCTAAGAGTAACAATATGGCGGCTAGTTTTTCTTGGTAGATTTCACCTGTGTTATGTGACCTAACAGGCATAACTGCGGCGAGCACTCCAATTTACTATTCAGGATCACACTGAGAAGTTGAATCATTTTCTCCCAGTAAAGTTGTACCTTGCTACAATACCACACTAGGTGTACAAAATCGGCCCGGTCTGTCTTGCAGCGTTTACATTTTGCATCTATACGCAAGCCATGTGTGTGTAAGTGGAGTGGGGTGTGGTAGGTTTGGTGCAAGTATTTAAAATGTATTATACGTAAATTCCCATTGGGTGTGAGAAGTTCCGCAAGTGCGCAGCAAGCTCGCCATTCTTCCACAGTCAGAGGTGCGGCTAGTAATATGTTCCATTTATCGTGTGCTTTGTGCGTGTTGGCGCCAATTTCCCTCTGTAGGGCCCTGTAGAGTCTTGCCACAATGTGTATTGTTTGGAGCGGTGATTAATAATTGTAGCGTCTCTAGCGTGGGGGGTTCCTTTGGGAACATGGGATATAATTCCTGAAGCGCAGCACGTAATCTGTGATATGCAAATTTGAATAACAATGTCTGATTGCTGACAAATGTCAGGCCGGCTGGTGTGAGAAATGTTCCGTTTGGATATATGTCACCCATCACATTAATGCCCATCTGCTCCAGTAAGTTCATACTGCCCTTCTCCTGTGTTACCGATAAGGCGGGGTGTTGCGCTAGAGGGAGATTCGGTGCATACAATGGAATTTTGTTCGTAAGCTGACCCATACATGTCCACGCCATGAATGTGGTGCGTACCGTGTTAATTTCATGCTTGGTTAAATGGGGCCGCTGATGTGGTAAAATGTGTGCTAAGTCAATGGGGTGGGCGTCACCATCCTCCACTGCTAGGTGCGGGAGATATCGTACTGGATGGAACCAATAGTACGCATACTGCGCTTGAGCGCAGAAATAATACTGGTAGAGATCTGGAACTGTGAAGCCACCTGAGGCGTATGGTAATGTCATTGTATGGAGACTTATCCTAACCTGCTTGCCAGCCCATATCAGTTTGTTCAAATTGGAGCGTAATCGGGCGAAGATGGGGGCCAGCGGAGGTATAGGTACATTGGTGAATAGATACAGTAATTTAGGCAGGACTACCATTTTTATCAGGGATATCCTATCTGCTAGGGACAATGGCAATGTGATCCATCGGTCTATTTGCGTTTCTAGTTTATCAATCACCGTGCCATAGTTGCTCCGAATCACCAGATCAGAGTCTTGGTGAATCCAGATGCCTAGATATTTTATGGGTTCCTCCTGCCACACCAGTGGGAAATCCATCTACGGCGACTTCGTGTTTGATGTCAATGATATCACCGCAGACTTGGACCAATTTATCTGCAAACCAGACTGCCGCCCAAATTTTATGTATTCTCTAATTAACAGTGATAGGTTTACTTCGGGGTCTCTAATATATAATACCATATCATCAGCATATAATGATATGCTAATAGGGCGTAAATTAAACCTTAACGCTGTATGTGCATATTTTTGGCGGATCTTACAAGCCAGGGGTTCCAAGGCAATCGCAAATAGTAGAGGAGACAGTGGACAGCCCTGTCGTGTTCCTCTCTGTATCTGTATGGCGCTCGATATGTGTCTATTGACTTTTATGCGGGCAGTGGGGTCTGTATAAAGGAGTTGGATCCAATTCACTAACAGGGTGGAAGGTCAATTCTTTGAAGAATGGTAAATAGATAGCTCAATTCGACTGAAACAAAGGCCTTGGCCGCGTCTAAAAGTACCGCCACAGCCTCTAACTCCGGGTTCAATTGATGTAGCAGGGTGAATATTATACGCAGATTATGTGCCGTAGAGCGGGATGGTCTAAATCCCGATTGGTCCGGTAGCACAATAGTCGTCATAAACGGCTGTAATCTAGTCGCAATTGTCTTTGCTAATACTTTTGCGTCCGTGTTAATTAAAGAGAGCGGTCTATAGGACTCTGTTACCTCTGGGTTCTTGTCTGGTTTTATTAAAGCAACTATTAGTGCTTCACGCAAAGTCGGGGGAAGGATTTTGGCATGATATGCTGCATCATACATTTCTAATAAATATGGGCTAATTAAGTCTGAGTATGTTTTGTAAAATTCCCTGTATAGCCATCGGGTCCTGGAGTTTTACCATTGGGGAGAGTCTTTATAGCATCTTGTACTTCTTCTATGGTTAATGGTTGTGTAAGGAATTCACGGTGGCTGTCCGATAACCACACTAGTGCAATATCTTCTACATATTCTAGAATCTCTTGTGTGAGTGCTGTATCCTGCGAAGCATATAATTCGCCATAATAGTTCATAAATGTTTGTAGTATACCGGCCGTGTCGTAGTGTTCCGTATGAGTGTCATCCACCATTCGTAGAACAGTATATTGTTTGTGTTCCATGCGTATTTTTTGTGCAAGTACACGGCCCGGTCTACCTCCCTCACCCATCCTACGCGCGGTGTGGCGTCTTGTTATGTACTTTACCTTGTCGTCTGCTAAATTATTGTAGGGGCTTATTTCGTCTCTAAAAGCACAAAATATGTCCGCACAGTGTGTATCATCATATTCTGCTTCTAAGCTTTTAATGCGTTGTTCACATTGCGCTAATTGGGTGCGGATATCCTTAAGGATTCCAGCCGATGTGCTGATGCATATACCTCGTATTGTTGCCTTAAAGGCCTCCCACAGGGTGCCCGCACTGTCTACCGATGTCTTATTGGCGGCGAAGTAGTCTTCTATTGCTGTGCAAATTGTCTCGCTATATAGTGGGTCTAGTAGTGCTGTTGCGTTAAAGCGCCAAATGAATGGCGGCGGGGTATATGTCGGAATTTGCAGGGATAATAATACTGGCTTATGTTCTGAGAGTGTTTTCGGGAGATGTTGGACATCAAGGGTCCATGTCAACACTCGTTCCGTAATAAGCCAATAGTCAATTCTGGACCAGCTGTTATGTGCACTGGAGGAGTGAGTGCTATCGCGGGTTTGCGGATTACGCATTTGCCATATATCTTGTAAACGAAATTCCTGCATGACGTGTTGAAGGGTTGCAGCAGCTCGCTGGTGATGTTCGGTAGTGTTATGTGATCTGTCACATGTATCGTCCAGTGTAACATTCATGTCTCCACCCCATATGAACTCCATGTCTGGTAGGTCCCTTATAATTGTATATATCTTCATATAGAAGTCAGGATCATCCACATTCGGGCCGTATGTGTTAATGAGGCCCACTCTAGCACCCCGTATTATGCCTTGAGTATGACGTATCGTCCGTTTGTGTCTATCAGTAAACGTTCGGAAATAAACTGTGTACCTTTGCGTATCAGGATCATCACTCCACGTACATATGTGGAGTAAGATGAGGAAGCCACTAATTCTGCCCATCTCCTCCCGAACCCATCTGCTTTGCTTTTAAGTAAGTGTGTTTCTTGCAGTAGGGCTATGTCAATGTTATGCCTATCTAGGTATGCAAGAACCTGTCTGATCTTTCTGGGATTATTAAGACCTCTTACATTCCAGGTGGCTAGTTTTAATGGTGAAACAGAAATGCTAGGGTGCATTGTTATGCTGTGGATCATAAGGCAGGATGAACAGATGTATACTATGCATTGTAAGTCCAGAAACCACAGTCTGGTGATTGAAGAGATGCATAATGCATGTACATGAAATGGTAATAGATAACAACATTTGTCTAGAGACTTGATTAAGCAATTGAGGAACATCTAGAGTTCCCCCCCCATTCCCCTCTCCCACCCCACCCACTCCGTCAACCCAATTATGACGAAGACAATCCCGACTAGAAAAAAAAAAAAAACCTCTCTCACCCACCCCACCCAATGAAGAAAGAAAAAGATAAACTTTTGTTGTGGTACACACAAGGGGGCAAGAGCTGCCAGCCGGATACCCTGACGACAATTGTCACCTAAGGGGTCGCTGTATTATCAGATGGCGAAAGTCCTGACACCACAAAAAAAACGCCAATTAGAGGGTGATCAACTTATTAACCTCTCGGGATTGAAAGACTAGGGGTGTGTAAATGGAGAATCATGTATTCAGATAGAACATAACATTTGTTGCGCTATAAGCGTGTAAATATGTTATCACAATCATCACTCATCTATGACCCTATGATATCTAGTCTTACAGTTTGTCATTTACATTGCTGCCGATAAGGCTGTCCAGCGCAAGCGAGGCAGCTATTCATTGTCTGAAGTCCCAGTTTGGTCTTCAGATTCCCCCCTGGGGGACCGTCGACGCACGGCTGGCGTGCCTTTCTGTTTGAGGTATTTGAGGACGTCTTTTGGTTCATTATAAAGTACGGTTTTCCCACTGTCAGTGATTTTCAATCGTGCTGGGTAGATCATTGCATACGGGATATTATGTTCTCTAAGTTTCTGTTTCACGGCTACAAACTTCTTCCTTGCCTCCTGGACCTGCGGGGTAAAGTCCGGATAAATGGATATGTCCATACCTTGGTGGCACAATTTACCCAATTCACATGCCTTGCGGAGAGCAGCGTCTCTATCCCTGTAATTCAGAATTTTTGCAATGATCGGTCGTGGTCTGGACCCAGGCGGCGGTGCTGGGGCGAGGGATCTGTGAGCTCTCTCAACAATAAAGACCTCCGAGAAGGTGTCCCTGCCCATCAGCGCTATAAGTAATTGTTCAACATATCGCTCCATGGGGCCTGTGCTGGTCGTTTCCGCTATTCCCATCAGGCGAATATTGCTTTGGCGAGAGCACGCTTCAAGATCTTCAGCTTTCGCCATCAGTGCTGCCATGTTTTTGTCCAACTTTTCTTGTTTGGTTTCCAGTTGTCGTTGAGTATCTTCCGTGTCCGATATGCGGCGTTCCGCCATATCAATGCGTTCAGTATGCCGGTCCAGGCGTTCGGACATGCGGTCTACACTGTAAGTGAGATTGTCAATTTTGCAGTCTATGTTTGAGAGGGCCACTTGGATCGAGGAGAACATGGTCCGCACATCTCCAGCATCATTCTCAGTTGCAGCTAGTGGGGCTTGCTGCGCATCACCATGAGCCTCTGGATCATTCTCTGTCTGTTTCTTTTGTTGGTCGAATGTTAACTTGGGTTGATTCCTATCCGGCTTACCCATATTGCAGCGATATATATCAGCTCAGTGGCTGTATTAGCTATGTCCCAGTTCAGCACTAGGCCACCACAGCACAGACAGGTATTCAGGTGGTTGAGTTGCCAATATCGTTACTAAACAGTTAATTAACAGGCAAGAGCACTCCCATGCCGCTGCGCAGGCGTCATCAGGCAATACAGTACCCCGCTGTGTCATTCATACAGGATAATGGTGAATGGCCAGCACCGTCGTGGGAGCGAGGGGGGTAGGTCGCCCAGTTGCTGTGAGCGTCTGACCTGGGGCTTCACAAACGTTCCCAGGAAGGCGTTCTCCGTTACAGATATGTACGGAGGAATGAGATCCACCACCTCTTGTTATAGCGCAGTTACCGTGGGTCAGTTGGTTCTTGCACTGTATGCTGAGTCATGCGGGTGAATGTCTGTGCAGCTCGTCGCGCATGAAGATATGGCGGTGCACGCTCTGCAGGTCAATGCGGTCTTGGGGAGTACTTGTCCTATGTATGAGGATTGTGAGCGATAAGGTATGCTTTACAACGTGCACAGTCCCTGTTGGTAGTGTTTCCAGGCAGGTCTGAATCGCCTTGCAGTAGGCCCCGTGGCCGCGCACTATGGAGTCATACAGTCCCGGACTAGGACGAGATCAGCGTCAGAAGCAGGTGTTATTGCGCGCTGCTTGTGGGGTCGCTGGGTTGTGTTCTGCCAGAGAGCGGACCTACCAACATATGGCGAGGGGGTGAAGAGGTGCCTCCCAGGAGTGTCTCCGGCCGGGGGGTTCCGGGCCTCAGGAGTGCAATCGCCACGTATGCAGCATGGCCTCTCCTTCCGGCCGCCGGCCCGAAGTCACAACGGGCGCGCCCAGCGTCTCTCACCTCCAGAGTACAAGGCGGGTACGAGGGATGTCGTCCACGCTCGCTGCCACACCGCCTAATCTGCGCCCCCAGCGGCTGTGATTTCAGGTATCTCGCCAGGCGGGTCGTCGATCTCGCGTTCCCGGCTCAGCTCACTCCGCCGCGGGGCAAGATCACGTTCACGTCCGTAACTCAGGCCGCGCCCCAGCGGATTTTCTCAAGCCGTCGTTCTTCGGCATTAGGGCACTTCATGAAATGAAAGTTGGTTCCTCAGGGTGCCCGCAGGTTCCGGATCATTACACTCGCATATTCACCACTTTAGCAGAGTCGTGGCGCAGGATAAATGCAGGATTACTTGAGCGACCGAAGGAGCTCACTCAACAAGCGGCCATCTTCAGGCGTGGCTAGCTCAGCCCCCCCCAATATCAGATTTAAATATATTTTAGAAATGCAACCACTTTTCTACAAATATCAGCTGATGAGTTATGAAAATAAACACATTTTCATCTTGAATATATGGTCTCAAATTTGGTATACGAACATAAATTGAACCAAGCAAAAGCGTCTAATTTAGTAGGCTGGGATGCACATGGGAGAGCTACTTACAGGTAGCTAGAGCGGTACCAGTAGCTCACAAGCTACTTGTTGGAGAAGCCTGATCTATGTTCACTTTTTTTTTTAAATGTATTTTGATCTTCCTACGACCCAAACAGGCACTGGCAAAGCCAGTAAGTCTGGCCTTGGCAAGTGGGGGAGATGTTCTCATTACTTTTTATTGATTGTGCCAAAAAAAAAAAATGAAAAAAAAATATGCAAGCATTCACCAGCGCTGTGTTTTTCTTGTGATGTTTTTATATAAGCCTTCCAGTTGTGCGATACATTTTATTATTTGTGAAGAGACAAAAGTAAATCACCTGACTAAGCACTCAAATCGCAAGCATCTATCACGTTACAATGGCACACACACGTTATAACACCAACATTAACCATCACTGTGTTAAAGTAGATAATCCAAGAGTTAAGAAAAGTCCATATTTATTGCAGCACAGCATACTTCGTTCAGTCGTCGCGAAGCAGATAAACTTTTTCAACAGTATTTCACATTCTACGCAGAAAGCCATGGAAACCGTTTCCAAGTTGAACATAACCTTAACAATTATAACAAAGAAATATAAATGTAAACACTATGCAACACCCACCCCCACCACTAGAAACAAAGAAAAAAAACGATTAAACCACTAAGAAAAAAACTGAACGAAAGAACTCTAAATAAAGTTTTCATATTTACAGGGAGGTTGTCTTTCCCTGCCCATGTTCAACGCCACCGACTCGGAGCCTCATTACGATGTCGGTCGGAAAGGCTCCAAGCGGCATTCGGATTTTCCTAACCCGTGTCGGAACCCATGTTTCCGACCGATTACAATAGAAGGAAACCTATCGGTCATTCCGACTCGGTTCCGACCAGCATTCGGAGAATCAGAGTTGATCGGAGCCGATTCACACAGCTCAATAGACAGCGTTTCCGACCGACCTATTACGATGTCGGATTCCGACAGCCTTTCCGACTAGGTCTGTCCAACACAAAAAGGCTGTTGGAAACTGACTTTGGGGGCCCCTAGTAGGCCCCCCTTCACCCAGAGGCCTGCGGTTGGGGCCCGTGGAGGTACCCATAGGACCCCCTCTTTCAGACCATGCAAAGTGTAGCATGCACCTTGAGGTGCCCGCCACAGGGTGCAGAGTTTTCCGCAACCACCCCATTTTGCAATGGGAGCCGGTGTTGTCGGTCAGAACACAGGCTCCCATTGAAGTCAATGGGAGTCCGACTGAACGGTGTTCGGAAAAATCATAATTGGTCGGACTCCCCGAACCTGAGTGGGTCGGAAACTATTCCAACAAGGAGTCGGTCAGAATGCTTTCCAACCGACATCGTAATGAGGTCCTCAGTCTCTTCAACACCCTCCAAAACACCAAGCTGTCTTGCTCCACCATCATTATCCTCATGAGCAATATCAACTCCAGGTACATCCAAATCATAAGAAGAATACTGTCTAGTTCTGTCAATTTTAACCCAAAAAATCTTCACTCACTTCATCTTCTTGTTTCACACCATACCATTCTCTCACATCACATTGCCCCACACCTAGGCACTTAGCAACTCTCCTGACATTCCACACTTTACCATCTCGCGTAATGATACTGTGGTGAACACTCTGACGGCCTTCATTGCCCTGTCATACTTTGGGGCACCCTTGGCAAGCACACCCGGCTTGAGAATTCTCACCCAATCCCCCACAGCAAATGTCGTTTTTTGCTCTCCTTTTCAAAATCATACAATTCCTTGACTTTCCTTTGCTTTTCCTTTGCCGTTCTGCTTACTTCATCAAAATCACAAAGTCACCCTTCTCTAGCAAAAACGTCCTTAAAAAATTCAATAATTTTGCGAGTGGCAGACTTTGTAACAAATTTCATCTCTTGCCACTTGGAATGACAGTCTATCAAAACCAGAGCATAACGCGCTTCCTGCGGCTGAAACAAAAAGGATCCTGAAATGCCAAAAGCAACTTTTTAGTCTCACAACACAAAAATTGGCACAACACCCAGTTTTTGCTTAAAACCGGTTGTTCACAAGCAAACATGCACTAATGTTTTCATAGCTACCTACTGTTACATTAACTCCCAGAAAGAAGGCAATTCCAAGAATTGGATGAGGTACGCTCACTCATGTAATGTGACATGATTCATTTGCCACCTCATCCCACCTTGGTAAGATTGTACTACCAGGGCGGACTCAACCTTAGGAGGAGGCTGGCCTGGGGGAGTTCTTAGAAATTATTTATTTTTCCTGGAAAAAATACTTGGATCCAGTTTCAAAGTTTAAAAAGCCTTAGGTTGAACCACAAAGTATCCTTTATTCAGGTGGTATCCTAGGCCGGTTTAAAAAACACCAAAGGGTATTATCAGGCTGCATTTGCGGTCATGTGCCAATTTTGTGTTGGGTTCTATGAGTAAGGGCATGGGTGAGCCCATCAGTGCCCCTTTTATCTCTTTTTGTGTGTTAAAAGCAACATTTTACCAGAGAAATTCCAGCAACGCAATAGGTATTAATGCTGCAGGGTTATCCATTAATGTATTCTCTCCATTAACACACACATCACATTCTCTCACAACTCTGTCCAACATTCTAGCCATCCCTGGTCACCAAAAATATTCTCCAATGGGTCTCTTCATGGAGGACATTCCAGGATGTTTATTATGGGCTACACTCAATATCACATCTTGCATACCACATGAAGAAAACACTTTACCCTCTTTGAAAAGCAGCTCTCCTTCTACTTCCAATTCACTAGACACGTTCGCAAATTGCATCATCTCTGGGGTAATCCCACCCTTCTTAGGCAAACAAACCTCTTATCATGCATCTCTTTACAGCTCACCACAAAACATCATTAGTACCACTTTCCATCCACTTCTCTGCCATGATCTCTTCAAAATTCCCATAAGTAACATTTTTTATAGTAGCAATCATGTCCAACTCTTGCACTCCCTCATCGTTAACATTCAACTGGCACAGTAACCTCGATAAGCAATTCACCACCACATTGCATTTTCATGGCCCAAACTCAGCTTTTAAACAGTAATCTTGCATTCTTGAGGTCAGTCTTACAATGCGTTTGGTGGCATTCCACCCACCTTCCCCCAAGGAAATCCCAAATAGAGTAGACAACACCAAAACCCTTGCCTACTAGGGCAATTTGTGATATTCCATGTAATAAAATACTTGTCTACAGGCTTAAAAAAGTGTAATAACAAGCCACCCTTAAAAGTCTATATATGCTTTTCACAATAAGCAAGTCAGGCCCATTGTCACTGTTGTAACTTTTCATAACAAACAGATCAAACCTATGTCATTGGATATAGATTTTTCTAATGAGCTAATGAGGTATTTAGTTTTTATAACTAGCTTGTCACCATAAGCAACCTAGGCCTCCTATGTTGTTCATAAGACTTCCAATACAACAACCATCAAATTAGAAATACATACAAATGTACAGTTCGGAAAAATATCTGTCAATAGGCGTTAATACAGTATAATAGCAATCCACCTTTAAATGCCCACTGGATTGAACATATGCTTTTCATGTAAACAGGTCAGGCCACTTGCCCTTGTTACAAATTTTCATTAGAAACAAATCAGGCCTGTAGCTTTGATGAATAGCTTATCATCATAAGCAACTTAGTCCTGCTGTGTTAATCAGAAGCTTTCCACAAGAAAAGGATTGCAAAACAAACACTCCTTCGCTGGAAGCACACAACTTCTGCCCAATCAAATACTGTACTCAAGGACATCAACAAGTGGGTAGAGCCAAAGCCACTCTGAGTATTGCATCTTAAAGCTCTTTTTCTGCTGATGACATAAGGTCAGGCGACAGCTATGCTGTCAAACCAACCCTAAAAAGAAGTGCAGGCAAAATTAATATCTAGTGTTTAAAGTTAATTAAATAAATAAAAATAAAGTGGGTTTTGCCTAATACTGTATGCTGTGGTGGACTGAAGCAACACATCAATGACAATTTAAAAGACCAGTGGATGAAAGCGCTGACCAAAAGCCATCCGTGTATATTCTTTATGATTTGTGGGAAAAATAGAAGCTAGTCGAGACGAGGCCAGAGCTAAAAAAAAAAATTTTAAAACACAGGTTTTCAAGCTGGCCGATCAGAAAGCAAAGACAGGCATACGTTCCTCACTGTGACTGAGAGTTCCTGGCCTCTCTGTGTTCTCCTGGACTCCAGAAACAACAAGGCTCCCCCAGTTATTGCCGAAATTACAAAATATTATCCAATTCATAATAATACTCTTTCAAATATTAACCTGAGCCCAAAGTGAAAAAAAACTACCATGTAGAACACATATATAGAAATTATGTTTTGTGAAATTTATATATTTTTCCTCTTTATCATTTGTCCATAAAAAAGGGTATATATGTTAAAGGCAAAAAACACATAACCAGAGAAGAACTAAAAACAGACTAAGTCATCAGTCTTTAAAAACAATCCCATCCCCCATAATATATCACTGTAGAGTTACAAACCACTTTTTCATGAAAAATTGTTCAGTGCAGGTATATTGTGAAATCTAGATCATTAATGCATTTCGGTGAGTTGATCTTACACTATCCACCTTCTTCAGGACGATAAAATATTTTGAACTTCCATTAAGTATGTTGAGACATAGTATAGAGAATCTTAATCATTTGATGAAAAATGGCAAACTCCAAGTGCTATCGGAACGCATCCCCTATGGGTACTTCTTAATCGCCCACTGTTTTATGTCCTTAAGGGTGATGGTGATACTTTCCCCTCAATTATCAAATGTTCCTACACACGGAGTTTTCTTTACTCCCTCTTCATTGTTTAGTGCTTGCTTGGTCAGAGACTTGTATATGTCCCAAGTTATTTTTTTTAAACCATGTGTATAAAGAAAATCTCATTGCAATAATGTCCGTCTCCTTAACTTTTCAAAAGGAAAGCTCTGTTCTGGCTTTCTTGTTTTCCAATTCCAAAATAACTCTCCTGGATTCTCCAAGCCTGCATCAAGTGGGGATGTGTTGTGGGTCAATAGCCGGACAGTGCATGGGGCATTCAAGTGCTTGGTCAGCACAGGTCCTCGGTGAATCCTGTGACCTGATGGACGCAACGGTTAATGACAAAGCAAAAAGCCCTGCTTAGCGCTCAAATCTGGCACTGTTTTTCAAAAGAAGAACTCTCAAAATACTTTGGATTTTTTTCTTACTCACCCTTAACCGCTATGATTCTACCAGACTGATGGAGACTTTTCTGAGTTGTAAACTTGCAAATACTTAAGGACTATTTTGAATTCCTTTGCACACTCACTGACCAAAATATTTGGTTGATAAGAACTGCTCTCAACCTACGTTTCATCGATATTAAAGACATGTTAGCATAACAAGCTTGTTTATGTGTTTTCTTTATTTAAAATACCACTCAATTCTAGCTTTCAGGGACGAATAACCCTGATAGAAGTGTGCATGAGCTACTAAAAATTACATTTACAGAAGACTAAACAATTTTAGGAATGATTCCAGACCCAGTTCGCCCCAAAGGGCAGCTAACGGGATGACTGGGAACAGAGGATGTACAAGTGGGAACTCTGCATGCAAAGCAGAACCAAGTCTAATACCACTACGTGGAAAACAAATTTAATATAAAAAGGGAAATCCGGGAAAGGCTCCCAGTAAGGGATGTGTGCAGAGAGAGTATGGAGGGTGGCAATAAAGGGGCTTAGGGGTTGACTTGAAGTACCACCCGGTGCCTCGTATTGGTCAGATCGTGGTACCATCCAGCTGTCAAGTAAGCCCAACAATAATAATAGGCAAAAATAATTATTTTACGAAATTGGAGGAATGAAAAACTTTAATGACGATTAGATTCAGGAAATGTGAACATAGATAACACTGGAAACATCTACACAAAAAATACAGTTTACAACTCAGAAGCCATTGTCACAATTTTCTGTAGTTACATCTACAAATCATCTGATGGGACGGGGACTTCCGAAATAGACATCGAAAGGCATATTTTAAAAACGAAACCAAGGACGAATTAAATTGCAAGACTATAAATTAATAAACGTCATCAAATAGACACAGGAAGAAACCCCTCAAATAGACATTTTTCCAACAACTTCACTGGCCTGGTGGTATTTAAAGACTTTTGACAGCAACACACTAAGCCAGTCACCCCCGCCCCAGATTGGTTCCCGTGAAATCAAGCAGCACTCACACTAATACCCACGTGCACTACGGCGAGCACCGGTCTTCCGCAGCTGATCTTTAAGCGGATGTCATCATTCGTTCGTAATGTTAGCACTTCCGTGTAACATAATAACCAATCCGACGGTTCAACGTATTCAGGGTTCCGTCTGGGAGTAGTCGGTACCGCCAATGTGTAAGGTAACATAGTATTGGAGGTTTGGGTACACCCTAGCCAATTACTGTGGCATGTCGATTTCCGAAGTGCTGATTGGCTGTGCAGTCTGCCGCTATGTTAAAGTAGAGGGAGTGGCGGCCTACGTGTGTAGAAGGAGGGAGCACTCCGCAGCAGGCGGGTCTGGAAAGTGACGGGCTTGTGTTTTTGTTTCACCTCGAGACACTAGGTCGGTGACGACAGCTGGCGACTAAGCGCCTCTCAGGACCTTGTGTTCGCCTGCCTCCCTTAATGGAGGGCTTGCCTGACAGGTTCAATAAACATTTTTAAAATCCACATTACGCATGCATGCTAAGAGGCCCCTAAACGTTTACACGGCGTGCGCGTCACTCAAGTGATCCTTCGCTTCAATTGGTTATCATGCACGTCGCTCATCCTAATTCTGTCCACTCCTAGAGTATGGACGGGCTTGGTGCCTCGTCTCTTGCACCCTCTCTGATCGAGCGGTGTTGGAAGTCCTCGGTGCTCGCTTCTGACGTCAACCCCTTCGACCTCCTCCCCGCGCTTTCTAATTAGTTAAATGTGCACCAATCATCGAGTGCAACGTCACAGGTCACCCGGAAGCTGGTTGTGCGTGCAGACAGGTAAATAAATACACTGGAGATGTAGACTGGGTATGGTTTTCTAAACGTCTCGGTTGGCGGGCTCCGTCCACGGGGGTGTCATACCTCTAAGGCTCTTGCCGCGCCTAGACGCACTCTGACCGTCAGTTGCTTATTGCTCTTCCCTTTCGGTACAAAGCTGCCCCTATGGTCTACCCTGGCTCTTAAATGAGCCTATTTGAGTCCTTGCCCTGTACAGCTCCGTAGCCCCCAATCAGACTAGACACTCTCCATGGCTGCTCGTCTGTTATCTGTACCTAAAAGGCCTCTGCACAGCGGCCAGTAAAGACACCCTTACACAGCACTTATGCCTTCCGTCCTGCTCCCATGAAGAGCGAGGCACACCACCCTGTGAAGAGAGCGTTGGCTCTGTATCACTTGCCCTCACCAGACCCGCTTGCTACGGTGCATCTGTGAACGCTGCACCCTGCTCCAGCGGTGTCTTAATGTCCAATACACGAGCACCTAGAGCACGGCATCCTTTGTACGGTGTGTGCGCTGCAGTGGGTGCCCCAGAGATCTCTGTCCTGTGGTGGAACTCTGAGAGAGCCTCGAGAACTTGAAACAGCCCCTGTAACCATACCTCCTAAAAGCATCGCGTGCGAATACAGCGGTGAGTAATTACACATGCCATCGTACTCCTACCGTGTGCCCACTGCTCAACACCGATACAAGAAAACGCATCTCGTGTAACTAGCAATGTCGAGAACCGCTTCATTTACTGCTCATATCGTTTCGTATAAAGCAGTGATCGAAGTGTGTTTAAAAAACGTATCATCACTGTCTCTAAATTGCCTCATATAGTATACTACGCACGCTGCCTCAGAGCCCTGCAGTGAGGCAGAACTTTAGTGCTTTAGTCCCGCCGCAGGGAAATTCTCGGTCCTCTATAACGAACCCCTACATTCCCCATCTTTCAATATAGTGTTATCACACCCTCTTTATAATAAATAGGCCTCTGTTATTCCTCCAAGTCACAGTCTGCTCTTAATATAACCACATTATTTCATGGATTGTATTGTTGTTGGTACCTGTATAAATTACAGATGCCTGTAAAAACATACTGCAAACTGCCCACAATCAACACATATGTTGATATGTTCATTTCTGAGATATCAGGTTAGCACTGATCAGTGCTCACATTTTAGGATCAGTTTTCATGTTACATTTCCTCTACTGTCTTCATATTTATTGTTTGAGCAGTAATTCATTTTGTGCGTAATAAAACGTTAATTTTAATGTTAGATGTTTTCTCCAGAGTTTGGTTTGGTTATCATGTCTTTTTAACCATTCTTACTTAAGTACATATTAACTTGAGATTTGGCCAAGGGGGTGCTTTTAGAGGTTTTTGGTTGTGTGGCGTTCTCTTGGGATGGGTTAAGGCTTGCTTGAGTCTTAAAAGGGTCCACTTTCTGGATCGTGTTATGTAGCAGAAGTTCTGTACAGGGCAATTTGTTTCCGAAGTTGAGTTGATATCTGTGTATGTTAAAATCCTAAAAGTAATATCCTTTTCAGAAATAAACAATAACCTTGTGTGCAAGACCCTGATGGTTGTTTAATGTTCGTAATTCTTTCTTCTTGTCTTTCCACCAGCTCTTCTGATTGCACATCTACTGCACTCCTGAGTGTATGAAATCCTGCTTTACAATCACTGATGTGACTCTGCCGGGGCCCCTCTCTTAGGCTAGGTGGCATGGAGCTTGGGGCACGGTGCCTCCTGACCCTTGTAGACTGGCTGGATGAGGGCTTCTCCAGCATCATTGAGCTGTCAGCTGTCATTGAACCCCGTAAAAGCTACCTGGAGTATGTGGAAGGGGAGGAGGTGGAGGCTAGATGTCCTCTCTTCAAGGGTCTTTACCGTGCCAGGATTATCGCCATCAGTGGTAAGCACGCCTGCCAGTGCAGTAAAAAGCTCTCAATAAGCTCCTCATCCCCTTTTTTTTTTTTTTTTTTTTTTCTTCCCCCCCTACACCTGCTCATCCTCCTTTCATACTTCACGTGTGCTCTGTTCCTCTGCCCAACTTCGCTCCCAGTGCCTCTTCATCATAGTCCTAATGGCGTACAGTTTGCCTGCTTACTCTCTACTTCCCTTTTTTTTTTTTTTTTTTTTTTTTTTTTTATAAATGTAAACTTTTTTATTTGCTTCAACCATGCGACTACTTCACCAACAGAATAGACTGAAAAATACAGATGACCAATTAATTGCAGCAGTTGATTTCCAGATGGCCTTTATTGCAGTCAATAAATACATTGTGTAGTTATGTAGAACGTTCACCATCTTTCCGGCTGTCATCTCCGGGCCTCTTTATTTTATTACATTTTTTGGAGCATCCCCTATGCTGATAAACCATCCTTTCAGTCTCCCTACACCAGTCTAAACTGTTGCACCATGCGTTTAGTGACGGATCCATATGACTGCCCCAATCATTATTTAGCTCATTTATCCAAAGCGCTTTACAAAGTGAAATTTCAAACAGTTTAATTTATCGTGAGAAAACTTGGTATCTATAAAGGTACAACATGGAGCTACTAAGGAGCGAGGCGTGTGAAGGAATGAGAGCAGTGAGGCACAAAGAGATTGAGGAAAAGAAGAAATTGAGCGAGAAGAAAGAAAGGTTGGCATGTATAGATAAATTAAAGAACATAAATAAGATGGAGCAGGTAGGTGTAAGCAAAGGTAACAGAATCTGATCTGAAGTGTAAGTTGTAATCAGTGAAGTGGAGTCTAGTAGTGATAAATGTTGGTACGATGGTCAAGAGATAATGAAAGACGAATGCAGGAATTTTAAATAGATTGCAGTGGAGTGAGTAGATATTTTGGGAGGTCGAAATTTAGCAAGAAACGATAGTTGATACAAGAAAAAGTCAATGCTGAAGAAGCAATTTGAGCAAGGAGAAACGTAGAAAAGGCTTGATTTTACAAAAATGATGGCGCTGCAAATGATATTTCTTGGCATATAAAGAAAGTTGATAAGGAAAAAAATAAGTGACAAATCAAAGAATTTAAATATTCCTAGACGAGGAATAAAATGGGATAAGGACAGAAGAAAACTCGATGAAAAAAGCACTAGATGTAGCTGTTGAGACACGAAAAAAGAGAATCTGTTTTCTAAGGTTTCAGTTTTAGTTAATAAAGTAACATGTAATGTTCAACGGCAGACAGACAAGAGGAGATTTATTTACGGAGAGAGTCCACAAAAGAGGAATCTGATAAATAGAGATGAGTCACCAGCATAGAAATCTGAATTAATGCCAAAGAAAGAAATGATAAAAGCTAAAGGCATAGTACGCAAAGAAAGCGACAATGGTGCAAGGATTGACCCTTGAGGAATACTGTAAAGAACATGACAGGAAGAAGGTACAAACCCTTTCCAGGAAACAGAAAAGGAGGGATCAGAAAGATAAGACCATAACTATTTTAGAAGTGTACCAGAAATCCCAAGATTTGATAGCGAATGAACAAGAATAGAGTGTTTTAGTGTGTCAAAGATCTTGAAGAATGAGAATAGGAGATTCATTATTGCCACTTAACAAATAACGCTGTAATCTGTAAGCTGGGTCATCGCTGTTCCCCTAAAAAACACATTTGTTAATTGGAAGTAGCTGGGCTGCCAGGTAGTAAAGGTGCCATCCCAGATGACTGCACACATTTGTTAAACGAGATCCTTGGCGGGGTGGGGGGAGGAGGTGCGTCTGTCTTCTTTTTCTTGATATTTAATCCGGTATTTGTAAAGCGTGAACAAATCACCCCTAAGGGTCTCAAGGCGCTGGGGGCCGTCAGGAAGATTAATTGAGCTATTGCCCAGAGTCACATGGTGCTGGGCTGAACTGCTATTGGAGCCGGGGATCGAACCCTGAGCCCCGTGCTCCGGAGTCAGCCGCCCTGGCCGCTGCGCCACATCTGTCCCTGTAATGCCCCTGGCCTTAACCCAGAAAACTTCACTACTGACTGAGTGTGGTGTTCAATTGATATTTTGCCTTCTCATCCAAAGTACCTGGTTTCCTATTGTACACCCTTAGAACTGATTCAGTTGGGGATGGTAAAGACAGATAAGGCTCCCCCATGCAGGTAATGTAAGTGACCCTTCTGGCCCATTCCGTATCTCCTCATCCTAAGTGATGGTTCATCTGGCTTTATAAATGCCCACTTTTTTATTACTAAAAGATGCACTGCCAGGTACTAGTTTCGTACATTAAATAAGGCAGCTCCTCTGTCGTAACCACTTTTTTATAGACTTGTGTTAAGTGAAATTCTTATAGTGCCACATTTCCACCAGAGCAAAAGACACACAGATGATGGACGGAATGCAGAGCAAATCAAACATTCACCCCCAGTCAATAGATCTAGGTTAAATCCATCGTTCTTTTGCTCACCATGCCACCCCAGTTTAGACCCAGCCATATGCAAATCAGTCTTGACCCTGTGCCTCATGGGAACAACCGGGCCCGAACTGCAAAGCCAGGTCCTCCCTGGACCGGAAACAAGCATCCTGGGACCGGTTTCGGGGCATCACCCCTCATCAGCCAGGCTAGCTTGAATCCAGTGACACAGTGAGCCCGGGACCCACGAATGGGGGTATCATATTGATGTACCCCAATTTACCTTAAATCTAGAGAGCTGGCAATATGTCTAAAAGATTTGAAGCAGTCTCTGTATAGTATAGTCTTGTCATAGTCTGTTACAAACAGGATATCTTCTGATATCTGCATACAGTGAGATCCTGTCTTGCAGTGAGTGCATCACCAAACCTACCTCATTCCCAACCAGTGTGCCTTTTTGCACCCAAGTTATGAGCCGCTCAAGTTCCAGGGCAAAAAATAGTGGCTACTGGGCCTCTTTGTAGTAACTCTGGCCACTGGTAGTTGTAAAGAAACGCAGTCCATGATAGCGTCTTGGGTCGAGTCGCATCTTCGCCCACACTTTGAACATAAAAGGCCATCACACTGAATTGAATGCCTTTTCATCTACTAACCACACTAGTACCCTAGACTCCATAACACATCTAATCGCATCCGGACGATTATGTAGTCCCCCAAATTCAATCTGACTGAGCTTTGTGGCAAGAACCAAAACTCATCAGGGTGTACTAGTGTCTCCCACAAGGCATTATGTGAGGATTTTAGCCAGCATTTTAGTTTCAGCATTGAGTAATGCGACTGCGCAATGATACTGTCAGGTTTGACTGTCCTCAGGATCGGTTTGATGCTCAGAAGGGTCCACCCCTTGATATGCCCTAGCCTTGATAGCCGTAATGGCCAAGGTCAAAGGGAGGATCAAGTGAGGGAAGGAAAGGAAGGGAACGGCAGGGAGGGAGACCTGAAACGAGAACAACTATTGTAAGTATCGTGTAGTATTCTCTTCCTAACAAAACAATTCAGAACAGACGAAATAAATACACCTTCCCATATACCTGTAACAAATAAAAAGGACACTTTTAGATGGGAACTTTCTATCAGGTACGTGTGGTGCAGTAGTAGTACCAGTTGTTCTGCTTAAGACCTTTCTAGACTCCCCTAAGCTTCACAGGATAGAGCGTAGTCCCATACCACTCAGGGTTACCCTGTTAATTAGAGCCAGAAACACAAAGCAGAAAAAATAAGGTCTACTACATCTGAAACGTCCCAATACGATAATATTATGAGTGATTCAATTTGGTTCTTGTTCCAACAAAAGGGAAGGTTAAGTCACCAACAATTCCAGGTTCAAATATAGCTGTATATAATTAGTATATATTGCACCATTTGCTAGAATCACTCCTGGCTAGAGTGTGTAAGGAATACTTTGGTAGAGCGAATGTGCCACGAGTGTATTGGCTACTGAGGATAAGTCTAGAGTCTCTACGTGACTGTTTGAACAGCACAGCCAAGTAGAAGAACGCCGGTAACCAGCCAACACGAAGACAGGTAAGGAGTTCAACAACAAAAAGAGTCTACAGTCTTGCAAGAGTCCGAAGAGGCTCCCTTACGTGTAAGGTAACACCTGATCCTGGATAAGGGTTACAGGCAGAAAGGCGAAGGCATGTGGTGCGTAGCACCCTTACCGGTACCGCTATGATCCTGAAAACGCCAAATTCTGATGGCCGAAGAATTTCCGACACTCTTGCGGGTGCCGCCACTTCCTATATGGGCGGTACGGCACTGCGTCATGCGTCAAGTCGGCGAGCCCTCTGGGAACTGAAGTCCACTGCTGCGCGTCTGTAGTTCGTCGCCGATGACAGAGTCAGATTCCCTACGTAAGGCGGCTCTATGAGAAGCGCGCTCGAGACAGCGTTTATGACAGATACATTCCAAACCAGCTTCTTACACAGTTGTACCAGCAGACCGTTCGGCCCCAGTACCTTCCCTGGGTGTAGGGCCAGTAATGCTGCCCGAACTTGTCTTACGTGATGTCAGCTTCAGGTTGAATCCAGCCTGTCTTCCTTGATTAGGTACTGCTGGTCATCGATGAAGCCAGAAACTTGCTCATCAGCTACTAAGCATGTGTAGCCATAGAACTCCTGGAACTAATATGCAAATCCTCCTGCCACCTCCTCTGTTATTGACACTCCATCACTGCTTATACAGCACTTCCCCGTTCCATCTAACGCCCCAATTACAAGTTTCACCGTACTTGTGGGGTGGTTAATCCACACCTTTAAAAACTGGTACTGTGCGGTAACCCTCCTCGTACCATGCAGTGCCAAGTGTATCCCGATGGCACTGGATTAAACGTGCACACCTGGTTTTACTGGGCTGAAGTTTGCGTGATATTCCCCTTTCCATGGGATTATTGTTCATATTTACCACCCGCTCTGAGCAGGTGGTAAATATGAGTAGGGGTCCTGCTATGGGTTGGGGAGGAGAGAGGTAGCTTCGAAAGGTGATAAGGAGCACATGAGACTGTAGTTTGGCATGGCTGAATGTGGGGGAGGAATTGGGGGCTGGGCTGCCATGCAAGCCACTCCCAAAGCGATTTTTACAACTGGATTTTCTATCAGGTAAAACTGGGCCTGGTGTTCCACACCGGGACACCCGGGTGAAGGAACATCAGGCCGTTCATGATCAGGGAGAGCATTATTCTACGTGGGGATACCGCTGTGCGTGACTTGTAATAAGGACATTCTTCCCAAGCAGGCCAACGAGTGTCTTAAAGACACTTTTGTGTGCTTCAGTCAGTCAAAATCTTTATTCGGCTGTATGCCAGCCATAAAGGGATGCATCATAAAAACATTTCATAAAAGGAATAACGCAATAAGATTGATAAAATACAGACCATGAATAATAATTCCATGGCGATGACAATTACAGATATCCGGATGTCAATCTCTTAGGGCAATTTGATCACAAACAAGGAGCCATGATTCCCAAACATAGCAGCATTTCAATCAGGGTAATACCAAACGCAAAGATGACATCTATATACAGAGTCCTTGTAAGTGTCAATTTCCAGGATTAATCATTGTGATGGTTTAATTCCACATAAGGGAATCTTAAGTCCTGAGCGCAATAATGTAATAAACATGCAAAGAAATCATTTTCCAACAATGTTCCGGTGCCGAACAGCCGAGGAGATATACTTATAAACCATTAGGCAAATGAATTAATCTTTTAAAAGCAGAAGATGATGTAGCGCAGCCCGACACTTTCTGATGTTTAAAAATCGTAAAAGTGGTTTTAAAAAGGCACATTTTGGGTTAATGTAAAGTTTACAAAAAAAACATAAAATGCAAAGTGCTTTGGACTGACTTTGAATCACATGGGCACAAATCCAAATCGGCATCGCAATGCGCGCCACGTGGGTATGAGACCAGTAAGTGGGAAGTGCCCATCCTGAACCTTATCAGATAAAACATTTTAGCGTGGCTGAAATAAAAAGTGAGGTAGGGCTCAATACCTAGAGAGCAAACTAACAATGAATGGTCAGCGACCCTTTTTTTTTTTGCCATCTCCAGGTTATCTCTAACCAGATAGGAATGAGTTAAAAATTCTCTTTTCAGCCTTGCTCTCGATATTTTAGCTATATTTCCGGGGCTATCGAGGCAATCTAACAATCCCAATTTCTCCATCTGGTCGTTAATATAAGTAATCCAAGGGATTTTTTTTTAAACACAATCCAATTTAAAACAATCTAAAATGACAGCACAATTCAAAACTGCTTCTTCTTTTGCCCAAATGTTGTGCCATAGCAATAAAGGAGCTAGTTGTGTGCGAAAAGACAACGGGGTCACACCAAGTTCACTGTGACAGATGGTGGCGGCGGTGCTTTTAGGGACTGTCAACAATCGTTTCATGAACGTATTCTCAGCTCTCTGTAGGCCCTTGATATTACAAAAGCCCCAAACTCCAGCACCATACAGAGTAACAGCACACGTACGGGCTTTATAAATATCAATGAAGGCTTTAATGGGCCCAGAGCCTAACTTTTTGGTAAATCTGAAGATAGCCTCCACATTTTGGTTGAAACCCCTGGTCTTTGCCTCGACTAAGTGAGACCAGGAACTTTTTTGGTCGAAGAGAATCCCTAAATAGGAAAAGTTGGGCACATAAGACAATTTTTCATTATTTATGAAGCATGTCTTTAAAATCTTGGGGGGTTTACCCACCACCATAATGTGAGATTTCGCTACATTAGTTTTTACACCAAGATCATTCATAAAGTTGTTAAAACTAGTTAAAAGCCTCTGTAGCCCCACCCCGGATCTGGACATTAATACACAGTCGTCCGCGTATAACAATGCTGGCAGGGACCTGCGACCTACCAGAGGGTCATCCACATTCCCATTTTTAATTAGGCTTTCTAGGTAATTTATGTATAAACAGAATAAAAAAGGAGCAAGAACGCAGCCCTGACGGACCCCGCGATCCATCTTTATAGGGGCAGTAAGTTCACCACCTGCTCCATATCGAACTCTCCCCGTCACTTCCTGATGCATTGCTGCTAAAAAATGCACGATGGGCGGTTCAATGCCCATAGTCCACATCTTCTCCCAGAGCCTTCCTCTCTGCACCCAGTCAAAGGCAGACGTCATGTCCATGAACCCAAGGTAGAGAGATCCAGGCTTGGCTAAGGTGTATTTACCTATAACCAGGTGCAGGTTGAGGCACTGTTCAACCGTGCCTAGGCCTCTCCTGAAACCATATTGGATATCTGAGAAGCTCCCATTTTCTGTTACCCAAGCCTCCAGCCTCTCCAATATTACTCGGCCCATAATCTTACAGGAGCAGTCAATTAGGGATATGGGCCGGTAACATTTGGGGTCCGACCTGTCTCCCTTTTTAAAAATGGGGACTATTGTCACCAATCTCCATGATTCAGGGGGGCCCTGGGCCACATAGCATTTAAAGATGTTTGTTAGCAGCGGAAGCCACAGAGGAATATTAGCTAAAAACAAGTCCGCAGGGATGCCGTCAGGGCCCGAGGCCTTGTTCTTCACAGTCTGCGATAAAGCCCTTTCCACCTTGTCTAATGTCGGGGGTGCCAAAGTTGATGCCCCATATTGAAAATTAGTGCTGGAGTGTGGGTCGCTACCAATTTTATAAAGGCCAGAGAAGTGATCTACCCAAGTATCGGGCATAATTGTGACATCGATGCTTCCATTATTAGTGTCATTAAAATACTCCTGGTTAACAGTTTGCCAAAAAAGTTTAGGGTCTTTACTCTGGCAGGCTACATGAAGTTGTTCCCAAGCATCTTGCCTAATTTCTAGCTTGCGCTTCTCTAACGCCTGCTTATATTCAAGGCGTGACTGTTTTACCTCCGGTATATTTCGGGGTTTAACTTTTAATATCTTAATTAATTTGTTGTGAAAGTGTGTGCATTGACTATTAAACCACCTTTTGTTTCTCCGTGGTCTATCACTTTGTTTCTTAGTCAGTACCACCTTTATTGTCTCAGTTATAGCCTCGAAAGATGTTATCATAACTCGAGGGTTTATGCTGTCTTTCAGGCAGGTCAAAACTTGGTTTAAATTTAGTTTTTATGATCTGATGTAAAACAAAATCAGGATCTAAAGTGGACCACTTCAGTAATAACCCCTTATTTTTATCGTGAGTTAATGGGGATGATCTGACAGGTAAGGTTAGATCATCAGATTGGCTCTCCAACTCCAAAGTTAAGGGGTAGTGATCACTAAAACAGATTTTGTGTATAGTGAAAGTCACAGGCTGTGTGTTAAAATAGTCAGACAAAGCAATAAAATCAATTAAAGTGCCTTGGCCTTTCCCAACATAAGATACTAAATCAAGGCCTTCCGTTTCAATAAGATCACTAGTTAAAAAAAGGGAATATTTTGACAATAGTGAGTTAAAAATGTTCCCACAAGGGTTATGATAAAAATGACAACCACCATCAGTGTCCCCAGCTACTAAGTGACATACAGATTGTTTTGAAAAGGGGCATAATTTGCAATTAAAATCACCTACCCAGGATACCACAAAATCCATGTTTATCTCTATATGTCTTGATAGTGCAGAGTCCAGTTCTTGAGCAATACTGATGTTTGTAGTATTGAAATTATTATGATAAAAATTTACAAGAACCAGAGTCGAGTTTTTCCTGAGCAAGATATTGATAATCTGAAAATGTGGTGAATCAAGCTGGGTTTTTCCTAATCTGCCATTCAGGAAAGGTGATGGAGAGCACGTGAGACTGTAGTTTGGCATGGCTGAAGGTGGGGGAGGAATTGGGGGCTGGGCTGCCATGCAAGCCACTCCCAAAGCGATTTTTACAACTGGATTTTCTATCAGGTAAAACTGGGCCTGGTGTTCCACACCAGGACACCCGGGTGAAGGAACATCAGGCCGTTCATGATCAGGGAGAGCATTATTCTACGCGGGGATACCGCTGTGCGTGACATGTAATAAGGACATTCTTCCCAAGCAGGCCAACGAGTGTCTTAAAGACACTTTTGTGTGCTTATAAGATATGCACTGGTTGGATTTTCTACTAGTAGTCTGTATCACTCATGTTTTGTAACTAGTCACCTCCGTAATGTTACCCGATTACTCTTAATTACCTCCCTTTTGAGTTGAATGTGATCAGATTCCATTTCCTGGATTTTGTTCACTCTGTCTCTCTTTCACTCTTAGTTTTCACTCTTTCACCCTGATTCATGGATCGATCTAAAGAATTCCTTTGCTCAGGAAAGCAGTCGTAGTGTTACAGATGTTATTACGCCGGATTCACAAAGTTACATTTGTCTATAAACGTAAGTTTATAATATTTACATGGTTATCCCGCAGAAATTCACAACGTAGTTCCGGCAGGTGAATATACACTTGAGTGCAAATTGCTCCACCACAAGTGTGGAGAAATTGCACTTGTAAATCCTGCTGAATAGGTTGGAAGTGGGCATTACAACACATGTATTATCTTGGAGGTTGGGATCTCCCATGAAAATGTACATTTGTGGGCATTCTCAATCGGTGACCGCTTCCCACCCTGGAAAGGGTTAGAGATTTACTTTCATTGTATTTGTGAATAGGGAATAAAAACAGGAAAAGTAGGCTCATCCAGAGACCTGAATCACTTTTTCATGTCCCCTGGTATCTCGGATCAGGCTGGATCACTCTGTTTTATGTAGCCAAACATTAAGATTTGCAGGGTGGAGGCTAAATAAATGAATTTTCCTGCTTTCCTTCCCTATGCTGACAGTCTGGGAACAACATATGTGAAAAATCCAAGTTTTGAATTCCGGTGACAAATGTAGTAACAAGTAGTTAGAGGTTTACTTGACTTAAGTAAATACATACCCTAGTTTTACTGACTCTCTCTCTCTCTCTCTCTCTCTCTCTCTCTCTCTCTCCCCCCCTTTCACTCTCTTTCTCTCTCCCCCCTTTCACTCTCTTTCTCCCCTTTCACTCTTTCTCCCCTTTCTCTCTCTCTCTCTCTCTCCTTTCTCTCTCTCTTTCTCCCCTTTCTCTCTCTCTCTCCTTTCACTCTCTTCCTGTATAACCTGGTCCCACTGCTCCTTCTTCAATGTATCCCAGCGGACAGACGGAAACTGAAAAGCATCCAGGTGAAGCTGGGATCCTGTTCTGGCATCAGCACCCTGCAGCACCGCGTGGCTAAGTGGAAGAGGAGAGAAAGAAGCTTTTATTGTAGGCCTCGGCCAGCCTACCCCTTGGGTAATGTAAAGTGATCTACTCTTGTTTGCAGAAGAGAGTTCTGCAAGGGCTATTGTTCTACCATACCACACATTCTTTTCGTTTCTGCCTATGTTATAAACCAGGTAACTGTGCAGGCCTGACGTGTTCCACCTTTGTTTATTCAGGTGTTCATTTTCCTTCTCTCTTTGCTCTACTCTGCATTTACCAAAAAGATCCTCTGATGGCAATCAAGAAGAATAGAGAACATCTCGAGGACTGCTGGGTTCATCTAGATTCCTAATGTCGCTGTCCACTTTAAACAACCAGCTCATAATCGACCTTGTTAAAGCCCTTGAGTGAATCAGACACATAACAGCAGCTGCTCAGTGATCACTGATTTCTTCCTTTGGGGAGGTTAGAGCAATGCAGTGTGCATTGTGCTGCAGTTCCTGAATGATGCGCAGGGCACGTGTTCCGAGGAGCTGGGCCCTGTCTGCTGGATCTTTGTGGCAGTGCTAGAGCATGGATCGGCTAGGACCACCGAGGCCGAGACACTAGTCCAGCAAGCTCTAGCTTGTTACATTTGGAGGGCACTGCTTGGCGCTTTACAACCCTCACCACCTTGCATCCAAAGAGCTGCCTAAAACGTTGTTGAAGATTTTCATAAAACGCTCTGCTACTGACTGTCAAATAATTGAGCTGCCATGGTATTTTTTCCTTTTACATTTTAACCTACTGTCTTTGAGAAGTTATGATTTCCTGTTATATTGTTCTGTTTAGCCCCATGTTGTTTTTCACAAGTCCTAATATTCCAGTGGAGGTATTAAGGCAGATTTTTAATATATGCACAGCTTCTCAGAAATTATCAAGGGCAGGCATTTGCTATAACAGCAGTAACATTTTAGTATCAATTTATCTTGAAGTCTAAAGTTGCTCTGACCCTCCCTTTACAAATATTTATTGCCTTGCATGAAGGAAAACCGAAACCAAGGCTTATGAAAAAGTACGAGTCCAGGACTAAAAGGATTTTTTTAAATGTGGATATTAATGTTGCTTTTTCCCTACTTGCAAACTGGTTACCTTCAAAAGCGACAAACAAAAATGAGTGAAATTGTTAACATTTTAGAAAATATAAAACTAGTAATTCTCATTAAAACATACTTGTATTTTCCATTGACCCATTTATTTGTGGAGGAGTTTAGAATGCAGGTGGCCCTTGTCGTGTGGTACATTCAGCTTGCTCTTGCTTGTGAACTGCCACGACTTTAAATTCTGAAACCTGTAGTTTTGCTTTTACTACTAAAAGTATGGGTTGGAAATCCCAGCATGCTACTTTCGCTGCAGATATTTCATATTTCATGGAAACCCCTAGCAGCTGTATATGTGCTTTGCCTGCATACCTGTGTGTTAGTTTGTCTTCATACGGCTCTGTATGGTATGTGTGTCCCTGAACGTTGTGTTTGTGTGTTACTGTACAATACAAAAGCTAATCCTATTGGACTTGTCAATGCTTGTCAATTTCAGCTACTGATTTAACTTTGTCAAGCTCTGCTGTAGGTTCTTTGATCTTGTTGTCTTAGCATGTCATTTCTTATGAAGGTGTGTACAACTGTGCTTTACATCTACCTTTCAATTTTTTGAAAAGCCCACAAGCTTACTAAATAATTCTTTTTTAGGAGACTCTTGGCGCAGTACTAAGGCCACCACCAAGGGGAAGGACAATCGCAGAGGGCTTGAGGAAGATGAGGAAGACATCAACCATGTCATCAGTTCTGTTTTCACCATCAATCGTGAGCAGCCTCCAGGCATTGGATCAAAGCAGATGACTGTTGCCTCAGCACCTCACCCTCTAGTGGAAGAGGATGTGGGGCGATGTTCCCCTCTAACCATGTCACCTCCTAGTTCACCCAAAAACTGGAGCTCTCTGGAGGACTGCAAGGCCCCCTTGACTCCAGCCCTCATAGACAGCCTGGACTGCCTTTCGGATGCTTCGGAGGAGCCTACCAAAAAGACCTTGGCTACTGTGGAGCATGCCCCCAAGGTCCAGTTATCACCACGCGCCCAGGAGAACAAGGTAGTGGTGGTGACCAGCAGCCACTGCCGGAGTCCAGAGTGCGAGATGCTGAGCCGGGAACTGGAGGCATTGAGGGACCAGTGTGCCAAACTGCAAGCTCACAATGTCATGCTGCAGCAGCAGCTTAACACAGGTACAGGACAACTTCTTGACACCTCTGCATCTCTCTCAATTTTCCCCATTTCTCACACTTCTTTCTTTGGTTGCCTTTCACCTCAGAAATCCTTGGGTACACAGTACATCTCATTACTATGCGAGAGGAGAAAAGTAATTTTCATTTAGCATTGCAAGGAGTCCCTTCTGCCTGTCATGCCTTCGCAGCCCCTGTTGCGCATGCAAATGGCACTACATACATGGCAGAGATAAGAGAATCCCTCTGCTGTCGGTTCCACTCTAATCTACCTCATTTCTCAAAGGCCTGCCTGCGGATTTGCCCTTCATCACTTCCCTCTCCATCTGCCAAGGGCAGTCAGAGTCCGTTCCTTCCACACTTGGCTGTGTGATTCCGTCCCGCTTGCCTCTTTCCCCCAGGGCTTCTGTTTAATTGTGATAATTCCTCCCAATGTGTGGGTAGCTTTGAGATAATACCCATGCTAACCCACCGTGAGCTGCTGGACCTTAAATAATGGGGTGTTTCTTGGCAACTTGTGGGCATCCACAGGACGTTGTTAAACTTTTTTAACATGCTTGCCCTGACATAATGGTGCCTCCATCTGGCATCATGCTGTCCCTAATGGAGTGATAGTCATTATTACTGTATTGCGCGTAGCCTTGGTATAATGCTATGGTATAATGGTGGGTCTGACACTGGTATTCATTCTTTGCATATTCTGTGCGTCCATTGCACCCTGGCATAATGTTCATGAAACCGTATGGTGGTAATTCTTGTTGATTTGGGAGTATCAACTGGAAAATGGTTGTAATTCTTGAAATGTAGCGAGCATCCAAGGCGCCCTCACCTGCTGTAATTCTGGCACCTGCATTTTGGTTGTTGTTTATGACGTATTGCGTACATGCGTGGCATGATGGTGCTAGCCCTAGCTTTATGGTGGAAACTCCTGGCATATTCTGGGCAGCCTTGAAACGATCATGGTGTGAAAGTAATAAATAGTTTGAGTACATTAAGGTCCAGGCAGGATGAGCAGCGAGATCCTGTAAAACAGAACATATGTATTATGTATGCTTTGACCACCCTAACACCACAGCCTGAGGCTGGTTTCACTTTGCCAGTGCCCGAGTTTTGTAGTGCGGGTTGAGTGGGTTTTGTAGTGAGGGTTGAGTGGGTTTTTTATGGCGAGGACTGAGTGAGCCGAAACCTACTGCATTTGTACACAGTTTTTTCCAATTTAGTCTATTGCTGTTGTATGCTGCCCTTTCACCCAGTTATTTATGTATTACTTTTTTCAGTTTCACTATTCTTTCTTGCTTCACTAACTTTGTTGGGGCGGGGTAGCTCTCCATTGCATCTTTACCCCTGCCAGTCTAACTAATCGAACCCCCATATTACCTGTCAAGCTGCTCCTCTGCTCAATCACACGTGAGTCCACAAGGGTTCCCTCTCTGGCTAGCTTTGCCCAGTTTCTGTTCTGCTACATCTGAGCACCAGATACGTCCATGTTTTGAGACTCCTACTCTGGCTTACTCCGTTCCTGGAAAGCTGTGTCGCTCAGACAATATTGTAGGTTCAATATCTTTGCAAGAATTACAGATTCATTGAGTGCAACTAGTCAACGAGCCGGTATTCCATGGCAAACTCAGACTGATGTTTAAACTATCAATACAGTGTAGCATTCCATCAGTGTAATTGCAGCTTGAATTCCTTTCTGTGGGAAATGGATCTTTTCCAAATGTACAGTCCGAGTGGAAGTGTGAACGACAGGGAGAAGTAGTTCCAGGATTCACCCTGGAATCATAGGAGGTAATGAGATTTAGAATATATCATTTTTATTCTATATGTAAAAAGCATTACCTACTAGGAATATGGGTCGAAACCCATGAAGGGACCGCAAGTAGTGCTGGGGGGAGACACGATCATTGTAAAGATATAGAGTAAAGAATACATTGAGTAGTGACACCTAAGGTCAGAAGGTGACACCCCACTAGCACACTGAACAGTAAAGGACTGAGTTTTCAGTTAAGAGGAGAAGTGCATTGATAATTCATTATTTGATAATCATAGGAGGTGAACCAGAAACAATGGCCGGGATTGGCCAAGATATCTGGAAATAGTGGCAAGAAAGGCATAGAAACTGCAGGATTTGGAAAGGAGAGTCGACGCATGTAAGTGCATGGAGAAACATGGGAGTGCACAGCGAAAGAGCGTGCCACAGAGAGGTTAGATCTCCCTCCGTAAAGAGATTTCCGGTCATTGTGCAAAGACACAACGAGAAAGGTGGGGAATCTCACATGAGCATGCAAAGTGTCAGAGTCGATGAATGTCCAGATAACCATAATTTGCCATGTTTACAGGCAAAAGTGACTGTTCTTAAACCTGTTGTGCATCCACAAATTGATTCTTAGTAGGAGTAAATACATTTTCTATTGCATAATTGTTCTTCAGAACGAAGTACAATTACACAGTCCTAATCCTCGTGCAGGGGTGGGGAGTGAGTGGATCAAGGCATGATTTTTCTTGAGAATTTGTGAGCGGGCATGAACTTATGGGTATTTACAAACTAATCTCCACCATGTTCCCTTCTAGGAAATAGTTGTAGATCTGTGCTAACATGTGGCTGGAGATTTATGATTGTTGGGAACCCTACCCATTGAGTCTGCACTGTTCAAATGCAGAAATCCAACTGTGTGTGACATAGATACCTTGAGGGCCAGACCAGTTCTTTACATGAGTTTGCTTCTAGCCAAGATGGCATTGTTTATACCTGTGCATTTCAGATGTGTTGAAGATCAGACTTGACCTCTTCTTGGCTTCCTTAACAGAACCTGACTTACTCTGTAGTATAGGTACTTTGGAAACCATACTGATCCACTGTTCCAGTTCTCACCGGGGCAGGAAGGCCCAGTTTTGTATCTCCGATACCCTGAGCTCCGAGACCTCACCTGCTCCACTCCAGGCAAGGCGGGTGATGTCTCAAGTTGTCTCCATGTCGAAAGACTTGTCTACTGCATCCCGTATTGACCCAAAAAGATCCAAGTGGAGGTCAAGAAAGTCTTTGCAAGACTGGAATGATTACACTGTTTCTGCTAACTTAGTTGTGAAACCCTGGATGGGTTGTTTACTCACTATTATATCTGGCCATGAAAATCCAATTACAACAAATTCAGTTCATTAAGGTTCTGTATCCCAACTAACAGTGTTCTTCAGGTGCCCTGGTGGTGGGCAAGTCCTCCAATCCATCTGAATTCGATCCAAGATAGTACAAACCAGGTTTGGGGACTGACATACCAAGTTACGATTTCATGTAAATCTTGAGCACTCTGTTCTTCTGTAAATGAAGACCATGTATCCTGGATCACAACTGACTCCATGTCTAAGAGTACTGGGTCCTAGCTATTTCCAGTGCAAGATGGGGGTTTTGTACCTTTGTGCCCTCCTTTGAAGATGCTGTGGTTTTTCAACTGTGCATTGAGAGTCTTGGGTGAGTGTTATGTCTAGGAATGGGTGCCACTTCTGGAGTGTTGCCCAGATATTGAGGGCAAGTCTGGAGAAGAATCAAGGCTGGGGTTTGGGCTTTGTAGGAGGTAAGTATTTAAGGTGCACAAGCGGAGCTAGGATATTTACATTCCCCATACAGGTACATAGTGTGATCATTTTGGAGTCGGATGATCTTTCTGACTCTGTTAGTCGCCTTGTGAGAGTTGAGGGTGTAGTGTGGGTTGTGGCCTCATTGTCGTCATTGCTAAGTTAGCTTAGGCCTGGCTGCCATGATGCCTCTTTTGCACACGTTACTCCGTGACTTTGTTTTTCCAGCCTCTGCTTGTGCCTATGTTCATGAGAACTGTCTGCATTTTTGTCTTTCACTTTTTCTGTTGTTCTCTGTGGCTTTCGTCTGTACACGATCTACAAGGTCGAAAAACAACGTCCCTTGTTCTGATCAGCCCCCCGCACTTAGATATAACACAAGCACAGCTGCACAGCTGAAATTCGAGTGCTTTTAATATTGCAATATACCTGTTAGAGGCACTTGGAGAAAAACCTTTCCAGGGAGAAGAGCTGTGCTTGTCCGATGATGTAAACCTTGCATCTAGTTCTTGAGGTATGGGGGTCCTCCTGACAAAGCCCAGAGGTCTTCTATTTTAATAATAAACTAGTTACTAGCACGGGGAGGGTGGCAAGGCATTCTAGTCCTTTATCCACTGTCTTTATAAAATGCTGTCCCCGTTTTGTATTCTATGGAATTGTAACAATGCTTACTATTTTGTCTTTATGCATTATGCTGCTAGTACTGGCACGTGTACTGTGTCTTAGAGCACGTTAGTTGAAATAAACATTTTAAACTATACTGTGTCTCTTAATACGCACATTGTGGACAAGTATGAGTGAGTAATGAAAGAGTGTTCTTGCTCCCGCGATTCCTGAAAGAGTCCGTGTCTCTGGGATGTCTAATCATTGGTAGCTTCGCTGTAGTACGGAGAACGAATGAGACACTATAGCTAGTCGGATTGGGATTTTGGGTACTAAGGTGGATGGTTGGTACATCACCATACACAGAGGTCCTGTTTTCCTGAGCATAGTTCTGTATATGTGCAGAATCCCCGCAACATGGCGCCACCAACGTTTGGTCTGCTTCTTATCTGCGAGACGCTTGAGTAGTGCTTGTGCTTTTCCACAATACCCCTCACTTCTGTTTCCGGAAACGGATGTGTCGGTGTTACCTCCTATATTGATGTTTTTATAGGTTCTTTCAAGCTTGAAGTTATTAAAAGGTATCCTCTTTATTATTAGCCCTATATTGCGCTGCCACGCACTAGGTTGTTATTTATTCTTGGTCTTCATGGCTGTGAATATAAATATCCCGGCACATAGCCGCGCTGCGAGCTCATTTGACAGCGTATGGAGTGCCTGACGCGGGTGTCGCTCTAATCTTTGTGGTGCAAGCTGATCCGGCTTACCACTTGGAGGTGTTTTATTCATGGGTCACTTTTCCGGCGGTGGATGGAGCTGATAATTTGTTCCATGTCTACACTGCCACGGCCCTTCCTAATGCTTATCGGCCTTATCAGGCTCTTGAAGTTCCGCTCACGGCATGGCAACACCGAATTTGGTTTAATGGCGCCCTCCCACACCCGGTCACCCCGATTCGTTTAGGCCCTTTGTCAATAGATGGGGCCGCTTGGCCTGTTTTGGCCGGATACACCCCACATCCACGTTATTTAGCGGTTCCAGTGGATGAACTGCACGTGCTGCATACGTCTAAGGTCCGTGTGCACAGAGCTTTAGTACAATATGTCACAGGCAACGTCCAGATGGCCCCTCCTGGGGTTGCAGTGCATCCAGCTGGGCCTGGCGGTGTAACTATAAGTCCCGTCATGGTTAATTCGGTGATGGGCAAGCGCCCGCAGAATAAAGATGATTTACCTTATTGGCTTGCTGAGAAATTTGACCAGTTGGAGGCGGTGTTTCCAAATACCTCTCCTGTGGAGAAACACAGGATTTTGACTATTAGTTTGCTGAAAGACTTAATTCCCGAGTTGACAGAATGCAACAACTGGGGTAAGGTATTTGCGGCAGTGTATGCGAAATGTTTCGGCACTCCCTCAATGACTGTCCTCCCAGCCGTGATTAAACATGTTCAAGACGAACATGGCCCTGAGGCGGCTGTAGAATTGGGGATGAGACTAGTGGGAGTGTTCGATGTAGTGGCTGATCTAATCCTTGCAAATGTCAAGGGTGATGCAGTTAACTTCCAAGTAGCTAACGCTCTGGCTTTGGTCCCAGAACTGGACAAGCCTCGCGAATTACCGAAAATTATTGCGCAGGCTTATAAAACCATTGGCCGCAATAGTTTGGGAGTTAAGCCTTTTGCTAAACCGCAAACTCAACCACAAACACCACACAAAACTCAGTCTGATAAAGACGAGAAACCGTTCTTTTCTAAAAAGAACTGGAGACTAAAAAAACAGGGAAAGCAACAACAAAAACCGGGGTCGAGTGCTGCGTCACCGGCTTCAGAGTCTTCTGAACGCACTTATGATTTGCGCGACAGAGCAAGAATTAAATCTCCTGACCGGTTTCAGGTCCCTGACCAGCGTTCTCCTCGTTCTTCACAGGCACCATCGAGCTCACAGGCTGGTGGAGGAGATCGCCAGGAAAGAGGCCAGGGTCGTGACGCCCCACAAGGACGGGACCAACCTCGTCAGCCTGGAGGCAAGGGGAAACTAAGAATTTCCACGTTCTCTCCCTCAGTTTCAGAAGAAAAAAGTTGCAGCTTTAACAGCGAGATATGCCACAGACGGTGAGAACGAGACTCCTGAATTGGACGTGGGCAGTGACGCTGCTAGACAGCACAGCGGAAGTTACCATAGTGCGGGAGGCACCACGTCCTCATGTGGAGGCGACAGCACCTGATACTTTCATTACTGTCGAGACAGCTGACACCCGAGTGGCACCCCCTGACAGGCTATTTAATATAGTGCTTCAAATTGAAGGTGACATGGAGCGTGTTATTAAAGGGATTTTTTGGCAAAATCTGACACCTTCTTACGACATATTATTGGCGGAGGCGGATTGGCCACCACCATTTGTTCTCGCTGCTCCGAGAGGGGAGGAAGTAATCCTTCCGAGTTTTTCTCGTCATGTCCCCAAGGAGCAAGCGGAGGCTTTCGCAGCTGAATGGGCTGTAGCCCAGGCCCCTGCACTGTACCGTAATCACGTCTATGCCACAGACACAACCCCAATATCCCCTCCGGCGGGAAGCTAAAGGTCCCGTTTCGGAAATTCTGACATAGTTAGAATATCAAGGAGTGATTGAAACATGCGTGTCACCAATGAATAACCCCCTTTTTGCGGTTTCTAAACCCGATGGGTCGTACCGCTTAGTTTTAGATTACCGGCATTTGAACTCTCATTGTCGAACCTTTGCGGTACAGAATACCCATAGTTCTGCTCTAGCAGACAGTCTCGTTCGTAAAAAATATAAAACTTGACCTTTCCAATGGATTTTATACACACAATTTGTCCCCTGAATGCAGTCAATGGACCGCATTCACTTCTGGTGGAAAACAAATAAAATTCCGGCGTTTGCCAATGGGCTACAAGAACAGCCCGGGGGTCTTCGCCGCACGTGTTGTCTCTTTGTTGGACAGCGTAGACCCAGATGCGTATTCGTACGTGGATGATATATATCTGACAGACGACGAACTATGGCCGCATCTTTCCCAAGTAGACCGCATTATTCTTGAATTTGTGGTCTTCGGTTACAAATTTAATTTTGCCAAATCACACATCGCAGAGTACACTGTTGTTTTTGGGCTACGAGCTCAACAAAGAAGGTAGGGGCTTAGCTCCCCACTTCCTGGAGAAATGCGCACTTCTGTGCCCTCCGACAACCCTGAAAAAACTTCAGTCGTTGCTGGGATTTTTGATCTTCAGGCGTTCTTATATTCCCGAGTATGCCCAGCATATCAAGCCTCTTTATGCCTTGATACAACCAACCTTTTTGAAGTCATGCTGGCTTCCGGAACACTCAGCTATTCTACAATCTTTACAGTCTGATTTACTTGAGTCTAAGTTCTTGTTGACTCGTGATAACCACACAAACCTGGTGATTCGAATAGTGCCAGGCGCCGTGGGTTTCACATACTTGACGTTTAACGAAGGTGACACAGTACCTGTTGCATACAAGTCGCATCTTTACACTTCTGCCGAGTTGCGCTTTTCAACTGTGGAGAAGGTTTTGACTGCAGTGCAAATGGCGATTCTTAAAGAACGCGCACTGGCACAGGGAAAACACATTTTGGTGGTAACACCATATCCTGCCCTTGAGGCAGTGACAAAGGCAAGTGTACCGAACTCTAAGGCTTTGCACCCCTGTTGGATACAATGGGCTACCTCTGTGACGTCTCCGGATGTCACCTTTATCTTTGATTCCTCTCTTCAGACACAGGAGTTTTTGCAATATGAATTTGTTCATCCTCCTCCTCCTCCGTCTTTACTGCCGCTTGAGGAGTACAAATGTATCATTTACACCGATGGTTCGGCGCAACCGGCCACGGGTTCTAAGCATGCTTATTCAGCAGCATGTGCTATTGTGGCAGGTACTATGGTGAACGGTGAGTTCAAGTCGAATGTTGTACGCAGGCACTGGGAGACCATACCGCCCAATTGGCCGAGCTGCGTGCTTTGGTGCTCGCACCTGAGTTTGCAGACCCGGATGTGACCACTCTCATCGTATGCGATTCTTACTACTGTGTTCAGTCTTTTAATGACAACTTATTCTTTTGGTCTCAGAACGACTATAGAGATTCTAAAGGCAGCACAATTAAGCATAAAATGCTTTGGGTTCGAGTAGCAGATCTTAAACAACATCTGCCTCTCACACAGGTGATTCACACTCTTGGCCACCAGCGTGTGGGCGCACACGCAGTTGGCAACAGTTTGGCGGACGAAGCTGCCAAATCGGCAGTAGCCACGTGCACAGTAGCAGCCGTTACAAGATCCATGACAAAAATAGATAATGAGATTTTGGTAGCTATTGCTGCAACTAAGGAAGGTTCTAATTACCCACAGGGTTTCCCTTCCAAATACTCTTATCACTTAAATCCCGACCAAGTTCCTTATGTAAGAATTCCAGACATTGGTGATCGGCTAATTCCCAACGCGGACCGCAGAAATTCTTTGATAACAGCCGCACCCGATGGCTTGGCTTCGGCCCATGCTGGCGTGTCTGCGACTGTTTCAATCTTGCATCAGCGTTATTGGTGGCGTGGTTTATATAAACAGACCCGTAATTATGTCCTTTCTTGTGACATCTGTCAGCAAATTAAGCCCTCTACGGTTACACGTCCGCCACAAACACAGCTCTGCATTTCTAATAAACATTTTGGTTGTGTATATCTTGATCACTGCGGTCCATTTTCTTCTGATACTGCATATAAATACATCTTAGTTGCAGTTGATTCATGCACACGTTTCATTGGGGTTTGGCCACAACGCAGCGCTGACGCTCAATGTCATCAGGGATTTGCGTGTCTTTGTGGGAATTTTTGCCTGTGGCACCTTCCATTCCGACCAAGGTCCAGCGTTCGCCTCTAAGGCGTACAAGGACGCGATGAGGTCTTTGGGGGTGCTGGTGCAATTTTCGTCTCCATACAGGCCTGAGGGCAACTCAATTGTGGAGCGAATGAACCGTGACTTAAAGCAATCCTTGACAGCTAGAGTCTTGGGTACTGGCAGGAACTGGCTGGCCCACTTGTATGGCGTGCAACGTGCACTTAATAATCTCCCTAGAAGATCTCTGGGTGGGCGGACCCCATACGAAATGCTCTTTGGCATACAGATGTTTGTGCCAGACCTTGATGGTCTAGACATTGCGGCAGCTGCCTCAACCTTTGACGTAGATAATCATTCTACTATGTTACAGGACTTACAAGAGACCCGTGACAGGCTTGCAAGTGAACACTTACCCTCAGCCACTGACGCTGCGCTGCAGATTCCGGTTACCGGCTGGCTTCCGAAAATTGGAGATATGGTCCGAGAGAAGGTGGAGAACAAAAAAGAATTTTGGCCCCTCTTATCGTGCACCGGTTCCAGTCCTTGGCTTAAAGGGTAACTGTACAGTCTTCTTACCACCGCTTCCTGGTCGCAAAGATAACCGATACATCTCAGTGGACAATGTCAAGCTACAACATCTGGCCGATTCTGAATAGTGTAACACCTGCTGTATCATGTCCAGCAATTTCAAGGAATCCAGCTGGTGGCCCTCCGGTCACCACATGTGACGATGTTGCCATTGGGATAGTCTCTCTACCAGATCGCCTGCTCAACCCACCAGCTTCCTCCTGCAACGAGGAAACTGAGTATGCTTATCCCACAAGCGACTCATTGGCTGGGTTGCCTACATCACCACTGAACCAGTCCCGTTTTTCTTTTGACTCGACGTCCACTTCATCATTTGTCCCAACCAAATTCAGTGTTTTTGTATCCTGGTTTAGGGACAATTTTTTGATCCCTCCATGCACATACATCTGGTTGGTGCTATTTCTGATTTTCTTATTCATGTCCATTGGATTTGTGACAGTTTTTTTCTTACTCATCAATGGCCACTACTTGCCAGAGCGCTCTGCGGTGAACTCTGTTGCTGGAACTTTGGCTCTGCACTCTTGAAGCGTGACCAGACATTCGTGAACATTTCCGCCTTTCCAGTCGCAGATGGCATCGTATGGGATGCAGCGAATTTCCAAATTCATGGACCAACAGAAATTATTAATGTACCAAATGTACTTCGTGTTTCCATGGGCGATGTGGTAAAAAGAAACATACGTTCAGAGGATTGTGCATGCAATTCAATCCTTGTTTTCTGATTTGAAATATTATGCTGCTTTTAATGCTGAGGATTTGTATTTAAATTCTGCTAATTATGCCGATTTGTATTGTTACCAACATTATGGTAACCATTTCCTGCATAAATCTAGTACACTTCGAGGAAGTTTTAATTATACTCAGTGGGAACATTGCCCCACCCCTCTGCAAGGGAGCTCCCAAACTCTAATAAATAAATTTACTTATTTTACAGACTTTGATAGATCAAACCCAGGGTCCTATTATTTTAAGTTGAACATTTCTTCAAATCCAAAGGTGATGTTAACCCACACCAAGTTGCTGTATTCCAGTTCCTTTATGGACGCAGTAGCTGTTGGTGGCTATGAGCACTGGAAAGCCACCATTGATTTGAAATCAATTTGGGGCACTAAATCCTGGCAGGTACGCGGTACCGAGGCCTTACATCGCGCTTGCCTCATCCCGACCCAAATTTTATTTTTAAATAGTACGATATACCAAACAACTTGTTTTGGTTTGGCGACTTCCCAACAATTAAATGCACCTACCATTCCTGCGTTGTCTTCATGGCCTAACTGGAGCTTGCATTTAAATTATTCCCTTGATGAGTTGCAAGCTTTATTTCTAAATAACTCATTTAATGTCTCTGCATTCAATCGCTCAGCTTGGTTGGTGTAGCCGATAGCTTCTAATGCCTGCCAACTGCGTTTTCATAACTCTGCTCCTGGTTACAAACAGGATAGACCTGATCCACGTTTTTCTAATTCACGTTCCATTACAACGTATTCAGTTGGTAAATTATGTAAACAGTGGTTGCAGCACTCTACACTAGAGTCCGTGAAACAACATTTATCCCTGTTATCGGGTAACATTGATCTGGCCGACTTTGTTCTAGGACCTAGAGGTCCGAGACCAAAAAGATTTATTTATGCGACTTACAATGAAATCTGGAAGCTTTCACAAATAGAAGCTGCTTCCTGTTTACGGGAAATAGACCAAGCAAATCTAGAAAAAGTTCTTGCTGTTGTTGACAATAGTATTAACACACTGTCTTCCCGCATTTACACATTAGATAATATTGTTTCTTCTGTTGATATTGTACAAGATGAAGTGTCTGTGTTATATCATGCTCAGAATCAATTGCGTTCAGTGATGCAGTTTGCATGGACTTTGCAAACTCTGAAAATGGGGAAGGTACCATGGGATTACTTAAACGCTACTGCATTGTTTTTGCCGTTTAATTTAACTGAGAAACAGCAGTTCATGTCCATGAAAGATGCAACATACACTCTTCTACATATCGAAAAAATAGATCCTTTACCGTTCCCCGTGGCGGAAACTGACTCTGCAGTTTGGCTGATACACGGGGTTATCGCTTTGCCTTTCTCTTTGTTTGAATTCAGTTCCTGCATGAAACATTACCCGATTGGCCGTTTTGAGCCTTTGGGCAGTACCTTTCTGCATGAAGTGTGGTCCTTGCCTTTCACATACAGATGCCTTAGGGATGACAAAGAGGTGTTCCTCGCAGGGGAGTCTTGCGATTCTACAGTGGGTCGTTCCCTTGTTTGTAAAAACATTAAATTGCACGGGGCTTGTAATGTTTCCGCCCCGAATCTTGCATTTGTTTTAAAGGGTATTCCTGTTCCAGCTATATCACCTACTTTCACTATGCTTGCTAACGGTAGCTATCTGCTTTTGAATAATCAAGATTACTGTGGGTTGCGAGCTGGCATACCCTACATGGTAACCGTTTCGCAACGCGTAGTATGCTGCAAAAATGTGCTTTTTCCACCCCGCGTGGGAAGTTAGATAGTTCCATTTGGCCTTACATACCGACTTTGAAGGCAGATTTCAATAAATTGAGCAGAATAAAGGCGCTATTATTGAACCAGGAGGTTATGCTAACTTCCGCACGGGAGACCTTCGTCCTCAAGGTGGCCAGCGCCCACAGTGAAATACAGGCCCTTTTAAATACTAACCTCCCCCCAACATTTCGGTGAACTGATTCACCGTATATTTAATGCATCTAATACCAACGGCCTTGTACATTTTTTTTAAAGTTGTGGGCTCTGGCCTTCTGACGTCCTTTCAGACTATATTTGGTGTAATACCGGCTTTTATTCATTCCATCTTTTCCAGCGTCTTTGCTGGTTTCCCATTGATCCTGGCCTTGGCTGCTGGAATATTGATTTTGCTCTGCTTGCTGCGCAATGTCTGCACCTCTTGTGGGCCTACACAGCCCAGGGCGACTGCGGATGCTTCGTGACCGTATGCATGAAAGCTTCGGTACACTGCCACTGGCAACACTCAGCATGGCTTATGGATTATCTTTTCGATTTGCGTATTTCACTTGCGTGCAACCTGTGCTGTCCTGTTTAGGATGTCCGTTCTCATCGTCCTTGGATGTTTGCCTCTCCAATACATCTTGTTCGGAACCGGATTTCGGCCAGTTGATGGGTTCCCTAATGGCACATGAACGGGAATGTTCCGGTGATTGATTAATGGCGCGTGCGGCTGTACTTTGAGTCTTGGCACAATGGGATATCTGTGCGGCTGCTCAGAATCTCCTACGACACAGTTACATTGAATATCACGTGAGTTGTCCCGCAATGCTGATCGATGCTCCCTGTTATGAGGAACATGAATGCAGTTTTGATTTGTTGAACTGGATGGCATCTCTTTTTTTCAAACGATGACAATGATGTATTTTTGGATGGTGTTGCAGTCTTCTGCGCATACACTCTGATGGATTAGTTGTGTTGGCTGTCAACAAACTGCAAATCCGGATTTCTTTATCCTCCTTTGAGTGACCATTTTTTTTTTTTTTTTTTTTTTGGCCCTGTTAAGGATTTTTTTTCTTTTTCCCCATTTTTTCCAACACCTTTTCCCATATATATACATTTACATTCTGCTCCATCTATTTGAACTCTGTTTTCGTCCTATGTCTTGAACAGTAGACTGACCAGGGGAGGGTGTAGTGTGGGTTGTGGCCTCATTGTCGTCATTGCCAAGTTAGCTTAGGCCTAGCTGCCATGATGCCTCTTTTGCACACGTTACTCCGTGACTTTGTTTTTCCAGCCTCTGCTTGTGCCTATGTTCATGAGAACTGTCTACATTTTTGTCTTTCACTTTTTCTGTTGTTCTCTGTGGCTTTCGTCTGTACACGATCTATAAGGTCGAAAAACAACGTCCCTTGTTCTGATCAGCCCCCCGCACTTAGACATAACACAAGCACAGCTGCACTGCTGAAATTCGAGTGCTTTTAATATTGCAATATACCTGTTAGAGGCACTTGGAGAAAAACCTTTCCAGGGAGAAGAGCTGTGCTTGTCCGATGTAAACCTTGCATCTAGTTCTTGAGGTATGGGGGTCCCCCTGACAGAGCCCAGAGGTCTTCTATTTTAATAATAAACTAGTTACTAGCACGGGGAGGGTGGCAAGGCATTCTAGTCCTTTATCCACTGTCTTTATAAAATGCTGTCCCCGATTGTATTCTATGGAATTGTAACAATGCTTACTATTTTGCCTTTATGCATTATGCTGCTAGTACTGGCACGTGTACTGTGTCTTGGAGCACGTTAGTTGAAATAAACATTTTAAACTATACTGTGTCTCTTAATACGCACATTGTAGACAAGTATGAGTGAGTAATGAAAGAGTGTTCTTGCTCCCGCGATTCCTGAAAGAGTCCGTGTTCTGGGATGTCTAATCATTGATAGCTTCGCTGTAGTACGGAGAACGAATGAGACACTATAGCTAGTCGGATTGGGATTTTGGGTACTAAGGTGGATGGTTGGTACACCACCATACACTGAGGTCCTGTTTTCCTGCGCATAGTTCTGTATATGTGCAGAATCCCCGCAACAAGGGAGGAACTTCTGAAGCCAGATAAGGGTGAGTAAATTGTGTTTTTTTTTTTTTGTTTTTTTTTTTTTTGTTTTTTTTTTTTACAAGGGTGTATGCAGCACCATGCCAACATGAGGGGCCGAGGCTTAAATCCCCAGTATCTGAATTTAGAGAACGCGTAGGTAGGGTTCATCTGTATGCTTTAAGAATAGGGGTACTAAGATGGTGTGCATGTGCGTCTTTCTGCTGGATGAATGTATGGATGCCAAAATGGCATGGTTGCACCCTTATTAACACAAAAGAGGAGGGGTGAGGGTAACGGACCACCCTACTCCGGACCCCCAACAAACACTTTAATACACCAAAAGGAGTAGGGAGTGGTAAAATATCTCTATATGTGGTGGCACGTGCTGTGTGTCCTAATACTGCCCTCACTCACACAGTTGTGTGACATGCTTCATCATAGGGCTGCTTCAAAACACCCCCACGCATCCAAATCCTGGGGTGGAACAATAGGGTAGGGGAAGACTAAACACAACACATAAGAGAAAAAAGTAATGTATAAAGTGACTGGGATCACCGGAAGTGAAAGTGCAGTGTAAATTAAAACTAGCTCGGAGGTGCCGCTGTGCATACAATTTATTCCTGGACCCTCCGGCCAGGATTAAAAGTGTGAAGGATGGTGGTGATTGGGAGATGTTATGGGCTCCTTACACCCCTCCTTACTGCCAATTCGTCGACCTGTTTCGGCCGTAAGTTTGTGCCCCTATTGCAGGGTCACGCCGGCCTTCTTCAGGACTCTACCGGTCCCAGGATATAAATCACCTCGTTTCCCGAAATGAGGGGGTGTCAGAACCAGTTGTTCATGCACCGAGGTTTCCCCTAGAGAGTACTCTACTGTTGTACTACATTGGAGAGAAAGGGGACAAGAAAACAAATAAAGATCGGGTCACTAAAGTTAGTTTACCCTCATAGTTTTGTTATGTTTCAATAAAACATCAATCCACCACAATTCCGGATCGAATACCCAGAGTGCACTCCTATATTAGGAATTATCAGACGTTGCTATATGGAAACAGGTTATCCTACTCAAAGAGTAGGTGTAGATCAATGTGCGTGTGCACCATAAGAACGCATCTTTTCACTCAAACACATGAACAAGTAGTGTCTAGTCACTTACCGAGTTTACCCATAAACATTGTTAAAACTGGCGAGAGACAAGGAGAGGCCCCCTGTAGTCACACTCTGGGGGAGAGAAATCAAAAAGAACAACATAGTCGTGGTTAATAGATTATATGCCATACTGTAAAGGTATCTCTCATAAGCGACCCGAATGGTTATTATGGCTTGAATCTCCTTGATGATATATCCGCAGACGCGGTACCACCAGCAAAACGACGTTGCGCTAGTGCCGGATAATGAAGTCTAATTAGTGTATGTGGCTAGTAGGAATGAGAAATGCCAGGAAAAACATATAGTAGGAAAACCGGGTCAAGAACATGATAGGAGGAAAATACCCCTGCAATGCCTGAGCGCCGGTTATTTGCCGAGCACTGGTAAGTGTACTTAAATGCCCCCAACTCCTTACTACATCAAGGTGGGTACTCCTCCTGTTGACCGCTTGTCTGCTCTCGCCGTGTAGATTGGCGGGAGAGCGGAGGAAGATGTCTACATATACTCTCCGGTTCCTAATCGTTCTGCAGCGTTTCTGGTCACGTGGAGGACGTGATGATGCGCACGTAGCCCGCGTCCGTGACGATGGGCTCGGCGCGTCAGGTTACCAAGGAAACGTTTACGGTCACGTGGAGGCCGTGATGATGCGCACCTCGTCCACGTCGGTGACGTTGGTCTAGGCGCGTCAGGTTACCAAGGAAGCGATGTCAAGCGCTCGAGACCCTTTCTTTCTGCTCAAATTGATCAACTTCATCGCTCCATGGGCCAGCCTGCTTGGAACACTGAACTCTGTGTCTTGCGCCCATAGTATGTCCTGTAGTCCGCTCTCAGGCTGACGGGGCCCAATGACCATCAGTTGGTAAGTCTCAAAAGTTTTAATAATGATCTGGTCGGTACCATCAACCTGGGTGAGACCCCACGATGTCTATAACAGTGGTCCGGTATTTTGTCCATCCCATTCTACACGTCCCATCTAGTTGCTATTTAATAGGTGTAATCTAGGACGCATAGGTGGAATTATGTTAACTCCTAGCACACAGTATGCCTAGAAAGGTGTTCAGAGGGCCAAGGGGAAGAAGTGCTCTATTTTTAGGATGGAGGTAACTATCCTTCATAAAACTATTATGGTTACCTTGCGTAGTTAGACAGCCCCTCGTACAGACTAGTATTAAAGACTAGGGTGTGGGCCGTAGTAGGATGGCCTCTCAAAGTGTAAAGCTGTCATCCAATAACACGTATAAGTGGTGCAATTAGTGTAAGAGGGGAACTCGTGATACGAAGGAATTCCTATAGTATCTGTGTTTCAGGTAGAAATCTACCTATTCAGGGTTTGCCATGGAATGTCATCGTTTAAACCCACCAGATGACTTTTTAAATGATAAACCCATTTCTGCTCTCTCAGCAAAAGGGCTCTCGTTTTCTCTCCTGCAGCTGCGCTCAATCTAGGTTTTTCAATTACTGTCCACGTCAGATCTTCAAATCTTCAATTTTTCTAAGTAGTGGGCTGTGAGTTTTGTGTTGGATTTCAAACACCTAATCGTACTACGGTGCTCCATAATACGTGTCTTTACTTTCCTGCTGGTCATGCCCACATATTGTTTATGGCAGGGACATGTAATGAGGTAAATCACGAAATCCGAGTTACAGTTGGTGTGTGACCTCTGTTCCCATGGATAGGTGAGACCCACATCTATGGTCTTGGAGTTGTTTGTGAGGTGACACACACTGCATGAACCACACCTTGAGTGCCCTCGGAGAGGGGGGGGAGGGGGAGTCCCCCTGGTGTTTCAGTCCTCCTCTGTTGTGGTGTGGTAGATCTGGTGTGCACCAGAATGTCTTTGAGATTTGCGCTCCTCTTGAGAGAAGAGAGGCTTAGCCATGTTCATACCGTTGGAATTAAGTATGCGCCAGTGTTTAAGTACCGCTTGCTCAATTTGATGTGAGGCCGTATTGAAAGTGGTGAGACACACAGGTTTGTCTGTTGGTGGTCTAACGGTCTTCTCCAATAGGTTCTCCCTGTTCGTGTTGGTTGCTCTTTTCCTGGCTCTCGAAATAGTGTGTTCAGGATAGCCCCTTTGGCTAAGTTTCCTCGTAAGGAGAGCTGCCTCTTCCTTGAAGGTTGTTCTCTCAGTACAGTTCCGCCTTAATCTAAAAAATTGTCCCACAGGGAGGTTGTCCCTTAGAGATTTCGGGTGGAAACTGTCATATGCTAACCGTGAGTTCTTATCAGTCTGTTTGTGGTAGACGCTGGTGTGAAGTTTACCTCCTTTAGGTTCAATGACTAGATCCAAAAATGGTAACCCTGTTTTTGTTACTGTAGAAGTGAAATGGAGCAGGGGGTTCCTGTTGTTAAGCCAGTCAAGGAATTGGGTAACCAAGTGTGCATCTCCCTTCCAGACCACAAAGACATCGTCAATGTAACGACGCCACAATCTGATGTTATCCGACCAGGGACTTCGAGGGTCGTAGATCACGGTTCTCTCAAATGCCAGCCAGGCTTGGGACAAATGTACTACCCATCGAAGTCCCGTGGGTCTGTAGGTATAAAGTGCCCTCGAACTCAAAGTTTTTTGTCAGGGCTATTTCCGCCAGGTTGAGGATAAAGGCTTGTGGGGTTTGGTATGTCCACTCCTCCCCAAACAGGATCTCCTCTAGCACCCGCAAGGTTTTCCTTTGTGGAATGTTAGTATAAAGGGCTTCGATGTCTAAACCCAATAGGAACTCACTGTGTGGGTCAAAGTCCATATCCTTAATTAAATTGAGGATGTCCAGGGTATCCCGTAGGTAGGCAGGGAGTTTCTGAACCAATGGTTTCAAGTAAAAATCACAAAATTGTGACAATGGTTCGAGGATGGATCCAATGCCCGACACGATCGGTCTGCCAGGTGGAGGCCTGGTGAGTTTGTGGATTTTCGGCAGTATGTAGAAATACGGCGTCTTGGGTTGGTCTCTAATGAGGTAATCTGCCTCATGTTTCGAAATCCAATCGTTCACCAACCCCTCCTCTACAAGTGTCGCAATATCCTTAGTTATTTCTGCTGTGGGATCCATGTCCAGAATCCTGTAATTCCTCTCGTCCGAAAGGAGGTGATGACATTCATTGGTATAAGTTATTTTGTCCAAAATAACTATTGCTCCCCCTTTGTCGGCCGGCTTAATGATGATGGAAGCATTCTCCTTCAGTCAGACCCCACAGGATAATGTGGCATAGATTTGCAAATTTAGCGGCACAAAAATGGAAATTTAGCGGCACAAAAGTGGAAATTTAGCGGCATTATTGCGGCACCTTATTTTATTCGTAACCATTCCTTTTCAGCCTTAAATCAATGTAAACTGATTTAGCGGGGTATTCCACTGTGAAACTGGCATGTTTAAAGTGCCTGCGGCTCTACGGAAGCACAGCTCCAATCTGCACCTCGTGAGAGGGGGCCCTATTTCTCACTGGGGTGTTCTAGCACACATGTATGCACCCCTGCCGGGGATCCGCTGCCTCCTGGACCCGTCCATTTTAAAAAACAGTACTTTCTATCACCCTTTTTAACATTGAAAAAATATTGATAATACAAATATGACCCATAGAGGAAGTCCTGCTTTGCTGCAAGAGCGCTTTACTAGAAAGTAATGCAGCGAATTAAGTGTGGCAATTTAAGTGACACTTTGTGAGTGGACAAGGAAATTCATTAAAAAAACTATCCTCTTTTCTGAAACCCAATGGTCTAAAAGGGGCCTCAAAATATCCCCAGCAGTTCTGAAGCACTGCTGCAGGGTACATAGCTGCCAAGGTTTCAGATTGCTTATGTGCGACATTTTCATAAATTCACTGTAAATATGAGTGACATTCAATGACTGAGTGACACTTTCTCCTGAACAAAATCAAGCAATGAAGTCTAGGGAAACAGATAAATATCAGAAATTACCCCAATTTGAGCAATTAGAAACTCTAAGAATATCTTGAAACTGCAGCAAAGTACCAGAAATGGAAAGACACTAGCCTAGTGCCTTTGTAACCTGATCCACATACTTTGCAGCAGGCATAATAATCCTCTGCCCTATTTTATCATGACAAAACGCTGATCTCGCAACAGCAGGAGCATTATTCAGCAGTTAACTTGACATTTTTATTGTTGCATGAAAACTCCTGGACACAAAAGGAATTCAGCACCGTGCTGCATAAGTTCCACAAGCGAACAAAAGGATCTCTGTGAGAAAAACAATAACTCACAGTTATCCTCATAAAATATGGTTTTGCGAATATGCGTGCTACATGTGATCACAATTACTACAGACCATAAAAGACCCACCGTGGCCAGCTCCAGAGTTTTCCTTTCTTGATGGTGCACCTACATTTTTAAGTTCCCCCTCAGGCTCCGCAATCCATCCTCACCCTGTCCCCTTATTTCATTACCTTACGATCCTCAATTGTTTTACCCCAAAGACTTGCACTCGTGTCTGAGTAACTATCCTTGTGAGGAAACTGCTCCAAAAAAACTTGAGTCTCTGCTACCCACTAAGAGTGTGTGATCTTCAACAAGTAACAGTTGCTCCTGCACACTCAATGGTTAATTTACAAATGGATCATTTAGCGTTTCTCTGTATGGTTCTAACACCCCCACCCCCAACTGAAGACTGTCCTAGCCGGGTATATGATGCCTCAAAGCAATTTCACTTTTACCATTTGCCTTTTGCTTTGAGCTGTTTACCAGGAGGGTGGTGTCTGTATGCCTTTCATCATTTAATAATTAATTAAAATATTTGTATTATATATCACTGAGCTTGTAGTCTGTTGACCAGTCTAGAGAAGTTAGTTACAACGAAGCATGGCTGCGTGGTTAGCAGATATGACGTGTGGTTGCTAGTATCAAAATAAAAATTGCATTTGTTTAAAAAGATTCAGGAAAGGCGCACACTTTACATGCAATGGGTCTGTACGGTTGGTAACCCCAACAGCACCCAAAAAAAGAATTGCCTCCTGATGTGGGATGCTTTGATTGGCTCAATGAGTGTGGTGCCAGTGGAACACACAGGGCCGGCTTTAGGGCGGTGCGGCCGCACTGGCCGCTGACCTCTGGAGGGGGAGCTGACCTCAGGGGGGGCGCTGTGTTTAGCAACAACTTATGAGTGGAGAGATGAGGGGCACTTTTGCCCGGTGGTAGGAAGAGAATCCGAGGAGAGGCGGTCATGGGTGTGGGGGCGCTAAAAATGATTGTCCCACAGGGCGCCACCAGGGCTAAAGCCGACCCTGGGAACACAGACAGAGGATTTGGCAAAGCGTGATGTTTACCTATCAGGGTCCTCTGGAAAGAAAAATGAATAACTGACCCAGCATTGGTAAATCTGGAAAAACATATAACTGAAGGTATTATATTTATGTAGTATAACTGAGAACTATAGTCAGTGGCAGGTGTATCATCCTAGGTTGAAGGGGAAACAAGTATATTCTTGAAATGTTTTAAATTTAAAGATATTGTATTTTGATCCAGGACAAAGAGGATGAAGACGTTTCTGCTTCTCTCGCCTACCTCTGAGCCGACTGTGGTTTCACAATCCATGAAAGTAAACTCAGTGACACGATGAGCTAGGAAGTTTGTTTTACGTGTTAAAAACATAACTTATTTTAATAGCGGAGGAGAGACACTGCTGTGCGCCAACTCTTACTACAGCAGATAAAACGGCCAAGTACATGTTTTAGTGCTCCCACGTTATTGCCTTTAAAAGTGAGAGATTTCTGATTTAGTGTCCGGAGCCACGGCTGGAAACTTAATCCTACAAAAACTTCATTCATTCGGGGGGACCAGGTGTCTTGCATTGCCAGAACTTAATTTCTCATCTGCGGCCGCTGCGGCCCTGAGAAGGAAGGTAAGGAGTGCATTTGCAGATCAAAGCCACATAGGCTAAAGGCTTGGATCTTGGCCAGGAGGAAGCCGGTGCTGGACGGCGGCACGTAGTGACGTGTGCGCGCACAGCCAATTAACGGGCATTGTTTGTTTTGCAGACACTTTTTGGCAAATATCGCGGCGATAATTGTAAATATCGCGGCCATCGCGCTAGTCAGCCGATTTCGCGTTTTTTGTTTTTTTTTTCTTCGCGAAATGCTGAAGGGTCTGTTCAGTTGTGTAAGTGCCTCCTTTTCCATGTTGCTTATGTTGACAAATGAGCGTGTGTTCTGTCTTCGTAAATTTTCAAGGTCATGGATGACTGCTTGCTCAAATGTACCCACCTCCTGTGGTAGTGTTGCAATCTGGGGTGTGAAAGTAGATTTAGGGCGCAGTGGCATATCCCCTGAAGTGGTATTTCTTACTTCAGCATCCTCAAAGAAGATCTTCAGCCTAACACTTCTGAAGAAGATGGCTAGCTCTTGGCGCATGAGGAAATGATCCAACTGATTGGTCGGAACAAAACCCAGACCTTTGTTGAGAAGGTTCTCCGGAGACTCCGTTAAGATGGTAGACGAGAGGTTCACCACTAGTGAAGTTCCCTGCTTGTTCCCGGTAGCAGACTCTGGGCCATACTACTGGTTACTCGCTGGTCCAGTTCCTGGTCTCGGTTGTCCCAGGTCAGCCTCTGTTGGCCCTTCTGTTTGCCTCTGCCCCTCCCTTTGCCCCTGCCTAAAAAAGGAACCTGTGGCTGTTGGAATTGGGGTTGTGGGAATTGGGGATTCTGGAACCCTTGATGTGGGGGGAAGCCCATACCCGGCCAGTTATAGCCCAGATTTGGGTAGCCTTGAAAAGGGGCAGGGAAAAAGGGTCTTGGTCCCCTTTGATAACCTCTGCCCCTCCCTCTCCTACGTTGAGGGAGTTCATAGTCACTGCCCTCGCTACTGCTACTAAGGATGTCTTGGTATTTCTTGCCCTGTTGTGTTGCCTTCTTCATTTCTGTTAGATGTACTCGTCATTGGTATAGGGGTAGACTTTTTCTTTTGAAAATTTCTTGAGATCTTTCTGCAGTTTGGATATTTTCGACTGCATCAAGTAGTCCCTGTACTCCCCCCAATTCGGTGTTGACCTCATCTAGCTTATGTTTGAAAGTGGCCAGTAGTACCTCTGTTTTTAAACCCTGCTCACTTGTTTGTATCTGTATCACCAGGGTATCGGCTAGCCTTTTTGCTGCTGTGCTTATTATCAAGATCAGCCAATCTCTGGTGCATTTCCACGCAATGAGTGCCCAATCCCGCCTGAACGTGGCATCCTCTAAAAAGTTTAGCGGTTCGTTGGTGACGAGGAGGCCCCGTGATGCTGCATTCCCCCTCAGATATTCAGTCAGGATGGCTCCGTGGAGTATAGTTTTGACATGTGTTCTCTTAAGTTCCAATAGCGTGTCCCAACCTTCTCCTTGTGTTAAGACCTGATTCAATGCTGTCTCACCCTTCACTCGCATTCACAACCTTCTGAGTAGGGACACTCTTTCTTTTGCCATGAGCTACCCAGACAGCTAATTGTTTAGTGTTGGAACTCTAAATGTTGCAGAACTTTAAAAGCCGAAACTCCAGGGTGGACTTTAAAAGTGATAAAACAATATTTATGTATGCACCACACAGACTTAATGTCGGATGATTAAAAAAATGGAACAGTGGTGCCCTGACATAGCAAGGGAGTGCGAACGCCAAATCCCATTCTCCGAGGAATGAGGGAAAGCTCATTGACCTTTGCAAGACTTTGTGTTGAATCTGAACAGGGCGTACATCAGGGCTCCTCTTGGTCTCCTGGCAAACCCTGGTTACAGACACGGGAAAGGGTGTTAGACAAATAATCGCAACGTTTGCAAGATGTAAATTGTACTCCTTGCCTTCGACTGACTGAAATGTAAAAACCCAGCATTTTACAAAAATGGTACAGTCTTTATACAGCCTGCCCAGATGTCTTCCTAATAACTAGTATACGAAGGTGACAAAATGCCCCATCTTTTGTCTGGTTTCTCAGAAAATCTTGTGTGATTCCAGCTGATGGCTGGAAAACACAAACAACAACCATTGGGAAGCCAATAGGTCTCTTCTTTGTAATGCAAAAGATAAACTAATGGCTTTGCCAATTTTTGTTTGTAAAGCATTATATAAAAAAATAAACGTACTGGAGAAACCGCTAACACATAGTTTAAGGACTGTGGAACTGAACGTTGAATTCAATATTTTCAGTCTGAATAAACTGCATAGTTAATTTGTTTTCAAATACTTTTCACGCAGGAAAAGCATATTGCTCGCAAGCCACTTAAGAATAACGCAGGACTAGTTGCAGATACTTAAATCACATAATAGCTAACTATAGCTGTGAAAAAGTGTCCGGATTTAAAGGAAAATTCTTGTTACGGCCTAACTTTCCACACCATTCTGAATAGCAATACATGCTTAGGCTAATCGGTGCAGCATCCCTGGGAGCAGATGTATGATCCTCTGGGAGAACAGAAATTTACAGCGGAGTTGAGTGCAGCAGACATCCCTTTCTTTTTCCTTTGCTAAGGTCTGGGCGTTTGTGCAACATGTGCAATGTAGGAGATAAAACAAAATCAACTTGATAAAGCCTGCGCCTTAGACAAACCTGGCATTAATGTACCTGTTCTTGTCTTTTTCTGGAGGAGCTGGGATACGGGTTGGGATTAACATGGAGACTACGACCGAGGGGGTACACCCGTTTCCCGTATGAGTGGTCGAAGACAAAAGTAGTTTCCTGAATGTGAGAAGTGCAATGATACAGTTCATCTAATTGGAAGGATAGTATATAATCTATGCTGCAGGGGAGGGACCAACAAAAGAAGGAAATCTGTTGATTAATAACCAAGCAAATGAGACTGACAAGAAAGCCAACCAGACTCCGACTTATTCTAGTCTAAGCAGTGGTCTGGCCTAAAGCCCCCAGTGAGTATCGTTATTATATGCGATAGGCCTTAACTACAGCCTGTTGTTGAAGACCTAAAACATTGCTGGCATGTGGTACATGGTGGAACTCTGATGTGCATCCTAGCGGCATCATATTACGGATACCTATAGTCGACATCTTAATAAAACTCTTGGGCAAAAACAGAGTGAATTGTTTGCACTAGAGGTTGGATTATGCACAGCATGTTGGAGAATTGCCTTTCAAGGTAAAAAAAAATTGCTACCGATATAAAAAAGTGAGTGAATGTTGCATTTATCAAGTTGGCTCACTGTTCTGTGGCACACGTCGCCTTGTATTTCATGATATTAAAGAATAGTATGTAATCCAGTAGAATACTGATGTTGCCTGGACACACTGCGTTGACAATAAACCACATGGTATGTTTTCACAAGCCATGTTCGATGAATCGGAGGATATAGTTTACAAATTAATGGGCACATACTCTGTCCATTAGAGTAGGGGTTTTCAATAAGTAGCTCTGGAGCTACTGTTGGCTGTTTTTAGCTTGTAGGATGAGTGAAAGGTAGGTTGGCAAAGATGGCAGTGGCTCTCGACCTGCCCTTCCTTAAAAGATACTAAAATTCACCAGTTATAGTTAACTGAAGTAACTATAACTCGCGCTCTCTCCATGCACTGCTTATGATGTCACATATTACATCAGTCATGACCTGTTCTATGACCTTATTGATTACATCACTGACCTCTTAAATACCATCATTGATGACCACACTGCATGGCGAAGGTGTGAGTTATAGTTACTGCAGTTAACTGTCCCTGGTGAATTTCAGTGGCTTTTTTTTTTGTCAAAAATTTTATGGTTTAACGGATATGTTCACTTAACTATAACATCACTTTAATCTTTATTTTTTTCGATGACTTTCTGAATTTTTTTTTAATGTAAAGTAAGATAATTATTACCAGACCCAACTATAACATCATTTATCCTTTGTTCTCGATATATATGTTAATTCGTGTCAGTGGTCACTATAGTAATGGGGCATAGAAAGTGTTTTTTCTTTTGCTATAATTTTGGCGCTATACGACAAATCTGCATGAAAGGAAAACAAGCCATCCACCTCCGCTCCTTCCTGTAAAGGTTTGCATCAATCTCTAAATGGGGGCCCAGAAAAAATGAGGTGTTTGGGGAGGGGGTGGGGGACAAAACGTTGATTTCCCATGTTAATTCTCATAGGAGACTTTGCTCTCTGATACAGACAAAATAGCTGAACGGAATGAAACCAAACTTGGCAAATAAGTTAGTGCTTTACTCAAAGCATGCTTTTTGTGATTTGGTGTAAATCCTTTCAGGTGAATTTGAGAAATTTATGTTTAAAAAGGTGTTTGGTGAGGGCTTGAAAGAGGTTAAACAGTTAGGTATATCTGGGTAGTTGGTCCCACAGTACTATAATTGGAAAAAATAGGACCCTGTGATTGGCAGAGAGAGCTTTTTCTCCCCTAGGCCCTTTCAGTATTGTGGTTACTGAAGGATCTGATTGGCTGGACACAACCCAGAGAAAAATGTTGCGGCCAGCATTACAGGGGGGACTGTCCCATTGTCCTGAAATGTAAAATAAATAAGCCAACAACAAATGAGTATAAGAGGGCTGGTAGGGACACCCTTAGCATTGCCCCTTGTAGTGGGAATACATCTGGTGCTAAAATGTTAAAAAAATAAATTAAAAAATCATGTTTTTCTTGCCACCGGTCCCGCAGTACTCCTACGGGATCCAGCACAGCTTCTTTGGGGAAGCTTGCATGGTACCCCAGTACCAAGGGGTAGAATGTGAACACCAATACTGCGGGATTACTGTGATACCCAGAACAATAAATACAATTTGATTTGGGTTTCTGCTGGAGAAATGGGCAGCCACTGGGTTGGTGGGCACCGGGGTAGTACGCAGGGGAATTGGGCAACCACTGGGGAGTTGTGCACCAGGCTAGAGGCCAGGTCCTGTGGGCAACTCCCTGTTCTGCATGGCCCTTGGTTGTCTGTGGTGTGGTTGGGTGCAGGCCCTGTGGCAACCTTCTTTTGTGTGCAGCGGGTGAGTTGGCCGAATATGATCAGAAACTCTCAAATTCACTGGGAAAAAACAAAGGTTAAATTGATGTTATATTTGGATACGGGAATAAGATTTTATCTTGCCTTTAAACACACTACCCTACATATCTGGTATTATAGGGTAGGTTGTTGACAAGAGACGTCTAAAGCGATCTGTAGGTCTAGACCTATTGTGGAGCTGCTGGTGAAAGTTAAGAAACTGTGCTGTTTTACATCCTATACCCTTCACATTTCCTTCCCAACTACTTATATTTTTGCAGCATCCCCATTTGGCCCAGGCTTGTGACTTGAGACATCAAATTGTTGGGGGCAAGGAGCATGGTAGCCTCATTTGTAATTATAAAAAAGATAGTATATTTTGAAAGGCTGTGGAGGTTGGAGACCTTTGTACACATTCCCTATCTCCCCAACCACACTCGTACTGTACATTCAGCTCTCTCCCAGTACTGATGTTAGCCTTGCTCAAACACTCCACCTACATAGTGTTCCATTTCTCGTTTAAATTTGAGAAGAAAATGCTGGTGCTGATACCAGACTACAGATCGTGACTCTTCACTTTCTACAGCAAAACGGTGCATCAAATTGTTAATCATTCTGGTAGACCAATCTGTATTGAAACTTCAGCCAGTGAGGACCACCAAACCAATGATATTCCCCTTTTCCTGATCACTCCTATTGCACGACATTTACCAGAAAGAAAGATTGCTGTATTCTTTTAAACGAGAAGATTTGTCAACCCTCAAAGTTTCATTTCTTCAGGGTCAGACATCCCTAGTGCATGTCACTCCTAGGCAGGCAAATCTACATCATGTCTAGGGGGTTATCTTCATGAACTCCTTCTTCTGTTATCTTCCTTAGCCTATGCGGACCAGAACCGGAAGCAGCACCAAGAGCTGAATGATGGGGTATCCCGTCCAAAAGCTGGGCTATACGAAGACCCAGAACTGCCTCTGAGCCACGGGGTAAGTGCTGTACCTTATTTTTACATCCCAGCCATTCAATTAACAAAGCTCTAATAGTCCATCATCCTCATTAATTAGGCCTGATTTGCAGCAAATGAAGTGGATATGCTTTGAACTACACAACCCCCCCTGCCCCTCCCCACCCCCTCACAGACTACCACGCATCAAATTTCCACTGTGCATCATGCATTAGGGAATCTGACTACCGTAGTCTCTTTTCTACCAAACATCTTGTGACGCTGATGCAACTCTTGCCCACAAAGGTGCCTGCTGAACGTACGTCACATACCCTTGAAACAATGGAGTCAGTGGAAGATCTAGGGAGTATAGATTCAATGTTCTTTAATCCCAGCTTACTGGATTGTCCTTTCATTCTGGGCGAGAAGGAAGATTGAGAATGCTTAGAGGAACAACTAGCCTATCTGAAAGAGACACGTTAGTGATAGATTCCTTACCTTAGAATATCCCCAGGCGTCAGGCTGGATCCGGAAAGTTTTGCGTAGCAGTACCCTTGCGCGTCGGTAGGCGGCGTCGTGCGGCTCCGCGTCCGTCGTCGGCGTCGTGATCGCCGGGATGACGTCGCGGGCAGTACTTAGGCGCCGCCCCTGCGCGCTGACGTCAGTTCTTCTTTTTCCGCGCCAGCAAGCGCAGATCCGGGAAGAGCAGTGCCCTGGTCAATTTTTGACCATACTTTTTGGTGATTTTTTCACTGTTTTTTTCCAACTTAAGGTGTCGTAGGGATGCCCGGCTTCAAGCGATGCGGCGCCTGTGCGCGGATGATGTCCGTCACCGACCCGCATTGGGAGTGTCTCTTCTGCCTCGGCCGAGGCCACGACACCGAGTCTTGTCCCGAATGCCAGGCCCTCAACCCGAAAGCTTTGCGAGAGCGGTCTCGAAAGCTCCTCGAGGCCCGGCATTCGGCTCCACGGAAGCCCCGGTCGCGTGAGAGGTCCAGGGGTCGCTCGCGGAGTGCACACCGGTCGTCGGCGTCGAAGTCTTCTTCGTCCGGTAAGTCTAGGCACAAGAAGTCCAAGAAGCATCGTCTCTCTCGGACTTCGCCTCGCCGGTCTCGCGACTCGGCTGAGGCCCCTCCCGGCACCGTCCCCGCGGCCCCGGACTTGCCTGTGGAGTCGCCCCCGACATACCCGCCCTTCCCGGGTTCGGGGGCGGATCCGGCCAAGGTACAGGAGTTCCTGTCGGCCATGGCCCGCCTCTTCGGGCCTTCAGGCCCCTCCGGTGCGCCTTCGGGCCCCGCGGGCCCTGATGGGGTTGCTCCGGCGGCTCCGGCCCCGGCGTCGCCCGTGCCTCCAGCCTCGATCCCGGCTCCGGCTTCGGCCCCGGCCTCGATCCCGGCTCCACAACCCCCATCGACGCCGGTCGACCTCACGACACCTCCGCCGGCGCCGATGTCTCCGGTGCCGTTCTCGACGCCGCCCTGGGCTCCGGGCGGCGTTGTCCCCCAGTTCCTTCCGGCTCCGGACATGGACCCGGAGCGACGTCGCTCGACGCCGGCTCCGGCGCCGATGGGACCTTGGGTCCCAAATGTCCCTCCTCCTCCTTATTTTGAACCAGAGGAGGACCAGGAGGACTGGGAGGGTCTGATGACCCTCTGACGCGCAACTGTCAGTATGATGAGGACTGGACAGAGAGTCTAGGGGAGGCCAGTGGTCTGGATACTTCCCCTGACACTGGCATGCTGTCTCCTCCCGTGGCTACGGAGGAGGGGGCCAATTTTGGTACGGTGTTGCGTAGGGCTGCTGGGGCCTTACGTCTCCAGCTCCCTACTTTGACGGTCAAGCCTAACATCTTGACAGAGGTGCTTCAGCTGGCAGCCTCCTCTGCGGAGACTGTGCTGCCGTTTAACGACGCCCTCACTGACGTTCTTTTGGGCACCGCCGACTCGCTGGGCAGGTCGATTGCAACGACGGTGGCGCTCCGACGCCACGCCTGGCTGAGAACCACTGGTTTTTCAGGGGATGTCCAGAATACTCTCATGGACATGCCCTTTGATGGAGTCGGTCTTTTTGGGTCCAAAGCAGACCATGCGTTGGAGCGCTTTAAGGACTCACGGGCTACTGCCAAGTCCCTGGGCCTTTCTGCTACACGCCCTCCGCTGCCTTCTGCTTTTCGCCCCTATCGTGGCCACGGTAGGGGCGCCCTTCACGTCAGCAGCCCAGCCACCGGCCCGCGCAGCAGGCGTCTTCGCGTGGCCGAGGACGTGGATTCCGCCGTGGCGGATCGGGCAACCAGCGTGCGGGTCAGGCCACCACCTCCAACCCGTCCGCGGCCTCCAAGCCCTCCTAGTCCCTCCTTTCAGGTGCACGGCACGCCAGTAGGGGGCAGGGTCCGCCATCACCTTCCCCACTGGCGCACCATCACCTCGGACAGGTGGGTCTTGGACATTGTCCGAAGGGGCTACTCCCTCCCCTTCGAGACTACCCCCCCAGCCATGCCACCTCAATTCCACCGCATGTCAGGGGATCACTTGGTGCTTCTACAGAAGGAAGTCACGGCCCTCTTGACCAAGAGGGCCATCGAGCATGTTCCGACCCCAGAAGTAGGGCGTGGTTGCTACTCCCACTACTTTCTGGTGCCCAAAAAGGACAAGGAGGACATGCGTCCTATCTTGGACCTCCGGAACGTCAATCGCTTCCTCCGGAAGGAGAAGTTCAAGATGCTCACCCTAGCTCAGGTCTTGACTGCTCTCGACCCTGGAGACTGGTTGGTAGCGTTGGACTTGCAGGACGCGTATTTCCACATCCCCGTCCTGCCGGCCCACCGGCGTTACCTTCGGTTCACGGTAGGCCCCGAGCATTTTCAGTTCACCGTGCTCCCCTTTGGCCTTACCAGTGCCCCTCGGGTGTTCACGAAAGTGATGGCGGTGGTCGCAGCTCATCTGCGCCGGACAGGGGTTTCAGTCTTCCCCTACCTCGACGACTGGCTGCTGAAGGCGGGCTCGTCCCAGGCAGTCGTCTCCCACCTCCAGACTACGGCCGAACTCCTGCACTCGCTGGGGTTCTCCATCAATGTGCCGAAGTCGCATCTAATTCCTTCTCCACAGCTCCTTTTCATCGGAGCAGTTCTGGACACGACGCAGTTTCGGGCCTATCCTCCCGAACGGCGAGTCCGGGATATTCAGGCTATGATTCCGATCTTTCGGCCTTTATCCTGGGTTTCGGTACGGATGACCCTGAGGCTGCTGGGCCTCATGGCCTCCTGCATCCTGCTGGTCAATCATGCCAGATGGCATATGCGGGCTCTGCAGTGGGACCTGAAGTTCCAGTGGGCGCAGCACCAGGGCAACCTGTCCGATCACGTCCAGATCTCGGAGGGGACTGCAAAACAGTTGCAGTGGTGGCTCTCGAACCGGCAATGGGTCATGGGCAGATCCCTCTCCTTCCCCAGCCAGAGCATACAGTTGTGACGGACGCGTCCCTTCTGGGATGGGGCGGTCACATGGGAGAGGCGGAGATCAGAGGCCTCTGGTCTCCGGCGGAGTCCCGGCTCCATATCAACCTTCTGGAGCTCCGGGCGATCCGGCTTGCACTCAAGGCATTCCTTCCCTCTGTCAAAGGGAAGGTAGTGCAGGTGTTCACAGACAACACCACCGCCATGTGGTACTGCAACAAACAGGGCGGGGTGGGGTCTTGGACCCTTTGTCAGGAGGCTCTGCGCCTCTGGACTTGGCTGGAACATCAGGGCATGTTCCTGATGGTTCAACACCTGGCAGGTTCTCTGAACGCCAGGGCGGACGAACTCAGCCGCAGGTGCATGATGGATCACGAATGGCGTCTTCACTCGGAAGTGGCGCAAGGTCTCTTTCTGCAGTGGGGAGAGCCTTGGTTAGATCTATTCGCCACCGAAGAGAACGCGCAATGTCATCAGTTCTGCGCGTTGGAATTTCCAAGGCGGCACTCGCTCGGCGACGCTTTTCGTCGCGAGTGGAGTTGCGGTCTGTTGTACGCCTTTCCGCCTATACCACTTCTACCCAGAGTGTTGAAGAAGATTCGGCACGACCGGGCCCAAGTCATTCTTGTGGCTCCGGACTGGGCTCGAAGAGTTTGGTATCCCGAGCTACTCAGTATGAGCATAGATCCCCCGATCCGTCTGCCTCTTCGGGAGGATCTTCTGTCGCAACAGCAGGGGACGGTCCTCCACCCGAACCTGTCCAGTCTACACCTGCTTGCGTGGAGATTGAGCGGCGGCAGTTGATTCCTTTCGACTTGCCTCCCGAAGTTTGTGATGTGATTCTGGCAGCCAGGCGTCCCTCCACTAAGGTGGTATACGCCTGCAGGTGGAACAAATTTGTGGCATGGTGCACAGCAAAGGCTGTGGATCCCCTTTCTGCCCCTCTTTCTGAGGTCCTTCTGTTCCTTCTCTCTCTGGCCCAACAGGGTTCTGCCCTGGGTACCATCAAGGGTTATCTTTGTGCTATCTCTGCCTTCCTCAAGCTCCCTGATCAGCCCTCCCTTTTCAAGTCCCCTGTTGTTAACAGGTTCTTGAAAGGCATTACTCACCTCTTCCCTCCTGTTCCGTTTGTAATGCCTCAGTGGGACTTGAACTTGGTTCTTACCTTTTTAATGTGCGCTCCCTTTGAGCCTCTGCATAACTGTCCTCTTCGTCTTCTGACTCTGAAGACTGCCTTTCTGGTGGCCATCACCTCCGCTCGGCGGGTGAGTGAGCTCCAGGCTCTATCTTGCAAACCTCCCTTTCTGTCTGTTCATCCAGACAAGGTTGTTCTTCGGACGCGTCCGTCCTTCTTGCCGAAGGTGGTTACTGCTTTCCACATTGGGCAGACCATCACTTTGCCCACCTTCTTTCCGCCTCCGCATCCTTCCAGAGAGGAAGAGAGGCTCCACCGTCTGGACCCAAAACGTGCGCTCTCCTTCTATATCGACCGCACAAAACACTTCCGGGTGGATGACCAGCTCTTTGTTGGCTACGTGGGCGCCAAAAAGGTCGGGCGGTGCACAAGAGGACCGTCTCCCGCTGGGTTACCTTGTGCATCAAGACCTGCTATTCTTTGGCCAAGAAGGAGCCTCCTGTTGGGCTGCGTGCCCATTCCACCAGGGCAACGGCTGCTACCACGGCCTTGGGCCGCGGTGTTCTGCTGCCGGTTATCTGTCAGGCAGCTACGTGGGCCTCGCTGCACACGTTTACTAAGCATTACTGCCTTGACAGTCAGGTCCGGAGGGACGGCTTCTTTGGCCGTTCTGTCCTCCAGGACTTCCTTGTCTGATCTTTGTTCGCAGACCCACCACCGGGGTTGGTATTGCTGGGGTATCTATTCTAAGGTAAGGAATCTATCACTAACGTGTCTCTTTCAGATGCACAAGTTACTAACTTGTGTAACGATATATCTGTAAGAGACAGTAGTTAGTGATAGATTCCTTACCGCCCCACCCATCCTCCCCGTTCTGCGAACTGATTTCTAGGGTTAAGGACATCCCTTTCAGGGCCCTAGTATTTTTCAGACACCTGTGTCAGCTTCTTGCATGGCTCTGCGTTCCTGGCGCGGAAAGTCGTGTACAGAACTGACGTCAGCGCGCAGGGGCGGCGCCTAAGTACTGCCCGCGACGTCATCCCGGCGATCACGACGCCGACGACGGACGCGGAGCCGCACGACGCCGCCTACCGACGCGCAAGGGTACTGCTACGCAAAACTTTCCGGATCCAGCCTGACGCCTGGGGATATTCTAAGGTAAGGAATCTATCACTAACTACTGTCTCTTACAGATATATTGTTACACAAGTTAGTAACTTGTGCATTAAGAGCAACATTATCGTTGCCTTACTCAACGGTGTAAGTGATACCTGTGGTGAGTTCTGTGGATCCTTGCCCTTTCTAAAAACTAGGATGAATGATTTTTTTGTTAAAGGTTATTGGTATGCCCAAAACACAACCTGCATGATCTGTCTGCACAATTGCCATCCAGAACCACCATAGCTAGCAGTTGAGTTATCCTTGTGGTTAGTTGAGCCTCTGTCGGCACGCTTTTACGTAAGGGGCGTATTCACACTCCTAGGTTGAGGCCAGGTGTAAGTGTGTTGATGGTTGTTATGTAACTGGAGATGGAGAGGAGTATGAGTCTACCGTGGCAAACTTATTGTTGTACAAAAGAGAAGATTACGAGCTGCCTAAGTTGACTCCAGATGAACTAGCAAAGTTCATTCATAATGGAGAGTGCCTCCACCAAATTCAACCTGTTTATGGCCTCAAAAGAGAAACTGTGGCTCCTTGCTAAGATACGTGGGGCACACAATGTTTGATCCAAGACTCAAACACCTCCAGCGCTCAAACTCTGCTGCTAGCACCTTGTAAAGCCTTTTAGAGGCAAAACAACGCAGTCTAGTGTTAGAATTATCAAAGTTAGGCTGAAGATTAGAGAGATTTTTCTGATGCTCTTAAAGGAGTGATAGAATGCACATACCCAACATAAGCAGTTGTGTGGTTTTTTTCTTCTTCAACATATTACACCCTAGACAAATTTGAATGGCAAGTGAATTATAAATCTCGGTGGAAGAAGCCGTATACGTGCTGTCCCCATTGACTGTGAATCCTTCCTTCCTCCCATCCCAAAGTGTTGACGGAATGCTAATTTAACAGTCTATTCAATTGCTGCTTTTCTTTGAGAATCCATCACTACATTTTTAGCAAGGGGCAATTTTTTGAATGAATGAAGAGTGACCTGTATCTAAGAGTACTCTCAGGGAGCCAACAAGAGTACGCAGGAGGGAATAATTGCACATTCTACAATGGGGAGAGTGCCACTGACGCTTTCTTGAGATTGGTGATATTGAAGGAGGCCTCTCCATAGTTTTGAAAAACAATATTGGTTTGATTCACATGCCAGAGTGGAAGCCTTTTTTGGCAGAATGGTGTCTTGCCACCTTGAGGGCTTAGCTTATTTTGGTTTATTTGGGAACCTCCATCAACTTCGGGTTGTAATTTCTGAGTACTGTTACCAAGATGAGTGATCTGCGGATGGAGACTTGTTTAATAGGAGGAAAGCTTGTGTACCTTTGACGCCATTGATCTTATGTATACAGTGTCCCATCTGCAGTTCCTTATTATCTGTCCAACTCTCCCATCCGTTATCATATCTTCTAGAAAACTGCTTCAAAATTCTGAGAACTAAAGGGGTTGGGTGGCTGAAATTAAGAACTTATGCAGGTAGTTTTGATAACGTTGCAAATGAGTAATTCATCCTACAACACTTTCCTGCTTTAACATTGGCAACTACTGCTACCCTGGCTGTGCAATGAACCCACTCTTATAACTGCACAGCCTGAATTGTTACCGCTCCAAGTGTATGTAAGTCACAAGCAACACGTCCAACTGAACTTTGGTATTGTTTTTCCAGGTAATGTGGGTGATTTGACAGATGTGCTCTAGAAAGCATTTAAAAATTGATGATTGGAAAGGAGGGGTTCACATTGGAAGATATTCTCCCAGTATTTGTTGGACGACTGTAGCTGTCTTAATCTGTTCCTTTAAAAAACAATTTTTTAAACATCCTTGTCATTTGTGTTTAACATAACAAACCTCAGAGTATCACATTTACCATCATTGATCTCCCACAAACATAGCACGACCAACCAGAAGCCACAGAATCACTTTACTGCATCCCCGTTCCCTTTGATACATCTCAGGTCCTTCGTACGTTTTCCAAGTCCCCCGTTCGTTTAATATTTTTTTTTATTTATAGCTGTCACGTAATCCGCAGAACGTTCTCCATTGGGACCAGATTATTGTCCCACTTCTTCCGACACCTCCTTCCTTTGTATATAAACTCTTCCACCAGCATGGACCAGTCCATATCCTTTTTCACGTTTCTAAATCTGGAGCCTCAACTGCTCCCCAGTGTGTGGTTCTATTTCGTCTTGCTACCTTGATAACCAGCCTGTAGAATATCTGCTGCAGGGGGACCTCCTCTCCCATATGTCCAGTATAAATAATTTTGGTTTGAGCTGCCCATCCGTCTGTGAGCCTTGTCAAGCAAAACGCACACCCCTATCCAAAAGGGCATCAGGCGGGGACATTCCCACATATTGGGTATGAACCTGCCTAAACCTTCACATCCCCTAAAGCAGCTAGCAGTCTCTCTATCCCTCATTTGAGCTGTGGAAGTGTGATCTTATGGATACCTCCCTTGGTGAGCTGATGGCCTCTTCAGATTTTTCGTATAGCGTTCCCACATGCCTCTCCCAGTTGTTTTTCGGGTTTTTAAGTGGGTATCGTAATTTCTTTTTCAATTTTTATTATTATGATATATGAGGAATATCACTTTTTAGGTCTCGCCCTGAAAGCCAGCGCTTCAGCGCTGGTTCTGGGCGAGACATTTAGTCAGTGGGCTTTCGGAAATGCGACCACAGCTTTTTGTGTGGCATTCTGCGTGCGGTTACGTGCACAAGCACGCGCGCAGCTGCCATCTGGGTTTCCTATCTCTTCCTCATTTCCTCGTCATGGCTCATTAACTCTCTGGACTCTGATGTTTCAATCGCAGCAGCAGCTCACATTACCAACTGACGGCCCTGGACTACAGTCACATGAAAAACAACAGTGATTAGCATTGAAATGCAAGCTTTTTTTGTATAGTTAGAAATATTGCTTCGGTGGGTTGATTTCACCTTATATCGCTATTTGTTTTATATTGGGAGTCACAGCCTAATTACCAGTATTTTTGTCTCACTCTGTTTTTTTTGTTGTTTTTTTTATATTTATTCGCGCAAAGCACAAAGCTATATTTAAGGGTACTTTTTCCGCGTCACTTCTTCACTCTATTTAAACTCCACACCCCCCACTCTTATTGTCTCTCTCCTTCTCTCTCTCTCCCCTCTCTAATTCTCTCTACTTAATTAACTCTCCCCTCTCTATCTTTTTTAGCCTTTCATTCTCACCCTTTTATCTGTTTCTCTTGCAAACTCCTTCATTCACTCTCTCTCCCCTTCTTTCTCTCTCTCTATCCCGCTCCACTCTTTATTCTATGTACACCCTTTCTCTCTCACCACCCTCTCTAATTGGGCCTTATATCTTCACTCTATCTCTCACTCAGCATCACCACAGCATCACTCAGCGCAACCACAGCATCAATCGGAGCCAGCACAGCATCACTCAGCACCAACACAACATCACTCAGCACCAACACAACATCACTCAGCACCAACACAACATCACTCAGCACCAACACAGCATCACTCAGCGCCATCACAGCATCACTCAGCGCCATCACAGCATCACTCAAGGCCATCACAGCATCACTCAAGGCCATCACAGCATCACTCAAGGCCATCACAGCATCACTCAAGGCCATCACAGCATCACTCAAGGCCATCACAGCATCACTCAAGGCCATCACAGCATCACTCAAGGCCATCACAGCATCACTCAAGGCCATCACAGCATCACTCAAGGCCATCACAGCATCACTCAAGGCCATCACAGCATCACTCAAGGCCATCACAGCATCACTCAAGGCCATCACAGCATCACTCAAGGCCATCACAGCATCACTCAAGGCCATCACAGCATCACTCAAGGCCATCACAGCATCACTCAAGGCCATCACAGCATCACTCAAGGCCATCACAGCATCACTCAAGGCCATCACAGCATCACTCAAGGCCATCACAGCATCACTCAAGGCCATCACAGCATCACTCAAGGCCATCACAGCATCACAGCATCACTCAAGGCCATCACAGCATCACTCAAGGCCATCACAGCATCACTCAAGGCCATCACAGCATCACTCAAGGCCATCACAGCATCACTCAAGGCCATCACAGCATCACTCAAGGCCATCACAGCATCACTCAAGGCCATCACAGCATCACTCAAGGCCATCACAGCATCACTCAAGGCCATCACAGCATCACTCAAGGCCATCACAGCATCACTCAAGGCCATCACAGCATCACTCAACGCCATCACTCAACGCCATCACAGCATCACTCAGCGCCATCACTCAACGCCATCACAGCATCACTCAGCGCCACAACAGCATCACTCAGCACCACCATAGCTTCACTCAGCGACACCACATCATCACTCAGGGCCAACACTGCATCACTCAGCACCACAGGATGACTCGGCGCCACCACAGGATGACTCGGCGCCACCACAGCATCGCTCGGCGCCACCACAGCATCGCTCGGCGCCACCACAGCATCGCTCGGCGCCACCACAGCATCGCTCGGCGCCACCACAGCATCGCTCGGCGCCACCACAGCATCGCTCGGCGCCACCACAGCATCGCTCAGCACCACCACAGCATCGCTCAGCACCACCACAGCATCGCTCAGCACCACCACAGCAGTATCACTCAGCAAGACCTGAGTATCATTCAGCATCACCTCAGCATCGTCTCCGCAACAGTCACCACCACCACCACCACCACCACTACCACCTCAGCATCACTCAGCACCACCTCAGCCTGCTCTCGGAATCTGGCATCTGTTGATTCCCCTAGCGTCTGGCCGCTGCTAGTGTTATAATACAGGTACTAGTTCCCAACCTTCACCCTCCGATTGTTTATGCCCCCTCAAAAAAAAAAAGCTTTAACAAACAACCATTGCAATAGGCAGAAACAAGTTGCCAGCATTGCAAGAACAAAAGAAAAATGAGGAAATTTTTTATTGTAAATACTTTTTTAAATATGGTCGTTCAGTTTTACATAATGCCTTCTTGGTCCTATATAAAGTAACAAAAATGCTTCTGACACTTTTTTATTATAACTTTTCAGCATGCTGCTCAGCAGCCACACTTCTCTACAGCACAGCTTGAAGACATTGGCAAAGTCAATAGCTCTGGCTAAACACTTATAAGGCCCCAAAGGGAAGACCTATTGGCTAAGCCAATGCTTGTTGGAAAAAGTGGTTCTGACTGAATCCTGTCTCTTATTGGTGGTGGAATCCTCCAGTTGAGTCCCACCAGTAATGTGAACCGCCAGAGCGTGTCGGAGTTGTATGTATATGAATATTTCTGTGTCTGCCAGTTCATATTTTCCCCTCAACTCTTCAAGGGCGATTGGTCGCTCGGCCTTCCAAACGTCTCTTCATTTACTAATGACCATCTTATCCCATTTTTGGAACCCTTTCAGAGTGCCCACCTCCCTTAGTATGTCACTATCCTATAATGGCTTGTCTTTTTGTTGGGACGCTTCCCCATCCTAAATACCTAGTCGCTGTTTCCCATGCTCTCAATGGTGATGTGTGGTCAGGAAGGTCCTTTTTTTTTTCTTTTTGGAGTATAAAGAGCCTCAACCTCTCGGCTCCATTGCGTGCCTAGCTATCCTAAGAAAGGGTTCAGGTTCATCAAGTGGTAGGAGCGCCCATTCATTTATTGCCAGCATCTAAGGGGCCCAATAATGTTTCCGAATATCGGGTAAGACATTTTTCCCATCGTAGACTCAAACCCGCCCACCTCCCAATTAACTTAGTGAGCGCAATTTGCGATTGATCTGCATCCCGTAGGAACAGTCTCGCTTCTGCTTCTGTCTTCTTAAAAACAGCTGCTTGGACACAGGACTTAATCTGTTTCTGAACCAACTCGGCTGTCTTTGAATCTGGTCCATTTCACAATTATACTATTCGATTAATTGTGTGGATTTTTATCTGCAGTAATTGTATAATTATTAGAATTGTGAAAGTATCCACACAAGAAACCCCTATCCAACTTGACTGCGTACAATGCAGTAGACCATAAACTCCTCTGTGCAGGAGTCACCAGAACACTCCTGCAGTTGTGCAAATCGTTCCATCTAACCACAGTCAAGAGATCAATATGGGATTCCTCTAGTGTTGTACAAAACTCCATTGCCTGTTGTGTTCCACAGGGTTTGCGTTATCTCAACAAATGAAAAAATACGTGGCACTCTCCTTGAATATTTCAGTTGTTTTATTTAAATCATCTCTCTCCTCTTTCCCAACATACATATATATATTTATACACACACACACACGGCTCGGACTCAGATCATGTCCCAGTAACAAATACTTCAAATGTACACCAACAAAATTCATCTTCGCGTCTGAGTTGGAAATAACTCGCCTGCTAAAAAGGATCCTACCTCTTCTTCACTTTAGACTTCGACCAGGACTCTGATACTCTCCTGCCTGTACCACCGTCTGTGCCAGAGCACCTAAAACCCGAACCTGAAAACAGTTGCCACACATCATGCGGGCCCTCAAAGAACTTAGAAGCACAAATAAATACATTTCGGATCTCTGTGCTCAGTCTATCAAATCTCACAAGTCAATGGGTCCAAACCACCTTCAGAAGCTGACACTGCATTACATACTTGATCAAACCCCGAAATCAAGCAGAGCCTCCGTAAATGCGATTACGTTTTCAAATCCAGTGAAGTAAAACAATTTGAGTAATGTGTGGAGATTTGTGGAATTGCCTACCTCCAGTACTAAGGAACCAGACAAGCTTGACATCCTTCGAAAGAAATCTTGAAGATGAGCCTTTGTTTGTGTTCTTCTTCTTTCTTCCTGAATGCACTGGAACCCTCCTCATACCTTATGCCTACTGCTGCGTTCAAAAAAGGCTGCAGTCTCCAGTGGACAGCGGACCTGTCCAGAAGAAATCAACTTCAAAGACTCCTGTGCCATCTGGAACTGCGAGTCCTGCCCACTCTGCACCCGACGCCCACGGCCCGAGTGAGTGGCCCACCGGTCCAGTGAAGGTCCTCCAGCTATCCTGACCTCGAATCCACCGTTGGCTGACCTCTCCTGACCTCCACGACTCCGCCTGCAGTGTGAATCCAAAGGGTCCCTACAACCTCGACCTGCCCAGTAAGAAGAATTCCGACCTCTAAATGCACCCCTGCACCCGCAGCCCATGGGCTTTGGGGAGCTTGACCAGCATTTCCCCTGTAACCCCTAACATCCCTGTCGCTGGTTTTCTGCCTGCACCCTCTAGTTCGATGCCTGCAGCCTATTTCCAAAAAGAAGAATCTCCATAGAATTGCATTGGACGTCCGATGTTGTGTTTGCACCTGGCTGCCCCTGTGCTGCTGGTGGTGTAGGTTTGGTGCTTGAGGCCCCACCCTGTGCTTACCTAAACCCCCAGGACATGTGACCTGAAACCGCGGGTACCTACCTGCAACCAGCACCTCTGTGGGTACCCCCAGTCTCCATTGCCTAACATTGGGCGAGTGAACTCTGCACCCGGCCGCCCCAGTGCCACTGGTGGTGCAGTACCTACCTTGACCTGACCCTTTCCCAGTGTTGGTCTAAACCTCTGAAGACTGGATGTGTAAGTCGAGTACTTAGCTGTAAATGTGCATAACTGTTTTCCTCCCATGGGATTGCATTGCATTTCTTAAAAATTTCACTAAGTATCTATTTTGTACATTGCCAAGTCACTGCTACTGTCGATTGACACCACAAAGTATTTTCAGTATCACTGTAACGTATTCTTACTACTTTTGCAAACACCTTTCCATTGTACCTGAAAAGTAATGCTACTTTAAACTGTTACTTACAGCAACTGAGTTTCTCTTGGTTCTAAAATAAAAGTAACAAAGTAATATTTTTTTATACAAAACAATTGGTCCTGGATTCAGTCTTTGAGTGAGTGTAATCATTTCTTGCCTGAGTGTGTACAATAAATGCTTAACTCCGCTCTCTAATAAGCCTAAATCCTCAACTACACTACCACAAAAGAGAGTAAGGTATTATCTCCTTTACCTCTGTAAAGCCTTTGGGGATCCACTGGACTCTGTGCACACCATACCTTACTTTGGTATAGTATATACAGAGCCAGCTTCCTACAGGCATTCTCCCTAAAGAGCATGGATACATCAAGGGACAAATTCATCAAGGATTCTTGGGAATTCCCAGAAATTCTGGTTGCGTGCATTCATGCATGTTGCCAGATTACAATGCTGATGCCTACAGCTTGGACCACAGAGTCCGTTGTCAGCCCTTAGTATGTATGTGGCTGCATCTTGTTGATCGTGAACAGATTAATGCCTCTGGGACAGCTGGCAATATCTCCCTAGTCATATCCCAGAGTGCATGTGTGTAGCAGCCCAAAAGACGGAACACATTTAAGGTTCATAGGATTAGGCTAGTGAACAGTAAAATTTAATGCTTCAATTCACTATTTGGCGGGGCAAAAGGGAATGCATTTGGTTGACTTTAGAAGTTTCTGCTTGCACCATTAGACTTTCGAACGTTGGGTTACAGAGGCTGTGTCGACAGAGGCAGGCCTGCAACACCCAGCCACAGGTTGACAAACTGAAGGACGGCACTGTGTCAGAAGCCATCAAAGTTATCTGTAAGGCCTCATTAACGGCCAGCAAGGTTTCTGATGAGGAAGGCCCAGGCTGTAAAATTTCAGTCAGCAAGTTATATTTTCTTTCTATAGTAGACCATCAAGGACATTTGTTGCCCTGTGCACAACCACTGCAAAGGAAGCACACTACTCAGTGGGTGGACTTGTACGGGTCTCTAGCTCCATCTCAGGGAAAGTGTTCAGCCCACTATCATTTTGTAGGTCTAGGTAAGGTGCAGAACTTGTGTAATGAGGTGGGCTTAAGTTGTCCGCCTCCTGATCCGTTTACTTGATTTGTGTGGCACACTTTTAACCCCTTGATCCAAATAGAAGCCAAACATGGCCTCCAATCGCTTATATTACCGGTGTTTATGGAAAGGACTAGTGATAGCATTCCAAGGCTGATGGCTGCACCTTGGTGATTTTGTAGCTGGACGTAGGTCTGGCATGGGCCTATGTCTGCTTCGGATTGGAGTATGAACTTGATCCGGTATGGGCCCTTCTGGAGCGGGGTCAAAGCCAGTGTAGCGGATCAATGATGACATCGGCTTCCTGCAGTCTCGGCACAGTTCAACGTTTGTCGTGGCACAATATCTTATGTCCATAAAGAAGAAGTCCATAAAACTCACAAATCTGGGAGCTGAGCTTTGGATCTGCATCTAAGGGCGCAGAAAGAAAGGAAATAATGTTAACACACTTATGTGGCTCTGTTCTGACTCTGGTGGCATGAGGTCGCTGCGGACTCCTGAAGCATTGCGAAGCAGATTCTTTAAGGAATTCTGGTCCAGTCTGGCATATGGGATTGATCTAAAGGTAAGGAATCTACAGTTAGAGCTAAATATCAGAAAAGAAGGTACTTATCAATTCAGTGAACTTTCATTAGTGCCTCCTGTGGTTTCCAGGGACAACAGACACTACTTCTTCCAAGACTTCAGCAGCTTCAACATGATAAGGAATCTTATACCTCAGAGCATCGGAAATTGCAGCGTTCTTCCCATTACTACCCTATTGTGGCACTGATTCCAGGTCCATCCTGAAATCCACAATTTGCAATCTTGTTGAGCAACCAACTTTACTAGTAGCTTAGCTGTTGTGTGCCTGAGGAAAGCTTGCTTTGCTGCTCACAGTTCTGTATGAAGTGGTATCTCTGAATGCTTATGCCAAGAGACGGAATGAGTGAGGCGGGGCTAAGGGTTTATCGCTGCCTGCCTGATTCACATGCTTTATTTGCTCAAAGGCATTTTTTAATGCTGACAATGCAAGTCCTTTTCTTATTCCTGTCCTTCATATACTCACTTTGACGTCTTCATGTGTCTAAGTTGTCCATCAAATGCCCCCTCAAAAGCTCTGAGGATTTGGCTTTCTTTGTCATTAGTGCTGTTTGCTTGGTAACCTGTTGCCTCATCAGCTAATCTGTCTCTTTCTCCCTGCTTAGATGATCGAGCTGGTCCTAGGCACTGGTCTTTACCTGTACGAGAGTCAGCTCACCCTGGCCCGCTCCAGCGCCCGCAGCCAGACTGCTCTTGCTCGGCTGCTGCTCGACATCTTCTTCACCCGTAATGAGCAAGCCAAGAGCAACCTCTCTGGAGAGAATGGTTTGCAGTGCCTGAACCCGCGGGTGGTGGGCACCATCGTAGGTATGAGGAGGAAGGGGAGGATTAGGAAGCATGGTGGCAAAAGGTGATGTCTAATTTTGAGCGTGTCATATATTCAGCCTAAAACCTTTTCTGCTTAGCTGTCTTTGCCAACAGCTGCTTTATGGAAATATTTAGAGTTCTAGCGGCACATAGACTGACAGCTAGTGATCATGACAAAAATGGTTTACAGTAAATTTTCCTGCCTTACAGAAAGGCAGACCCTTGGAAAATACAGAGTCCGATGCCGTAAGCTGGTATCGCTAGTTTAAGCAGAAAGATGCATTGGCTGAATTGAGGTTTTGGATGCCCACCTTCTCTACTGCCAGGGATAGTGGCAAAATTGGTGAAAGTGTTGCTTCTGTTTTCCTTTGTTCCCATGCTATATTAGCCCAGAGGGAGGGAAAATATAAGTTGGTTGACTTGGCCCTATACCCACGTTGGAAGGTTGAATGTTTTTTTTTGTTTTTTTTAGCTCGCACAACTATAAAACATAAAATAGGGACCCAGTTGCCAATCGCAAGGAGAAAGAAAGAGAAGGGGGTCATAATTGTGGCAGCTAAGGTGTAAAATCACTCTATTACAGATTGACTTCAGAGCTTCAATGTGCAGGATTGCATGGGAATGATAGCTAGAGGGATACAGTGCCACTGGCATTAGCTGCACTATTGCTGGCCATCTTTTTTGTGCCCCAGGAACCTAACAGCTTCAGGCTTACTAGCTTGTGCCCCTTCACTGTTCTTATTCTTCTGCTGTGGAAGAATCCTCAAAACACATTCTGGGCATGGTTCCGATGATGCTTCCTACGATTTGGATCATTTCCCACTGTCCTTCCCTCTTCTCTGTCTGCCAAATCAGTGAAGATCCTGTTGCGTCCCCTACCAATGCCCAAAAGTGGCTCTGTACGTCCTTCACCTCAGTAATCTAATTTTGATGATCTTGCCATGACTTTATTCAGGCTGTTCTGTTGGTGTAATTTACCCTAATCTGCCCTTCCTCCCCCCACACTCCAACTTGTGTCTCTCTCTCTCTCTTTCTCGCCCTTCTATTTTACTACCCATAGCTCAGTTGCTAGATTCCTTTTACTGTTTTACTGTAATAAAATCATCTGTAGCTGAGTGATAGCTGTGCAGTCTGGCGCATGTTGGAGGGAGCTACACCGTAGAGTTAGCTACACCACAGTTAGCTACTCGCACACGGATGCATACATTAACCTACCATTGTTAGTCGGCCCTGGCCTTTGACGTTCCTGCGAGCCTGCATTCTGCAGGCTCCTCAGAGTCCCTTGAGCTCAAGTGAGCAGGCAGTACATCTCCTCATGCCACTCACCATAGTTGTCTCCCCTATCCAGACACGTTTATAAGAGGAATGGCAGAGAACCATGCCTCCTGCACTTCTGAGGATGCCAGCAATACACAGAATGTGCTACCCTAGGTGTGTGATGATAAGAGGAGTTACCAGAGCAACCAAGACCATGCAGAGCAGTACTCGTACAGGGCCCAGGGCGAGTGGTATTTTTTTGAAGCACTTGCCAAGTAGCAGACGAAGAAAAGTTGGCTTGTGGCAGCGAAACACTGAGTCTTGGTTCTAGCATTTCAAAAAGTGGGTGAGAGGTTAAGCGCGTTTGTGGGCCACTTTCAGATGTCTATTGTGAGGTATGCACTGTATTTACAAGTCTCTAATATGGCGTCATTTCTCCTCCCGAACCCCTGTTCTCAGCCTATGTCATCAGCCAGGAGCAGTACCAGCCTACCAGCTCTGCTGTCATCAAGAACTCTCTCCGGAATAAGCTGGGCTGTTTGCGGGCGCCTTCGCGACTCCTGCATTCCAAGAGCCGCTTGCTAGTGTCCTGACTGAATGCTTTGTGGCAGTGGTGTCTGGGGAGAAGGGGTGAATCTCCTCATGGAGGAGGTGGAACAGTCATCAGACACTGAGGACCACTGCACTTAACCCTGCCCCACCATGGTATATGTGTCTGCGGTTAGTATCATTCTCAGACACAATGGATGACACAGTACCAGACCAATGTGGGGTGGGTATTTTCATCCAAGGATTCACCAAGGTAGCCAGTATTAATCAGTTTCCCAACATCTCAAACCATTCAAAGCCAATCAAATGGGAGAGAACGACCACAAAGGAGTATGTGTGTCAATCAAAGAGAAAGCAGCCTGGCATAAAGGTTGCAGAACTTGGTTGTGTGCTGCAAAAAACTCTCACACGTCACATGCTGCCTTGGAAATGCAAGGACTATTTTTTTCTCTCTATTAAAAATATATGCATAGCAAACTGTGTATCAAAGGCAAAAATATATTATTACTAATGTTGCGAATAATTTGAGAAGACAACTTGAGACGGAGAGATGTGAAACTACTGTAAATAGTTGTACTTCTTGCTTATTGTTCTAGTGTGTTATTTTCCCATCATGGGTCTTTGTCTCAATGTTCTGTTGTGTTTATTTGTCAAAAGTAGCAGCATCACCCAGAGTCTTGTGAAACGGCAAAACTGCCTGTTGTCTGAAATTCCCTCTGTCATTATCCGAGTCTGGGATCGGCGCTCAGTCATTTCCTTGATGTGTTTTGTTTATTGTAATAAAGGGTGAGCTACTTTTATTCTTCTTGCACTGACAGTTTTCATATTTAGGTCTAGTTACAGGCAGCTTTTACTGTCTCTTGCATACCTACTGTAGTCAATACGTTATAGATACTTGGAATATGCTTTGGAACAGTTCTCTGCTTACAGCTGGATGTCTTGGTCACCTTACTCTGCTCTTGATTTGATGGCTTTCCTCTCTATTATTGTTTGTTCTGCCCAGGAGCATTCCAGTCTCCCAGTGCTTCGATTGGATGAGTTGTATCCTTCCACTGCTGATGTCATGCATTGAACTGCATGACAAACTATGTTCTCTCCTTGCCCTTTCTTCTCTGCTCCCCTCTCCTCCACTGTTCTCTTTCTGTTTAAGCATGATGTGAAGTTAACTCTGCCATGCATTCACTCGATTTCCCCAGCCCTCTCACGCTCTTTACCACCACTCACTGTATGAAGAAGGCCATCTTTAAATGGATCTGAATCCATTCCAAGATGGCCAGGTGCTTGTGGACGCATGTGCATGCATGACTGCGATTTTTTTTGTATGACTTTTTCTTAAAGCTAATCAAAACCCATTCCAAGATGGATGCTGTGCTTGAGCACACATACACATTGGCCATCTTGTAATTTGTTTTAAGAAATACAAATTACAAGATGGCTGCTGTGCGTATGCCTACTCTGCAGCCATCTTGTAACATTTTCTTAAAAATAAATCAAACCCAATTACAAGATGGCAGGTATGCATACACCTATAGAGGGGCCTACTTGCAATGAGTTTTTCATTTTGTTTTTTAGAAAAACATGCATAGCAGCTATCTTATTTAGTTTTCTCTCTCAGGCAGATGACCTACTGAGCCTACTTACCCTTTCTTCCTTTGTGTGTGCAAGCTTGGTTGAAAACTTCTAGAGCCAGGAACTCCCTAGTATTAATTCTGCAGCAGCAAGGTGACTGCATGGAGATCACCGTTCAATATGGACCTGCCACAGGACAGAAGTGTATAGAGAGCGCCCTCCTATTTTGCCTCTTTAGCCTTTTATTATTTTAGTCTTTCTTTACTACAGGTCTACATTCAACAGTCTTCTGAATGGCCCTGGAGAGCCTGCTTTCCAGCCTATGTTGATCTCCCAGCAAGTCACTGGAGAGCCTCTGTAGGTTTTATTGATTTCTATCTCCGTGAATACAGCACTCATTGATGTCCACTGAGGGGCTCTCTGTTTACATGGATTGACACCCTAGATTGGCTACTATCTTCTCTACCCAGGTTGTGGTGACTGACAGTGGTGGCAGCATTAATCCGTACTCAGTGGTACCTGTACCCCTTAGGAAGGTTTGCCTATTTGCTCTCTCTTGGTAAAGTCTGTGCAGTCTCCATTTCCTCAGTCCTTTTTGCCCCTATTGTGCCTGGGAAGTGCGTTTTGAGAACCAGTGGGTTCACTGAGTGAGGATGGTGAGCCATTGAGTTTAATGTCAGCTGAGCGGCTATCGAATCTGCTGGACATTCCAGCTCCACTGTGCACTTCGCTCCTCCTTGTAAAAGCTTGGTGGGTTGAGGACGGTACCAGCTCTTATCTGTGTTTAGCTAAGACTTCCCTTGCTGGGACAATCGCCTCCCTTTATGCTTGGTGATGGTCAGGACATTATGGTCTGCCATTAACATTACTCTCTGGGGGTTGCCCAAATCAGTACCAAGAGACCGGGGAGGATGGCAGCAGGCTCTGCTGATGCACTTATCAAGCATTGAACATGCAGGAGCTAAAGGCTCTAAACTTTGAGGGGCAACCAAGAGTGAAAGGTAGAAGTCCCCCTGACTGGATCAACCTGTCCATCAGGTAATGAGAAGAATGGCCTCATCAGCTAGTGGTTAGTTAAACACTATACTTGTTTTTTGACCAGGCACATGCCAAGGCTGTGGAGTTTTGCTGAGATTAAGGAGTGGAATCAATGCTTTGGATTGCCATTCCTCCTGCCAGGCCTGGGAACAAGGTCTGGACTTGGGATGGTGTCCCTTGAAGGGAATTGCCAGCCTGATGGAAAGTAGCTGTGCATCCACTTACCAGGTCAATGACTTTGCGGCATCCTAGCAAGGTACGAGCTACCTGTGAGGACCGCGGCATGCCCACCCCTTTGAAGAACAAGAAGACTCCAGCCAGCTGCTCAATATACGGAAACTTGCTGCATATCTACAGGGGACAGGTGAAGCTCTTTACTGTAATTGCAGGCGATACTGCCTTGCCCTCAAACCCCTCCCCTGTGTTGTAGCAGCCTGTGGGTGCTTTTTACCATCTGTAGCTGGGGAAGAGTGTCCTGTTGAAGAACTTATCATTTGAAACCCTGATCCCTATCAGAGGACTTGTACAGTCTCTGGACATGTCCTTGCTTATCCTGGGCTAGTACAAAACAGCACTGCCCCTGTGGGTGCCCTGCTATTATAAAGGCTAAACTGAGACCAGTGGGCTCTGTGGTACAAGTCACTAGCTGTTTCTGTGTCTTCTTAGGGTATCTGGGTGTACTAGCACTCTGGCCAGCTCCTACCCTCTTACAGCTAGCCCAGTGGCTGTTGGACTAGTGGGACTCCTAGTACCTGTGCTAAGACTCCAGAGCAGTGTCCTTTCTAAGGAAGGGTGGGCATTTTTGCTTCTTTGGGTGATGGGACAGTGGGCAGACGAAGGACCTTTGACTTCATATCAACAGCTGAGGCCAAATCACTGTAATAGGAGTATTGGTACCATTGATCTAGCTCTGAAGAGTAACCCTGTGCAACACGGTCTGTTTATTGCAATGTTTACTGTGTTTATACTTCTTAGCGTCTAGGTGCTATAATACTGTTTGGGGTCAGAACCCTGAAACAGGTCATAGAAACTGTTGGTTTCACTCCATCTTTTTTTTTTTTTAAATGTTAATTTCTTTATAAAGTGCACACATCATCCCCGAGGAGACATCCTGGCGCTGCAACAAACAAGGAAGCTCTGCAGATAAAGAAGATACAGCCAAGTTTTCAAATATTTATGAAACCCAAAAAGATCCTCCATAAGACGTATTTCTAGAGGAAGAGAATATCTTAGTTTTATCTGTGGTATATTATTTTTATGTGTGTATTAACTTACTTTTCTTTTATAAAGTAAAGCACTGACTAAATGTTGATCTTAACTGCTGGTATTCCGGTGTAAACTAAATTCTGAATGTCTAACTCGCCTCACCTTCTCAGGTAAGCCTTGGGCTGCTGTCTCACTCCCCCGAGAGAGTGAAATACTAGAGAGGAATACTTAGTTATCCAGTTTGGTCCCAACTGTACTGTGGGTGAGTGACTCCAAATGATGCAACTGAAGTCAAGTAACCCCTGGCTCCCCTGTGCCTCAGGAAAACTAGTCCTCTCAAATAGACTTTTAGAATTCACTTTTAGCCACTTTAAAAAAAAAAAAAAATTGTATATGTGGGAAGCCTAGCCACACCAGACACACTTTATTATTTTGGTTTATTTTAGCATTTTTGTCTTAATTTGGAAGTTTACTTTATTGTGTTTTTAAAATGATTTTATCCTCAATTAATTTCCCAATATCTACCACTTGGATAGAAATGGGAGAAACTGGGTTCCAGTTTTCTTTTGATTTCCTCATTCCTGCTCAGCTGAAAGTGCGGTGATTGCCTGAGCTTCTGGTTTCTCGGCAACCAGCCCCATCCATCGCCGCAATGTTGTGTGTTGCAGAGAATGCCTGCCCATTGCATTCGCATGCAGCGGAGAGCCCAAAGGCAAGCCTACGAGTGCCTGTCCATGGCAGGAGCCTGCCACTCTACCTGTTTTTCAACCCAGCCTCCTATGTTTCTGCCACACACATGCACCACTCTCCTCTCTGTCAGCCTAAAGGTAAGAGGTCCCTCCCTGACAGACCTCCTCTCTGGGACCCATTGTTTTTACTCCATTGGTACTAATTCTCCAAATCATTAGGATAAGCTAGGGTTACTCAGCCTTCACTCTCTTCCTATGTATGCTATCAAACTCCATAATCTCATTTTAGACCAACATGTTGTCTCACCTAAACTTGGTTACCGAATGTTTCTGTCTCTGACCTCGTCTTCGCCATCTCACCTGGTTTTAAGGTTTGCTCCTGGACTGCCCCAACTGCCCTGGTGGCTGCATTGCTATTGTTTTCTGTGAAATCTTTTTCTCTTCTTTGTTTCCTGTTCTTGTTCTTTTGCAAAGATGTTAATCTGTTCCATTTCTCCCCACACTTACATACACTGGTGCAGTGGCATTGGGGGGACTTCTTAGCTGCCACTAAATTCATTCTCTTTGGTGATGTCAATCTCTGGCTTGAAGATGTTCCAACCCTGGTGTCTCATCTCTTCCTCTGCAGCTTTCCCACTTTGGGTCTATCTCTTATTGTCTCTGTCACAATGCATATTGGCCGTCACTTACTGGACCCCATCCTTGCTTCATTTGAGGATTTGTCCTCTCTTTAGTTCAGTCAGCTTGGATAAATATTTTTTAATTATCACTTTGCTCACCCTACCGGCACACTCCCTACCCCAAAGACCATTTGTCTCAAACCAGAGATTCTCTTAAACCCTTCGATTTAGCCACAGTGCTTAACACTAACCCTTGTGACCAATCTATCAATTATGCGAATAATTATAACTTGTGGCTCCTGTCTGCTGTTAATTACCTGCTCTTTTAAACGAGTTCTTCAAACATACGGCTGCCTTACAGCTGCTGCAATTCTGAAGAACTTAATACCAAACTGTGCAAGCGGCACTTGCACCAAAGTTATATTTCCATTGACTGTTTCCACTAAACAACAACTCTTAAACTTAACAAGAAATTATTAAAAAGTGCATGCACAAATATTATTACTTTAAACTCGAGGCCGCTACCATATCCACCAGAGAAGTGTTCAAGACTGCTCGTGCTTTATGTTCTCCTAGCTGTAAGAATCTTCGCATTCTCCCCAATACTTCTGCAAACATCTTAGATTTTTCTTTGATAAAATCACTTCCAGCTTCAACCCTCCTGACATTCCAGAAAATCTATCGGCAGACGCTCTAGCCAACCCCAACATCTGTTGTGCTCCTGTTGCTGTGCTTCCTCAATTCCTGGTCCTCACTTCTGACTCTTCAACAGTTCTAATTCCTAGTGTCCAGTCTGGATCGTCCTTGATCCCTGTTCCCCCTTCAATCGCGATGTACATAGCATCCATGATTTTTCCTAACCTTACAGATCTCTTTAATTCATCTCCCACAGTTCTCCTTGTTTGGAAATCTGCCCTCGAAGTCCCTCTTGCATGGCAGAAACCAGTATTCCGTCTAACTGCTGGCCCATCTCTACTGCTGGCCCCTTCTGAGCTATTAGAAAATCATATAAATTCTCATCTCTCTGCTTTTCTTGAGGCTCATTCAGTTCTGGATACCTCACAATCTGGTTTTCGGCTCCATCACAATACAGAAACAGTTCTCCTGGCAGAGACCGACTTATCTCCACATTATCTTGGATCAGGGCGACAGATCTGCTCTGATCCATTAAGACCTGTCTGCCTGTTTGCTCAGCCCTTGCTTGCTCATTGCCTTCAGCATATCTGAATCCACGGCTCATCTTTCATGTCCAATCACACGCTGAAAGTCTACCCTTTACCATTCTTATTTCAAAACTTTCTTGTTGTGTTTCTCAGGGCTGATCGCTGAGCCCCACTGTATTTACCATTTATGTCTTCCCTCTGGCTCTCGTAATCAAGTCTTTTGATCTCCAACTCACATTCTATGCTGATGAAATTCAGATCCTTCTCAAACTGGAGTAACATTCCACTATCTAGCAGCAATTTTAGATAGTACTCTTCCAGCTGGCAACCGAAGAGAGACGAACTGGATCAAATTTAACTCGAAGAGAGCTGAAGTTCTTAATGGCTGTACTCACTCCATTTGTTCATCCAACTGGTGGCCATCCGAGTTAGGCTACACTCCCTCACCATCATCCTGCTCTTACTCCCCAACAACATAAAGAAAACGGTTGTGTAGGCATCATTTCCCATCTCGACTACAACAACTCTCTCTTCCTTGCACTTCCTCAGAGTCATATCTCTTAACTGCAAATGGTACCGAACTTTGCTGCCTGTTTTATTTTTAACGTTTCTCACTATTTTTACTTCTCCGCTTCTGACTAGTCTTCACTGGCTACCCATAGAAGAATGAGTTCTCTTCAAAGCACTTGATGGCTCTGGTTCCCGTTATCTTCAAGACAGAATACTCCAGTATCGTCCTACCTGTCCACTTCTATCTGTATCTTCACATCTTTTGGTGGTTCCTAGGATTTGTCGCTGTAGATAAATATTGGAATTCTCTCACCTTAACGTTTACATTCAAAATAAGCACCTTGTCTTTTGCAAATCTCCAAAGACGTTTCTATTTGCACTGTAATTTCTCTGTCAGCATGTTTCCTCTGCCACGATTATCGCTAGGACACCACTCGGGGAAACTGCATGCTCTACAAGTCTCTTTCCTCATTTTTCTAGTGTGTTTATTCTGTAGCATATTTTGTGGTTGCTGCATGCTCGTTGCCGTAAATGTAGATGGAGTGTGTTGGCCCGGCCACTGAAGCAGATTAACGCAGACCTTTATTGCAACAAGCATTGGCTTTGCCAATGTCTTACCTTTGGTATCTATTGGCTTTGCCAATGGTTTAAGCAATGTGCGATTGTATATACATTGAATATTTTAGGCAGTTAAAGATTATGAATTTGTTAACATTTGTAAACTCTCTTTGCTTTAGTGAAATTTTGTATTGTAATTGTCTTTACCCAAGTACTGGCAAAACCTAAAAGGCGGAGATGTTGCTTTTTCCAATCTTTATTTGGTACATGTGAGCTGAGTAGCATTTAGGATTCTGTGAGTTCTGGTTGTGGGACAGGATTGAGAGCTCTGGAGTTGACACTGAAGACAATGTGAGTCAGTGGGCCAAGTGTTCAGATTAATGTGACACCGCAAGCTGTGATAGTAGGTCCCTGGGTTCTTGGTGCTGCTGCGCACCTTTAGAAGTGGAGCTTCTTGGTTCTCAAAGTAGTTTGTGGCTGAAAGTGTTTTAGGTCCCACGTTTTGGATTTGTGCTGTCTAGGCACCTTTAGCACCACTTCCAAAGGTCCAGGACCAAAGGGGTACCACCTGGAGGTTCAGAACTCACTCAGGGTGGGTGCAGGTGTGGTTCAAGATGGTTGAAGCCCTTTCTGTACCTAAAGCTCTGCTCAGGAGGCCAGCCAAATAGGCCTTGGAGTTACTTTGTTGGTCCTGGGTTCAAGCAGAAAGCAGGTCTCAAGCAGCAGGACAGTCCTCCGAGAGACCTCCGCAGGTCCAGAAGTGAACTGAACAGTGGGTTTGAGGGTCCTAATTTTATGTCTGGTGTCAGCCTTGAAGTGGAAGACACATCTAGAGTTTCCCCCCACAGATGGTGTTGGAATTTCCTCCCCCCCCCCCCCCCCGGATGTCTCATCCAGGGTGCTCTCTATTCGAGCGCCGATGTCCTATTGCTGACTCGTTCTGTGGGACTGGCCCATGCATAATGTTCCCTCGCAAAAGGCCTCTGCCTGGGATCTACTGGTGGCTGACTCATGCTGGATGCTCTTTATTCTAGCGCCAATCCCCGGTGCTGACTCATTCTATGGGACCGGCCCGTGCCTGAGGCACCCCTGCTAAGGGCCGCTGCCTGGGATCTACTGGTGGCTGACTTCAGAGATTGGGCTCTGTTCTGTCCCGTCTCTGGGCCCTCCTCACCTCTGGTTGCTTCAAGCCAGAGAGTGCCTATTACGGCACTACCGGCTGCCAAGGACTGCTTCCCTGAATACACTGGTGGCTGACTCAGGGGGCTGCTTTTCTGTTCTTTCTTTGGCCCCCTCCCCATCTCTGGCCCCCCCGAGCTGAAGCGCACCAGTTATGGCACGCATGGAGGCTTCAGTGTAGGAGCACGCCCGCGCTGTTGATCTCGTAGGGCGAGACGCAGCTCTTTGCTTTGATGGTCATGATTATCTATTATATATTTAGTAAAAGGGCTCTGCTTGTGCCGTCTCTCTGTTTAGTTTGTTTGAAAGTGCCTCTCCTATTCATGAGCGGCTCTCCCTCTGACTGGAGCCCTCCTCTTCTGTATTGATAACTATCCTATTCTGTTGCCTAAACACCATTTTGGAGGTTTTTCCTCTCTACATTTACTGACATGATCACTTCCTCAAGATGGTGGTTGGAGCTCAACTGCTGACATGGACATAGGACTTGTAGGATGTTTCCACAGACAGTAAAGAAGGACTCTGTGCCTAACCTATTTATTTGATTGAATGAAATGAAGGACTCCTGCTCCTCATTGCCACTGGAATGGCCATCTTTAAAGGGCTCTTGGGCTGTTCCAGTCACCTGTTTTTATGATAGAAAATTTGAATGATCAGGGTATTGCAATGACTCTGTATTGATCCCTCTGTAGATTGACTCACCTTGAGTACATGGATTATTTTGCATTTTATTTTCCCTACAAACACGTCACCCCCACTGCCAGCACTGTATATATAAAAAAAATTAATCTGAGGAATAACCAAGAAATCTCAAGTCGTGCTCAACAAAACATATGAGCGATTAGAATAGAGGAAACTAATTGAGACAGGATTTTAAGTTGCTCACCAGAACCAAACCAATCAAATGTATTTTTGTTTGTATGCACTTCCAGGGGAATCTGTGGAGGACAACCGACAGTTCCGGAAAGAAGGTGATCTTGAAATGTGAAAACCAATATGACCCTTAAAGTGATATACTAATTTCAGAATGACAGAAGTAGCTATAAAGGCACGAACAGATATCGTGAATACATGGCTGTACCTTAACGATATAATAATATGCCAATTGGTATAATTTTATAGAAATCCAATCCAACAGGAGAACGGCAAAGCAACGTAAGACGGAATCTACAAGCATAGGAATGGCAATGAGTGGTCAATTAGTGCCTTAGGATCACAATTAGATGTGGATCTTTTATCAGAACAGATACAAGTATGGCTAAGAAATACCTTTGAGTATCGATGACTAACACGAAAGTGGAAAACTAGGAGAAAATCGTTCCTCTATCAAAGATGGACAATCGATGTTAAAACATCGACTGTCCATCTTTGACAGAGGAACGATACACATCAAAGTTATTTCTACTACCACTGTTTGCAGAAGAACAGTTCTCCCTGGCGACACAAGACGTACATTTGGTAGGCTTTTCAACTGAGTTGACAGAGGTCGATTGCCTCCCGCTCAAAAATGAAATCTCGATTGACGAAGTTAAAATGGCTTTATGCAATCTGTCGAGTGGAAAGGCTACTGGCCAGGACGGCTTCCTGTCCTCCATCTATAAGGCTTTTATACACATCCTTGCCGGGCCACTCACAGATATCCTCCCAATTGGGGTGGTCACCAATATGATGCTGGAATCCCATTTGATACTTTCATTAAAACCCTGGAAGGATCAGAAGGCATGCTCTGCATACTGACCCATTGAGCTCTTGAACATGGATATGAAAATCTTCACTTTCTTGTTGGTCTCCCACCTACATACGAATTAAGCCAGACTAATGTCTCTGCAACAATCTTTCTATAAGGGATCACCACAGAATGGACAACATCAGACTGGTAACCTCTTGATGGAGAACACCGAAAGAACCCGAACTCGACTTGTGCTTCTCTTGCTGGATGCGGAGAATTCCTTTAATTGGGTGGAATGGAAGTACAGCATCAAGGTCTTCAACCAGCCTTCTCTAGGCCCCTGCATGAAAAGACTGATTCTGGCAAATTTCCATAAATAATCACATGAATCGGAGTTAATGGCAAATCCTCCCCCCAGATCCCCATCACTGGGGACACTAGACAGGGCTGTCCCCTCTCCCCGCTGTTTTTTGCACTCACAATGGAACCTTCATACAAAAAATTCCGACAATCCAACTCTGCAGGGGTTACACAATTGAGCGCATGTGCGTTTAAATCAGCAGTGTATACCGATGATGTCTTATTATTTTTCACTGAACTCAAGACCTTGCTTTGAGAGAGTAGTTGGCACTTTTCAGGAAGCTTCTGGTTTCCTAATAAATGACAAAAAAATCTTGCGGCATGGATATAGCAGCTAACATCGAATTTGCCCAAGCTGTATTGACCCAACATGGCTTTGCCTGAACACAGGAGTCGGTAAGCTATTTAGGCATTAATTTACCACATTCCACAGCAGATCTCTTTCAGTGTAACATCCCGCCCCTTCTGCGAGTGTTATACAAAAATCTTTATCCTTCAGGCAAACTTGAGATCTCATAGTTGGGAAGGTTCACATCCGTGAAGATGAATTTCCTCCCTGGAACAGATTTTTCTGCTGTGCTTCCCAAAACTTATTCTTCATCGGATTCAGTCTAAGCTCTTCTTTTCTCTTTGAAAGGCCCAGTCTCTTTGGGTGATGAGAACCACTTTATATAGGCAGATGACAGAGGGAGGACTGGGTTTCCCTAACATACAGGTGGCCCAACACTGCCCTGATTGGACTGGAACCATCACCCCAACGGCAAAGGCTGGGTGCAAGTAGAGCAATACTTTTCTCAAATACCACTGTACATCCTTCTCTGGCTCCTTCCAAGGGCCCTCTTGTGGGGGGGACTCCCATCCTCCTTACAACACAGATACTCGTAGATCACTGGCATCGCATCACACACACAAAGGATTCTACATCATACGGCTCACCTCAATCATACACAACCCAGATTTCCCACCAGGACTCCTGGACCACCATTTTGGTCAATTGAATGGCGTAAGTGCAGAAAGGGTGGCGATTTGTACGAACTGATGACTTCAAAATCACTCAACTTCTCCACTGGGCGGCCTCTGGATCTGTGAGGGACAAAGTAGTTCAGGAGAAAACCTCACTGGAGACTCTGTTCACAAACAGGGTACTCACCTGGTTGCAACTGGCAATAGCAGACCCTTGCTCCAAAACAAAACAGTTACATCCGCAGATGGGAGGGATCCTAGGCAGAGAGATACCTGAAGATACATAGAATACAATCTGGCGGAGAGCCACCACATCCTCTATATGCACAACACATAAAGAAAATGCCTACAAGGTTCATACTAGGTGGTACCTCTCCCAAATGTGACTCCAAACGATGTTCGATAGCCCCGAGACTTGCTGGAAGAACTACGGCGAGAGGGGCACCTTTTTCCACATGTGGTGGTCCTGCACCCAGGTCCATACTTATTGGTCCACCATTATTTCTCACATTAGAGCAATGATGGGGATTACTCTCCTGCTATGTCCACTCATACTGTTGATCGGTTGCCCTGGAGAGACCAGTGTCTATCCACTGACTACCCCTTGTGGCACACTCATCACCCACCTGCTGGTGGTGGCCTGAATGTCCCTCGCACAGTTTTGGAAACAGCCTACTACTCCGCCCCTATCTGTGTGGTGGGGCAAGGTGTGGTCCATTTACGCATTAGAGAGATTGACTGCATTGATAAGAGACTGGATGGACAAATTTGAGGCCACCGGGCTCCATTTTTGAACTTTCATGAAGCTCAACAGACTATTGACAACTGACACTGGTCAAATAACGGATTGTTTCGCAAAGCTGACCTCCACATTATGGAGTTCAGCTCCAGCACCACCTCCAAGATAGACAAGTCTACCTGATGACTATGCTACACTCTTTTCCATCAATAGCTTACTTTATTGTTGGAGACATAACGTACAAAATAAGCTGATGGAAATATTAAATGATGAAGTTTGTTGAACATTGTTACTGTGTTTTGAGTAAAATTCTAAATAAAGTGGTTAAAAAAGAAATGGAAAGAAAAGAGGAGAGGAGAGAGATAATCATACATTTGGTAGGGAAGAATGGGAGTGTGTAAAGCACAGAATAGAAGAGACTCCACAAAGGAGCGTCAACTTTGGACACCTTTTCTGTCACTATAGTTTTATGATATTTAAAAACTGTGAAAAAGGCACTAAGATAATCAGACATATTCCATATTAGATGTTATTATACAAAACAATGATATATAGTGTCATAAAACACTCTTTAAACACTGCATCCCTACAATATCTTCTTGCACAGCGCCTGTTCTCTTGCACTATAAAATAACCTGACCTCATTGCTCTGGCTCAATATGATACAAGAACCTAATTTGCTCTAATAAAATCAATTGGGGAGAGGTGTTAGAAATGGACCTAGAGTGTGTATTCCCACCTTCTCAAACGGGGAACGGGTACAATGGGCAGAGACACGAACAATGCCCTGGTCCTATGTTATGTTAAAAAACATTTATAAAGCGCACGTTCACCAACGGTTTCTTGGCGCTTCCTACCGCCTGACTTGCCCCTCATTTGCATCCCTGGCTAATAAAACAGAGACCCTAACCTATCCTGGGTCTTTCTGATGACAATGTGTCCTGCTAAGGGCACTTCACAGGAAGGTGGTGTACACTAGTGGAAACACTACCCTCTTGCTAGCACCAGGCTCAGAATTCACAAACTGAATATAAAGCAGTCCACCCTCCCAGCCAATATAATGCCTTCCAATCGCTCCTTTGCTGACCTGTTTTTGGGATTCTTTTCGGAGCCCCGTGAGTGTAGGGCACTCAACTTGTGCCTCGCAGAATTCTTTCTGGGTAGGACCTGCAGTTAACAATCCTTGCAGCTCTGGCAGAGACACAGACGCTAACACCTGGTGCGCCTCGAGTGTCCTACCCTCCACTCCATATGGAGGAGGGGCGATGGACACCACAGTCAGTGCCTTATCAGTCTACCCTGATCCACTTATGGTATGCAGCTTTGTAGAGGCCCTTATCACCCGGGAGGGTTTCCTGGCACTGACTACCATGTTCAGGAGTAGACAAGTCTTGAATAGTCCCAGTCTCGGCCTCAGACTAAAATACAGCTTGTGCTCTGGCTAACACTGGTATGTGGTCCAAGCCATGTAGGCTTCTCGTCCTGGTACTAAACCAGAAGATCGTTGCCCAGGAGAAATCCAGCAACTTGCGCTCTCCCCCCCCCCCCCCCCGCCCCACATTGGCTGAATAGCCATTGATTTCTACCTCATCTCAGGTAATCCGGTTTTTCTTGTCCTCTCCACTGGCTACAAAACCAATACCATTAGCACAAAGAATCTCTTTGGGTTTGAAATACTTCCTTGTCTTGTAAGCTTCTGTATCTCTCAGAGTAGGAACCTTCTTGCCATCTATACTCGCTTCTATCAAACCCCGTAGTGTTTGGGTGTATGTACTTTAAGGCATCTGGGTCCCTTCTCCCAAATTTCTTTTACCACTAGGCTGAGTGCAACAGGGTCATCCTAGGTCTCTTCACCCACTGTCAGCACACTTGCCATAATAGATTCAACTGGTACAGGATCTTTTATCTATCCTTGTGACATCTATTAACAAGTAATCCTTTTGTGCCATCTCTCTTGTTGTGTTGTTCTTGACTTAATAACCAATTCTCTTTCTATTGTGTCCTCACTTTGAACCTTGGAAATTGCCTCAGTCCTTGTCCTCCAGTTTGGAACCATACTGTTGCGGGTTCCCCTCTCTCTCCCTGGTCTACAAACATGGTGCTCCAGCCCTTTGTAATCCCTGTTAGCTACCCACGTATCAGCTAACAATGCAGCTTTGTCTGGATCCTCTTCTGTCAGATCTGACGGATATTGCCTAAGTGATGTAGAGCACTTCTCCCTGAATCTCTCGGTTTCCATTAACTGTCCCCCACTCATTCCAATAATGCAACTGTCAGGATTTAATTGTGGGGCATACAGACAAAGAGGAACAAGTGCTAGATTGTTCGATTCTGTATGAGAAATATATGAAAAACAGGGTAGGACTGAAAACTGTGGAGCTCCAGCTGCTGGCTCACACAAAGAAAGTGTGTCAAGTACAGGCTGTTTCGAGTTAGGGAAAGTAGAGCTAGTGCAGTACTTTCTGGTTCGTACAAAAAGACGACGCACTAGCAAGAAGGTACCGGGCAAACCATTCCAAAATAACTTGTCCCTTCACATACATGTGCCTAAGCTCTTTAAGAAACTTGGCAGGTACTCCGGTAGAGTTTGAAGTGGAATCGCGTTTCCCAGATGTAGCGGTCTCTGTTGCAATTCGGAGCTTTTCTACTCTCCCTCCAATTTCTCTCCCCTTCTTTTCCCTGCTCATGTTTCCTTTTTAGGTCTCGCCTAGCGACGCAGCGCGAAAGCGCTGTCGCTAGCGAGATCTATTGTTACCAACTTGCTTCGGAAGGGAGACCGGAGATGTGCACGCGCAGGACAGACTGCAAATGTGAATGCGCCCATGAACACGCATGTACAGACACGCGATGTGCACATCTCCTGTCCCCCTTCCGTCCTCGCAAGCCTCATGCAATATCACTTTCTTTTTTTTAATGCGCACGCGAGCTCCAAGCGCGGCGCACTTTACACGCACAGCATGCCTCACCCCACTTACCTTCTCTTGTGGGGACTCTGCTTCTCCTGCTCACAGGACAGCAGATGTGCACGCGTACGGCTGGGCTCCCTTCCTGTCCCTGCGCACGCTTCACTGCGTGCACTAATTACAGGACATATGCTAGAGGCAGCCGCAGGGCAAGGACGGCACACGGGCGCAGTGGCAGCCAGGCCAGCTCTGGGGTGCCACTACTTCGCCTGCCTTCCACACTCTGCCGAGCCAGGCGCACTATGCCTCTGGGCTGCTTCCCTCTTGCTGATGATACCGGACGGCTCTGTGAGTTTTTCCCCCTGCATTACTCATAAGGAGTACAACTTGCCTCGCTGTAGTCGGCTTGCACTTGCTTGGAGGTCAGCTGCCCCTCTTTCCTCGATTGGCTTTGCTGCTCTGAGACTTGCTTCCTCGTCCTGCTGTCTTTTGCGGCTCACCCTCTACTCCCCTCACTACACTGACCTTCGTTTTACAATTCTGGTGGTATTTCCTGTTGGGGTGAAGGAACTGCTTCCTTGCACTGGGCAGGCCGCTTCTGCCGCCTTGGACAGTAGCACAATGGCACACTCTCCCCACCACCACACATTTCCTGAACACTGTCTGGCTCGACAGAAGCGTCAGAGGAACAATGCTTAACAAGCATTTGCAATGCAATAGGTCTCGCTTTGCGAGAGATTAAGCTATTGGCATTCTAAATGACAATGCCTTTTATTTATGTTTTGAAAACCAACACGTAAATAAAAGGCATTGCCATTTTCAATGCCAATAGCTCAAACTCTCACAACTGCGAGACCTATTGCATTGCAAATGCTTGTTCCTCTTCTCATAGTCCGTTCTTGTCCCTTCTCCTTTCCTCCTGTTTCTGCAAAGCTCATCTCATCTTTTCCTTCCCAAACTCCCTGGACTTCTCTTCCACAATCTTCTGAAGAGTCCACTGCAAATTCAGGGTCTAAACTACACTTTTTTGATTGCTTGTTAGAGCTAGTAGTAAAATACAATAATAAATATGAAGTACAATGCATACTTCATTATCAAATAGGAGAAAGGAGTACAAACAGGCATAAAGTGTCCACAAGGAGAAAGATTGTGTTGCTATGCAGTTACAGCCATCTTTCCTGTATCCTGGAAGAAAAACTAACACTTAAAAATAACACTGTCCCAATGCCCCCCCCGACTTTGTATGTATTCAAAAGACTAGGATACATGAAATTCATATGTGGAATAAGATGTGCCTGTGTAAGGGGGTCTAGTGTAAGATGTACCTTCTAAGGCAAATAGGATAAAATCCCATGAGTCCTGGGTTGAGTCTTTATTATGCCTCCAGTGTAAGGCCACAGATATGGATAACTCTGCTCATGACAATTTCCAGTCATCCTTGATCGAGTTGCACATTTCTGGCGCCTTCTTGGCTTTCCAATTCATTGCTATATTATGCTTAGCAATAATCAAAGCTGGGTTGATGAACCTATACAACTGTTTCTGTTTTTTTGTTGTTGTTCTGTGAATCAGGCCCAACAGACACTGCTGGGGTTAAAGTGACATGTCCAAGTTTATTTCTTTGATAATGTTCACTCTATCCCCCATTATTCCTGCATATGACAACACTCCCAGACCAAGTGATAAAACCGGGCTTCAGCCTCCCTACATCTGGGCAGGAATCAAGCACACCTGGATACATCTTGGAGATTCTGTGAGGAGATAGATAAGTGAGGTGTATATAATTGTTTTAAGTGAATTTAAACCTCGCGTTTCTGGTGACCGTCCTAGCATATTTCAAAATCTTAACCGAGTTATCATCAGACACCGCCTCACAACGGATTCTTCCCAGGGCTTTGGCTAGACTTGAACCACTCAAGGGAGTAACTGCTGTAGTCCGTGATAGTTGCACCCTAAAAAATGGTTTCTGTGACTGTCTTGGGGAAACATTGGAAAGCAAATTTGGGGATACCCAAAGGATATGCCTGGGGAAAGCCTGCGCAAAGGGGCTTAGAGAGTTGGATACCACAGTACTCCCTATTTCAGTTTCTTTCTGGATACACTCCCTAGAGTCCATCATAGTTTCTTCTCTCCCCATCAGTTTCTCCATCTGGTCTCCAAGGCAACTCACAAGCATCTCCCTATTTTTAGGTCGAGCGTAACAGCGCTTGCGCTGTTGCTTAGCGACCTTTTGTAGATGGTTTGTGAAGTGAAAATTCCACCCACTGGTTGCCCTTTCTTTTTATTTGTGTTTGCCACCGTCCTTCAAAAACCCTTGCTTGCTACTGGGCAATTGCTTCTCTTTTCCCTCCTTTCTGTTTCCGCTTTGCAGCTGCGGACCACCGACTAAATACTATCTCCCTACACTATCAGTGTTTAAGTATTCCTCTGAGGACTACTTTTTAGGTCTCGCCTAGGCAGCACGCATGCGCTGACCTTTAGAAATTGGTCAGCTCTTTTCAAGCACTTGTGCTTGTATCCACCTTGCGGGAGCGAGCAGCGGCGCTCAGGGGCCATCTGTTTTCAATTAGCGTGGCCGCGCACGCTTGCTCCTCCACTGCCTGTCTCACCCTCGCTCTCCCTTGTCAACTTGTTGATCTCTGCCAATTACTGTGCTTCCAATTCATTTCCGGACTTCTTATTCTGAACTCCGCCCTCTTTCCCCACACTGATATGTTGTTGCTGCTGAATAATGTACATTTACAAGCAATGAATCTGTTTCTCTTCACAATTCATATCTTCCCCGAGATGGTTTTAGTTACTCAGAAGGGAAGGCATCTGCGTTTCAAAACACCCAGACATTTGAGGTTGTTTGCGCAGCCAGAAATGCAGTTCCTGGCGGAAAACGCAGACCGCCTTTCCTGATTCTGCCCACTGTCCTTTCAGGATGGCTTTTCATTAGAACACGTCACCCTTCTTTGCATGTAAAAATCACGGGCTGGGCTTCTGTGCACGTGAAAAAGCGTTTACCGTTGAAAGTGCATTTAAACGTTCTATTTCTTAAAGTTTTTTTTTCCATACGAAGGATGAGAGCTGCCTCGTGCTTTTCAAGCTACTGATTCTGGTTATAAATGCAACAGGGTAAAGGTAATTTCCGTTAATTAAAAAGGCATGTGGGTGTCCTCCGCATTCATTCAGGTGGCTACTAGGCGCCCACTGGCCAATAAACCCTTTCTCATGGCACAGGCGTTTCGAAGACTTCGTCGTGGCCTCAAGAGGTTCCCCCTTTCACACAGTCACAAAATGCACCCCACGGTGTCTCGTTGACCCCACTCAGTTGTCCTTTTCCCACCCCACAACCATTCAAACAACCCCTCCTACTCTCCACGATCTTCAGACTCACCACCCTACCCCTCTATCATCTTCACCCAGCCACCAACCCTCACTAATATCTTGCCGCATTCCAGGTCCCAACCCAACACCCTCCCACCAGCGCCACATTCACCAACCCAACCACCATCCTGCAAACATCCAGCTCTACACCATCCAAGATGCAAATGTCATTCTGCACCAGCTTCATCCGTGCTTCAAACTCAGCTGCCACCCTGAATTATCCATGCTATCATCCCCACTCCAAGCCATCAACTCTCACAAACACCTTGCTATAAATTGTGCCTGTTATTAAAGCATGTGTAAATGAATGTGTGCCGGGACAGCGCCGAGCATTGATGCGAAGTTAGGCTACAGTGTCCAACTAGGTATGATTGGTTGTGGTGGATAATTAAAGCACATTATATTGCAATGACAACGTTTGTAAAAAGAATAAATAAATGGAATTAGACCACACATGCAGAATAATTAATTGTATGTGTAGAAAGGAACATAAGACATTGGCAGTAATCATGAAACAAGCATTGGCATAGCCAATAGGTCTCGCTTTTAGGACCTTATAAGTATTTAGTTATGCAGCACAATATCCTTGGTGCAACAACATCAACTGTTGCATGGCTAAACACTTATAAGGTCCCAAAGGCGAGACCTATTGGCTATGCCAATGCTCGTTTTTGTTGGGTCAAGTTACTATCTAGACAACGTGCACCACGCTTCGTACTTTCAATATAGGGGCATACGTTATTTTTTTAAGAGCACTGGGCTTTTCACACGCGCTACTGTCTAATTGTTATTTTGCGCTGGGCTTTTTAAAACACTACTTTTTCTGCCTGTGCTACCGATCTTGCTAGTCCTCGGATTAGCTGGTCATCTGGCAAATGATCCAGATATCCGAGCACACACAGAAAAGGATTTAGGGCCGGCAGTAAGTGTTGCGGGAACTTCGGAGATGTCAGGCTGCGGGGGACGGGTCCCAGGTAATGCGATGCAACACAGAACATTTGCCAAGTTTCAAACATGGCCACAGGGCTATTAATTAACAGCATCACCCGACTATGGATGAAGTTTGCGTGGTCCGTTTACTATGTTTAGGGCACTGCTCACACGGCTTATGTTAGTCACTGCCATGGCAGCCCTTAGCTGGACTGCGGAATCCCTGCTCACCGGGCAGCGATCACTGCCCTGCTGGAAGCAGCACATTCCCGTGCCGCTGAAGCGGAGGGACTGGCACGGAAAGCGTGAAATGATGGCATTTTTAAATAGTGTGTATTGGAGAGACGGGCCTATGTAAGGAGAAGCCGGCTCAGCAAACTGAGCCACAACACTCCTCTCGCCCGTAACCATTAGAACCTTTGTGCGGCTCTTTTAGTCACCGACAGACTGTTTTGCAGACGCTAATTAATGCAAGCTTCCCTCGTCAATCCTGCTTCTTGTTATGCATACAGCCCTAGATTCTTTTTCGTTCCACACATCTTAAACCACAACCTTTAAAGTAAAAATAAATATTATTAAAAAAAGGGTTGAACAAATAAAGTAGCTTAGTTGAAGTAATGTCTACGGCCCACGTAATAGCCTAAATTAGCTCAGTGATCTTTAAATCACACTTCAGTTGAGTTGGCCTCCACCTGCGTTCAACAGTATTGATTCAAATGATCGCGGGATACCCGAGCAGTGCGTTTTAAACCATAAAGTGAGTTGTGAGCAGCAGAGGGCTTTTAAACTAAAACCAAACATAGGTGCCAAGCTTTCAATTTAATTATGCCTGACATTTCTGTATATACAATTTTAGATCATAAGCATGCTTGCAAAAACTGTCTAGGTCGAAATTTGTTTAAAAAAAATAAGACAATTTTGCATACCGCCAAAAGACAGACGTTACCAAGATGGACTGATAACATGCGACCTGTCTGGCAGGCTGCTTGCAAACTATCAAGGAATCATTTTATCACAGCCTGCCCTCCCCGTTTGGCACACTCCACTAAAATATTCCACACATATAGAAAGCAGCGTACGCTGCTCGGCGCCAGTAATTCTAACATAACCATATAATGTCAGTCTCCCCGGCCATCAAATACAGATTGAGGCGCACGGCTAAAAGAGAAAACAAACTTGCTATTTAGGATTGTTTAAAGATCTTTTAATTCACCCTGGGCAGGTGACGTATTCCAGTTCAGGTGCTTCAAACCAAGAATCTACGCGCATTAAAGTATAAGGCCAGTGATACTTCTGAGAGGTCAAAGGGCAGGGCACAAGATTGATGCAGAAAGCAATTCTGATGAACTCTTGTGGCACTGACCTTATAAGACAGCTGCTGGGATTTCAAACACTGTCACTGTAAGTTATAGACATGAACAAGAGCATGCCACAGGCAAGCTTCCATTGCAGTGTGTCCTAAACATGAGGCAAGCCAATTAGCAGGGACACCTACAGAAATATGCATTTAATATGGGTGAAAAAATAAATTCCAGTCTGATCAAGAATGTTGCAAGAGATATTTTGCTTCCAGGTCACAACTAAAGTCAAACCGCAGCAAGGCAGAGACCTACATTAACCTATGACATCCCAGGAGTCACACGCTGAAGTACTGTAGACATCAGCACAAGTGCTAATCACCCACAAATGAATGAATGCTGAAGATTTGGAGTTCGGTTATGCTTTTGAAACTGACCGTTTATCTTATTTCGCATATATTTGATTCTATTTTATTTCGCCAACTTTTCAAGGATCTCTATTTGCCACATGCCGAAACCACCACCAGCCCTCCCTCCCTGTTATCCGGTTCAATAGGTATTATATTAGAAAAGGACTTCAACATTGCTTTTTAATAACCCCTTATGTCCAAAGGGGGGAATTCTCCCAAAGCAGATAGAAAGCAGGCTTTATCGCCATTTTTAAAATACAGCGCTTCACTCGTTCATTGCTCAGTGTGTCTCTCATTCGTCATGTATCATATGACTCTTGTATAGCTCATACTTTGAACTGAGTTGCCTCCAGCTGCCTAGGTTCAGGTTGCAGGTGGGGGTTTATGACGGCGCACAGTTAACAGCTATAAAGTTGGTGCTGAAGGCTGTATGATTTTCTCACTGCGTCTGTCAGTAGGACATAAAATCTTGCAAACCACATGCACATCCAGTCCTTGGCTTCTCTACTGAGTTATAGTCGCATATCTGGCATAGGATCCTAACCATAACATGGCTCAAAGACATTGCCTTTGGCAAAACCAATAGTTCTCGCAGTTGCTGAGATCTATTGGCTATGCCTCCTAACAGACCTGCCCCTTAGGTGCAGCTGCTAATGTGTGGCTTGCCACAGAATTTGTTTATAACCACATAATACCACAAAATTCAACAGCACACCACATAACTACACTGCATTACATACCTATCCACAACACAAAATACAATTCCACATAACACTCCATCACACACAATCCAACTCCACATAATTCCAATACCACATATTTACTATCCACATAATTCCACTCAATACCACATATTTACTATCCACATAATTCCACAGCACACCATGCGACATAATTCCACTACCCAAATCCACGCCACACAATTACACAACTAACTAATCATACCCAACCCACACAATTCCACTACACACCACATACATAGAGTTCATAAAACATAGGTAAAAGACATTGCCATTTGTAATGCCAATAGCTCTAATAAACAAATGCGAGACCTATTGCATTTTCAATGCTTGTTATTTTTGGGAGCCCTCCATCCTCTATATCAAGCTTCTCCAACGAGTAGCACTCAAGCTACCTTTAAGTAGCTCTCCTGTGTGCAGGCCAGCCTACTAAATTAGAAGCTTGTGCTTTGCAGAATATATGTATATCAAAACTGAAAAGTGTGTACACAAGACGTAAAGGTGTGCATTTTAAAAACTCATAACTTTAGGTTTGGAAAAAACAGCTGAATTTCCAAAATATTAAAATCTGAGAATTGAGTGGTAGATTATGTGGCATTGGAGACACTTATTACTAATATTATTTCCTTGCTAACAGGGGCATTGCAGCTATGGGTTTTATGATCTACTCATATATAAGCATTTCAAAGTGACTAAGACTTTTATACGTTACGGCTGGCAACCCTGTCTGATGCACGAAGGGGATCACTCCTGGTAAACTTGCATAGTGGCCAATAACGTAATCTTTTCTGATGTAGTCATGATTACAACACTAATATTATTGGTAGCAAGGGATGATTTTCAGTGACTGTAAAAGCCTCTTATTACAGAAAAGGTTGGAAACTCCCTGCTCTAAAGAAACATGGATCCCTCAACTGATATGGACAGGGTGTCAAGATCTACCACCACTAATTATTAATCTTCCACATCAATGTGCAGGTTCTGTATACAAGCTGGACTTATTACACCAGTGCTGCAAGTGACTTTTGTCGGAACCCACATCCCTTGCAGCCAAGTGTTAAAAACTTTTGGGGTAGCCATGGGGCAATCAGGGGCTATTGGACCTCAACCATGGGGTTTGAGATAGTTTGCCGACGATGTCTTGGGGGTGCGTTCTACAATGGCTATTTAAGTATAACCTCTTCAGCCTTTGCCTTCCAGTAATAGTATTGGCGAACAGTCAGAGGCTGGTCAGGGATGTAGTGTGGGGGGTGTTAGAGCTCACCACTCAACAAACATCTATCCATATAATAAAGCACTGACTAACTGGGTATTTGACATGTCCAAAAAAGAAGTACATTTATTATACACGAGGACTAAGTACTACACACATACAACAACCTCCATTTGGTAGCACTCAAAACAGGACTGGCATTCAGCTGTGGGTTTCAAGCGAAACATGACTCAGTAACACTCCCAGTGCATTCTGGGCAATGTTGTCCATTTTTTTTGTTGCAAAGATGCACTTCTTTCAGTGAAATAGCACACTATATCATATCTGTGTGGTCAATGTGTGTGCGATGACTTGTCTCACGTTTTGGGGTAATGCGCTCTACAAATAACGGATAAAATCCTTAGCACTATGGTCAAATTTGTTTTACTGTTCGAAAGCCATGGATGGAAGGCAAAAGCATATAAAAGCTTATGTCGTGCGCTGTAAATAATTTGACAGCTGAATCACAATTACAATGGACATTCGTCACCAATGCTCTGTGTGATCAGCAGTGAGACCAAGGATGGGATGAATGTGTATTCTGAACAATTTATGGACCACTGGCAGGCACTGTGAGAAACTCACTTGACTTCAAGCCTCAACTCCAGAGCTCTCAAACATAATTATTAACATTCACCCTTACCATGACTCAAACACCTACAGGCGATCCAGTTCACAGTGCGAGCTATTAAAGAGAAATGCACTTCGTATAAAGAAAACTACAGAAACATGAAACAAGCAAATAACCTTAGGAAAGTAAATTAAGTAAAACACGTGAAATGTAACCAGAAGGTATCTTCTCACATGGGTTGGCTTAACGGTTTGTACAACCATTGTTCAGAAATTGATCAATGTATTTCCCTGTTAAGTTAAGGACATAATAAAAGGTCTGTTAAGGACCCATTTCAACATTAGCCTTTAACTACTTCCGTGGCTTGGACCCGCCCCATTTAAAGCCCGGTCTACATAAAAGAAGCATTGGCATAGCCAATAGGTCTCGCCTTTAATCCTCCCTGCACAGTCCCACATACAGAGCCATGCCATTAATACAATCCTAATTCCTGAGATGAATGTACAGGACCTAATGTTATGAAAATTGTACTCTTAGAGCACTTTTATGTGACATATTGAGTTCATGGCTACTTATGTCTTTTTTGTTTACACTGAAGTGTGATCGGACATCAGATACACCAAGCTGGCACATTACCAAGTCCCACATGCTACAACAGTAGCGCTCTATTATTTTGTGTGACCCAAGCATGATGTACCTCAATGTGCCCTGCCCTATCCTCAAAAAGGCTCAGATTTTCCACACTCAAACTGCTCACTAGCTAACTGATATGACCAAGTTCGCATGTTACAAAGGCACTATTTTTTGTACCCCATTATACTGCACTGACTAGCCCTGGGTGATGCAAGAAAATTCGCCAACGCTTCAATTGTTGAGATAAATGATATTTTTTTTTACTTGGTCCCAGTATTACAAAGTAGCAAACAATGCTGTAACTGTGATTACAATTTTTTCAACAGTAAGTACAGAAATGTTGGTAGAAATGCTTCATAGATGGTTTCAGCCATAGATGATTTTAGCCGACATGTGTTTCGTCCCTACTTGGGACTTTCTCAAGGCTAAATTCAAAAGTAATCTATGAAAGATAAAGTGGTGTGCATAGAGTTCAAAGTTTTCCTATGAACCAAACAGGATCATATAGGTCACTCAGATGAAAATAATTGCAGAAAATATGAAGCAGCTGAACCAAATAATGGGTATGTGCTGTTTTTTATCCAGTAACTCGTAAATAAATGCATTTCGTTCCTTTCAAGATACACCGCACATAAGCACCAATCCAAAGAAGAAACTGTCAAGTTCCAAAGGTCAAAACTGATGACGAAAATAAGAAGCCATCAGGAAATGAAGACCTTGATAAGCCTTATAAATACTATAACTTTAATGGCGGGTTGTGTCCTCCGACCGTGTTCCGGGAGGCCAAAAAAAAAAAACATGTGCGGTGTATTGTGAAAGGAATGAAATACATTTATATACACGTTACTCAATATAAATAGCCAATACATATTATTTGGCTCAGCTGTTTCATATTCTCTGTAATTGTTTCCATTTGAGTACAAGGGAGCCATGGGTGTACATCAGACGCCGTTAGAGGCGGCTCAGCCTGTAGTGTGGCGCAGGGAGCCCCGGGTAGAGCTCCCCACGGAAAGGAGCGAACAATGGGTGTGGGAGGAAGCGGCTGCATTGGACTGAACCCAAAGCTGCTTCCCGGGATCCCAGCGCCCGCCGTGACAGTGAGACAGAGCAAGCTATATAATGTGGGAGCGTCGTGGAGGCGGACAGGCGAAGAACGAAAAGAAAAAAAAAAGTATCTTTGGAAACCAGCACAAGGGCAGGAGAGGAGGGGCAAGCAACGACAACGAAGCAAGCAAAAACAACAATGATGGGGAAAAGAACGAGAAAAAAAAAAAAAAAAGGTACCTTGAAAAGTGACAACCCACTGGACTTCATGGTAGCGCAGCCGCCCAGTGCGCTATGAAACAACAAACATACGCTGCCAGCACAAAGTTATTGTAAGTGTGTGACACACTCCCAAAGCAAAACCACGCCACCACTGTGACCTGTTGACCCCACCCTTCCCCATGTGCAGCCAATAATGGACAGAGCGAATGAAAAGCAGGATGGGATAATTCATTAAAAAAATTAATAAATGGGGCTCAAAGAAAATTAAAACACCAGCGCTCCTGAGGAGGGCTGGTAAACGAAGAAAAAGAAGTCCTTAAATTGGTAATAAAATGAGGGATAGCGGAGGGATTTTGTACTTAGTCTCTGCTCTCAGGGAGGAGTAAAGGAGGAAGTAGCATGACAAATGTATGCCATGGACAAATGGGGCAAAAGACTGGGAGAGCGACGATGAAGCCAGCAAATGGCAAGCTCTAGGCAGACTGAAGCCCCCAAAGTACATACAACAGGCTCTTTTTGAGACAGTACATGCGTGCCGTCTAGAGCAGAGACCTGAAAAGGATGTGGGTTGAGTTAAGTAAAATCTCATAAATATGTTACAGGCAATTATACATTTTTATACACTCAAAAGATTTTTAACAGCTGTGCCAAAAAGTGTGTTATTAATACATGTTATAAGGTTTACAAAAATAACAAAAGCAGCCACAATTGGTGCACATTAGCATCTGTTTTAGAAATGTTGTATATTTGGGGTCCGATGTGGCTGCGGGTGTCTATGAATCTCTTACAGTTAAATCGTAGTATGACCAGGTTTTTTTCTCACTAATTCTTTATGGACTGCCAGCAACTGCATACCCGCTCTGGGGCACCAACCTCCAGTTAAAGCAGTGAGAAACATCTGCATTATTCTGCACCAAAAATTTCTTCAGGATGCTCAGATGGCCAACATTGCCAGCTGATGCTTTTGTCAGTCTTATAATAGTGCTGCTAGGGATTCTTTCCTCAAACCAAAGCTACACCTAACTATAGTGAATGCTCTTGTACAATCCAGGCTGGACTATCAAAATCGCAGTCACTCGAAGCACTGGAATAGACCTTCAACAAAGAGAAATATGGAGAAGGCATCTAGAATATTTATTAGATGTTTATGGAAATACAGTGAAATAGTGTCCGTGTTGTGAAAACTATATTGGCAAGTTGTTTGAAAACGGATATTTTTCCAGGTCTTTGTTATTTATTGCTCAGATGGTTATCTGTGGAGATGGTTATCTATGGCTCAGTCTCTTGCCTACATGGTAGTAAATTTCACAGTGATATTACCTCAGACTTAGCAGGGTCCAGAGGCAACTTCTTTAATTCCCTGACCCTCTTCTGACCTTCTTTTCAGGGAGAACTGCGGCTCTTGCACATTAGGAAACTAATAAAAACATGACTAAAACCGAATAGTCGGTCGAAAAAGCACCAATTTTGCACGTAATCGCTATATTTCTTAGGGAAACCTGGAATAAGAAGTATTGAAGCCAAAAGGCCGCGTCAAACATACATATAGAGAGAAATATCAACTACATACAACTACATGCCTGCCACTTTAGACAACTTGAGAACATTCCATTCTCAACTGTGGCCAATGCTTTCCGCACACAAACACCAGCGACAGCCGCAGGGAAGACTAAAATGCTCAGCCTAAGCCAAGAAATGACAGAAAAGAATCCCCATCCTGGCACGTCCCCTGCATGCGCTTAAATCACATCAGGCGGACGCTGCATCTCATCAGTCTCCCCTATGAGGTGCTGACTGACTACTGCTACGGTCCTCTCCACATCACAACAATCCCTAAATTGCGAACTCTGCGGTCGCAGTCCCTGCAGCTGAGTTGTTCGGGCATACCTGCTCGGTCGCCGCCATCTTTCTCCAATGGCTTTCTAGCCGTGAAACCGAGATGGACAGCAGCAACCGGCAGAGCTCTGCTGCAAGAACCGACGTAGGAGGCACTCGCGCTCTGGTACGCACCAATGTGTGACATGATGAGGGGGTTGAAAGTGGAGAGAGAGATGCTCAGCCTTCTTTCGATGCCGGAGAATGCCCTAGTTTTAAAAAACAGACAACACACAGAAAAGATGTTAAATCATCGATTATACAACTCTACGCTTAGCGGGGTATATAGCAGGCTGGTAGGGACCGCAACCCACACCCCCTCAAGGAAGGATGGTATCTATCCATACCGCCTATGATTCTGGGATCCAAAATAAAGTCTACTAGCCAGTCCGAACGTGTCTTGGAGTGCAGTGTCGCAGAAAAACGCAGGATTCGTTGTGAACATTAAATTCATAACATGATCAGTTGCGTAAATCCAATTGAAAAATGTAGATTCAGAGAAACAAGCATGTGTCATAAACCAAAGGGAGAACGCCGAAGAGCAGTGCCCGGTTGCAAGCAGAGTGGAGTGCAGGGCTTAGGTGATTGGTAGTGGGTGCAACAATGCATGTAACGGTACATTTGAATTGTTTATACCGTTTCTCCTTTTAACTCCTTAACTGCTGAGCAGGGCACAAGTCCTAACAAGCCCGGCCGCGCGTGCCAGGTCGGCGGCGAAAGTGAAAGCGCTGCGTTTGCCCATCTGTTTCCAATTAACGCGACCGCGAGACGCAGGCACGATAATTGGAAACAGATGGCGCTGCTGCTCGCTCCCGAGCACCCTAGGCCAGGGGACAGAGAAGGCGGGACATGCACCCGCCTTGGGCCAATTGCGCGCTGTCTTTCTTAGAAAGACGCATGCAAAGCCCAATAGCGGGTGATAAAAAAAAAAAGCACACGCATGAGCGTGTGTTCAGAGTTTTAACGCCCTTACTAAAGCCTCGCAGAGCAGCACATGCGCGCTGGCTCAGGCAGCCTAAAAAACAAAGCATCTTGAAAGCAGTAGCGTCTTTTAATGAGCAGAATACTGGCGCGCAGGAGACCGGCTGTGGCAATCACCGGCAGGGGCCACTATCGAAGTTTGGCGGCTGCTCATGTGGGTGAGAGGGCACTGCACCCAATCACCGCTGAGAGGCACAGGAGCCGGATTGGTTGTGGACACTCTACAGTACAGAGTGTCTGACCTTAAGTTGGCGAGCACACTTGAGTAAGGCCCATGCACACTGCCTTTGTTGCCTAGCCCTGTGTGTTTTTGGGAATGGTTGGCATCAACAACCTGGAGAATATATATCTTTTTTTTTCCATGATTGGGCCGGCCCTGCCTGCTGCTGACCTACTTGCCCGCCATTGTTCATGATTTCCGCCTATCCACGGGTTGACGGCGCTGCGCTGCTTCTGAGGGATCATTTTTATTCGTCAACGTGCCTTTTCCTTCGACTGGCTCTCCTCTCCTTTCACCTGTCTTATCGATGCTCCCCCAGCTTATGTACCTTCTCTTCACATCGCTTCTACTTGCCTTCGCTACCGTTGCGGTGCTCTCCTTTTCCCCTCCACTAACCTCACCGCTCCCTCGTCATCTCTTAATTATGTCAAACAATCGTGTGAAGTCTGGAGTCAACTGCTTCAAGATCATTTACCCCCTCCCCCCCCCCTCAATCTATCCAAAGCTTCAGCAAAAAGGCTCAAACACAACACCCTCAAACAATTTCCTGACTCCCTCTTCATTGACCAATACCACAGCGGTCGTTATGGAAGACTTAAAACTGACCTCATCTTCTTCACCTACAACATCCCCTCCTGGATTACTATTTTCAACAACGTCCTCAACATTACTTCCTCCTCCTCAATCCCTCATGGACTCCAACTAAAAATCTCCCCCTCTACTTATTTTAATGGCTCACTCAGTATCTCACTCTATAATAATGGCACAGTCTTGATCCAAGCCAAAGACACCTGTCTCTCTTTTCGACCTCCTTTTTCCATCCCTGCTCCCGATCCCTGGCATTTTGATCCCTCCAGACTCTTCAACGTACTCCTCCAACCATTCTCTCTCACCTCCCTCGACCCACCTAGACACCAGTAGGCTGCTCTCTCAGGAGGTGCAGACCTGTTCCCCTCCTTCACCCCTGTTTCCCCTTCTCCCAATCTCCCTCTCTCCAATTGGGTCGTCCCCCTCAACACTCCAGCCAGGCCAATGGACAGCACTCTCATCTACCCTACAACACCATCCTGGAATCCTGAAGTAACCCCTCCCCCCACCAGGCTCATTACTCCCTCATCCAATCTACTTTTCCAACAGCCTCACCTCCATGATCAGTTAGCGACCTGTCCACCTCATGCTCTCCCTTTTCTTCCACCCCACCAGTTCTCCCCCTCTCCCTTTAACCTGAATCCTACACAAACCCCCTTAATCTCTCCTCACCCATCTCTCCAGTAATGCTGCTTGACCCACTATCCTCTCTTGGCAATCTCTTCCTGTCCCCTCCCCCTTCCTCGTGCCTAGAAGAGCCACACTCTTTCTTTGACTACCATCCGGGTCAACCTTCCCCTCTGTGCCTGTTTCCAGCCCCCTTATACTCATTTCTCCCAGGCCACATTCCCTTTCCAGCCCTTCCTCCATTCTCCTCCCCCGACCTCTTGCCCTTCTGTGACTCCCTTCTATCCCCTCCCCTCATTCCGTCCTCCCACCACTGCCCTCACCCGCCTCTTTCTAAACCTGAACTCAATACTTCATTTTCGTTCAATGTTTGCCCAGACAATTTTCTCTCTACCACAGTTGCACCATTAATCACTACCAAGCAACATCACACGAGTCTCCCTCCACTTTACTCTACGACACCCCAACACTCCTCCCTCCCCCAAGTCCCCTCTCCTTGCTCTCCCTCTCAAGCTGATCTCCCTCCTGAACCTGTTGAGCCACTTAACACTGTGCACAGCCCTACTCTCCTTAGAAAATAAACTAGGTTACCTTATCTCCTCTATCTCCCAGCTTGATGCCACAATCTCACTCCTAAATGCTAAAATCTCCACCTTACCCAACTACCCAATCCCCCTGACGAACACTCACTTCCCAAACTCCTGAGAAGCACCCTGCTCCCACGCCCCAAAAAAGCCACACACAATCTGTCCACCACAGACATCTCTAATTTATTGGCTAGCTACAAGACCTCCAACGCCAGCCCCCTCACACTCTCCTATCCAGCTAATTCTAATCTTTGCCCGAACTAAACTTCAGGCTTGTTCTACCCAGGCACCATCAGTCAGGAACTGTATCCCTATGACCCCTAAAAGCCCTAAGTCCCCCTTCACCAAAACAGTCATTTCAGAATTGCGCTGTTTGCTTCACAACTGCAGATCTGCAAACAAACACAAGTTGGAAATCTCAGACTCCATCAACCCTCACAATCTTGATATACTTCTCCTAACTGAGACCTGGTCCAATGACACCTCTCATACTTATTTCGATCTTCTGCTCCCCTCCGACTATTCCATTATCAGAAATGATAGAGCAGATAAAGTTGGGGAGGCGTGGCAGCTATCTTCAGAAACTCCCTTCAACTCAAGGCTCTTCCTAACAGCTCCTTCTGTACATTTGAATGCCTCTCTCTGGAGCTCCAAGTACAACACTGCTCCCCGTTTAGATTTCATGCCATCTATCACCCGCCTGGTAACTGTTCTGCCTTTACAGGAGAATTCACCGACTTTGCCAGTGACCAATATTCTCAAAACGACAGCCAGATTTTTCTTGGAGACATTAATCTGCATTGGGGCTCTCCGGAAGACTCAGCAGCCAACAATCTGGCCACTTTTCTCTTAGGAAATGATCTTATCCAACACAGCATGAAACCGACACCCTCTAAGGGCTCCATTCTTCACCTTGTCATATCCAAAGCAGATATGCGAACTACTGCTGACCCTATACAAGTAGACTGGTCTGATCACTTCCTCATCCCCTTCTCTCTGCACCTATCCCACTCTTTAACCCTTGGCCAACCTAAAGGGTCTACTTCCTGGTACCGTAACACCAAAAGCAGACACTCTGTGCAACTCAGCTTTGTTTTCACTTCCAATCATAGACCCCAACTCTGATGTCAACGATCTCACCTCCCAATGCCTGTCCAGTCTTTTAATCGAAATTGATACAGTTGCTCCACTACAAAGTAAAAAGAAAAGACCTACGCCTTCTGCACCATGGCTCAATAAATCCCTCTATGAAGAAAGGAAGAATTTGAGGTATCTGGAGAAACAATGGAGACAATCTCCCTCCACCACTAACATCTCTAATCTACGTTTAGCAAAGTCAAGTTACCACAAACACATCTTCCATGAAAAAGCGCTGCACTTCAGTATCCTCCTTGACGCAGCCAAAAACAGACCTAAAAAAAGTTATTCGACCTCATCAAAAACACCAATATCTCTCCCTCAACCATCAAATTTGACGACCCTCCCAAGAAAGCAGCAGAATTCGCGCTATTCTTCGATGAGAAAGTGAAATCGCTTATGGATCAGGTCATTCACCCTACCCCCCTTGAGGATCGCAAATCATTAGTCGCATGGCAGCACTTTGACATCATCATTGAGGATGCCCTCCTCAAAAGCATTCTGGGAACTAAACACTCTAATCATTCTCTGGACCCCGTTGCCAGTGACATCTCCATTAACTTCTACACCCACACTCTTTCCTACTGGACCAACCTGATAAACCTCTTCCTCAACCAAGGCTCCCTTCCTGTTGCCCTTAAAACAAGACAGGTTACCCCAAATCTGAAAAAACCCTCTGCTGATGTGAATGACTTCAACAACTTCCGCCCTATCACCAACCTCCCTTTTCTTGCGAAAATCACAGAAAGCTGTGTAGCGAAGCAACTTGCCCTTCACATCAGGAATAACAACCTCCTTGATGAATTCCAGTCTGGTTTCATGCAAGGCTGTAGCTCTGAAACTGCCCTGCTTCTAGTGATCGACGATGCCCTGCGTATACTTGATTCTGGTGAGTCTTGTCTCTTGATTCGTCTTGACCTGTCCGCAGCCTTTGACACCATCAACCACAAAACTCTTCTGAACATTCTAAAACAAAGAATGGGTTTTGAAGGCACAGTGCTCAAATGGTTCGATTCATTCCTTTCGGATAGATCTCAAATGATCAAAATAGGAAATGCTCTCTCTACTTCAATGTCTGCTGGACAAGGCGTCCCTCAAGGCTCTATCCTCGCACCCACGTTGTTCAATTTCTACATAGAACCTTTGGGAAATCTCCATAAAAAAGCTGAAATTCACTATCACCTCTATGCAGATAACACCCAAATCTACCTTAAGGTGTCTTCCGCACAGGACATCTCAATCCTCAACACCACTCTAAACTCCATCCAAAATTGGATGTCAACTCATCAACTTATTCTGAATCCTTCCAAGACGGAATTCCTTCTTCTATCTACCTCTCTTTCTCCTCCTCCTCCTGTTCAACTTTGGATGGACAATCTGAACTTACTCAACAACAAACCTATTGTTGTCGACAGCGCTAAATCCTAAGGTGTCATACGTGACAAAAGGCTCAATCTACACTCCCATATCAATACCATCGCCAAGAATGCACGTTACCAACTGCGCCTTCTCTGGAGGGTTAGGCGTTTCTTTCCTGTGCTAAATTGGTGAGATCTTTCTTTAGCACGTGCAGTAGATGACCCCTCCCTAGCACTGGAAGGTCATTTCCCCCTAAATGAATTACTAAAACATCCAGGTCCTTTGAGTGGGTGCGGCACGCTTGAATGACTGTGTCCAATTCTCTCCACTGTAACCCTGTCTTCCCAAACCATTTCACACTTGTACGTTGAAACCGGAATGCCGCATTCCACCCATTGTTGCGAGCTCTGGTTGCAGCCCTGGACACGTACGAGTGCCCGACGACCCACACGGTTTTACACTCTGTGGAGTAGGACAGAAGCACAGAAAGGTAAATAATGAGTCGTTAAAACCCTTTATTCAAGTATAAACTTGGTATCCATAGGTGTGGTACTGTCCCCTAAAACTCGCCCCCCAAACCTGCCTCTTAATCATTTATCTGTTGAGAATTTGGGCGAATGTAAACCCGAAACCTATCTGATTCCCATCTACCTATTTGTTTTATTGCGTTTGCTGACATCCCTTCCTGGAAGGCTGTGGTTGCTGCCCCAATGCGAAAGGAATGTGTAGTATAGTGATGCCCTTGGAGCCCTGCCATTTGGACCGTTGCTGCTAACACCCTCTTGAACTGATAAAGTGTTACAGGCGTCCCATCTTTATGGGTGAGAAGGAATGCGTCGCCGTTGACCCCTTCCTGTTCCTTCATGTAACCTGCCAGAAGCTTAACTGGGCAATACGGGCTGTGCCTCTCCATCTTATACAGTGTAATGCACCGCCCCCTTCCCCCTTGATCTGTCTTAGAGCGTCTCAGCCGTAAGGATACCTTGTGTGTGCCTAAGCATATGTCCTTAACCAACAGGGCCCTGCTGCTTGTATCTCCTTTGGCTCTGGCTACTAGTTCACTAATGCGAAAAGCCCCAAAAAAGGCAAATGAGAAAGTTAAACGAAATAGTGTAATTTCAAAGTCAGAGTAGCACACTAAAGGGAGGTGGTCACTTAGAATTTTTAGTGTCTTAAAATCAATCGGAAACCTGGTATCCTGCTTTTTGCTTTCCCCTTTGGCCCAACCTTTTAAGGCTTCCTTAAGAACAAACCCTTTAGTGGGATCGTCAAAACCCTTTAGTTTTGAATGGTATGCTATCGCTGATAGGTGCTCTAGAACCCATGACCTAGATTTACCGGCTCCCTTGGCCCACACCACAAACTGTTTGACCTGCATCACCAGTTTCTGAAAATTGTTTGGAACATCGAACACGTTAGCTGTAAAGTTCAGAAAAGTCTCCACACAACGCCGGTACCGTTGCCTTGTTCCAACAGCCAGAGCCTTCTCCGCCATGCCTTGTAGTTGAATTTCTAATGCATTAGTTTCCAGTATTCCTCGTTGAACGGCATAATTTCCTGTCGCGCCTCTGGCCATTCTGCCCGGAACCTGTCCCACTGCAAGCGAGAAAGAGCATCAGCTGCCTTGTTCTGAACCCCTTGCACATGCTTTGCTCTTATCTCGATATTGTACTGGAGACACGTGCTCACCAGATGCCTTAACAAGCCCAATACAACGGGACATGATGCCGCCTGCATATTAATTGCGTTGACGGCTGCCATGTTGTCTGACCAGATGACTAATTTCTTGTTAGCTAAGATATCCGACCAGAGTAACAATGACACTATAATGGGAAAGCTCTAGTGCCGTGATATTCCCTGTCAGGCCACCTTTCTGCCAAGCAGGTGGCCACTGTTTGGCACACCAGGCCGAACCCAATATTGCTCCAAAGCCCCCCCCCCCCCCGCCTGGAAGCATCTGTGTACAGTTGCAACCGCTGATTTGCTGTCCATGGTTCTGGCCATATTCTAACTCCATTGAAACCCTGCAGAAAAGACAGCCACATCCGCAAGTCTTGTTTTAGCCCCCCCTTCAATCTTACAAAATGATGTTTTTTAGTAATACCTGCTGTAGCCACTGCCAATCTTCTGGAAAAAACTCTCCCCACCTGAATGACCCTGGATGCAAAATTGAGCTTACCTATTAACTCCTGAATATCCCTTAATGTTGCTTTTTGTTTTGCCAATACCTTTTCAATAGCTGCTGCAAAGTCCTGCACCTTATCAACTGGGAGACGTGACACCCCTTCCAAGGAATCCAACTCAATTCCCAAAAATGTTAGCTTAGTTGCGGGGCCTTCTGTTTTCTCTGCAGCCAATGGCACTCCTAATGCCTGCGATGTGGCTTTGAAGGCTGCCAAAGCTTGGGCACACTCGGATGAGTTTGCTTTGCCTACAAACAAGAAGTCATCTAAATAATGGAGCTTGCCACCTACCGGCTGTACCTTGTTTGTTGCCCACTCTAAAAAGGAACTAAATGCCTCAAAATAAGCACACGAAATTGAACATCCCATGGGCATGCATCTGTCATAGTACAGCTTTCCTCTGAACTGGAAACCCAGCAAATGAAAGCTGTCGGGGTGCACTGGCAGCAGCCTGAAAGCTGCTTCAACATCTGCTTTCGCCATGAGGGCTCCTGTTCCTGCCTCCCTGACCAATTCGATGGCTTCATCAAATGTAGCATAGGAGACCGAACACATATCCTGGCATAGCCAGTCATTTACTGAGTTGCCTTTGGGATAAGAGAGGTGGTGGATCATCCGATATTTACCTGCTTCCTTTTTAGGGACAATACCTAGAGGCGAGATAATAAAATTGTTTAGGGGAGGGGTGTCAAATGGGCCTGCTATTCTTCCTAGCTGCAGCTCTTTTTGTATCTTTTCCGCAACTGTTTCTGGAAGTTTCTCCGCTGAGCGAAGGTTTTTAGATGACCTGCCTGCTAAAGGGCCACTGTAAGGTATTTTGAACCCTTCTTTGAAACCCCAAAACAGTAGTTCCCTGTCCTCTTCCTTTGGGTAATTATTCAAAAGTGTTGCTAGCATCTCAAAGTTTATTGGGGATGGTCCTTTGGTTACTGGGCTCCAACTATGGCTGACCCATGAAAGTGGCGCCCGGTGTAGGTCGATGTTGGGCTTTGCATGAAAAAACGGGATGGTCTCCACTGCACTGTGAGCACCCGTGCCGGAATTTGCATTGCATCCCCAAGGTGCAGTTGCCTGCATTGAACAGGCGACAGGTATTATCCCTTGGTCTACGCTGCAGCATCTTCTTGAATCCATCTGCCCCTTTTGTTGCTCGAAATGACTGCAGCTGCTCCTGGAGCGGCTGCTGGTGAGTCTTCATGATCTGCCCGTGGCCTGGAACGGGGCCCTGCGTAGTTGGTGTTGCCACTATGCCACCCTGACATTGCTCCCCTTGCTGCCCTGATGGAACCTGCACCGAGCCAGCCGGGAACCCCCCCGTTGGCAAAGTCTGATGATCCCTGCTGCCGCCGAACTGCGAACTTGGTAGTCCATTGCTGCCCTGTTGTAACTGCCCACCAGCCTGCATGGCGGAAATTGGGAACACAGTGCATGACTGTTGGCTAGGCCCCACCTGTCTCAACTGGGGTCCTACCATCCCCAATTGTTGTTGTAGTGTTTGTCCTCCACTTGACAGCTGCTGCGTGGGACCTAGCCAAGTATGTTGCTGTCCCACGCCCTCCAAAGAGGATTGCTGACCAGGACTAATTCCTAATCCTTGCTGCTGGGAAACCCCTTCCCCCATTCCACTAGCTGTACAAGTGATCCCGAGTTGAATTGGCACCTGTCCCCCCTGCTGTTGTGGGAAGCTTGAAAACAGCTGTTGACCCAATCCGGATTGAGCGTGTGGCAAAGAATGTGCCTGCGTGTTGATTGCCTGCCAATCCTGCCCCCATAGTGGTGTGTTCCACTGCTGAATACCAACTCCCGCCCCGGCTAACCCTAAACTGCCCCGGCTAACCCTAAACCGTAACCTGCCTTGGACCCCATCTGCTCCATCCATTCATTCGCCTCTCTTTGATCCCAAGACATTGATGGTGACTCTTCCATGCGTTGGCGAAAGTTTAAATCATATTGCAGCCAACCCATGCCTCCATAGCACCTGAACCTGTCCAGGATAGCTTGGTTGTACCTATTCAATTGCGGACCTTGCTCCGGAAATTTCTCTAAAATTATGGCTGCCAGTAAAGCAAATGCATCCAACCAGTTGTTAATATTCTCGTCTGGCCTGATCCTCTTCCTTTCTTTGCTCTCTTTGCTGTGCCCGGATCCCCGTAACGTGTCTGCCCCTCTGCGCACATGTTCCAGTAGAGTGAAAATATCTATGAATTCCCTCTTCCAAACTCTCTCTTTAACCTCCAGCGGGATATGCCATGCTTGCGAGCGTGCCCCGCTATGCCCCCCCCCGCCCATGACTGACTGCATTGTGTGGTGTTTGTATTGCTAGCTTGAGATGCAGTTGTCAAGGGAGCCTTCTCCGGTGCAATGGTGTCACTTTTAACCTGCCTCTCGGCTACCTTCTTCCCTGTCCCTTCGTGTACCCTATGATCTTTAGTACCCCCCTCCCAGACTTCGATTGGAGACCCATCCCGTGCTCCGCCCACCGTGATCCCTTTCTCGCCCCCTGATGTTTCAACATCGCTTTTCCCAATTCGCCCGTGCCAATGCTTGAACAGTCTCAGCATCACCTCAGAAAACTCACCCAAGGGACCAATGTCAGGTGTTATTGACCCCTCCTTGTTTGCCTGGTCTTTGTCCTCTCCCATTCCCCCACAGGGCAGGGACGCCCGCAACACCGCTGTTGCTGCCTCCGAGTCCTCCCCCATTACTGCCTTTCTTATGTCTTCCAGTGGCATCCATGCCTTTTTCGCTCCTGTGACACCCCCGCCCCTCCCCTTCTTTTCCATACCCCGCTTCTCCCCACATGTCGATGCGCAAGTATGGCCATTGGTTGTAAAAAGTTCCCCTTGCAACTCTTCCATGTCCTTGCATTGTCCACCACCTTCGGGGGCGGATGCTTGCATTTGAGGCATTGCGAGCTCCCACCCCTCCCAATTCTTTGCTTTTGCTGTTGCCGCAAAGCGGGCCCAAAGCTGCTGTGTATACTGGCCGCCGAAGTACTCAACTCCTGGGGCACCCCCGCTAGGTCCAGCCTCCTCATTCGCTGCAATATCCAGCGTAACACTGTGAGGTAGCCCTTCGTCTCCCATCATCCGGCCTGGCGTGTTCTGGAGCACTCCCCTTTTTGTGGCTGACCTAAAAGTGAAAATGGCGTTAGCCGTGCAGAACGGTGGCTGTGGTAAATTGGGGTCATGCTGATGGGGTACGTTTATTTGTGTGATAGCTATTAAACCCAAACTTATGCCAATGTGCCCGGCCGCAGTGATCCATACGCTTGCTACGGTACCCCCCAGCACTGTCCTGGCGATGTTCCCTATACTTTGAAGCATGCCGCCCATCCTGTTTTCCAGACTTACCTTCTGTTTCAGTCCCCCGACCCCTTATGCTTGATCCTGCTTTGTTGCCCCAGTCCGTGACCTCCGCCACTACTGACACCACTTTTTGCTCAGTTTACACAGCCCCTTTTCCGTCAGAACGTACTGCCTCCTTGCTTATTATCTAAAAGAGAAACAACATGTTAGCCTTCTTATTCGCACTACCTGCACCCAGAATTTGTCGCACCAGCCCCTGTGAACCGTACATGCCATTGCCCTGTAGCTTAATACCTCTGTTAATATACCTTGCTGTAAGAGGGACAATGCCATGACTTCCCCCATTCCTGCATGGCCGCCTTATTACTTGACCTACCTGCATTAACACTATTGTAGCCCTACCAGCTCCATCCTTAGTAAAGATACTGGTCCTGTCCCCTTCCAGCCATTCTATGTTCCACACTGACAGTGTCTCCATATTACACCCCCCCCCCGGTCTGGCATTGATGGAGGCATGCTGGGTAAGGGGGAAGGAGGTGGTAGGAGCACCCTTTCTCCCAGCCGCCCCCCACACCAAACCCCCGGCGACATGCCTTGCCCACCAACCCCAAGACCAGAGGGGCCAGAAACTGACCCACCTTCTCCCCCCCATAATTCTGTGTCCTACTATAGTCAGTGAACCGGGCCTCGGCGCAGGCCCCTAGCACCATACTAACTAACTACACACCAGGACTACATATTCTCCCCTGTGGTACTCCGACAAGTTCACCCAATCTGCCCAGGCTCACACCATAACGATGTACGCTGAGATCCAAACCCAATTCTCCTCTCGCTCCAAAGTCGGCAGCTCCTAGCATAAGTCCCCCCCCCCCCGGGAGCCCCGCCATCACCCACTGTCTTCTTACGCCACACCCTGTGCTCCCGAGCTCCATCTACGAATCAGCAACCCTCCACTGAGCATCCAGCAGACCGAGACACCACCCCCCTTCATGAGCGCCATTCCCCGCACACAAGCCTTCCCGGGTGCACCCCGCCCACCACCCATCCAAAACCTCTACCCAGACGCACCCAACCCCACCGTAGTCCTCCTCATCCCCTCCGCCGCACTTCATCCCTCACAGATTGCAACCCACCCTTGGCCTGAGCCCTGCAACCATCCATCTCCCCCGAATGGCCCTCGAAACCCCACCATGCCATCTACCAGCACTTGTGCGCACCTGCGCTGCCTTGACCCGCCACCTCTACCACCCGTCAAAGCAACCCGATAGTGCCTGCCCTCCGTAACCCACCTCACTGTGCCTACTCCGGTCCCCCTGTTGCCCACCCAACTCTAGGCCTGTGGCAAGCACCTGTTATAATGACAAGTTGTCCTTTCCCTTTAAGGACAACTTGTCTGTCACGAGCGCTTCCCCCGAACGCTGTTTACTTTCGTCCCTGTCTCTGCACTCTGGCGTTTTTATTCAAGCTGCCTCTACTGTACACTTGGTCAGTTTGGATGACAGCACCAGAAGGCAGCGGTTGTGGGTTGCTGTTTGTCCCACGCATCTTCTCCAATAAAGTTATTGAATTTCAACCTACCGTCTGCTGCAGCCTCCTTCCACATTTGGCGACGATTGGCGCAGCGACCCACCGACCGGATCCCCTCGTTGCCTTCACTTTTGGGAAATTCACCGCCTCATCGGAGCTTCGTTTATGCTGAATCATTGGAGCTTTCTTTCTTTGTCTCCGCCCACTCATTTCTCTGGCGCAAAATCACTGGACGGATTTTGACGACGCTGCATGCTCAGAGGGGAGGGATTTCCGGCAATTTGGTGGAATCCCTTTGGCCCCCTCGGCGCAACGGCAATCTTCGGATTACGTATTCCGCTACCTAGCAACGCTGATACTTCCTTGTAAGAATCGTTTCCTCTTCAACGCGGATACTTCGTCGAAAGGATCATTTCCTCTTCAGCGATTTCTTTCACTGCAACGTGCGCATTTTTTTTTCCAGAAAAAATTGGCAATATTCTTCAGTTTGAACATTTTATTAAGCTCAAACAAAATGCCATGCCAATTGTACACAAAGTTAGGTCTGTACCACTTAGTGTTAGGCACGACCTCAATCTCTTATTAGACAAACTTTGTTCTGAAGGGGTCATTGAGTCAACCAATTCCTCAGAATGGGTCAGTCCAGTGGTTATCGTTAAAAAAAAACCAGGTGAGATCCGCTTGTGTGTGGACTTGCGCACACTTAACAAAAACATAATCATTGACTGCCACCCTTTACCCAAGGTACAGGACCTTTTGGCAAATATTGGCTCAGCTAAAAAGTGTTTTCTTTATTGGACCTTAGGTCTGCTTACCATCAGATACCACTTGCTGCAGAGAGTCAAGACCTTACCACCTTTATTACGCCTTTTGGAGCTTACAAATACTTAAGGATGCCATTTGGTCTTGCCTCTGCAGCAAGTGTGTTCCAGAAATTTATGGACACCATTCTTAGGAACATATCGGGTGTTCAAGCTTTCCAGGACGATGTCCTTATCTTTGCTGAATCCAAAAGGGAACACAATCTCATTTTAGAGAGGGTTTTGTCAATTTTTGAGAGTGGGCATCACTCTCAGAAAAGAAAAGTGCATGTTCATGGTGGACCAATTGGACTACCTTGGTCACAAAGTTTCCACACAAGGCATTAGCCCAAAAATGTCTCTTGTGTCTGCCATCCAAGATGCCGCACCTCCCACTAACAAAGACACTCTCCGTTCTTTTTTAAGTTTATGCGAGTATTATTCTCGTTTTATACATGGGTACGCCATCATTGTTCAACCTTTAAGGGATTTACTGCATAAAGGAAAAGCTTTGAATGGTCTGACTCTGTACAGAATGCTTTTTCACAGGTCAAAAGTCTGATAACTTCATCTCCCATTTTGTCACCATTCAATGCTGGACAACCCTGTTGTCTGACAGTGGATGCTAATCAGCTGGGATTGGGGGCTGTCCTTTCTCAAAATATTGGAAGTAGTGAATGCACCATTGCTTATGCCTCACGCTCCCTGTCCACTCCAGAGACCAACTACAGTACGATTGAGAAAGAAGCACTTGCCTGTGCGGTTGAGAAGTTCAAAACTTATTTGTGGGGTACTCACTTCAAGATTTTCACGGATCACAAACCCTTAATTTTCATGCTCAGTGGCAATGGCTCGGGCAAAGCTTCTGCGAGATTGGTACGTATCATTTCAAAGTTACAAGAGTACAATTTTTCGATACATTACTTACCTGGAGGTAAAAATGGACATGCCGACTGCTTTTCCAGAATGCCTATTGTTGATCCAACTCTGCCAGTAGCCGATGATGTGGAGTGCGTAGTAGCTCTTGTTGAGGACGTTTTTACCATGCAATCTCCTGTTTCTAAGAAGTCATGGTTATCCGCCCTTGAGAAGGATATTCTTCTTCTTCAAAGAGTCATCAGTTATATCAGACAGGGTTGGCCTCACGACAGAAATTTGTCTTCTGATGTCAAACCTTTTGCACATGTTTTGGATGAATTGTCAGTTGTTGATGGTATGCTTCTTCGACATGATTTCTTGATTCCTCCACTTTCTCTTAGAGAATTATTGTTTAAGAAAGGTCATGAAGGTCACATGGGTGTCTCTGCCACCATTCACAATTTAAAACAGTTCTACTGGTGGCCAGGTATTGATTCACAGGTCAAAACATGGCTTTCTGGCTGTAGCACATGTTTAATTTCCGACAAACATTGGAAAATTGTTGAACCCAATATTCATATGGTTCTCCTTCCTGAATCGGCTTGGGACAAAGTAGCCCTTGATTTTGCCGGTCCGTTTGAGCTTCTCCCAGGCAACAAAAGATATCTCATTGTCCTTGTTGATTATATGTCCAAGTGGGTTTACTTCAATTTTGTTGCTTCGCCTGATACTATTTCTGTCATAAGGTTTCTCAAAGGAGTCTTTGAGATTGAAGGTCCCCCAAGAGAACTTATCACGGATAATGGCACACATTTCAAATCTCATCAGATGCTGAAATTTGTACAAAGTATTGGCATTAAACATCTTACCGTGGCTTTGTACTCACCATCATCAAACGGCCTGGTTGAACGGGTCAACAAATTCTTGAAAGAAGGAATTCAAACTACACTTTCTGGTGGTTTTCATGTGGAAGAGTTTTTGAGACAAAAAATTTGGAACTATCATGTCACTCCTCACAGCACCACAGGTGTTTCACCGTTCAAGTTGCTACGCAATAGATTTGCCGCTTCTCATTTGTGTCCAAATTGGGTGAAAGACCTAACTTCTTCCACTTGCAATTTTAAGGACAATTGGGAAGGCGTTAGAGAAAATGTCAAACTTAAGCACATAGCCACTTCAAGTTATCATAAGAACGCCAAAAACACTAAAGATATGAAATGAAATTCGTACTTGTAAAGCGCACTGCTGCCCCCAACAGAGGCGTCCTGGCGCTATACGCATACCGCTGTGGAACCCTTCCTGGCTATTCCCTGTGAGATGTCCACTCCTGGGCACCCCCAAGGTGAAGCCAGGCATCCCAGCGCTGGTGGGGCCGTTGTGGAGATTAAGCAAGCTATTGCCCAGAGTTGCACCCATGATTAGAATAGGCACCGAGGCGAGAATTATCAGGTCCGAGGAAATTGAGCCCAAGACCCGCCGAGGCGGGAATTGAACCCTGGTCCCGGGCCAGATCTCTGCATCAGGGTCTGCCGCTCTAACCATTGAGCCACACTTCTCCACTATTTTGTGTTGGTGATTGGGGACCCGCTCTCACCTGCCACTTGCTCCTGTTTATTTCCCGGGACAGGGGGGCCACGCACACCAGGCACCCAGCGGCGGAAGGCCGCCAACGTCACTGCAAAGCGCCAGGAGACGCTAGAAAAGCTGCAGCGGGCTCTCGCACTGCGGGACCCGCTCTCACCTGCCACTTGCTCCTGTTTGTTTCCCGGGCCAGGGGGGACCACGCACACCAGGCACCCAGCGGCGGAAGGCCGCCAACGTCACTGCAAAGCGCCAGGAGGCGCTAGAAAAGCTGCAGCGGGCTCTCGCAGCGAGGGACGCGCGTGGGCGTGCCCGGGCCAAGGGCAGGCCCGTCTGCGCTTGTCTTAGACTGGATGAGACTGGGCTGGGCCACCCCCCTTGGCGTCACTTCTCGGACGTAGGACCGTGGGACAGCCGGAACTTAGCAGGCAACTCTAAGGTCAGTCTAATTATAAGTATACATTGCCTGCCTCTTTCCCCCCAAAACTACTAAGACACACATGTTCTGTTGAAATTTATCCACAAGCAGCCATGGGTAAATGCACTACTCCATCTAAAGGCCCCTCTACCCGGCAGAAAGCCCCATCTGCATCCTCAGGCGCCCAACCAATGGCAATTGACAAGGTGTTGCAGCAGGCTATAGGCGCTGTTTCAAACGAAATAGAGCGCACTAAGAGACGTCTCTCAATAACACCGAATTTAGCCCTTAGCCCTACCTTATCTGACTGTGGAATTGTGTCACAACCCCTAACCCCAAACGTCACTCCAGACCCTGAGCCCCCAAGCACACAAGCTAAGTCAGGAGCAGGTCATGCCCCCAAGATTCCCATGGGTGGCGACGGAAAGAAGAAAGGAGGGAAACGGAAACCCGCAACACATACGGGACCAAAGCGGTATAAACAAGCAACTGACTCTCCACCAAACAGATCTTCGGGAGTACAAGAAATAGGCACGCATCTGCAAATGACATTAGAGCAACCCGTGTGGGTGTCCAAGTTGGTTTTGGACCTCAAAGCCCACTTTAGTTTGACTGTTAAAAATGAACTTGTTGCTGTAACAACACGAATTGACAATTTATCATCATTGGTGGACCATTGGGTGGGTAAAGTTGATTCCATTCTTAGAGTAATTGAGCCTTCTAGATCCCTTGACACAGAGCTGCCCTTATACCAAAACCAGGTAACAACAACTATTCCAGATGTATCCTCTGTCTTTATAGGGCCTAACATAGCTGTGCAAAAGGATACTGTTCCCATCCTTAGATTGCCCCCCCTCACCCCCCCCCCCAGAGTCAGGACCCACCCTGCCTTCAACAAATGCCACCCTGCTGCTCTCGACCCGTACCTGTAAATAGGATAACACCCACTACACCAAGTCCGATTGACCATCAACCAGTTGAAAACAATCAGGGGGCCCGCAAGAGGACCTCACCACCCACACACTCAAGGGAAACCCAGTCTATCTTACCATGCATTGACCTGCCCCCAGCCTCGACTCCCTATGTTATTGTACTAGCTGGGATACCTGAGTTAGAAAGGGGCTTAAGGGAGACGCAGGTTGAACTTAAAAATAAATGTATTCACTGGTTAACTAAAAATAGGCCCCTCCCCTTCCCAGATCGTAGTAAAATCCTACTTACACGCAGGGTAAGCTGGCTGGGATGGAGGCGAAAGGACATAGCTGGGGATTGTGTCTTGATCAATTTTGGAGACACTCGTTCTGCCCAACACATCTTAAACTGGGGTTACCCTAGAGAAACTGGGGGCATTTTTCCTTTGCCCCTGGGTTACTTTTATCCCCCCAGGCTAATGCCCCACCAGGAAGGAAATGTGGCCAGGGGCTGGGGGATGAGGGATTATGGCGAAGCAACACCACAAATAGGTTGGGATCGTCCAACATCAGTGATATACAATATACCTGTTAAGAACAGATTTAGTTCCTTAAATCAGGTAGATTGACTAAACCAATCTGACCCACTTAATAAAGGGCCGAGTGACAACCATGAGATTAGTTCAGGACACTTACACCAGGATGATTCAGCGTACAAGGATGGACACAGGGAAAAAAAAGGAGCTAAGGAACAGAGTAGCGAGGGCAGCTCGATAGACTATATCCCCTCTCCACCTAGAACTTCAACTAGGGAATATGGAAACAGCCTTAGGGGAAGGGCAGGAACTCTAGACACCCACCTAGTTCCACTGAGGAAAAGTTCTCCCCTCCAGGCTTCTAAAGCTATTATAACAACACTGTCAAATTTGCGGATTTTATCCTGGAACATAGCAGGTCTTAACTCGAAATTGGATCTTCCAGATTGGGGGGCATTTATAGAGCAACATGAGTTACGCCTGTTCCAGGAAACATGGTCGAGGGTGGATACATTTAGAGTGGGCTATGTGTCGTACTCCATCACAGCAGTCCAGGGGGCTAGGGGGAGACCCTCGGGGGGCCTGTGTACATGGGTGGGAGTTCATTTGGGATGTAACGTTAAACAGTTAGAGACCTCCTCACCTGATATTTTGTGTGTTCTTCTCTCCTTTCCCAATTTTAGTAGGATCGCACTAATTAATGTATACTCTCGGCCCGTAAGCTATGGGCAATCCTCCCAAACACTTGATTGCCTCTCCTCATTCCTCTCCACCTTACCGGAGGATTGTTGGGCCATCACAGGAGGGGACATTAACTGTCAATTCGAGCCCCTGAACAGCCTATCCTCTAGTATCACAAGTGAGGAGGACTCGGTTTGGTCAATCCCAGCACCTAACATCCCTCCAATACGGGCATGGACCCCTTTAGTCCTGCAAATGAACGCACTTACTCTTAGCCACTCATTGAGGGAGTGTAATGGCTGACTGCCATCTGATAGTCCTGGGAACTTCACTTTTAACAGGCTTGGGCAAGCCTCAATTTTAGATTATATTCTGGTAGATGTCAGTCTATGGTATAGGGTCCTTGATTTTAAGGTCACCCTACGCCATGAGAGTGACCACAACCCTTTGGCTTTGGAATTGTTGCTTCCGTTTTCTGAAGCCCCCCCCCCAGTACACAATCAAACCCAAAACCAACATTGGTACTGGTGGAAGGAGGGTACGCTGGGGGGAACTCGTACAATCACCGGATAAACTGGCCTCCCTATACAAACAAATTGTCCCTTTATTAGAAGCCGCGTTTCGTCTACCCATGACCAGTAGCAGTCCGGCTCCGCAACCGACCTTTGCAAAAAATTATCAGGATCTGTATTCTGTTTTAGCGCAATTTTTTTTAAATTCATAATAAGTCTAGGCCAAACACCAAACCAAGGCACCCATGGTATAATAAACAGTGCAAGGTGGCCAAGCATGCTCTCTTAATTTCTATTAGAATGAATGACAGGCCCAGAATTAAGGAAACCAGGGAGCAGTATAGGAAGATTGTATCTAGAGCAAAGATCAGCTGGGAAAACGACAAATGGGAAGCTATAAAAACAGCACTGGATAACCGTGATATGAAAGGCTTCTGGAATCTAGTTAAGACAGGGAAATCTGAAGGCCAAACGGCTATAGTACCAAACATAGGGGAGGAAGTTTGGAGATCTCATTATAAATCCTTATACTCAAGGACTATAGAGAATGAGGGTTGGGTAGAAACTGAAACCCTAGAGGGGATGTACCCATACCCAGACGCTCCACCCTGCACAATGAAGGAGATTACAGAGGCACTGGCCAAGCTACCCCCAGCCAAAGCACCAGGGCTTGATAAAATTCCAGGCGACTTATTCCGATCTGAACCCACAATCTGGGCACCCTACTTGTGGTCATTTTTTAATGCCATTTTACAAGGCATGGCGTTCCCCCCCACATGGGCTGGGGCAGAAATCATTCCCATTTACAAAAAGGGCTCCCCGTTAAATCCAGCAAATTATCGCCCTATTAGTCTCTTGGACATCACCCAAAAACTCTTCGCCCGTGTACTTTTGGGGCGCCTGCAATCCTGGATAGAAGAGAACAATGTACTGACACCCTTACAAGCAGGATTTAGGGCCAGGACTTCCACCATTGACCAGATCTTTAGATTACAATTCATCCACTGGAAAACCGTGACTTTAGAGGGTGGCAGCCTCTATCTCACATTCGTGGATCTCAAATCCGCTTTTGACTTGGTGCAGCGTGATCAGTTTTGGGGTATACTCCGTGATATGGGAGTACCAGAATATCTTTGCTTCCAACTGAAACGCTTGCACCAGGACAATTATGCCCAAATAAGATATGGTAAAAATGGTGAACTCTCCGCTCCCTTCCCTGTAAAGAAAGGGGTGCGCCAGGGATGTGTTTTGGCTCCGACACTCTTTTCACTTTTTTTTTTAAACAGTTTAATTGAAACTTTGCTAGAGGGGAGAGACATTGATGCGCCTAGGCTGGCAAACCGCAAAATACCAGCTCTTATGTTTGCGGATGATACGCTCTTACTCTCCAAATCTTCTATGGGCATGCAGAGGGTGCTTGAGGTATTCAGTTCCTTCTGCAAAAATCGGGGACTGGAAATTAACCTTCAAAAAACCAAGTACATGGTTTTTAATGCTAACACCATAAATTGCCCACTTCCCCGATTAGACGGAAGGGCCCTAGAGAGGGTGTCTATCTTCGACTACCTAGGGATCACACTAACCGAAAAGATGGAATGGGGGACACAAATAAAAAAAGCTAGTCTAAAACTGTCCCAGTCCACGGGGGGAATCCTAAAAGTTTATAAGAGCTGTTTGCATAAGGTGATAGGCCCCGTAGCAGAAATCTATAAAACCCAGGTGAGGGGAGCAGTATTATATGGGTCAGACGTATGGGGTCATTGTCCATCTACCTCCCTATCAATGCCCGAGAATACATTCTTAAGGCAACTGTTGGGCCTCCCAGTAAGCACGCCATTAATTCCGCTTAGGATGGACCTAGGGATCAGTCCGATTGCAGATGTAGCCTCCTCCAGAACCCTCCTATACTGGCGACGCTTCTGGAGCACTCCTGAACTAGTCGATTACAAAGAGGAGTTGAAGGATGTTATGAGCCTTCATGGCGCAGGGAAACTCCCTTGGCTTGTTTATATTAGAAACTTGTGCCAGGCCTTAGGGAGGGTAAACTTGTGGACAACACCAGAAGAGACTTGCCCTACAATTTCAAACAAGCATTTGCAATGCAATAGGTCTCGCATTTGCAAGAGTTTGTGCTATTGGCATTGTAAATGATAATGCCTTTTATTTATGTGTTTAAAAAAACCTGCAAGCGCTGCGTAAACACCCCTTGCAGGTTTTTAGCCCTAAAAAAATCCTGAATACCCTTCCAGAGTTCACTGCTCTTGATCAGCCTTTCCTCTGATTAACCTAGGACTTGACCCTTCGGAGTGGGAGGATTTTGGATTCAGCACCATCACACCAGAACACCCTCTTTCGCAAATGTGATGGGATGCGATGGTCTGCAGGATATTAGTTCCACTGCTGCTCAATAACACTGGCCTCATCTCTGTGTCCATATTGTGGTAGCATGATTACTACAAGGATAATCTCTAATAACTGGAGCATTAATTGGAAGAGCTATTAATTTATGTAACATTGATTCCTGGAGTAACACACTACAAATCCACTGTGGGGTGCTGGTTAGGATAGGTTTCGACTCAATCTCTGTATATGTCAATATGTGTTTCAACATTTCCACTTCCATTTCGAAAAGCACGCGACTCGATAAAACTGGCCAACCGCCATGCGCGCCAATTACAAAGTTAGTTTGTCATGCATTTGACAGATTGAACTACCGGTAAACATGGCACGGCTTCTGCCAAGATACACAAAGCACATTAGACATGATCCCTTTCTGCACGCTGTACTGGCTACCTGACATTTTTAGGATACGGTCCGAAGTTATCTCAATGCTACAAACATCTCGAAATGGCTCTAGTTGAGTCTGCATATGACGCTGTAGACCCCCACGTTACATCGAATGTACATGTTTTATGCAAAGCACATGCTGTACTTGGTGCTTGTGCTCTTGCCATGCTTTACAGCACAGTGATAGCACTAGTTGGTAAAAGTATTATATAGTTTGCACCCTCCCCCTGCAAGTGAGCCTACTATCCTAATCCAACATCATGGCTTCCTGCTGTATTCCAAAAGCAATTCAGTGAGATGCGGACAAGCTTTACAAATGCAACATGGAATCACAATGGTTGTATGCGACTATACGGAGGTCGACAATATCGACCTATAAAAATAGCACATCCACTACATCGCCCACCACGACATTGTTAGGCTAAGTATAGATTTATAATTTTTAACTCCACATCTACATACCTACACTGACCTTGCTATGTAGTCAATTTAACTGTTTTGTCATGTAATATAGTTGGGATAAACAATCTCAATTGACCCGCTTAACTCCGGCATCCTCACAGTGATTCATAGTCGGTACTCTCCTGGTTACCAAAGTGACATACACCTTATATAATGAATATTAGCAGTGGTGCCTCACCAGAACAGTGCAGTTACATCAGTAAGAGTTTACTAGATTGTCATCTGATTAGTAGCCCGCTCCGTAGCATCTCCTCAACGCTAAAACTCATTTCATCAGAATCCATGGTCCCCATTCCACAACCACGAGAGGTGCTGCCCAGAAGTAGGTACTGTCGCAATCCTTTTCCTCAAAGATTAGGTAAATAATGCACCCACCTAGTGTGAGGGTCAAGGTTTACCCTCCTTGTATCCCCCAGTCAAGAGGCCAGAGATGCCCTAAAAATTCTCTCTCTAGTAGTTACCCATTCAACCCGGGTCGATCCAGTAAAATCACAAAACAACTCTGGACCAAGAAAATGTATGGTACCCTAAACTGAATCAATTTAAACCTAGAATAGCATCTAAATTCTATTGGCCATTTACCAATTACTGCACGTTTCCATAATTGGGGAGAGGAGTTGGCCTAACAGTTAGGGCGGTCGACCTGGAATCTGGGGAACTGGGTTCAAGTCTCGGCAATGAAGCTGAACATCCTGTGATTCTGGGCAAATCACTTAATCTCCCCGTGCCTAACAAAAATGAATGTGTCCTCATGTAACGCAACTGGTGCTATGTAAAGCGCTCTGATACCCGATACCTTCGGGTCAAGTTCGCGCTATATAAAACTCTGTTAAATAAAAAAATAATAATAACACAGCCTTACGCATTCAGTAACTGGCAACTCCACTATTGGGCGAATAGAAGGGTGTAGATGTGCGGGATCCTTGAGGACCATGGAGTGAAGTAGAGCAATTTTTCATTACTAAATCCTCAAGGGATAACCCTTTATTGAACTAATGGTATAGTTCCCTTGAAACCACAAGACAGCATGTATATTACAAGGAGTAAAAGTGCTCCAAATCAGAACAGCACCCAGAGTCGGACGGGCAATCCTGCCATTTACCACATGGGGTTTATACTGGGGGGCTGTTTTGAGAGCAGAAGGAAATGCGATGATCCAACCGTGCCCTCATTTAAAAAAAATCTTTTTATTGGTTTTTAAGCATGAGACAAAGTACAGGTACAGCGTTTAGGTCAGCAGTATTGCAATACAATTTTTCTCAGATATTACATCAACACATGCAGAAGCGCCTTATATAGGACCACTTGAAGGGCAAGGTGAGGACAGTGGGGAAGGAGTTTACTGTTTAGTGGACTAATGTGTGCTCAATCTCCTTGCCTGCTTGATTACGGCTCACAGGGCATTAGTGTCCATAGTAGGGTCGCTGCATAGTCTAGTCTTAATGCAAATTGCGTGCAGCTTTTGAAAGGAGATCTGGGTATAGAAACTGCAGGTAATGGCAAGTAGCCATGATGGAGCATGGTGATGGGAAAGGGAAATGTAAACTAGGGCTAAGAAGAAAAGTAAAACTCTGCCCAATTCAGGACACTCCCGCCCACCCTTTGCTCGCCAGTCACCCTTGATTGCTATTATCCAACCGTGCCCTCATGACGCTGTTCTAGCCATGACCTCCTGCAGGATGGGGCAGGTTTGAACATTTTTGACAGGGATTATTTGATATACGCTATTTTTTTACACTGAAATATTTTGGTGCAGAACACGTGAATGGGGTTTTTGTTTCGGACTGCAGCTGGCTTGCAGAGGAAGACTCATTACCGTGGGAAGCCCCTGAGACCACTTGACATCTTCACAGCTACTAAGGGTGATCCGAATTCGTCCTTACTCTGGTCTCATTTGAAATTCGAATGAGGTGGTTTTAGCACCAATTGCTGCAGTCAACACCTTAGCTATTCACAGAACTGCCAAACTGAAATTTGCCGTACAAGTGAAGATGAAAAAAATAACATTTAGGTCAAACATCTAGATTTAGATAAAGGAAGGTTCCGAAAAGGCACACAGAGCCGACACGGGGACCATGAAAACAAATGAAGGCTGACAGAGGTAAGCAGGGACAAAGCTTGCTTGGGGGCGATTTCCTGGAATTGGGCGAATGAGTATTTCAGAGAAAGTTTGGAGAATAAGCACTGCACACCTTTGTATCTCACCTACAGAACGAGAACAGATGCCAGCAGGATTGTCCTTTTGGTGGAATTTCTAGCAGTGTATATTTGATAAATCTGGGTTGAATTTATAAAGATAATGCCCTGTGGCTCCATAGGTGACTCAGACTGTAGCTAGGGTATGATCTCTCTGGCACGCACCATTTACTCACACACACACACACACACACACACACACACACACACACACACACACACACACACCACGGAAACACGTGACAAGCCACTAGTTTGCCAACCCTCTACTTCGTGACCCTCAACTCAACCACCCCTGGCTTTCCGATCAGCAGCCTCCGAAGCACAAGGGGATATTTTGCCAACACGTTTTTCCTGTAACCTCTGCTCGTTGCCCCCTCACTTTACAGACCCTTCGCAACACACTTGTACCTGGCAGCTTGGATCAGCATCTCATACTTTCCTGTCATATCAGATCTTATCCACAGTTTAGATTCGGTTCTACAACTGCAGCAACCCCAACTCGCGGTCTTATCAACTACAATCAGAAGGGGACTGATAAAAAGCACATCCATTAGTACCAGTTCTTTTTTTCTGCCCCACTTATGGAAGGCCAAGGTCGCGGTGGCTCCTACAATTGTGTAGAAATATGGGGATTAGGCACCACATGGATGTTTATAGGCTTTTTAAGCACGAAACAGATATACTAATTGTGTTTGCCATCTCTCGATACCTACACTCGATGTGGTGCATACGTAGGGCCATTTTAAAGAAAACCGATTCAGAAAACCCCCTAGCCTCATAGTAACTCTCTTCTTTTATATCCCATTCCATCCTTTCCCCTCATACACCTACTGTATGATTATTTTTTTGATATTAATTATCCTCTAGCTTTTTTTCTTATACAACTTTAGTGTTTTAATCTGGACTTTTTATCATAATTTTACGCATTTTAAGCCCAAGTCAAAAGGTTTTAAATATTGCTAGTTATTTTTCTTTAATGAACTAATTAATTGCTTAAAAATATGAATGATTGGTTCTCCCTCGCAACTAATGTAGAAACCTCAAAATCTGTAGTATATTGAACTACTCTTAAAATGGGATAAAGAGTTGCTATGAGGGACCACATTCAAGATTGCATTAATAACTTTGCATAATTTTATAGTGTTCTAATTGTAAATACATAACCAATGCTCATACCTTTTATGATGTTTTATTGCATTGCTTTACTTCTCTAAAATGTATTTTAATGTTGTTTTCCTTATGTGCTTTTATGACCTATATGATCGAAATAAAGTTTTTTGACTGACTGACAATAAAAAAAAACAATAAAATTAGAAAAGGTGAATCCAAATTTACTCTTCCTGTGAAAGTTGTTAGAGTTTCAAAGAGTGCTATTTTATTAAATGGCAGAGGGTGGTGGAACAGAAGAAGTCTTGTTAAAATTACTAATGAACAAGCCATCAAAATTGTTTCTGCAAAAAAACAAGGTGTTTGTGTTTCTGATATTGATTCCCTGCAATTTTACTTTGATAAACCTATTCCTTCCTCTGTAGTCACTGATTTACACTCACAGGACAGCTTTAATACCAATGTTCCTTTTGAGGTTCCAACTTCGGCTTCATCCATCCCTGGTTCAAGTCATCAGGTTTCATCATCTGCATCTCCTACTCCTGCATTAAGTGACTTGGATTTCTCCAATTCTCATGGTTCTTCTCACAATCGCTTGGTTTCTGGTACCTCACACAGGTCACCACGGAATGTATCTGTGCCTCAAAGATTTCTATTTGATGTAACTTTTCATTTTTTTACGTTTCTTACGCTAGCTTGTATGGGCACTTGTTTGCTTTTATTATGCCTTGTTTCCACACACTGTTGTGTACTGCACTTTTCCTTCTTGTTCAAAAAAAAAAAGGGGGGTGATGTTATAATGACAAGTTGTCCTTTCCCTTTAAGGACAACTTGTCTGTCACGAGCGCTTCCCCCGAGCGCTGTTTACTTTCGTCCCTGTCTCTGCACTCTGGCGTTTTCATTCAAACTGCCTCAACTGTACACTTGGGCAGTTTGGATGACAGCACCAGAGGCAGCGGTTGTGGTTGCCGTTTGTCCCACGCATCTTCTCCAATAAAGTTATTGAATTTCAACCTACCGTCTGCTGCAGCCTCCTTCCACAGCACCACAACTCTCGCCCTCCACTACTCATGGACGTGCTCTTGCCCGGATGAACCCCGCGCCGCGGACAGTGCCGTCCCCCATGCCCGCCACTGCGAGGCTCACCAGGTGGCATCCGGGCAAAGGCGCGGGTGGAGCAGCATTCTGCCGCTCAGCGTAGATGACCATCTGCACCACCCCCACCCGAGCAAACCACTACCGCCCTCTCTAGCATTACTCCCCGTACAGCGCCCCTCATCCCTCCCCAGACAGCCCTTCACCCCCGGTCCTCGGTCTCCTCAGCGCCACCGTAGGCACCCCCCCCCCAGACCCCACAAGCATGAAAGCCCCAGTGAATCCCGACTAGGGCTCGAACCGCCATCAAAGACACCGGCGGCTCTCGAGTCCTCTCCCCCTGCGAGTGCGCCAGCCCGGCAATACCCCCAAGGGCGGAAGACTGACAGCCCTCCCCCAACGTCCCCCGTGCCTAGGTGCCCTCCGCGTGTGTCCCCACTACTACAGGACCAGCAGCAAACCCTGCAGCTGCCCGCACATCTCTCCCACCCTGCTCAACGGCACCTCATCCCTCCCAGGACCCACCGCTACCCCAACCCACGCACCCCCTCCCCCTCGCCTCACCTCACACCATGGAGCACCGATTTTTAGCGTACGTTATTGTAGTATCGTGGTTTCTTTTACAATGTTATGCTGTTCACATTTTGTATATTCTCTCGCTATCATAAATGGAATTGTTCTGATTCTTAGGAATTAAGAATCAGAACAATTTGTGTGTTCCCTGTATTTATTGGCTTGTTATAGAATGTTGGTGACACTTCCACTTACTTGGTTCTTGCCGAGGGGTTGTCAGAATAAAGAAGATTGCAACTAATACATTGCCTACAGCCTCATTACTTCAGAATTTTGGCGACGAGCTGGGACCTGCTGACAACCCCACTAACCCACTTCTACGTGACTTTACACTAATTTTGTCACGTTTTACTTTGAGGCCTACGTTGCAGTGAGACTTTCGTTTTTTTTTCCTGCTTTTTTTTTTTATCACTCTGCCGTTTGGTAAATTGGAGAATTCTACATACTTGGCTGAAAATCGCATCTTTCTAATTGATTCTGGAGCCTGTACAAGAATTTTCTGCATTGAACGGTTAGGTAAGGCATCCTTTAAACTTACCTCCGTTCCAACGGTTTACACGAGCTTGCCTTGTGCCCTCGAGCTTAATCTCGTGCAGTCTTGCATTGCAATTGAAGCGACGAGCGCACGCAGCTCATTTTCGTAACCACGTTGATCACGCAAGGTTGTGAACCCGATGTGCCACCATCTTGGATTTTTATCGTCTACCAAGCGCAAGTGTAATCAGCTCCGGTGTGTGCAATTTCCTGCTGTTACTGAAAGTCTCAAGTACACAACACAGCTTCACGGCTGTGATTCTTTTTCTGCCACGTTCTACTTACGTAAGTTCTATCGTTTTCAATAACTTTATTTTACTTGTTATATTTTTTTGGAAATGTCTACTGAAGAACCACCGAGAACTTCGTCTGCTTTTAATCTAAATTCTCCTAAAGAATTTTTAACTGACCCTGGTGAACCTGAAGTGCAATGGTTAGAATGGAAAGACTACTTCTTGAATTACATCGCTAATCTAGAGGATTGCAGTGGTATCTTCTCTCCTGAAAGGAAAAAAAGGATTTTTTTGTACTGTTTAGGACCTGAAGGTTTAAGAGTGTACAACCAACTTCAAAAGCGTGACAGACCTGGCGATTTAGATGTTTTTAAACTTGCTTTATTAGACTTGGATGAACATTTTTCTCCCACAGTGTGTGAGGCAGTTATGAGACACTCTTTTTTCCAAAGAAAGCAAGAGAAACACGAATCCATCGATGACTATGTTTCCGCACTTAAGAAATTGGCTATCACGTGCAAATTTGGTAACTTACATGATAACCTTATACGTGACCAAGTCCTAATGTATACTAAAAACAAATCTATTCAAGACAGGCTATGGGTCGAAGGAGACTCTAACCTAAAAGACATTTTAACCATTGTCAAAAAAGCAGAACTTTCCGAACGTTGTGCTAAGGTTTCATTAGGGAATACCAAAACTGAAGGGTATGAATCTGTAAATAAGATTTCTGATAGTAAAAAGAAATCTTCTTTTAATCCTTCTCAACATAGTAAAAAGATTTTAAGAAATTTGAACGTAATGACAATTACAAGAATCCTAACTTTGCTTGTTATAGGTGTAAAAGTCCATCACACTCTGCTCGCTTTGACAAATGTCCAGCTAGATTCGTCCGGTGCTCAGTATGTGGTTTAATTGGGCATTTTACTAAAGCTTGCATGCGTAAAGATAAGAAGACGGGTAAAGGTAGAATTTCATGCATAAAAGAGAGTGATGAGGAACAGTTGTCCTCTGATGATAGTGATAATGACTCTACTTCAGATAGATGTGGCAAGAAAAAAATTCTAAATATCTCTAGTCAATCTAGTAGTAAACCTATATGCTGTGTTTCTTTTGGTGGGGTTTCATTACATGTTGCTGCTGATTCTGGTTCCCCATACACAATTATTGCAGAAAATATTTGGTCCAATCATTTTATTGACGTCATTGGTGATCATTTGGAGTCTTCTGACATCTCTCCTGAAAGCTATACTGGTGAAAAATAGATATCATAGGTTTTAGAGAACTAATATTCAGATTTAAGGGTAGACATGCTCTCTGCAAATTGTATGTGTCTAAGGAAGGACCATCTGTTTTGGGGTGGAAGGATCAGAAAAAACTCAACATTATACTTGATCCGAATAGCCCGGAACAAGTTCTTGTAGCGTGCAGTGGCGGATGGTCCATAGGGGCGCCGGGGCAGCGCCCCACAAAAGAAACTGCTCACTGCAGTTCGGGCAACAGGAATGTAAGCAGACGAATTGACAGCTTTCACAATTCGTCTGTTTACATTTCCGGGCCGGCCTGTGCTTCACGGGTGAAAGTGCGCATGTCAAGGCACAGCGCACGCACGCAGGCGAGAGCAGGAGTCCAGAAGATGGTCTGCGCATGTAAGAGAGGAGCGTTGCTCCTCACTCACATTCACAAACCATTAGGTATGCTGCGCATGCCTAGTGTAGTGCAGGCGTCTGAAGATAGGCTCCTGCTCGGGCGGTGACGTGTTTTTCGCAAAGTCGCCCCATGCCCTATCAAATGCCAGGATACAGAGTAAACAAGGGTCAGCCGCCCGGCCCCCGTCGCATCCAGTCTCCTGATTTGCTGTTGAGCGGCAAAAGAAAAGAGCGGGAAGAAGCTAGTTCCACCACGTTGCAGACTATTAATGCAGAGGAGACGTGATGCGACGCGGGACCGGAGGAGATGCCTGGTAAGTTTTATTCATTTGATCGTGAACTGTATTGGCCTAAATGTCTGCATCTGTCGGGAGACATGGCTGTTTATCCTTTAGAAGCGCTTAGTTTTGGTGCTCAATGCGCTACAAGGGTTCCCACCAGTGCTTTTTCTTGTGGGGAAATCTCTCTTCACGTCACCCAGCAGCACCGAGAAGTGCTAGTAAGTGGACTGACAAGTGACGCAGGTTAATGAAAGTGGTGGGTGTAAAATAGAAAGAGAACACAAACCCCGTCCCCAGGGCCAGGAAGTCCTTTTATTGTGATTTGTACCGTCCACGTCACAGCTTATGTATGAGGCGAAGAGGGGCTGCGTGTGTGTGGTCAGTGAGCCCGTCTACAGATTGTCCGTTTCCTGTAACTATTTATACGTAATTATTTATTTACTGGAAATCCTGTCTAGCCCCCACATACATGTAGCCTCGCTTTTGTTTGTCAGGCGCTACAAGTGATACTCGATTTACGAATTTTCTGTAGGACTTTAAAATATGTTTTTGCTTTTACTGCTTGTATGAGCGCAAGAGCAACTTGCTGTAATCCAAAAAGAAAGGATAGGTGGAGCCCACTGCCTTATTTACATTATAAAATGTTAATTGTCACGGAGCTATATATTGCTTCTTACACTGGTGCTACTTCTTTTAAAACCACAAATATAAAATAATTGATTCGTGCAAGTTAATTCTGTAATAGAGAACAAATGCGTCTTAACTTTAACATTCCACGAAAAAATTACTTGTTCGTGTATTGGCCGCTAATAAGAAATCGAATTGTTGATGTAGAGCATAATTTGGCTTAGGTTTCTGGCTCAAAGTTACTACTCAGCGCCTAGTTATATCCGACCAAAAGAAACACGCGAAGACATTGAAAAATATCTGTTTAAATACTGACTCATGGCTGACCGTAGCAGCTGGCAACTACAGCCGCACAGTCGTGGCTGGACCCAAAGCGGTTCCCATGAGAGAAATCGTCTTGGATGTTGTGTCAGCGCCGCTCTTATGTCGAAGTGTGAAGTGCCCTGGCAAACACTGAAGAAGGCACTTCAGTCGGTCTGGAGCGGTGAGGTCCAAAACGACAAGAACTGAACCTTGAGCGCAAGACTTTGCACAACCCTGCATAGCGCTTGTGATGCTGCTTTAAAGCACTGAAAATCAGTCTCAAAGGTTGGGCTGTTGGAGTGGAGCAACTTGGTGGTTGCTGGTTGGTAGGGGCGTGGCATTGATAATGCGACAGCAGAGAGTAGAGCAGGGGAGGTTTGAGCAGCGGCGTGGTGAACTGTGGGGTCTAGCAGTAATAGCGTGGGACAGTGAGGGGCCCGCTGATAGAATGTGCAGAGCAGAGTCCACCAGTGACAGCGAGTGCAGCCGCACCAGGGCAGTGAGGGTACTTAGGATTGGAGGCTTCTGCTGAGTACACGGTAGTGACGGACACTAGGAGTCAGTGATGGAACATACAGTTAACGGGGTCTCGAGGGGGCCAGAGATGGAGGATGCACTGGAGTCGGGGATACTGTAGGACTTTAAGGGGCCTAGTGAGGGAGGGGGCAATAGAATCCACGACACAGGACGACAGTGAGGGACCAAGTGGCGAAGGGTGCAACCTAGTCCAGGATACTGTAGGACAGTAAGTGAGGGTGCAGCAGGGACCGGGATATTGTAGGATAGTGCAGGTTTTAATGATGGAGGGTGAAGTAGAGTCCAGATAATGTTGTCAGTGAGGGGCCCCGTGATGGGTGTACAGTAAAGGCTGTTGTAGGACAGTGAGGGGGCCAGTGATGGGGTACAGTAAAGGTTGTTGTAGGACAGTGAGGGGCTCAGTGATGGGGGTACCGTAAAGGTTGTTGTAGGACAGTGAGGGGCCCAGTGATGGGGGTACAGTAACGGCTGTTGTAGGACAGTGAGTGGCCAGTGAGTGGCCAGTGATGAAGAGTGCACGCGAGTCCAGGATATTTTAAGACAATGAGAGACCCAGTGATGGAGGTACCTGTAGAGCGCTGGACATTGTAGGACAATGAGTGACCCAGTAATAAAGGGTGCGGTCGAGTCCTGGATATTTTTGGACAGTGAAGAACCTTTCATCGATGGGGGGTGCAACAAAGTCTGGGATATTGTAGGACAGTGCGGTCCCAGTGATGGGGAGGGAAGGTGGGCGCAGTCGAGTCCAGGATATTGTAGGACAGTGAGGGCCCACTGATGGTGTAGAACGGTGTCAATTGCAGTCCAGGTGTGTGCTCTTGGTCTGATAGAATATAAATGTTCTAAGTGTTCTGATAAAATATGAATCAGAAATTTCATTTGAAAATAAATGAAGGCGCTCGTACACATTCATAATTAAAAGTACACATAAACACCCGCAAAATCTTTGATAAACTTGTGAGATGCACTATTCAAACAACTTTTCGCACGAAATCGGAATTAGAATGTTTATTGATAATGCACTGTTTATAAAAGGACTCGACGAATGTATGGCAAATTGTGAGTGGGGGTGCTGCCATTAATCTGTGGAGGACGCTGACATGGTCTCACATTCGAACCATTTGTTTACGTTCATTCTATGTGGTTGATGTGTTTAGATCAAATACCCTTCAAAGTAAAAAGGCTTTCACTTTGAGCGCAATTAACTTTGCGCTTTTGAGCGAATATTTTTTAAATAATTTCGAACACAAAGCAAAGAGTGGACTGCAGCCAACTCACCTGTGTGGCCCAACCATGGAGTGTGACGTAGAATCCAGCAGAGCTAGTCGTTTTATGGGGGTACTGTTGAACAAATTAATGCAAGAAGATACGGGTCAGTTTTTAATGTGTTTAATATTTCAAGACTATACGTTCCCGCTGCTTAATAAGCCTTGCTTTATCGCTGCATTCATTTGCTTTCAAATGCACCATTTACCAATCTTTTTGAAATTTCTTTCTCAGGAGAGGGACTCTCCCTAGACCCCAGGTTTGTCCATTGAACTTGTTCACATCGCTAACTAGTGTTTTCTATTGGAAAGGGTAGAGCCAAAGCAGTCTTGCTTAGTACCCTAGCCCTCTTCAGAAGTCAGATTTGCTTGGCAACTCAGAAATTCTCTGAAATAATGTATGAGTTTTCTTTTATGAATGCCTAGAAAAACTGAATTTTTAGTCCATTTATCACAGAAATAGTGCTGAAAAAAGCACCAAAAAGATGCCAATTTTTTAAAAATTTCTGCACGGGGGAGAACCCCCCGAACCCCATTTATTGCCGTCGGGCTCGCTCGCTGCGCTCGCATACGTTGATTCGATCTGCATACGCCCCACCAGTTTCAAATTCCACCAGCCGCCACTGGTAGCGTGTGATGGTGAGGACACAAAAAATTGGGTTCTTCGTGAATTTCCTGAAGTATTCAATGGCAGTATTGGTAAGTTAAAAGGTTTTACCCATATGATCAGATTAAAACACGACGCTTCACCTAGAATGCACAAAGCTCGCAACATTCCCTTCATTGTTAGAGATGAAGTTAAGGCTGAGTTACAAAAATTACTCGATGCACGAATTATAGAGCACATTGAAGCCTCTGAGTGGATTTCGCCTTTAGTCGTTGCCAGACGTGCTAACGGCAAGGTCCGTCTATGTGTTGATTTGAGGGGTTTGAATGACAATATTGTGGTAGACCAGTTCCCGTTACCCCGCATTGATGAAATGTTAATGTTAACCAAAGATGCCAAGTGGTTTTCTACTCTAGACCTTTCATGTGCCTACCATCAGGTAGTTCTTAGTAAAAAACCAAACATTTGACAGCTTTTTGTACACCATTCGGCTGTTACCAATTTAAGCGCATGCCTTTTGGGCTTGCGTCGGCTGCAGCCGTCTTCCAAAGGCTTATGTTCGAACTTTTTGGTAACATAAAAGAAGTCATTTTTTCTCAAGACGATATATTAATTATGGGTAAATCCAAACAACATCATGATGAAGTGTTAAGGAAAATTGTATCCATTTTATCTAAGAAAGGTTTGACTGCCGAAATAAGTAAATGCAAGTTTGCAGAAAAACAGGTCACTTACCTAGGGCATGAAATTACTGACGAAGGCATTAAACCTAAACAAAAACTTGTAGAAGCCATTAATCTTGCCCCTTCACCGTCCAATAAAGATGAACTTCGTTCATTTTTAGGGCTAGCAGAATTTTATTCGAAGTTTGTAGAAAATTTTTCAGAGCGTACTCATAAAATGCGAATTTTGTTAAAAAACAAGAACAAATTTGAATGGACCACAGATTGTCATAATTCCTTTATTGATATTAAACGTGCCATCAGTGGAGCTCCTAAACTACAAGCCTTCAATCCCACTGCCCCTACCTTTGTCACTACAGATGCGATTGGGAAAGGTTTAGGCAGTGTTCTTACTCAAAAGGATGACAGGGGTTCAGACATTGTCATTGCATTTGCTTCCAGGACTCTTTCTCCCACTGAACAGAAATATTCTGTGATAGAGAGAGAAACTTTAGCCTTTGTTTGGGCTTTAGAGCATTTTCGAAAATTTTTGTGGGGAAGGAGATTCACGGTGCACACAGACCACAAACCGTTGACAAAATTACTCACTTCAGATGGATTAGCCAGGGCATCAGCTAGAATTGCTAGGCTTTCTATGCGTCTTCAGGACTTCATTTATGATGTGCAATATCTTCCAGGGAAAAAAAATGTAACCGCAGATTTTTTTAAGCAGGTTGTCCTTACCTCTCAGAGAAATCGATTCTAATCCTTGGAATGACATTTGTGTTGCTAGTATTTTTTCAGCTAAGGAAACAAAAGGTTTACATAAAATAGAATGGGGACAAGCTGAGGAAAAGGATGATATTTTAAAACTTATCAGAATCAAAATACAACATGGTTGGGGCACTGTTAAATCTGAACTCCTTGGTGAAATGAAAGCTTTTTGGGAGGTAAGAAACGAATTGGGTATTGATGGTATGTTCGTTGTCAGAGGAGATAAAATTATTCCTCCCTCTACTTTAAGAAACAAAATTATTTCTCTGTGCCATGAAGGCCATAGTGGCATTACACGTACTAAGAAAAATATAAAATCTTTGTATTGGTGGCCTAAAATTGATTTAGAAACTGAAAGATTTGCGAGATCATGTAATGAATGTGAATGTGCTGACAAATCACAAAAAACGCTCAACTCTCCTTTAAGTTCCTTAGGGTGTCCTACCCTTCCTTGGGATGAGTTAGCGTTAGACATTATGGGCCCCATTGGTTGGAGTGATGGTTCACCCCGATTCATTCTTGTACTTGTAGATTTATTTTCTAAATGGTTTGAAATCAAAATAGTTGATAGAGCTGATACTAAAAGTGTCATTGACTTTTTGGGCAGTGTTTTCATACGGGAGGGATTTCCAAAAAACATCCTCACCGATAATGGTGTCCAATTTAAGTCAAGTGAAATGAAGGATTTTATTGATTTTGCTGGCATTTCGCACAAATGTTCTGCACTCTATCATCCAAGGGGCAATGGTGCTGTGGAGAGGGTCAACAGAATTATCAAAGGGGTTCTTCAAATGGCCATCCATGGTAAAAAAAAATTGGAGTATGAACTGATGAAAATGCTGTGGACTTATAGAGTCACTAGTCATGACTCCATTGGTGAGACTCCTTTTGGTGTCATGAGAGGCCGCATTCCGTATTCAAAGGTCAATCCTGGTTGGATGGACAGGAGCAAACAGGTAAATTGGGATGCATAAAAAATAAAAAATTGCATATTAGCTTCTCAGCGTAAAAACAAAGAATATTTTGATAAGAAGCACAGTACACGCGATGTCAAATTAGCTGTTGGGCAATGGGTCCGAGTCAAATCTAATAGAATGGTTACTAAAGGTCAAAGCAAGTTTAGTTCTCCTGTAAAAATTGCTAAAGTTATGAAAAATACTGTCAAGTTATCTGATGGTAATGTACGTCACATGAGTCAATTGTCGCTAGCCAAAGGTGATTTCACACCCAGTGATCCTAAACAGTTTGTGTCTTCTCGCAACTATTGGTGGATCGGTACTCATCCTGAGTTTGCTTCTTCAAATACCATGTCGGATTTATGTGTTCAGGGTGGGGATGGTTCCTCAGTCGTGGATTTTCCACCTACTGAAGTTCTTCCTGAGGACCTTCCTCAAACTGAAATTTCTTCTGAACTTGATCCATGTCAATCTCAGAAAGTTAGCACCTTTGGTAGAAACATTGTTAAACCAAAGCGCTTTGAAGATTATGTTTGTTAGTCTTAATATTTTATTTTTTTGAAAGGAGTAGGATGTGTAGTATTGTGGTTTCTTTTACAATGTTATGTTCACATGTTGTATATTCTCTCGCTATCATAAATGGAATTGTTCTGATTCTTAGGAATTAAGTATCAGAACAATTTGTGTGTTCCCTGTATTTATTGGCTTGTTATAGAATGTTGGTGACACTTCCACTTGCTTCTCGGATTACTTGGTTCTTGCCGAGGGGTTGTCAGAATAAAGAAGATTGCAACTAATACATTGCCTACAGCCTCATTACTTCAGTTATTTAAGCCACGCACTGTAATATATTAGCCACGTCTCTTTAAGAGACCCCCCAGTTTTTTCATCCCACTTAACGCCCTGGCATGCTTATGTTGTTGCGTGACAACCAGTACCCACCTATTGGGATGTTATCATCCCTATCGTCACTGAAGGGATCGTCGTGTATTCAACACCGTTTATTAGCGTGTTTTTTTTTAACGAATTTTGCCCCAGGTAACAGAGCGCTTTACATGAGCCCGAATTGTGTGGCATAACGCCGCCTTTATTCATTTAATATATATATAGGGCGGGTAGTAAGCCATTTGCCCAGAATCACAGGGTGTTGCCCGTCAACGCTAAAAACTTAACCCAGTGCGTCCAGCACAGCACTTCGCAGTCAGGCATGACCCACGGTGTGCAGAGAGCCATGTTCTCAGCGAACTCCCCACCCAGCTCCCGCAGAGTACGTGCAAGTCACGTGAAACACACAGCTGTCAGTCATCGCAAGTCCTTGCAACTGAAGAACTGTCATCCTGTGACCGGGCAGGCCCCCCGGGGCCAGAAATTCCAAGCACCAAGGCCCCCAACTGCAAAGTGTCCATGCTGCGACACGCATCCCACACTGGAATCCCCAGCGCCAAAAATAGAGGGGAACTTTTTGCTTTTCCACAGCCACGGACACGTCACTCTGCGACACTAGGCAGCCTTTGCCTGTCCTTGTCCGACCTGTCACTGAAGGTGACCCAGCCTCACTGGCTTTGCGGGGCTGTCGCCCCATATGTTACAAATATAAACAAAAAATTGGGGGGAGGTAGAGGTATTTTTGAGCTAGGTCCACCCTCCTTTATCAATACTGAGCAAAAAACCCGAAGTATCGGGTAAAGGGCCTAGCCATTAGACAGGAAGGTGACTACAGTGATACAATGAATATTCCCCCATGATGGCCGACATTGTTAGCCAATAGGCACGGCCATTTTGTTGAACTGTACACGGTCTAGTCATTCTCTATAATGACTGGGCGGATACAGGAAGTATATAGTCGGTCCCCGTCCCCTGACACGCCAATATGCGGTCCGACGGGGAGCAGACTAGGTATTTCCCTTTGAGGCGTTCTCATACCAAGTAAGTTCTTCCATTTAGGCTGGCCGTGGATAAGCTGGCTTCAGACCCGAATCAATATATCTGGGGTATTTTTTGAAACTAACGAGGCCTTTTCTCCCCGTTTTCTTCATTTTCACTCCTCAGATTTAGGACCAAGAGATCCCTCAATCCCGGCGGTCCATGAGGCATAGTCATGCTTTTTTGAAGTATGTAATTACGACCGCAGTACCAACATTATTATATTATCTTATGTGTGTGATTGGTGAAATTCACGAGGTGTGTGTGTTAGATGTCAATATTCATGTTTTTAAACCTAGGTTATTCACTAGCAGCACAGTTTTCCAGCATGCCTTTTATCCTACACAGGCTAAAGACCACGCGCAGTACTGGATTATCGCACGCACCATTAAGGAGCATTATTGATTGTGGAAGCGCATTGAACAATGTTGTATACCCACCTACTCAAAAGAGAGGGGGCCTTTGTTTCCCTAACTTTGTTTGTTTTTTCTATCATACAGATACTGCGTGATAAAGTCTTGAGCGTATGTATAGATTAACGCATGCTTTAGGGTTGCAGCGTTTAGTTCATTATTTAGATTACCTTATTTTGGTTGATTAGGAGTGGCAAACACAGGGCTGGTCCCTGTGTGGTCCTGACGAAGAGCTGGGGGAAGCTCGAAACATGTTGATGTATACTAGGAATTCTAACCCATTATAGTTAGGTCTACTTGTATCATACCCCGTTTTTAGACATACCAAACTAGGAGCAAGAATAAAGTATTCCGCCCACTAGCAAGGTATTTTTAACTCACTTCAGCCCACTCCACTACACTTTTACATTACACATAGTCTTCTACTTTAGTGCTCCTACGTAACTATCGCAAGTCGTAGCACGCCTCGGCTCGTAGAGAGCGGAGATGGCCCCAATGATGAAGCATGTCACCATGGGGAAACCCTGGTGAGTGAGGGGACTCAAGAAGGAAATTCTTCTTTCTTGTTGTTTTTTCCGGATCTAATTGATTAGGAACTCAATTCCCTGTCTAATGGCTAGGCCCTTTACCCGATACTTCGGGTTTTTTGCCCCATATGTTACACCAGACTTCTTCAATCTGTGGGGCGCGCCCCCCTGGGGGGGCGCAACACCATCTCAGGGGGGGCGCGCACTCCGCTCTAATCTTACCTTTGTTCCCTACGTCGCAAGTCTTATTGGAGAACTCCGGTATGGTTGAAGGGGGGAGGGAGGAGAAAATCGATGGGGCACGACCTGCCCATGCTTTTGTCATGTTAACCGTCCCAGGAGGGGGTTAATTCATAGAGCTGAAATGCTTCAGCTGCAGTGAGAGGCAGGAAGTCTCCTCTGCTAAAACCAAAAGGAACGAACAGACAGTTCAGTTCCTTCGTGTTTGATTTCATAGCAGAGGAGACTCCTTGCCTCCCACTGCAGCTGAAGTGACTGTCTGTTCGTTTGCTTTCAGTTTAAGCAGAGGAGACGTCCTGCCTCCCACTGCAGCTGAAGCATTTCAGCTCTATGAATTAACCCCCTCCTGGGAGGGTTAGCTCTTTCCAGAAAGGAGACAAAGTTTCTTTTAAAATTACACAGGCAGGTGAGCAAAATGCTAGCCAGCCATGTGTTGTTTAAACAGCCTGCAAATTGCTTGTCTTGACACTAAATATTGTTATAATTAAACTAGTATGTATTAATTTGTAATGTGACTTTTCTGTCTTTGTTCCCTTTTATTATCAGTCATGGATCATTCAGGCAGCCCTAGAACACAATTAAAAGTGCTTTCTATTTATATTTGCTGTTCAAAGTATGCATAGACAAGTGCTGAAAATACAGCTTTAGGTGACTGCTTATTTTTGTACCGCCTGTGACATCAAAATAATGAGCAGGCAACCCTAATCATAAAACTGGAAGTTTGTTGCAGGATAAGCACATTATTTATTTCCTCCACCCTGATCCCTGGTTACTGCCATAATAGCAATAGTTTAACACATTTGAAATCCTACGCTGCCGTCAATAACATGCTGAGTTACTTCAAGTGTCTGGGATTGCACCTTGCATCAGACAACTCGCTCCTCATTCTCGCCCTTCACTTTCACGCTCACCCTGCACTCACAGCAATCACAATGCACTCACACCATTCACCCACTTACCCTGCACTCACAGTGATCACTCTGCACTCACAATGCACTTGCACTGTTCACCCTGTACCTCACCCTGCAGTCACACGAGAACACTACTCAACCTGCACTCGTGACACTTCACTCACCTGTCCCCCTCACTGCTCAATCTGCAATCTCACTCAAATAAGCCCATCACTAACCATACATTCATTCGTCCCACTCTGCACTTACATCCGCACCCAAATTCATATGGTCACCTCACTCACCCTGCAGTCACTCCTCTTACCCTACTCTCACACTGTCGCATGGCTCACAGTGCACTCACATGGGCACTCCTGCCACCCACACAGTGCAGAGGTTTAATGTGCCTGCTACAAAGAACGTGTACCATGCAGATCACTGAACTGAGTGTGAGTAAACAATGAGTAGCACTATAAAAATATTTGCCAGAAATGTGCTATAGAGAGGTGAGGTGCATCGTTGGTGAGTGGTAGTGAGGAAATTCATGGAGAAGGAGGAAATGGGGGAGGGGGCCCCAAAAAAGACTGTTGCACTGTGTGCGACAAGTGCTAGGGCCAGCCCTGGCTGGGAGTGTTAGCCCCCACCCGAAGTTCGGGTCTAGTTGCGCCCCTGTACATAAATATGGGCATGTCGTGCCACATCAATGTTTTCGTCCTAAATTACAAAAGGACACATTTACATGCACTGCAATCCAGCCTTCAAGGGGGCCCCTTGATAGAGACAGCTCTGTTTTTGCCCTGATGGCCTGGAATAATTCCTAAACAGATTTTTGTAAATACCGTTTTGTTTCATTTCTTTTTAATGTGATTGATGTGAGGGAGTCTATACTATTTGCAGAGAAGTATGTTAGTTTCATGCAACAACCATAAAAAGTTTATTTTAGATCCAAGCGGGTCCTCACATATGAGAAATTGGAGGATATCACAGATATTATTCGCTGTAAAATTAGTGGGCTGCTGCTTTGTTACAACACTGAAAACGCATCACTATCTCTGAATATTAGATGTAAACGCTTTTAGAATTTCGACCATAGTGCCTGTGCACCGTTAGTAGTCTGGCTAAAGAGGGTATGGCAGAGCTGAAAGTAAATCATTTAAACTCAAAGCTGTACTGAACAGGGGCCCCCAAAATAGTTTTGGCCCAGGGCACCCAAAAACCTTAACATGTCCCTGCCACCACAAAGTCTGTCAGACAACATTGCTCTGAAGTAAAATAGACATCATTCATTTATTATTAGTTCTATTTTTTTAAACATAAGCCCGACGTGTCCTAAACCCCCACTGCTTCAGGCAAGCAACTTATCGCACCACTAAGGAATTCTCAATTAGGTGTTCGTTCAGCGCCCTCTCTGTGGACTTTCAACTTTGTCTTCCGATCCATAACTGGTTGGTGGGCAATTATCCCATTATAATGCTGCCTAAAACGTTTGTTAATGATTTCTAGAGAAGATTGGTTTCTTGTGTACCAGCTCTGAGCTAGGGAGTGCTCGAAAAATTTGACAACACTGTCTCCCTTACAGTCCCTGTTTTGGCTGAAAATGTCTGCAGAATATTCAGCTTTGAGAGAAACTGCTATCAAAACTCTCTTGCCTTTCAGCTTGTCCTATTTATGTGAGATTGGGTTCTCAGCACTTGCGGTATTAAAGACTAAGTACCGTTCTAGACTGGATGTGGAGCACAACCGGAGGATGGCAGTAGCACAAATCCATCCACAGATTGACCGTATCTGTGGCGAAAAACAGGCACACCCATCGCATTTATGTTGGTGGTGTTATTATCAATCTATGTCATGTGTAAAACAAGGCATCCTAGTAAAAACAATTTGCGCACATTTTATCTTGGAAAATGGTGTTTTGAGCTGTGTAATAAGCCTCTGTCATTTCACCACACCCACTCACAAACCTGCAGTTTACTAAACACTCTTATTGTGTTGAACATTATTTGCTGGATATGGCCCGGGATATGCGCGTGGCGGTCGATTATGTAGTGTATCAGATTCCAGAAATTTCTGTGAGGTGGTGGGGGGGGCCCAACATCTAAAAAAATTCAGCTGGGGGGGCTCAACCTACAAAAGTTTGAAGACCTCTGTGTTACACACTCATTGCTGGAACATTACCCTGGGTGGGAAGCCATACATTCAGGGTAAAAGAGGAAAGGGGGCGAAGTCATGAAAATTAAGGGGAGTCTGGCAGTCAAGCGCTATGCGCACCACCGTCATACGAAGAGAGAACCAAAAGGTGTCCCCAATTTCGTGGCACAGCGTAAAGGAAGGGCCAGGCACGCATCTTTCCCTGATGTGCAGAGGCAGATACACCTAGACCGGGCCCCCTCACTCGGTGCAAGGAAGACCAGGAACTTCATCGATGCTTGAAACACCCTCAAATACGCACTGTCCAAGGGCCTCAAAGCTGCGGCCCAGTCCACACCCAAGGATTCAGGCCATAGTCGGCATGCCGCCAACCTCCTCCCTCTGGGTGGGCTCCCTATAATGCCCGGTGGAATACCCCCCCCCCACTCAGACCAGCCCCGCCGGACCGCCCATTGGATCACCGCCAGCCCATACCCTGTCCTCCCCATCTGAACATGGTCCTCTCATTTGAACAGCCTTGCCCCCCCCCCACCCCTATGCCCGCTGCTGCCTGCCTCCCCCCCCCAGCTGCCCAAACTAGTGGCAAACTTGCTGCTTGTCTGGGACGTCAGAGTGCACCTCCAATTCCTCACATACCATTGCCTGTTAGTGGGCCGAGGCCGCTAAGACCATCCATCCTCTCCCGAATGGCCCCCAATTTGCCGCTCTGCCACATTCCTAGCGCCCGCGCATACCTGACCGCATTTGTAACGCCCACCCCCGCACCCAAAAGCCCCCGATCATGCGTATCCTCCACCACCCGCCCCCTCCCCCCCACATGCACATCCTCTCGAGCCCCAGTGCTCCACTCCCGCGGCCATACGAACCCTGCGCGGGGCATTGCAGTCCTCCATGCGCGCTGCCGCCCGGTCCGCAAGGTGGTACCCAGGCAAAGCCTCGGGTGCCGCCGACCCACCCCCCCCCCCATCTCAGACACCAGGGCGTTCAGTCTCAGACCCCAGGGCGCTCTTAAGTCTCCCTCTAACCCTCTCCACCCGCACCCTCCCCAGTGAGCCTCCAGCCGTCCCAGAAACCGTCTCCCTTCACAATCGGCGGGAGGGTGCTACTTCTACCCGACATAAGCACAGAGGAGGGGTGAACAAACACAACAAAGCCCCGGTCCCTGGCAATAGGTCTATTAGAGGCCTGTTGAGTACTCAGTTGCAGCTGCCCTACGACGGTCGCCAACCCGGGATTGTCATAGCCCGGGCCCACACGTTCGGGGGTGGAGGGGTGGGGCAACGACGTTCTATGCTATGCCACGACAATGCCAGTCACTGCCTGCATTTTTAACTCCGCCCCCACCCAAATCAGCCATTAAGCCGCTCCCGCTGAACTTTCCAGACCTTCGTCCCTTGGTGGCTTTAACACCAATGCACCCATCCGTACAAATGCGCGTCGATTTCCCTTAACCCTTTATTAATGGCCAAAACCTTCTTGCCGTTTTTTACCCTTTTCCGTTATACTCTGACCCCGCCGGCTGACCCCCACACCCTCTCCCCTGTGCCAGGGCACCTCGTCCCTCACAAGGCCCACTGCTCCCCAACCCTCCCCCCCTCACCTCACGCTCTGTAGCAGCAGCACCTCTTCTCTTGAAAATTCCCAGGAGAAAGAGGGCCCTGTGCCCGGCGCCTACGCTTAAGTACCCCCCCTTATCTACTAAATTCCTGAGGATAAATGTATGGCTGAGCTGACTCAGCGCTGCGATCTGCTGGTCCAGCTCCTTCCCTGCCTTTCTTCCCTTCTCTCCGCCCAATACTGTCCGGGTTCTCCCTGGGGGTGGCCTCCACTAAGACCCCCGGTCCAGCCACTCTCCCCCTCGGGGAGTGGGGGGGCCGAACCAAGGGGCAGTAGAGAACAAAGTGGCAAGGTATTAACGTCGGTCACTCTCATCGGAGATGGGGGTCCTACTCCGCGATACTCCCCTCTTTCTTCCTCGGGGCAAGCGACACAACAGAGACGATCACCCCAGGTCCATGACTGACTCGCCTAGTAGGCAGTGTTGCCAGATTTTTTTCACAACTTTCAAGCCCAAAAGCAACGGAAAAGTAGCCCAATGTTGCCACTCCATTAACTTACATGTAGCCTGACTACAACATTCAAAAATATACTTCTATTTCAAGGATTATATGTTTAGTACTCACATTAATCAGATTACCTATATTTTGTACACTAAAATCAAAGTTGGTCTGTCATGAAAACTGTCACTCACTTGATATCGCATGCATAGCTGCCAAGTTGCCCAGGTCCATGCGTGATGCGCTGCGCCAGTCCAGGTTTTTCTTTGAATTCTGGGACTTGTAGACTTGTTTACTCCATTATAAAACTGGACTACAAGTCCCAGAATTCAAAGAAAACCTGGCCTGGCGCTGCGCATCACGCATGGACCTGAGCAACTTGGCAGCTATGCGCATGGTGTGGAGCCAGCTGCCCAAAAATTTTCTGGGTCCAATTTTGAGGACTGCAACTGCGGAAACGTTGTTCTTGGGAAAGGTGCTCTTCAGCACAATGTGAAAGGAACACAATTTTTAAAGTGTGCCAAGCTTAATACAAAACATAAACCTCAAATGAAGGTCTGCGTGCATGACAAACCTGCCAAATAAGCTAGGAACTACAAAGACACTAACAACGAAGTATGGACGAATTACACTTGGACATTCACATTGCCAATAGCCCCACATCCAACAAATGTGAGAACAATTGAATTCCAATGCTTGTTTCACACAGCTAGCACGGTTCTGTGTGCGAGGCGAGGTAACATGAAGTCTTGTGGCCTGATCAAAGAAAAATGGCACAAAGGCAAAGAAAAATGGTATGAAGGTGCCTGCAGGCGATTCATAGCTGCCAAGGTTTCAGATTGCTTAAGTGTGACATTTTCAAATTTTTTGTGTAATTATGAGTGACATTCAACGACTACGAGTGACACTTTCTCACGAACAGAAATCAAGTAAAGAAGATGAGGGAAACATATAAACATCAAAAATTACAGCCATTCCAGCAACAAGAAACTCTATGAAGATCTTAAAACTATTTCAAAGCACCAGAAATGGAAGGACACTATCCGATATGGAAAATAGACTGCATAGTTGCCACGTTTTAAGAGTGCTTAGGTGAGCCATTTTCAAGGTTTCAGAGTACTTATGAATGACATACAACTACTAATGGTATGACACTAAGAGTGACACTTAGAGCAAAATCAAGAAATTAAGTACATGGAAACAGATAAAACAAAATAAATTGCACAGATTTGAGCAAGGACAAACTATTAAAAGAACTGCTTCAGAGCACCTGATCCTACTGTAAAATGATCGTATGCCCACAATCTTCTCACATTCTACATGAGTTTACTTTTGTGATCACTACTACTGCTTGCGAAACCACAGACAAATTGCACGAACACCGTGACAGGAAGCTAGTCGAGTATTTCATATGATTTTGCCTGGGCCCTGCCAGAGTGGCAACAATGTCTTCCTGGGGGCCCAGCAGGATTTGTTAAAAAAACACCTGATCCTGTCTGGTGCTAGTCACACGCTGACCAGTGACAGAGCCAGGCAGGCTGCTGTGGCATGAGTGCATTAAAAGGAGCCTGCCCTGCCAATAAACGAGAATTTCATACCGTGTGCGGTGCCTAAGCCTATTTTTCATAATCATCAATGTTATTCTTGAGTGTGACTGAGGAATGGCGTCAGGGGAATATGCACGCTGGTATAATGCAAATAGAAAACACCTCACTCCGAGGCAAGATGGCGGCTGTGTGAGTGTTGTGGAAAGCTGCTCTCCCTGCCACGCTGATGTTAGTTTGATGGAGCGAGAAAAAGACATTAATCAAATGTGCTAAAAACGTTATTTAGCTACTTACAGTTACTTTGATGGATTTGCGGCTTTGAGTTATCACTGGACGAGGAGCTGATGAGGATACAGCTAATCGGTGCACTGACGGCTCGCGCTCTGAGGACGTTCTCCTCTGCGGTGACCGGTGTCAGAAGGAAAGTGCTCCGGAGGCTCAGAGAGGCGCATCGATACTTTGTTGCTACGGGAAGGCTGCCAGAGATCAGAGCGGTGGAAACTGGCTGCAACATTGTAACCACGGAGATCAGGCTGACGGGCTCTGACTACTGCATCATGCCGGCGAAAGTGAGGCCCGCGATGAAAGACATCGGCGCTCCCGCTGGAGCCAAAGGGACATCTACGACTCGGCGAACTACTACAGAGGAGAAAGGTCTGAGCTCTAACCCTAACTCAAACAAAGGTGACATGCAATGGGTAGAACCACCCAAAGATGGGGGAAATAACGTGAGAGACGTTGGGGCACAGCGACTGAGTGAAACAGGTACCAGACCAAAACAACAAACTGTGCCCGGGATGTTTGCCGGCCGGGGGTCTGCAAATACCCGGGGAAAAAAAAACGGCAAAGGAAAAGGCTGCCTTCTGGTAAAAACAAGTACAGACAGTTCTAGGAAGGCCCTAAGGGGGGGCAGCCCAATAATAGCAATCATAGCATAGGAGAGATTGCATTAGAGGCTCTAGAGGCTTTAGAGTTGGATAAATCTGTTATCAGATCTGCCCAGCCATCCATGGAAATGTCTGGAAAAAATCTATCGGACTCTGAGGAGGGGACGCCAAGAACCGAGGGCATTGCACAACAAGAAGGCTTGGATAAGGCTATTACCACGCAAGCTTTAGGTGAATTCCCCCTTGCACAGGCCTTAAAGTCACACCATGAGGCTAATGCTCAGGAGGATGATAAAATCCCAGCGACTCCAGACCTTGATAAATTTTACTCATTGACAGATGAATCTGAGCTATCTAATAGTGAGAAGGATGAAACAGGAGATGATTCGACTGGGGTGGATAGCGGCAGCCCACCCACGAAATTTGACACATTAAAGCGCGCACCTGTCCGCACTAAGAAGAGGAGCTCAAGAGGGTTAGACAAAGACAAGGGCTTCACCTCGGATTACAGTCAATCAAGTCAACTCAAATGGGATTACTCCGCCACCCACTTTGAAAGGGAATTCGAGGATGGGGTTAGGGACCCTGCGTTAGCTCCTGAACTCCTAGAAGAGAAAAAAAAGACAGCGCGGAATCTCTAATACCACCCCCATCTATGGAGCTAATTTATTCAACGTTAAAGCAAATGCAAACTGAGGCACGCTATGAACATAAGAGGGCTCATTTGGCTACCAAAAAACTTCAAGGTGCAGTGCGAAAAGTCAATAAGGCCTGCACGGAAATATCAGAACGCACTACGGGGTTAGAAGAAAGAATTGTGCAACTTGAGGCCAGCACAGAGATAATGGGGCAACAGACATCGGTTAACGAAGGCAGGATGACCGATGTTCTTTGGAAGCTGGAGGACTTCGAAAATAGACAACGCCGGAACAACCTCCGGCTACTTGGAATTGCAGAAAATGCGGAAGGGGACGATATTCGTGGCTTCATATTGAGAGTACTTAAGGAGGCCTTTCCCGAACTGGCTCACTGGAACTGGGAGCTTGAAGTGCAGAGGGTGCATCGTTTTCCTCTGATGCTGAAAAAGAGGACTGGACAAGCTGAGAAACCAAGGGCCATTCTTATATTTTTTGGCAACTTCCTCCTCCGACAAGCTATTTTCGAGAAAGCTAGGCCCAACGCACAGAGGGTGGGGGAAGGGCATTCCTTTTTGTCCGACCTGATTTTTGTCATGCAACGGTGGAGAGGAGATGGAGACTCCGCTTGCTTATTACACCATTTCAAAAATTAGGCTGTGAAGTCTTTCTACAGAACCCTGCCAGACTTAAAGTTATATGTAACGGTACAACAAGAGTATTCTTGTCTGAGATTCAGGCTCAGGAGTTCTTGAAAGAACTCTCTAAGAAATAGGCTATGGTAGCAGGATAGCAAATGTGATTGAATATTTATCTGTTATGTTTTTCTTTTTATGTTTTGTCTTTTTTTTTTTTCTCTTTTTCATTTGGGTTTTTTTTTTTTTTTTTGGCAGGGAGCGGCTAGGGGGCACAACACATGCAGGAGGCATCACAAGGGTCCTGGGACCTTTTTTGCCTTTTTGAAGGGGATGGGGAGGGGGGAGAGGGTGGGCATGATAGAAACCAAAGGGAGTTAGGGTGGAATTTTTGCACAGGGTTAAGCACTTGGTCTTTTAGATGGGTATTGTTCGTACTGTCCTGTCATTTGTTTTGGAATCGTAGCTTATGTCATAATGAGGAAACTTAGAATTGCATCCATTAATATATGTGGGCTGAACGATCCCCAAAAACGAAGGAGATGTAGTTACGATGTTCAATTTTTGAAGGCAGATATTTTATGTCTTCAAGAGACACATATTGAAGGCTGCAGGAAAGGAGTTTTAGAGATGGCAGGCTATCAACTTATTGCCTGCACGACACAAGAGACCCGGACAAGAGGGGTGGCAATACTGGCTAAAAGAGGCTTGGGCAGCTTTCCGCGTTCATCCGTAGATAGAATGGGGAGATGGGTAATTCTGCAAGTCAGTCTTGAAGATAAAATGTTCACTCTTTGCTCTGTATATGGATCAGTACTGGATGACCCGGTAATTTTTGAATGGTTGAAGGTTGAACTTGTCGGGTGGCCTCTTCCTCTGATATTATGCGGGGATCTGAATATTAACCTGAGTTGTCAGGTTGCCAACCATAGAGGAACGACGTACCAAGGTCGTAAACCCAAAGTTTTTAAATCACTCTCTCAACTTAAGTCATTGCATGGGCTAGCAGATGTATGGGCGGCAAAAAGGAATCTGATCCAGGCTTTACATATTTTTCTGCACCTCATCAAGTGCATGCGAGATTGGATTATTTTCTTGTGTCACATGAGCTTTTACAAGGTTGTTTTATAAGCAAGTACCCCAAAGTTATGTCAGATCATAACCCTTTGGTGATTGAAATAGATATTGGACACCGATCCGCTCAGACACAATGGACATTTAACAGGGCTCTGTTAAGTGATGAAGGGTATATACAGCAATTGGAGGAATGGATCCCTAGGTTTTTGGACGAAAATCTTGGGAGCGCCAATATTGGTATAGTATGGGACACATTAAAGGCGGGGATCAGAGGAGAAACATCTAGGTATGGCTGGGAGGCGCAAAGGAAAGATAAAGCAGTGCTACAAATCTTGTATGAGGATCTGGGTAAGGCAGAAACTGAACTGATAGAGGTATTGTCTAGAGGGGTAGAATCAGAGGCAGCCCAACTTAAGATTACTCTTGCAAGATCGGCCATTACGGAAATCTCCCTTAAAAAATCGGCCGGCATGTATATGGCTTGGAGGAGCAGGGTTTATGAGAATAGCGAGAGGGTGGGTCACTTACTAGCTTTACGAACGAGGGAAAAAACAGTACAAACACGGGTCAGGGAAATCAGAGATCCTATTGTAGGCATGGTAACTGAGTCCGATGCTATTCTCACTTCATTTAAAAAATTTTATCAAAAACTATATACTGATGATGTCCGGGTTGGGGACAAAGAAATAGAAGACTACCTAAGAGGGCAAGCTTTGGATCAGCTTTCTCAGGAAGAGAGAGCTAGCTTAGACAAGCCAATTACAATTGAGGAAGTAACTGAAGCTATAGATGCCCTTCCACCAGGCAAAGCGGCAGGAACCGATTTAATCCCGGGGGAATTTTACAAAAAATGTAAGACTCAGATTTCTGCATTTTTGTGGGATGTATTTTGTAGAGCGCAATCAGATATGGTAGCCCCCGACTCATGGAAATGTGCCAATATTATAGTTTTTCTCAAAAAAGGAAAACCTGTTGAGGAACTGGGTTCGTACTGACCAATTACGTTGGTTAATAGTGATGTGAAAATTTATTCTAAAATTTTGGCAAACAGGCTAGCCGAAGTCATCAAGAAGTTAGTTTCCCCCTTTCAGCACGGGTTTGTCCCGGGTAGGGGCACGATTGAACATATTCGACGTATAATTACACTTTTTGACTATACAAGGGTTACAGGAGACCCTATGGCCGCAATACTACTCGATGCCGAGAAAGCGTTCGATAGGGTCTCCTGGCCCTTTTATGGGCAATCATGGAAAGGAGAGGTTTGGGCAAAGGTTTTATTGGAGCCATCAGGTGTATGTATCAGGAACCTGTGGCTAGAATAGCCATGATGGGTTCTATATCTGATGTAATCAAAATTACTCGTGGTACACGGCAAGGGTGCCCCTGCTCCCCGCTATTATTTGCGTTGTATATAGATCCTTTAATTAGGAAAATCACAGAGAATAATAAGCTACAGGTCGTTCAGTCTATTGGCGGAGATACCAAGATCCTAGCATATGCTGATGATCTTGCGATAATAACAGCTAATCCATTGGAGGCTATTAAGGAGGTAGAAAGGGAGGCCATAGATTTTGGTAAAATTTCAGGGTATCATCTCAATGAGAATAAGACGTTGATTGTGAAAAACTCCAGAGTTGGCCTAAATGACACACAGGTAGTGGGAAAAGCCAGATATCTAGGGGTTGAGATCTCTGCTAAGATTGACGAAATTGTACAAATTAACCTGGAGCCATTACTACATAAAACTAAATCAGATTTCAACAGAATGAATTGTTTACACCTTACCCTTTTAGGAAGGTGTAACGTTATTAAGATGTTATTTTTGCCTAAAATTTTATACTTTTTCAGAGCTATCCCAGTCGAAATAAATAAGGCTTGGTTTTCTGCTTTTAATCAGGTAATATCGAAATTTCTATGGGCCGGAAAACGTCCCCGTAGAGCGCTAAAATACATGACCTTACCCAGAGATCGGGGTGGGTGGTCTGTTCCAAATCTTCAGATTTATTATTGGGCGTCAGCTCTACAACAGATGGCTGATTTATTGGGGAAAGAGATGGTGGCAACTGATGAAACATCTTACACCTCAATATATAGGTTAGTATTAGGGGCGGAGGCCCACGGTTGCCTCATGCGACATATCGATTTTGCCTATTTTAAGAGAGTGAAATTCAAAGTTATGTCGGGAGCATTTAAGATCTGGACGGCAGTTAGGAAGAAACTCAAAATAAATAGGATTCATAGATATACCCCTCTGGCTGATAACGATCTTCTGCCGGAAATTTTCCGAGACGGATATATGAGAACTTGGATGGATAGGGGTATAAAGCATATTGGTGATCTTATGGTGGACAATACGATGCATTCGTTTGATGTTATCAAGAAGAAATTTGGGATTGAAAACAATCACTTCTTTAAATTTCTACAGATAAGGGATTATTTATCTAAGAAGGCAATCCGGGGCCATAAAGTTCCCTTACTGGAAATGGCATTAGGGGTTCCATCACCAATTTCCAAATTCTGTAAACTCCTTAGTAATTTGATGGAGGACGATCTCATTAAACATACCAATCGTTGGCAGGATACGGTACATGCAGAGGTAGGGGAATGTGAGGATTCCTTAGCATTGAGCCAGACTGCATTTTTCTCGGCAAATCTACAAGTTCAATGCTTTAAAACTTGGTTGAATTTGTACATCACCCCAGCACGGATAGCCAAATGGGGTGGCTCCACAGGTATACACTGCTCTCGTTGCGGTTTCTGCGCCGCCGACAGTGTGCATATGTTTGCAACTTGTCCCCGATTAGCAACTCTGGTTAGCGAGGTGGGTAATTATATTAAGCTCATGTTGGGGTTTGAGGTGGATCTTACGCCTCAAGTAATTTTGCTGGGAGTAACCAATCAAGCACTGACTAATGCAAATCGGACATTGCTATTTGTAGCTATGGCGGTGTTTAGGCTCAGCCTGGCGACTGTCTGGTTAGATAAAGAACCTCCTTCTGTACACTGCTGGCTGGGGAAATTGTTAGCTACCTACCGCTGGGAGAAAGCGATATACATAAGAAGGGGTTTAAGAGCTAAAAAAAGGGGCTCGATATCTGGTCACCAATTGCCAATTGGATTAATGAAGCTACGTTGTGATATGATTTAATTTAATTTATTTAAGCTTTAAAAAAAAAAAAAAGTACTAAGGAAAAAAAATGGTTATTTAATTCTAAGGTTTAGCGTACTGAAAGGCTTAACCCAAATTTGTATCCTTTGGTTTTGTGGGGAGGGTGGGGCGGGGGGTAGTTCGGTAGGAGGATAAAAAGAGAAATAATGGATATTAATTGTATTTATTATAAGTTTTTGTATGTTTGGCTGTCTAAATAAAAATTTAAAAAGAAAAAAGAAAACACCTCACTCCACCTACTCTTTTCTCTTCTGCCCCCACTTACTCTCTGTGCCTTCTGTTCCCCTTCCAGTGCTGCTCTGCGTCTCCGTCCCAGTGTGTGTTTCCCTCACCCCTTCCTGACCCCCAGTATCCCACCCCTCTGTGTGCTCATCTGCCGCCCCGGCATCCCTCTCATTGCCTTGTGTTTTTATCACCCCTCGCTGCCCCAGCATCCCTCTGTTCCAATCCCTTTCATTGTCCTGTGTAACCCCTTCCCAGGGCTTTAATTGGGATAAAAAAACCTGTGGGGTCTCTCACGGGGTGTGGCCTATGTAATTAAGGGTGTGGCTTTAAAACACGTAAGCTAAAAATCTGTGGTTAGCATAGTGTGCCGCCCCACTGGTATTTTGCTGCTTCTTTCTGTCATTGCAGCCAGATATATAATACAGCAACTCACATCACACCTAAAACAAGCCAGTACTATTGACTTTGTTGATGGTTGTTGTCTCCATAAGATGAGTAAGTAACAACTATGGCTTTGTTGTGTATAATATTGAAAATGCTTCAGTTCTGAAACGACGAGACTGTGAAATAACTATAAGGAGTCTCTTTGAAGTTACATCAAAGGCAGTGAAGAGTGGTACTGCTACAGAGTTAAGATATTGTTTTCCTCCGAGGGTGAGGGCAAAAATGGAGAGCCCGATAGGGACCCGTCCCAGCGCCTGCTTTTAAGAACAGCCTGTGCTGAGCACCGGCAGGACCTGGCCCACTTAAAGCCCTGCCCCTTCTTGTTCCCTGTGTTCAATTCTGTATGCTCATCTGCCCCCTCACCCCTCTAGTCATCCCTCTTTTTGCCCTGTGTTTTCGTCACGCCTTCCTGCCCCCAGTGTTGCACTCTGTGTGCTCATCTGCCACTCCTCGCCTCCCCTATTACCCTCTGTTCTCATCCTTTTCCTTGCCTGGTGTTATCTCGCCCTTTTTTGACCCCTGTGCTCCACTTCTCAGTGCACACATCTGCCACCCTCTGTTCTCGCCCTCTCCTTGTCCTGTGTTTTCATCACCCCTTCCTGTCTCGTTTTCCACTCTGCGCTCATCTGCCACTCCTCGCTGCCCCCTGCACCCCTTTGTTCTCATCTCTCTCCTTGTCCTGTGTTTTCATGACTCCTTCCTGTCCCGTTTTCCACTCTGCGCTCATCTGCCACTCCTCGCTGCCCCCTGCACCCCTCTGTTCTCATCTCTCTCCTTGTCCTGTGTTTTCATGACTCCTTCCTGTCCCGTTTTCCACTCTGCGCTCATCTGCCACTCCTCGCTGCCCCCTGCACCCCTCTGTTCTCATCTCTCTCCTTGTCCTGTGTTTTCATCACTCCTTCCTCTCCCGTTTTCCACTCTGCGCTCATCTGCCACTCCTCGCTGCCACCTGCACCCCTCTGTTCTCATCTCTCTCCTCGTCTTGTGTTTTCATCACTCCTTCCTGTCCCGTTTTCCACTCTGTGCTCATCTGCCACTCCTCATTGCCCCCTGCACCCGTGTTCTCATCTCTCTCCTTGTCCTGTTTTCATCACTCCTTCCTGTCCCGTTTTCCACTCTGCGCTCATCTGCCACTCCTCACTGCCCCCTGCACCCCTCTGTTCTCATCTCTCTCCTTGTCTTGTGTTTTCATGACTCCTTCCTGTCCCGTTTTCCACTCTGCGCTCATCTGCCACTCCTCGCTGCCCCCTGCACCCCTGTGTTCTCATCTCTCTCCTTGTCCTGTTTTCATCACTCCTTCCTGTCCCGTTTTCCACTCTGCGCTCATCTGCCACTCCTCGCTGCCCCCTGCACCCCTCTGTTCTCATCTTTCTCCTTGTCCTGTGTTTTCATCACTCCTTCCTGTCCCGTTTTCCACTCTGCGCTCACCTGCCACTCCTCGCTGCCCCCTGCACCCCTCTGTTCTCATCTCTCTCCTTGTCCTGTGTTTTCATCAATCCTTCCTGTCCCGTTTTCCACTCTGCGCTCATCTGCCACTCCTCGCTGCCCCCTGCACCCTTGTGTTCTCATCTCTCTCCTTGTCCTGTTTTCATCACTCCTTCCTGTCCCGTTTTCCACTCTGCGCTCATCTGCCACTCCTCGCTGCCCCCTGCACCCCTCTGTTCTCACCCCTCTCCTTGTCCTGTGTTTTTATCACCCTTTCCTGTCCCGTTTCCACTATGTGCGCTTGTCTACCGCTCCTCGCGGCCCCCTGCACCCCTCTGTTTTCACCCCTCTCCTTGCCATGTATTTTCATCACCCCTTCCTGCCCCCGTATTCCACTCCGTGTGCTCATCTGACACCCCAGTCATCCCTCTTATTGCCCAGCGTTTCCATCACCCCTCTGCCCCGGCTCTTTCCCAACTACACTAAACCCTACAGCTGGAATCCGACGTCACCATACCTGCTGCACGCGCACGGGCCGTTAATGTGCCTGACGAACTGATCTGACCCAGGATTTATGTCAAACGAACTCCAAGGCAGGTCGGAACATTACTGGGGGCAGGTCAGAGGTCACTGCAGGTCTTGCAGGACTCTAATTGGATGAAGCTTCCCGCCCGCAAAGATTTATGGCCCTGCTGGTGTTACTTGTGGGCAGGGGCTGCAGGGCACAGAGTCACAGACGCACCGAAAATTAGAGAAGGGGTGTGGCAGCAGGGCAACCATGGACTGCAGCGCGGCGGCGCCGCACAAAGCCTGGAATCCGCCGCACACTGGGCGGCTTCTAGCCCAAATTTAGGTAACCCGCCCAACACGATTTTTTCTCGCACAATCGGGCAAAATATCGCCCAATTGTGCGAGAAATAGCCCAATCTGGCAACACTGCTAGTAGGCCGCCACTCCCTCTACTTTAACATAGCGGCAGTGTTGCCAGATTTTTCCACAACTTTCAAGCCCAAAAGCAACGGAAAAGTAGCCCAAAATAGCCCAATGTTGCCACTCCATTAATTTACATGTAGCCTGACTACAACATTCAAAAATATACTTCTATTTCAAGGATTATATGTTTAGTACTCACATTAATCAGATTACCTATATTTTGTACACTAAAATCAAAGTTGGTCTGTCATGAAAACTGTCACTCACTTGATATCGCATGCATAGCTGCCAAGTTGCCCAGGTCCATGCGTGATGCGCTGCCAAGTCCAGATTTTTCTTTGAATTCTGAGACTTGTAGACTTGTTTACTCCATTATAAAACTGGACTACAAGTCTCAGAATTCAAAGAAAAAACCTGGCCTGGCGCTGCGCATCACGCATGGACCTGGGCAACTTCGCAGCTATGCGCATGGTGTGGAGCAAGCTGCCCAAAAATGTTCTGGGTCCAATTTTGAGGACTGCAACTGCGGAAACGTTGTTCTTGGGAAAGGTGCTCTTCCGCACAATGTGAAAGGAACACAATTTTTAAAGTGTGCCAAGCTTAATACAAAACATAAACCTCAAATGAAGGTCTGCGTGCATTACAAACCTGCCAAATAAGCTAGGAACTACAAAGACACTAACAACGAAGTATGGACGAATTACACTTGGACATTCACATTGCCAATAGCCCCACATCCAACAAATGTGAGAACAATTGAATTCCAATGCTTGTTTCACACAGCTAGCACGGTTCTGTGTGCGAGGCGAGGTAACATGAAGTCTTGTGGCCTGATCAAAGAAAAATGGTATGAAGGTGCCTGCAGGCGATTCATAGCTGCCAAGGATTCAGATTGCTTAAGTGTGAAATTTTCAAATTTTTTGTGTAATTATGAGTGACATTCAACGACTACGAGTGACACTTTCTCACGAACAAAAATCAAGTAAAGAAGATGAGGGAAACATATAAACATCATAAATTACAGCCATTCCAGCAACAAGAAACTCTATGAAGATCTTAAAACTATTTCAAAGCACCAGAAATGGAAGGACACTATCCAATATGGAAAATAGACTGCATAGTTGCCACGTTTTAAGAGTGCTTAGGTGAGCCATTTTCAAGGTTTCAGAGTACTTATGAATGACATACAACTACTAATGGTATGACACTAAGAGTGACACTTAGAGCAAAATCCAGAAATTAAGTACATGGAAACAGATAAAACAAAATAAATTACACTGATTTGAGCAAGGACAAACTATAAAATGAACTGCTGCAGAGCACCTGATCCTACTGTAAAATGATCGTATGCCCACAATCTTCTCACATTCTACATGAGTTTACTTTTGTGATCACTACTACTGCTTGCGAAACCACAGACAAATTGCACGAACACCGTGACAGGAAGCTAGTCGAGTATTTCATATGATTTTGCCTGGGCCCTGCCAGAGTGGCAACAATGTCTTCCTGGGGGCCCAGCAGGATTTGTTAAAAAACACCTGATCCTGTCTGGTGCTAGTCACACGCTGACCAGTGACAGAGCCAGGCAGGCTGCTGTGGCATGAGTGCATTCAAAGAAGCCTGCCCTGCCAATAAACGAGTATTTCATACCGTGTGCGGTGCCTAAGCCTATTTTTCATAATCATCAATGTTATTGTTGAGTGTGACTGAGGAATGGCGTCAGGGGAATATGCACGCTGGTATAATGCAAATAGAAAACACCTCACTCCACCTACTCTTTTCTCTTCTGCCCCCACTTACTCTCTGTCCCTTCTGTTGCCCTCCCAGTGCTGCTCTGCGTCTCCGTCCCTGTGTGTGTTTCCCTCACCCCTTCCTGACCCCCAGTATCCCACCCCTCTCTGTGCTCATCTGCCGCCCCGGCATCCCTCTCATTGCCCTGTGTTTTTATCACCCCTCACTGCCCCAGCATCCCTCTCTTCCAATCCCTTTCATTGTCCTGTGTAACCCCTTCCCAGGGCTTTAATTGGGATAAAAAAAACTGTGGGGTCTCTCACGGGGGCGTGGCCTATGTAATGAAGGGTGTGGCTTTAAAACACGTAAGCTAAAAATCTGTGGTTAGCATAGTGTGCCGCCCCACTGGTATTTTGCTGCTTCTTTCTGTCATTGCAGCCAGATATATAATACAGCAACTCACATCACACCTAAAACAAGCCAGTACTATTGACTTTGTTGATGGTTGTTGTCTCCATAAGATGAGTAAGTAACAACTATGGCTTTGTTGTGTATAATATTGAAAATGCTTCAGTTCTGAAACGACGAGACTGTGAAATAACTATAAGGAGTCTCTTTGAAGTTACATCAAAGGCAGTGAAGAGTGGTACTGCTACAGAGTTAAGATATTGTTTTCCTCCGAGGGTGAGGCCAAAATGGAGAGCCCGATAGGGACCCATCCCAGCGCCTGCTTTTAAGAACAGCCTGTGCTGAGCACCGGCAGGACCCAGCCCACTTAAAGCCCTGCCCCTTCTTGTTCCCTGTGTTCAATTCTGTGTGCTCATCTGCCCCCTCACCCCTCTAGTCATCCCTCTTTTTGCCCTGTGTTTTCGTCACCCCTTCCTGCCCCCAGTGTTGCACTCTGTGTGCTCATCTGCCACTCCTCGCCTCCCTATTACCCTCTGTTCTCATCCTTTTCCTTGCCTGGTGTTATCTCGCCCTTTTTGCCCCCTGTGCTCCACTTCTCAGTGCACACATCTGCCACCCTCTGTTCTCGCCCTCTCCTTGTCCTGTGTTTTCATCACCCTTTCCTGTCCCCTGTTTTCCACTCTGCGCTCATCTGCCACTCCTCGCTGCCCCCTGCACCCCTCTGTTCTCATCTCTCTCCTTGTCCTGTGTTTTCATGACTCCTTCCTGTCCCGTTTTCCACTCTGCGCTCATCTGCCACTCCTCGCTGCCCCCTGCACCCCTCTGTTCTCATCTCTCTCCTTGTCCTGTGTTTTCATGACTCCTTCCTGTCCCGTTTTCCACTCTGCGCTCATCTGCCACTCCTCGTTGCCCCCTGCACCCCTGTGTTCTCATCTCTCTCCTTGTCCTGTTTTCATCACTCCTTCCTGTCCCGTTTTCCACTCTGCGCTCATCTGCCACTCCTCGCTGCCCCCTGCACCCCTCTGTTCTCATCTCTCTCCTTGTCCTGTGTTTTCATGACTCCTTCCTGTCCCGTTTTCCACTCTGCGCTCATCTGCCACTCCTCGCTGCCCCCTGCACCCCTCTGTTCTCATCTCTCTCCTTGTCCTGTGTTTTCATGACTCCTTCCTGTCCCGTTTTCCACTCTGCGCTCATCTGCCACTCCTCGCTGCCCCCTGCACCCTCTGTTCTCATCTCTCTCCTTGTCCTGTGTTTTCATGACTCCTTCCTGTCCCGTTTTCCACTCTGCGCTCATCTGCCACTCCTCGCTGTCCCCTGCACCCCTGTGTTCTCATCTCTCTCCTTGTCCTGTTTTCATCACTCCTTCCCGTCCCGTTTTCCACTCTGCGCTCATCTGCCACTCCTCGCTGCCCCCTGCACCCCGGTGTTCTCATCTCTCTCCTTGTCCTGTTTTCATCACTCCTTCCTGTCCCGTTTTCCACTCTGCGCTCATCTGCCACTCCTCGCTGCCCCCTGCACCCCTCTGTTCTCATCTCTTTCCTTGTCCTGTGTTTTCATCACTCCTTCCTGTCCCGTTTTCCACTCTGCGCTCATCTGCCACTCCTCGCTTCCCCCTGCACCCCTCTGTTCTCATCTCTCTCCTTGTCCTGTGTTTTCATGACCCCTTCCTGCCCCCTGTTTTCCACTCTGCGCTCATCTGCCACTCCTCGCTGCCCCCTGCACCCTTGTGTTCTCATCTCTCTCCTTGTCCTGTTTTCATCACTCCTTCCTGTCCCGTTTTCCACTCTGCGCTCATCTGCCACTCCTCGCTGCCCCCTGCACCCTTGTGTTCTCATCTCTCTCCTTGTCCTGTTTTCATCACTCCTTCCTGTCCCGTTTTCCACTCTGCGCTCATCTGCCACTCCTCGCTGCCCCCTGCACCCCTCTGTTCTCACCCCTCTCCTTGTCCTGTATTTTTATCACCCTTTCCTGTCCCGTTTCCACTATGTGCGCTTGTCTACCGCTCCTCGTGGCCCCCTGCACTCCTCTGTTTTCACCCCTCTCCTTGCCATGTATTTTCATCACCCCTTCCTGCCCCTGTATTCCACTCCGTGTGCTCATCTGACGCCCCAGTCATCCCTCTTATTGCCCAGTGTTTCCATCACCCCTGTGCCCCGGCTCTTTCCCAACTACACTAAACGCTACAGTTGGAACCTCCGACGTCACCATACCTGCTGCACGCGCACGGGCCGTTAATGTGCCTGACGAACTGATCTGACCCAGGATTTGTGTCAAACAAACTCCAAGGCAGGTCGGAACATTACTGGGGGCATGTCAGAGGTCACTGCAGGTCTTGCAGGACCCTACTTGGATGAAGCTTCCCGCCCGCAAAGATTTATGGCCCTGCTGGTGTTACTTGTGGGCAGGGGCTGCAGGGCACAGAGCCACAGACGCACTGAAAATTAGAGAAGGGGTGTGGTAGCAAGGCAACCATGGGCTGCAGCGCGGCGGCGCCGCACAAAGCCTGGAATCCGCCGCACACTGGGCGGCTTCTAGCCCAAATTTAGGTAACCCGCCCAACACGATTTTTTCTCGCACAATCGGGCAAAATATCGCCCAATTGTGCGAGAAATAGCCCAATCTGGCAACACTGTACACACCCTCTGCCAGTGACAGTCAGCGGGCACGTATTAGCCCCGCCTACCAACCAACCGCTTGCTTTTCTCACACATTCATTCAGTCGTAAGCCACGCTGCTTACATGCCTTTTCTACCAGTCCCCAAGTGTAGAAAAGATTACAAAATTTTCCAGCATTCACAACAAGAATTTTAGATTCTATTAAGGACACGGAGGCGAGGATTATACTCAGGGCTTTAAATGGGGAAAAAAAACTGGGGGTGCTCTAAAAGGGGCGTGGCAAATCTCTTCAAGGGGTGTGGCCTATCCGAGTAGGGGCGTGGTCTAAATCAAGATAACTAGCATTGTGTGCTTAAGAAAATCATGAAGTCGCATCCAGCAAAGAATAATAAAATAGGCAAAAAGGTATATTTATTAAGTATAAGCCATAAAAATACCAAACACTTTAAAAAACATGTAAAAATTATTTACATTACTTAGGAATCTATTGCAGGATTCCCCAAATCCCTTGAAGATATTCACTGTGTCTATTTTGCTGGGGTTTCTCGGCGGAGTCAGAGGTGTGTAAATCACTGTATAGGAAATGTTACATAAGACAAAGGACTATAAGGTGTAGGAATCACATGGCAACTATACTAGTAGGCAGCATAGTTTAATAGTGATTGGTCTGGAGAAACACAAACTCCGAATTTAAAACGTAATACCATGGTTGGGGGTTCTCTTTAATAATCAGAATTGATTTCTACCCAATTGAACCCTTTTTTGCAACATTAGGATAATCAAAGACTGTGGAAAAAACATAATGCTCTAATTTATACCTTGCAGTTTGCATGCAGCTCTTACATGACAGTTAATAGCTCACTGTTCTATGTTAGGATTTTAACTTATTAACTGCAAGTAACAATAGGGTCTCTCTGACAAAAGCAGTAACCCACTGACCTATTTACATTATGTGCACTTTGTGATCTGCATGGTACATGTTCTTAGCAGTGGGCACATTAACCCTCTGCGCTTCCTTTCCATGAGTCAAAACGTCCACTAGACAAAACACCATCTCTCTTTACTAAGAACATTAATCCCTGGAGTTATGACATTTTTATTGTTGCCGAAAATTGTTGGAGGCCAGGAAGGAGACAGCAAGTGCTTTTAAAACCATATTATACTTGCAAACACGACGCCCCCCACCTGAAGTCAGTGCCACCCGCGGTCCGTGCAGGTAACAGCGGTGGGGCCGGGTAAGGGGGGGTTTCGAGGGATGATGCTGAAGGAAAATTAATTATTTAATTTTCCCTCTGCATCGTCCCTTGAAATCCCCTCTTACCCGGCCCCTCTGCCCCACTGCTGTTAGCTGCACGGATCGCGAGTGGTCAGCGCCTGGTGCGGTCGCACTGCCCTAGAGCCACCCTGCTCAAGGGTCCTTTGACCTCAGTGACAGAGTCACTGTCACTCTATGGTGTGCTGCTTCATAGGCCTGCCTGCAAGACTGGAGGTGAACTTCAGAATAAATTGTGGCGGACAGGCCTTCAAGGTTAACCCACACATGCCACTGCTAGGGTCCACCTGCTGGTGCTAAGACACCAGGGCTTTTAAGATCTTGCGGGGCCTTCTAAGGTCTAGCATGGGAATGTGCTCGCTCAGCGGGAGTGGTCTGGTGGACTGGTCATGAAGGCTGAACCTGGTTCCCCAGTTCCGAATTCAGCAGCTCTGACCATAGTGCCACATCCTCTCCCCCACTGAACACCATACTGCCCCACTGAGAGAAACTTGCACTGCACTGACCCGCTATAAACACCTGGATGTGACTCAATTCAAATTACGCACTAGACAAGAGCAATATGCTGCCTAAAAAAAATTAACAACATCCTAGAAAAAGCAAACACTCATAGAGAATGCAAGATTAAGTAAAGCACATGAAATGTAAGCAGGAACAACATGGTTACCTTTTTCTTTTTACACTCATTATTCAGAAATTAGTGAGTGCTTTTGCCTGAAAAGTTAAGGCCATGACTACAGGGCCCAGAAGGGACCCGTTTCAATGCCCATTGCTTATATCCTTACAAAACGTAAGCAGTATGGTTTAAAAAGACCACATTCGTGAACACACAGCCGCTGTACACATTTTGTTTTCCAATTCACCCATCAAGTAGGTATTTCAATACCTCCAGGAATAGTGCACTTTCCCACCAAGGGAAAACAATGTTGTTCAAAGAGAGACGAGAAAACAAAAGTAGCGCTTCACTGGCAAACACTGTAAAGTGGCGCTAATGTGTTTAGGTGTGAATAAATCAATCTGGCCACCTTGCAACCACTCTGTCTTGCTTTAGCTAGTTACTTTTCATATTTTGAATGTTTTAGTTCTCTCCACCCCGAGGCTGCACTTAGAAATTGAAAAAAGTCAGAAAAAGAGGACGTTTCCAGCAAAAGTGTTTTTCTTTTTTGGATCCATTTCACAGGGGTGCAAATAAACGAAAGCAGGAAAGAGAAGGTAATACCTGTTTCTAAAAGTCTCGGTTTTCATCATCCCACGCTGGCACCACAACGACTTTGCTCCTGTGCTGGAAAAAGAGAAGGTCCCACGCGGGCACCACCACGACGTTGCTCCTGCGCTGGAAAAAGAGAAGGTGACGAAGGTGACGAAGGTCCCACGCTGGCACCACCAAGACGTTGCTCCTGCGCTGAAAAAAGAGAAGGGAAATCCTGAGAGAAAATGGCTCTCTTAAAGGGTTTCCCTTCCTCCAACAACGCTCACCTGGCATGACGTCATGCCGTCGTGCCATCGTGCAGTGGACGTCATGCCGTGACCTCCACTACTCAGTGAGGAAACTGAGCTCTCACTGCAGTCCAGAAAAAGAAAAAAAAGAAAGGACTACCTTTGCCAGCCGCGAAAATAGAGCCCGATAGAGACCCGTTTCGAGGGCCCCAAAAAAAAACTGCCTGTGCTCAGACCCGGACAGACCCGGCCCACTTAAAGCCCTGATTATACTTCTCAATTTCTTTACTACTCAAACAGCAGCCAATGAAACAAGCATTGGCATAGCCAATAGGTCTCACCTTTGGGACCATATAAGTGGTTAGCCATACAGCACACAAGCTGCACGTTTACAAACATCAGAAAGAAGACAGAGCAACCAGTCACATTTCGTTTAACAGTGGTAGTTGCGCTGGACAATTTTTTAACCACGTGTGCTTGAAGCTTTGCGCTTATAAATTGATTTAAATTTTAATTATAACATATTCAGCCTGTTCTAAGGCAATTTATCTCCAAGAGGTCTGACACTTCCTGGGAAGCCTAGGTGGAAGGAAGATAATACTAACTGGTGCTCATGTACATCTTGAGGTGGAGTTCGCAATAAATAAGAGCAATATAAAACTGCAAACGGATCAAGTCCCCTGAGGACGTCTTTGTTGGCATGTGTGCACTACACACACGTTACATACATATGTGCATACCGACACTACATTGAGCGACTGAATAAATATAAACTTCAGCTGTGAGAACACATGACTGCCCTTGTAGGCAATCAACCCGGCTCCCGTATCTCAACCATGTGCAGCATCCTCAGATCCTGAGTGAAAACCCCTGGCAACCGGGGCGGGAAGCCCCTTACCACGAGAGATCGTGCACGTCAGCGCTTAGGAAGGGACAGGGAAGAATGGGTGTGAAGAGGGGAAGAAGAAAGGAAGACTGGGAGTGAGGGGAGAAAGAAGACGAGAAAGAGCGCGAGAAGGCGAATCAGGGAGAGAGCGTGGGTGTGGGAGGAGGAGAGAAAGGAGGAAATATAGTGGTGAGAGGAAGAAGAGAAGGAAAAAGAGTGAAGGTGATGCAGTGGGTGTTAGAGAGAAGAGGGGAGCAAAAGACAGAGAAAAGGGACAAAATGTGGGTATGAGAGAGAGAGTGGCAGGGAAACACAAAGGGCAAGAAACAGGGGGACTGAAAAGAGAGGAGAGAGGCAGAGGAACGAGAAGAAAGACAGAGTACAACAAAGGCAGTGGGAGAGGGAGACAGTGGGAAGGAGGAGAACGCAGGAGAGAGGAAGAACGAGAGCACGGGGTTGTTAGGATAGAAAAGAGAGAGAGAGGTTGTAAGCGCCAGAGGGAGAGAGAGTGAGGAGGCAGAGGCTACACAAGAAATATATGGAAGGGAGTGAGAGAGGGAGTGGGAAGGGAAAGGAAGACAGAAAAGCACAGAGAGCGAGACTAACGGATAGTGAGGGGGTAGAGAAGTAGAGTAAAAGCACGTGTGTGTGAGAAAGAGAGCGAGGGAGAGGCGAGGTCGAGTTAAAGAACATGAAGATTATTGGTGAGGTCAAGTCATGTGATGCTTTTTATAACACACTTGAAGACATGGCCCTTGCGCACTGCAGCAGCGGAGGCCTGGAAGCTGCATCCAGTTTTGTGCCAGGTGCAGAACCCAGACCTACCGTACACGTGCACGGATGAACAGATGAATGCATCATTAGATGCACTTGCTACAAAACGAGCAGGGCAATGGCGAAGTGACTAAGACAGCGAAAACTGATGAGTGCAAACGTGCACAACAAGGACAGGGCAAAACCTATAACTTCTCGAAAAATAACTGAGCTCTGTGGGATAATGCACTGACTGCTACCGCTTGTAACCCCAGGTTGCGGGTTTGCAGGTCCCAGTGACAAGCAGTCCATTGTAAACTCAGCTCAATATTGCACACTTCTCTGAGTTCTGTAGTTAGAGCTTACACCTGAATTTATATCACAGAGAACACGGCAACCCTCAATCGAACCGCTATATTTAAAAAACTAAAGTTGTGACATCAAGGCAAAGAAAATAATGACCTTAAATATAATTGTAGCGCCGGCGTCTAGCGGCGATAGAGATCATGGTTCCATCTGACATTGGTTTGTGGATCCAAGCAAAGCGAGATTATAGGGGAAAGCATTGGAATGTGTAATCGGAACAAAACAATTCAAATAAAACAGCCGTCCTAACAGCAGCGTCATGCAAAGACAGCAAAACAATGCCTTATGAAAGCCAAAAAAAACACGTCAGAGTAAAGCAGAAAACATCCTATTGTGCCCGCCGTGAGAAGAGGAATATGTCATGTTGAGGTCAAAGCAAAGACATGCCATCACGACAGTGGAAAACAAGCAAAAGCGAAAGCACGGCGCGTTGTGTGTAACCTGACCCACGAGGAATGCAGCTGCCACCCTGCGCGCCGCTGCTCACTCCCGAGAGCAAAACTCCGTGGGAGTGAACATTAAAAAGAAGGTGGGACATGCACCCGTCTTTAGCCATTTGCGTGATTTCATTACTGAAAGACACACGCAGAAGCCAATCCTATGTGTGGGAGGAGTCAGACCCACACGGAGTAGTTTAGAGTGCTTACAAGAAGCCTCGCAGCGCATGCGCACTGTCTCAGGCTCGACCTTAAAACAGTAAATATGTAAAAACACTACATATCGCATGAGGCTTTTTTTTTTTATTTGTTGCAGATTTATATAGCGCGAACTCGACCCGAAGGTATTGGAGCACTTTGCATGAGCACCGCTTACGTTACGCAAGGACACATTCAGGCACAGGGAGATTAAGTGATTTGCCCAGAATCACAGGATGCGGACGCAACCCCGAGGCTCGAACCTTGGTTTCCAGCACCAAAGTCGGCAGTCTAGCCGTCAGACCACATCCTCTCCTTTGAACCACGCCTCCTTCAATTAACCAATCAAACATGTCCTGAATATACAAAATAGCGAGGCACCATCTTGTCTGCCTCTTTCTTTGCAATAAGTAGTCTTAAGTGTCCAGTAAACAAACAAGCAACAGTTCTGACTCTCAACGGAGAGCAACTCCAACACAAGTCTCGGACGAGACAACTATCCACCAAGAGCGCCAGTCTCCTTGTCACGAGGAAAAGCAGAATCAGCTTTGTTTGGAATCCGTTCCTGAAAATAGAAACAAGTTTGGTATCAGGGTGGGGCAAAAAACATACATCTTATGCATCATAGAACAACATGACAGTTGTAACTCTTACCTGTCCCAACGGGTGGGATAATCCTCGCCTCCGTGTCCTTAATAGAATTAAAAATTCTTGTTGCGAATGCTGGAACATTTTGTATTCTATGGCAGGACCGGAGGCTCAGATTATGCTGGTTCAAAGCTGACCAACAACAACAGAAGAAACATGAGCAATGGGTTTATAATAAAATATTTTAAACATTGAATCTGAAGACCAATCAGCAGCTTTCAAGATGTCTTCTAAACGAGAGCCCATAATAAATGCTTTAGAGGCCATAGCGCCTCTTGTTGAATGCGCACCATAGACAGATATATCTATACCAGCTTCAGCCATCACCCACCTAACCCAACGCGTCAGAGTGGCCGCTGAGACTGGGCGAAAAGGTTTCTGGATCGCTAAAAGTAGTTGACCCAGAGGGTACGATCTGTGAGCTAAAGTACGTTCTTCATACACTTTTAAGCATTGCAAAACACATAATTTAGCATTGTGAGGAAAAGCGGGATACTCAACCGAACGAGACATCGTTTTGGTTCTTCTAGAGATGATGAAAGAAACACCTTGGGGAGAGAAAACCCTTCCTGCCAAGTCTAAAGCATGAACATCAGACACTTTACGACAGGAAATAAGACACAACAACATAGTGAGTTTTGCGGATAATTGTTTTAAAGATAAATCTTTATTGTCCGGCAACGATTCTAACAAAGAGAGAACTTTTGATACATCCCATAGCGTAGTATATCTGGGTCGTGGAGGACGAGCGACTCTGATACCTTTCAACAACTTACACACCAACGGGTGCACTCCCACAGGTTTTCCATCAATGTGATTATGTCCGGCTGATAATGCCGACCTGAAGTTATTCACTGATCTATAAGACAGACCTGATTCAGCACATTCAGACAAAAAATTCAGTATTTCCTTCAAATCCGATCCCACGGGATCCACCTGTCGTTGAAGGCACCAACCCATCCATCGCTTCCAGGATGCAGAATATCGCTTGCGGGTGGATGGAGCTCAAGCCTGCTGTATAAACCTGGCAGCTGCCGATGAAAGGCCCTCAATTAGTTCATGTCTCCTGAGAGCGTCCAAACCATGAGGGTTAACTGATTCTGAAGAACCAGAGGATGCGGAGAGCCCACTGGGACCTGGAGCAGCATCGGAAACACAGGCAGATGGAAGGGCAGGTCCACTGACAACCCCAATAGAGTCGGAAACCATGATTGAGTTTCCATAACGGTGTGACTAATACTAATGAGGTTGCCTGTCGCCGGACCTGAGCTGCTACTCTCGGAATTAATGCGAAGGGGGGAATGGCATAGTTCCTCTGGGCACCCCAGGGGTGAAGGAACGCGTCCGTTCCCAACGCCATCGGGTCCGGTCTCCAGCTGTAGAAGCGGGGAAGCTGAGTATTGAGGCGAGAGGCAAAGAGATCTATCAGGCAAGGACCTCGAATACTCATGATCTCTAGAAACACAGAAGGATGGAGTCTTCAGTCGATGAAGTCCCTCAGAAACCTGGAGTTCCAATCCGCTACTTGATTGCTCTTGCCGGGAATATATTCTGCTACAATCCTGATCTTCTGCGCCAGGCAGAACTTCCAAAACTCCCTTGCAATATTGGCCAAGAGTCGATATTTCGTCCCTCGTAGGCGATTGATGTAGCGAACCGCCGACACATTGTCCATCCTCAGGAGGATGCAACAATTGCTCTTCAATTGGGAGATCGATCTGATGGCAAACGATCCGGCTAACAACTCTAGACAATTGATGTGTAATTTTAACTCTTCTGCCGACACCGACCGCCAGTGGCATAATCTCCGCATCTTGCACCCCAGCCCCATCGACTGGCGTCCGACTCGATAACTACGTTGGGAGAGGCTCCGAAAATGGCCTTGCCATTCCAGGCCTCCATGTGGGCTAGCCACCATTGCAGTTCCTCTTGAGCCTCTAGAGACAGAGCGATTGTAAGGAAGTGGGTTTCTGTTGCAGTAACCCCCCCACTTTTTGCCAGACCACTGATGCACTTTGACTTGATGTGCCCTGGGTCCCTGCCAATCAGGTTCCCAGGGCCTGTGTTCTTTCCCCAAAACTAACCCAATTGGTATCTCTAGCCACAGGTCAGCCCCTGGTAAATGGTACCACAGGTACCCAGGGCACTGTGACCAGAGAAGGCCTCTAAGGGCTGCAGCACTTATTGTGCCACCCTTAGAGGTCCTGTACCCTGACACTCACACACTGCCTTTGCAGGCTGCGTGTCTTGGTGCAGAACAAAGTGAAGAGTCGACATGGCACACAGCCCTGTGTGCCATGCCCACAAACCACTGCCGTGGCCTACGTCAGTCACCCCTCTAGCTGGGTGCCCTATGCCAGTGGTGAGGGTACAGGTGCATGAGCCCTGTACCCCTACAGTGCCCAAGTCCATTCCTGGGCACTGTAAGTAAGAGTATATGGTGCTGGGAGTTTGTCATTACGAACTCCACAGCACCATGATGGCTGCACTGAAGACTGGGAAGTTTGGTATCAAACTTCTCAGCACATTAAACCCGCACTGATGCCAGTGTGGGATTTAATGTAAAATGCACGACAGAGGGCATCTTAGAGATGCCCCCTGAAACTCGACCAGCTTCTAGTGACCTGACTGAGTGGCTGCCTAGGCTGCCACCACCAGACATGTTTCTGGACCCCTGGGTCGAGAGCCTGCTGCTCTCGGGGCCTGAAACAATGCACATCCTGGGACGAGGTGCCAAGCCGCCTCCCCAGGATGGGCAGGGTCCACGAAGGAGAAGCTTCAAAGGCATGCCGCCTTTGTGAGCCTCTCCAGACCATTTGCTGCTTTCAGCAACTTGTCCCCACTGGTTCTACCCCCCACTTTGGGCGGGAGAACCGGCGGGAAAAACAAGTAAGGAAGAGAGGTGTGCCCACCTCTGCCAACTCCACCCCTAAGGTGGGGAGGCGAGGTGAAGCACAGACCTCGAGTCCCCGCCATCTTGAGGATGGGGGGACCCAGCCAACCAGAGACAGGCTCCTGCCCCCTCCCACTGGAGAGTGGCAGAATAGGGTGTGTACCCACCCCAGGGAAGAGACCCATTGGTCCCTGCCCTTTACCTACCTGAAACGCCCCTAAATTTAGTATTTAGGGGCACCCTGAACCTTCCTTCCTCAGATCCAGCAACTACAAGAAAAAGAAGAGAAGAAGAAGGACGAGAAGCCGTGCAGAGCTAACAAGAGGACGACGCCCACTGACTTGGCCCCAGCCCTACAGGCCTGTCTCCCCTCGAACCTGCTCCTGCAAAACCCCGGCGTGTCCAGCAGCCAGCAACCTCACAAACCCCGGAGGACCTGCCTGCCTTCACTTTCCAAGCTGTTTCTCCCGTGAACACCGGACGTGTTTGAACTGCAGCTTCTGGTGCCAGCCAGTGTGAGAAGTTGGCCTGGTATATGCTGTTCACTAATTAAAGTGGACACCTTGCACCAGAACAATTCGACTCTTATGGTAGATAGGTTTAAGACAACCTTTATAGAAAGCTATCCTAGTGGTAACTGTGGAGAGCAGCCTTCAGGCTAAATCTTGAAGGAATGTAAAGCAGCTTGTTTTACCACACAATCTCTTGAATCACCAAATGAAAAGACACCACCCAGGTATATATATCAAATATATATGTATTTATTAATAAACACTCTCTACTAATCTCTTTATGAGATTAGAAGTCAGGAACATATGTACAAATCAAATGTTATCAAAATAAGTTTAGCACAATCGAATATCACAATCTTAGTTTGGCTAGACCTAGGTCTAGGGCATCTAGAATCGAGGGACCCCCAAGAACCACCCCAGGTAGTTGTAGGAGACCCACAGGGGACGGACGCGGTATCCTGGCACCGGTGCGAGTCCTGTACGAGTCTATGCGAACAGACGCGATTGAGATTTCAATGTTAAAGGTCCCTTGCGTGTTCGAGGCGAACACACCGATCGGTCCTTGTACGAGTCGAAGGACGCGGTTACAGATAGAGTTGCAAGGGAGATGGACGTGCTGTGTCTAACACAGACGCGAACCTTGTGCGAGTCAGTGCAATGGAGATCTCAGTGTTACAGGCCCTTTGTGTGTTCGAGGCGAACACCGATCGGACTCCGTACGAGTCGAAGGATACAGTTTTAGATAGTGTTACAAAGGAGATGGACGCGGTGTGTCTAACACAGACGCGAACCCTGTACGAGTCAGCGCAATTGTCGCACTTAGAAAAGGAGAGTTTTAGGACACTTCTAGGGAAGCTACAAGCAAGTCACTTACAGGGTAAGTAGTTCTAGGGCCCACACCCACAGGAGCCCCGTAGTGCTGAAGTTACCTCACCCAGGGGAGCCGGGTGCATAGGTGTTCTTTGGTGTCGGGTCGCGGCGTCGTTTTCAATGGGAGCCAGTGAAGACTTGCTGCTTGCGGCGACAGGAGAAGTGTCCGGAGGAATCCAAGCCTGGATTCAGAGGATGGAAGACCTGAAGGCAGAGGGGACAGTGTTCAAAGTCACTTGGCAGTGACTCGGGGCAAGGAAGATGGATGTCCACCGTCGTCGCAAGATTCAGGTCGTCCGCGGTTGCCTTGACTCTTCAGCCACGAGGTCCAGGAGGCGTCGACGATGACCAGGAGCTGGATTCGGCGTGTCCCACGATGTCTGCAGCTTACTGCGGTGTCGGTGACTCGATCGGAGCCAACAAGCCTTGGTAACAGCAAGTCTCGGGGAAAGTGTGAAGAGGCAATGGCGCAGACCAGCAAGGTCTGGGGGACTCACCCAGCGAGGGTATGTCAGGGCAGGCCTGGAGCAACCAGGGGAGCCCTTTGGTTTCTTTAGAAAGTCTTCTGGGGACCCACAAGCCGGCTAGCAAGGGATCGCGAAGACGCCTCGGGAGGATTCGCTCACAGGGGCCCACGGTCACTTGGGACGCGGTAGGCCTCTGATCTTCGGAGGGATTCCTGCTGGAGGCTAGGACCACACGTGGTCCAAAGCACAAGTTCGTGGAACGTTGTGAAGGGGTTGCACTCGACAATAGTGCACGGTACCCAGGGGTCGCGGTTCCTCGTTACTCTTGGGGTCCACTGGCCTCAGCTTCACTGGGGACTCACGATGGCCTTTGAGAAGTCAGGAAATCCACTTCTTGGGCTGCAGGGACTTCGGACTCCGGCGGGAGCGGTGTAGTTTGCGACCATCGTTTGTAGTTTTTGGTGCCTGCCAAGCAGGGGAGTCACTCCTTGACTCCAAGGGAGATTCTTCAGTCTTCCAAAGGTAGTGGAACGTCGAAGGTCCGGGATTCTTCTTCAGAGCGTCGTCCAGGGAAAATCTAGGGTGCAATGCACAGGTTCCCCCTCTTATACTAAAAGAAAGGGAGGGACTAGCTCTATGACCCTACCTATGGGAGGGTCAGGGGAGTGGTTGGCTACACCCACTTCCCTTTGTCCAGTTTCGCGCCAGAGCAGGGACAGGTAGCCCCTGAGCCGGTTTGAACTGGCATATGCACAGAGGAGCCTTCTGCTCCCCCAGTGCAGGACTTCAAAGCACTCTAAGAGTGCACCCACCCAGCCCCAATACACTAAACCCTGTCTGGAAGGTGGTCACACCCCCTTGGGAAAGGATATCTATTGTTGGGCTTCCTCCACTGCGAGTGTTGGTCATCAGCAGGAGGGCAGCCCAGTGTCTGTGACTGGTGGCATCCATTTTGTGATGCCAGGGCTCTGCAGGATTCTACCGCGTTTCCACAGTAGGTACATGTCTATCCCTCTAGAAGGGTGGAATGCTACCCCGCCGCCAGGACTGGCGGGCGGGGGGGTAGTATTCCAAGATATTTGACACCAAACACGTCATGTTTCGATGCAGCCATTCCAAAGTTAGCATTTTACCGCGAGGATATATTGCACTTAAAAGTATATGGTTTAACCGCATCCACAAACAGCACCAGAGAATGGACTCTGAGAGCTGCAGAGGGGCCCTGCTCAGGCAGAGGCACCCCCTCACATAGAGGCCAAGCACTCTGCCCTCAGGATTGATAGGGCCTGCCTGAGGGGTGACTGATAGGTTTATATGTGTGTGCAGGAGAGATATAGGGGACCTATATCTCAGTGAGGGGTGCTAGCACTTCCTCACCCAGGCTGCAGTAGCAGGCCTGTGGTGTCAGATTTAGTCTGCTTCCCAGGGGTGGCATAATACATGCTTCAGCCCCTGGTAGGCCTGTGAAGTACCTATGCCCTTGGTACCTAAGGTACCATATACTAGGGACTCATAAGGTACCACAGTATCCAATCACTAGTGCACCTAGAGTGCACTCCAAGTCATTTAAAGAGAAAGCAGATAGGCTGGGGACCTGAATAGCAGGTTCCCAGCCAAACTAAGTCAAAAACCAACAAAACACCAGGAAAAAAGTGGGGGCAACCATGTAGTCAGATTCCACCTTCCTACATAACCCCCCAAACGAAAGGAGATGAGGCTAACCTTGTCCAGGTGAGCCTGTATTTACTGAGTGGCCATATAAGGAAGTACCTGCACTAGCATGGTTACCCCCTGTCTTATGGTCCACTAAGTTATCCCTCACCCTAAGGGTATGAGAGGGTCTCCACCATGGGGAATTACTACCTGTGGGGTGTTTTGGTAAAGGACAAGGCTGATGAGGTGTCTGAGCAGGGAAGGGAGACCCTAGGGAAGTTGGTCTCAGTTTCCTCAGATCACTGGTCACCATGTATGCCTGTCTTTCCATGACTGAGCTGCACTTTGCTCTAAGGGTCAACCTTTGGCTGCCTACAGCTGGGGGTTGGGTCCCTTTGGGTGGAACACTGGAGGGACATGGCAGGTTTGGAACCTTTTGGTTCCAGGTTTGCCCTTGCCTAACAGAGTCCTTCTGGGGAAGGTCCCTACACAAAGGTATGGGGGATCCCTCAGTGTGCGGAGGAATTTTCACCTGGCTAGGGCTACTAGACTGGGTGCCCCTAATCTGCTGATGGGGGCGTTCCTCTGGACAGGGGGCCATGTGGGGTCCACTGACCTCCCTGACCTCTGCAGCCCTGGGCTGACTGAGGTAGGGTAGAGAGGGGCAGGTTACCTGCTCCAGACTGGGTACCACCTTGGAAGGGTCCTCTGCCATCAGGGGTGGGGCCAGGCCAGGCCTGACCACCTCTGGGGCAGTTCCTTCACTAGGGGTAGGATCAGTTCCCTGAGGAGGCTGACCCTTACCTGCTGTCTGGGGGAAGGAGACTTTTCTTCAACCCCTGTGCTCTCTTTTGGGGAGAGTGGGCCATTCTTCCAGGCTCCATCTCTCCAGCATTTCCCTGGGCTGGGGCTGTGGCCATCACAGCCCCACTAGCTTTTTCAGGGACGCCTAGCATCTTCAGATGGGTTTGGTGTTCAACTTCAGCCCAGGCTGAAATTTCCAGATCATTGCCCATCAGGCAATCTACGGGCAAGTTGGGGGACACTGCCACTCTTTTTGGGCCTGTGACCCCCTCCCAGCTGAGATTGACTATGGCCATGGGGTGATCTGTCCTGACACCATCAATGTTGGTCACCTGGTACTTAAACTCAGGTAAAAGCTGGTGAGGGGGACTAGTTTCCCTGCCACCATGGTGACACTAGCCCCTGTGTCCCTGAATGCCACAGCCTTCCGACCATTAATCATTGGCTCCAGTCTGTACCTGCCCAATGCAATGGGACCAATGGTAAAGGTGGCAAATCCTATACCACCATCAGAGTCTGAGGAGTCTGTTGAGGGGGACCTGTCTAAACTAGGGCCCACCTCTGTTCCCCTTGCAAAAGCACCTAACTTTTTGGGTGCATTACTACCAACTGGAGGATTACTACTGGTAATACCAGGAGGGGTGGTAGTAATAGCTGGAGGAACAGTTTCTTTATTGCCAATCCTGGGGCAACTGGGATCAGTTTTCCAGTGTCCAGGCTTTTTACAGACATGGCAATATGGTTTCTTTTCAGGAGAGGAAGGAGTTTGGGACCCACCCCAGAAGAGGACTTTTGGGGCCCTGTAGTGGACTTATCCTTAGATTTATCCCCACCTTTCTCTTGGGACTTGGTAGAATCTTTCTTCTGGTCACCACCCTGATTCTTAGGCCTCACCCTGGTTCTGACCCATTTGTCTGCCTTCTTTCCCAATTCTTGGGGAGAGGTCAGATCAGAGTCCACCAGGTACTGGTGCAAAAGCTGGTTTTGACAATTATTAAGGATCTGCTCCCTCATAATCAAATTGTACAATCCTTTGAGATCAGTAACCCTACTGCCAATCAGCCAACCCTCCAGAGCCTTGGTTGCACAATCTACAAAGTCAGTCCAGTCCTGAGTCTGTGCCTTCTGGGTGTCTCTGAACTTCAACCTGTACTGCTCAGTGGTTAAGCCAAACCCATCTATCAGTGCACTCTTCAGGACTTCATAGTTATCAGCATCCTCTTCTCTAACAGTGAGGAGCTTGTCTCTACCTTTATCTGAAAAGGAGAGCCACAAGATTGCTGCCCACTGCCTTTGGGGGACCTGCTGTACTCTACAGGCCCTCTCCATAGCAGTTATCCACTTGTGGATATCATCCCCACTCTGGTAGGGAGGAACAACCTTGCTCAGGTTCCTATGGTCTGGAATATATTCTCTGCCTCTAGGGACACTGTTGCTGCCACCAAGGGGTTCTAACCCCTCTCTTCTAGAAGCTCTCTGGATCTTCAGGGCTTCTCTATCCAGTGCCAACTGCTTGGTTCTGAGGGCAACTCTTGCTTCCTCATACTGCAGCAATTTGCACATTCTTTCAGAGGAGGTCTCTCTTATGGGAAAGTATGAGTTCCTCTGGTGGACAAATTCTCTGCCAGAGTGATAAGAGTGGTCAGACTCCCTGGAAGGGGACCTATGCCTCTCCTCCACTCTGTCAGCTCTCTTAGGGAGAATTCCTCTGTCCTTTTCAGGCCCCTTGAGGCCTGGCCCTTCAATCACAGAGTCCTGGTCATTCTGATTTTCATCATCTGACCCAGATACTGTAATTGACCCACCCACTGATTCAGACCCATTAGCTCCTAGAGCCAATCTAAGATCATCTGCTGTCAGCAGATCTATCAGGTGTAGTGTGGAGGGACTCTGTCCTAGCTTCAGGTGTCTTTCAACACACATGGCTCTCAAGTCAGAGAAAACCATGTCCTTATACTGAGGCTGAGTGGATCCACTGGTTCCACCCTTTAAGGACATTCTAGTGTTGCGCAGTGTTGTACTACCTACACTAGTTTGTGGCCTACTGATACTAGCTTGAGCTGTAGACAGGGTGTGCTATCCCTTGGCACACAGCTCTAAGTTCAGTAGAACTTATTGATACTAAGCTTGACTTTATATGTACCTTAAGTACCTATAATGGTTTAAAGTTAGTAATTCAAATAGAGATTTTCTGGTAAAACAATAGCAAGCTGGAATCCCACACGCTGCCCACCAATGTGAGAAGTTGGCCTGGTATATGCTGTTCACTAATTAAAGTGGACACCTTGCACCAGAACAATTCGACTCCTATGGTAGATAGGTTTAAGACAACCTTTATAGAAAGCTATCCTAGTGGTAGCTGTGGAGAGCAGCCTTCAGGCTACCACACAATCTCTTGAATCACCAAATGAAAAGACACCACACAGGTATATATATCAAATATATATGTATTTATTAATAAACACTCTCTACTAATCTCTTTATGAGATTAGAAGTCAGGAACATATGTACAAATCAAATGTTCTCAAAATAAGTTTAGCACAATCGAATATCACAATCTTAGTTTGGCTAGACCTAGGTCTAGGGCATCTAGAATCGAGGGACCCCCAAGAACCACCCCAGGTAGTTGTAGGAGACCCACAGGGGACGGACGCGGTGTCCTGGCACCGGTGCGAGTCCTGTACGAGTCTATGCGAACAGACGCGATTGAGATTTCAATGTTAAAGGTCCCTTGCGTGTTCGAGGCGAACACACCGATCGGTCCTTGTGCGAGTCGAAGGACGCTGTTACAGATAGAGTTGCAAGGGAGATGGACGCGCTGTGTCTAACACAGACGCGAACCTTGTGCTGAGTCAGTGCAATGGAGATCTCAGTGTTACAGGCCCTTTGTGTGTTCGAGGCGAACACCGATCGGACTCCGTACGAGTCGAAGGATACAGTTTTAGATAGTGTTACAAAGGAGATGGACGCGGTGTGTCTAACACAGACGCGAACCCTGTACGAGTCAGCGCAATTGTCGCACTTAGAAAAGGAGAGTTTTAGGACACTTCTAGGAAGCTACAAGCAAGTCACTTACAGGGTAAGTAGTTCTAGGGCCCACACCCACAGGAGCACCATAGTGCTGAAGTTACCTCACCCAGGGAGCCGGGTGCATAGGTGTTCTTTGGTGTCGGTTCGCGGCGTCGTTTTCAATGGGAGCCAGTGAAGACTTGCTGCTTGCGGCGACAGGAGAAGTGTCCGGAGGAATCCAAGCCTGGATTCAGAGGATGGAAGACCTGAAAGCAGAGGGGACAGTGTTCAAAGTCACTTGGCAGTGACTCGGGGCAAGGAAGATGGATGCCCACCGTCGTCGCAAGATTCAGGTCGTCCGCGGTTGCCTTGACTCTTCAGCCACGAGGTCCAGGAGGCGTCGACGATGACCAGGAGCTGGATTCGGCGTGTCCCACGATGTCTACAGCTTACTGCGGTATCGGTGACTCGATCGGAGCCAACAAGCCTTGGTAACAGCAAGTCTCGGGGAAAGTGTGAAGAGGCAATGGCGCAGACCAGCAAGGTCTGGGGGACTCACCCAGCAAGGGTAAGTCAGGGCAGGCCTGGAGCAACCAGGGGAGCCCTTTGGTTTCTTTAGAAAGTCTTCTGGGGACCCACAAGCCGGCTGGCAAGGGATCGCGAAGACGCCTCGGGAGGATTCGCTCACAGGGGCCCACGGTCACTCGGGACGCGGTAGGCCTCTGATCTTCGGAGGGATTCCTGCTGGAGGCTAGGACCACACATGGTCCAAAGCACAAGTTCGTGGAACGTTGTGAAGGGGTTGCACTCGACAATAGTGCACGGTACCCAGGGGTCGCGGTTCCTTGTTACTCTTGGGGTCCACTGGCCTCAGCTTCGCTGGGGACTCACGATGGCCTTTGAGAAGTCAGGAAATCCACTTCTTGGGCTGCAGGGACTTCGGACTCCGGCGGGAGCGGTGTAGTTTGCGACCGTCGTTTGTAGTATTTGGTGCCTGCCAAGCAGGGGAGTCACTCCTTGACTCCAAGGGAGATTCTTCAGTCTTCCAAAGGTAGTGGAACGTCGAAGGTCCGGGATTCTTCTTCAGAGCGTCGTCCAGGGAAAATCTAGGGTGCAATGCACAGGTTCCCCCTCTTATACTAAAAGAAAGGGAGGGACTAGCTCTATGACCCTACCTATGGGAGGGTCAGGGGAGTGGGTGGCTACACCCACTTCCCTTTGTCCAGTTTCGCGCCAGAGCAGGGACAGGTAGCCCCTGAGCCGGTTTGAACTGGCATATGCACAGAGGAGCCTTCTGCTCCCCCAGTGCAGGACTTCAAAGCACTCTAAGAGTGCACCCACCCAGCCCCAATACACTAAACCCTGTCTGGAAGGTGGTCACACCCCCTTGGGACAGGATATCTATTGTTGGGCTTCCTCCACTGCGAGTGTTGGTCATCAGCAGGAGGGCAGCCCAGTGTCTGTGACTGGTGGCATCCATTTTGTGATGCCAGGGCTCTGCAGGATTCTACCGCGTTTCCACAGTAGGTACATGTCTATCCCTCTAGAAGGGTGGAATGCTACCCCCGCCGCCAGGACTGGCGGGGGGTAGTATTCCAAGATGTTTGACACCAAACACGACATGTTTCGATGCAGCCATTCCAAAGTTAGCATTTTACCGCGAGGATATAATGCACTTAAAAGTATATGGTTTAACCGCATCCACAAACAGCACCAGAGAATGGACTCTGAGAGCTGCAGAGGGGCCCTGCTCAGGCAGAGGCACCCCCTCACATAGAAGCCAAGCACCCTGCCCTCAGGATTGATAGGGCCTGCCTGAGGGGTGACTGATAGGTTTATATGTGTGTGCAGGAGAGATATAGGGGACCTATATCTCAGTGAGGAGTGCTAGCACTTCCTCACCCAGGCTGCAGTAGCAGGCCTGTGGTGTCAGATTTAGTCTGCTTCCCAGGGGTGGCATAATACATGCTTCAGCCCCTGGTAGGCCTGTGAAGTACCTATGCCCTTGGTACCTAAGGTACCATATACTAGGGACTCATAAGGTACCACAGTATCCAATCACTAGTGCACCTAGAGTGCACTCCAAGTCATTTAAAGAGAAAGCAGATAGGCTGGGGACCTGAATAGCAGGTTCCCAGCCAAACTAAGTCAAAAACCAACAAAACACCAGGAAAAAAGTGGGGGCAACCATGTAGTCAGATTCCACCTTCCTACAGCCAGGAACCGTGAATCCCGCACACTCTGCACCCGCCGAATCCGGCCCGAGCTCGAGTGGGCAAATACCCTGAGGAGGTCCCCCCGGCGATCCTGACCCGAGATCCGGCGACCCCTGACCTGCCTCAAGCCTCCTGACGACGCCTGCAGCCTCAATCCAGAGGACCCCCCCTACCGCGACCAGAGCGGGTAAGAAAATCCGATGTCCCAAGGCACCCCTGCACCCGACGCCCCACGGCCTTGTGTGCCCAACCCAGTGGTGCCTAACCAACCCTCAACATCCCAACTTACCCCTCGAAGTGGTGGTCACTCCTGGAAGATCCTCGTCCCTGAGCCTGCAGTGTTTCTTTGTCCCGGAGAATCTCCATTGAAGTCAACAGGGCACCCGACCTCAAAACAGCACCCTGCACCCGGCCGCCCTAGTGCCGCTGAGGGTACCCCTTTTGTGCTAACCTGGTCCCCAACTTGCCCTGAGCTTAACCCTAGGAGCTTTGCTCCCACAACCCCGTGGCCTGCTTGCCAGCAGCCACCAACCGGAGTCCCCCTATCCTCCATAGGATAACATTGGTACCCGGCCGCCCTAGTGCCGCTGAGGGTGCAACAACAGTGCATCACTGACCCTGGGAGACCCCTGAGTCTAACCCCAGAACCCTAACTCAAAAGACCGATTACTTACCTCAAGACCGATAACCTGTTTTTCTCCATAGAATAACATGGACACTTTTTCTCCCAAAAAGTTTCAAAGTGTCGACTTTTGAAAACTAAGAATATTCCTCAAAAATTACACAAATAACCAAAACGCATTTTCTCAACTGTTTTCAGGAAATGTCCCAGTGATGAATCTAGGTATCCAGCACTGAGTAAGAAAAGTAACGTTAAAGTAACTTACCTGCGAATTGAATTTCCTTCCATAGGATAACATTGGGGATTCTATGTGAAAAAGTTTCTAAGTGTCAACTTTTGAAATACAAGAATATTCTTTAAAAATCGTACAACTAACTAAAACGCATTTACTCAACTGTTTTCCGGAAATGCCCCGGTGCTGAATCTAGGATCCAGCACTGTGTTAGTAAAAGTAATCCGAAAAGTAACTTACCTGCAATTTACAGGAAAAGCCTATGTATTTCAATGTACTGGTCCAAAAAGTTTCTAAGTGTGGACTTTTGAAATCTGAAAATATTCTCTAAAAATCGTACAAACTACAAAAACGTAATTACTTACCTGTTTTTAGTAAATGTCCCAGTGCTGAATCTAGGAGCCCAGCTACTGGATTACAAAAGTAACGCAAAAGTAATTTTACCTGCATTTACCTTAAAAAGCCATTCATTTCAATGTACTGCATTTACTAAGTATTGCAACCTACTGCATCCCCTGTAAATCAAATCAAGTACAATCTTCATTGCTTTTTAAAACTGTGTACAACAACTAACTTATTACTGAAAAGAATTGAATGCTTACCTGTATCAGGCTTGCTTGGTTCTAAAATAAAATAACAGTATATTTTTTATACACAAACAATTGGCCTAGAGTTCAGTTCTTGAGTGTGTGAATTCATTTGCTGACAGAGTGTGTACATCAAATTCTTAACACTGTCCTCTGATACTGCCTTACTGCTCGACCAAGCTACCACTTTAGAGAGTAAGGTTCTATCTAACTTTAACCTCTGCCTACCTCTGGAGACCCTTGGACTCTATACACACTGAACCTCACTTTGGTGCAGTATATATAGAGTCAGTTTCTTACAGCGATCAGATGATCGTACGAGAACCTCTTCTGCAGATAATGGATCTTGAGGCACTGCAACGCCCTCTAATGGAGAGGTCCTGGGAAGATAGCTTGAATCGAGGAGGCTAGAAGACCCACAATCCTCGCCAGGGACCTCGAAGAGACCATCTGCTTCGACAGAGTCGTTCGGATCTCCCTCTTTATGGACTTGATCTTCGGCACCGGGAGGAGCAATTGGGCATTCACTGAGTCGATTTGGAAACCTAGGAAGTCGACTTGTTGGGACGGGATAGTCATGGACTTTTTGGTATTGATCACAAAACCCAACTCTTGCAATAGAGAGATTGTCCATTGTAAGTGAGTGCACAACAGTGTGGGATCTTGAGCCAGGAGAAGCATGTCGTCGAGGTAAACGATCATGCGGACGCCCATTTCTCGAAGACGAGTGGTCACTGGCTTCAGCAGTTTGGTAAAAACCCACGGGGCTGATGAAAGCCGAAGGGAAGAGATAGTTAGCGGAACCATTGCCCTTTCCACTGAAACTGGAGATATTTCTGATGGGACGGGCAAAGGGGACTGTTAGGTAAGCGTTTTTTACGTCCAAGCGGACCATCCAATCCTTTTCCAGTAATAAGTCTCTTAAAAGATGGATTCCTTCCATCTTGAAATGCCTGTAGACAACGAAAGGATTGAACTCCCTGAGATTTAGCACTAATCTCTGTCCTCCTCCCTTCTTTTGCACCAAGAAGACGTTGCTGTCAAAAGCCTTCGGGAATGAAGGGTCCCACAGCAATAGCCTGCTTTGCCAAAAGCTCTTGAAGTTCTGAGTTTATAAAAGAAAGTTCTGGTAGGGAAAAATGGAGAGGAGTAGGGGGGATTGCTTGAGAATGAATATCGACTAGCTCTATCTGCTAACCCTGAACGGTGTGGATGATCCACACATCCGAGGTGATCTTTGTCCAATTATACAGAAAATGCATTAGTCTGCCCCCCAGAGGAATCATAGAAAGGAAAGGTGGTATTACCTGAGGACTGGGCATCATTGTTCCTGAAGCCTCTGTTGATGCCTCTGTTGTACCGGCTCCGGAAACCCCTGGATTTGGTGGGGTAAAATCCGGCCTGGTCAGGTTCCTGGGTGTATCCCCTACGTCTAGGTGCGAAGCCACGCTGAGGACTTTGGTGGCTGAATCGGCCGGCCGAGCGTCCTCTGCCACGACCAGCCCTGCCAGAGAGGGGATTGAATACCCTCTTGAGAGAAGATTGCGACTTGTCAAGAGAAGTGAACGTATTAACAAATTTCGCAATGTCCTTAACAAATCTCTCTCCGAAAAGCTGTCCTTCAGCTAGGGGACCTGGTTCAGCAGAGGCTAATTCCACGAGCTGTGGATCAATTCATAGGAGGGCGGACTTGCGTCTTTCTGAGGAAAGGGCACAATTTGCATTTCCGAGAAGACAGATCGCCCTCTGGGTCCAGCCGGCAAGGACCTCCGGATGGATAGCGGCCCCAGTCTCTTGCGCCTGCAGCGCTAGCTCTAAAATCTTAGCCAAAGGCCCGAGACATCCAAAAGCTTATCTTGACAAGCCCGAAGGGCCCGATCTATGCCTTTTTTAGGGTCCTTTTTATACTAAGAAGGTCTGCATGGACGAATCAATCTCGGGTGTCAAAGCAGTTTTATTCACAAGGTCTGGTCACGGGCATTCAGATCTCAAGCGGGCCCGGACCTCCTCATCAAAGCTCTTGCGTAGGTTAGTTTGCATGTATTCCGCCACTGCCGGGGCGGGAGTCTAATCGGAAGAGCGGGGGTGGATGATACTGGAGGGATCAAAAGTGAAAGGGGAAGGTTGGATGGGAGAAAGGGAGTGCTTGCGCTTCTTGGCGCGTTTACGTAGGCGTGATTCCTGTGAAGAATCGGTATCGGTATCAGTATCCGTCAGAGGGATAGGGGCGGAGGGGGCCGTTGGGTGTGCGTCATAGTCATGTTCCTTGACGGTCCGCAGTTTAGAATAAATCTGCACGTGGGGCCAAGGGAGGCCAGGGGGCTCAGAGGGGGGAGAGGAGAAGGAGTTGGAGTGCCTGCAGGAGGGGTAGGAGTGGGACCTACTAATTGGTCCAGACGGAGAGAAATAGGCAACAAGTCGGAGGAGAGAGCCTTATCCAACTTTCTATCTAAAGTCTTGTCAATAAGGGACTCAACATTCTCGTCATAATAATAATCTTCGTCCTCTGCAGGACCATATGCAGCAAGTTCCTCCTCATAGACCTCACAGTCCGACATCTTGAAATAATATATATATATATATATATATATATATATATATATATATATATATATATATATATTATCTACTGACGGTCGCCAGTAGATAGTTATAGTTACAACCTATTATCCATAGGAAATCCGCGACATTCTATTTGAAATAACTCTCTTGCCGGTTGACGTATCTTCGCGAAATTTTCAAACTTTGTGGCCCGCTCCGGTCCGCTCCTACCCTGAAAGTCTCGGGGGATTCGTCAAGCGGGGGCCGAGAAAAAGGGGGTCCCAAAACGCGTTTTCCCCATGCATTTGTCCATAGGACACTTTAGACACGGCTACAACCCGAACTGCTGAACGGAATTACACCAAATTTGGCAAAGAGGTAGTTCTTGGTTCAGAAAGAACCCTTTTTGTTAAATGGTGTAAATCCGTTCAGTAGTTCCTGAGAAAATCAAAAGTAAAAAGATAGTGATATCTATGGCCGAGTAGGGTCCGCGTACCCTCCCGATCACGCGCTGCATGTTAATTGGCTGTCAGCTGGCTGTCAACATTCCGATTCAGGAAATGTTGGCAGCCATTTTGTCCCTCGGTAGAACCGAGGGACAGAAACAAGTGCGCAAAGCGCACAAAGGGGGCAGGGTAGAAACACCCTGACCCCCTAGGTTTGCTCAGGGAATCCCACAAGGACCCCCTGGGCAAAAAAAAAAAAAAAATGTTTTTATTTTAAATCGGCAGGATGCGCTCAGGGTGCGCGAATCCTGCCGAAAAAAAAAAAAATCGAAGCGCTGTCTCCCGCGCTTCGATTGTATTTGCCCCGGGTGGCCCAAGTCCCGGGGGCATGGTGGGGTTTAATTTTATGTGTGGGGGCCTCAAAGGGCCCCCAAGCCCGGGACCGCCACCCGCGGGGCTTTTTAAAAATGGTGCGGGAGGGCTCTGAGCCCTCCCGCAGCCCCGGGGACCACCACCTCCCGGGGCTTTTTTTTATGAATTGAACAACCTGTGTGGGGGGCTCCAGCCCCCACACGCCCGAGGACCGCCACCTCCCGGGGCACTAACAAATTAAAATGGGGGTCCGTTTTGGACCCCGAAGCCCGGGGACCACCACCTCCCCGGGGCTGTGCTGATGTAGGGAGGGGGCCGCGCGGCCCCCTCCTGGAGCCCTTGATGGCCCTGGGGACCGCCACCCCCAGGGCCGGCTCCTGCAGTGTCCCGGGGTGCCTACCCCCGGGACACTGTAGTTTGCTATGGCAGGACGGGAGCCTCGCGGCTCCCGTCCTGCCATAGCAAACTGCTTTGGATATTGGAAGAGAGAGCAGGGAAACCTGCTCTCTCTTCCAATATCCAAAGCACATTGCTTTTCCACATGGGGAGCAGCATGTCAGCTGCTCCCCATGTGGAACAGCAATGCCGGCTCCCAAGGGACGTGGGGAGCCGGCGGGACTGTGGGGGGATTGGGGACCCCCCACAGTCCCCAACGGAGAGGGCCAGCCCGGGGGATGGGGTCCCCGGGGCAAGTAGTGGCCCAGGAGGGGGCCACGCGGACCCCTCCCCCAAAAAGAAAAAAGAAAAAAAAATGGAAAGGCTGGCCCCGGGGGATGGGGTCCCCGGGACCTTAAATGGCCTGAGGAGGGGGCCACGCAGCCCCCTCCCAAGAAAATTAAAAAAGGCCATGCCCCGGGGATGGGGTCCCCGGGGCCAATACAGGCCCAGGGAAGGGGGCCACGCGGCCCTTCCCGTTTTTTTTTTTTTTATTAAATTTAAAAAAGGGGTAAGGCCCTGGGGGATGGGGTCCCCAGGGCCCAAAAACAGGAAAAAGGAAGGGGGCCACACAGCCCCCTTCAGGGGACAAAAAAAAAACGATCGGGCCCGCAGGCCCCGCCCCTTCCTTCACCACTCTGCAAACGCGCCCCTGGGCGTTTGCAGAGAGGGAACAATTCCCCTTGAATACTGGGGGTCCCTGGTGGCCAACTAGCCCACCAGGAACCTCCAATATGCGCCAGGGGCTGCGTTGCAGAGACGTGTAGAGAGGCCACACCCCTTTTACACCTCTCTGCAACGCATCTCTGTGGCGCTTTTGGAGGTATATGGTGGGCTAGTTGGACTCCGGGGACCCTCAGGATTCAAGGGACTTAATCCCCAGCTTAAAACGCGCCACGGGCGCGTTTGCACAGTGGTGAAGGAGGGGCGGGGCTTCAGGTGACATGTGTGCAAACAGGCCCCGTGGCGCGTTTTAAGATGGGGAATTAAATCCCTTCAATCCTGAGGGTCCCTGGGGCCAACTAGCCCAACAGGTACATCCAGAAAGCGCCACAGAGCTGCGTTGCAGAGAGGTGTAAAAGGGGTGTGGCCTCTCTACACGTCTCTGCAACGCAGCCCCTGGCGCATATTGGAGGTTCCTGGTGGGCTAGTTGGCCCCTAGGGACCCTCAGGATTCAAGGGGACTTAATCCCCCAACTTAAAACGCGCCACGGGGCGCGTTTGCACAGATGTCACCTCAGGCCCCGCCCCTCCCTTCACCATTGTGCAAATATTCTTCTAAAATCATCTGAAATACGAATTCCGATTTATTCACCTGTTATCAGGAGAGACCTCAGTGCTGTATCTTTCAGCCCAGTACTGGTCCTGAAAAGTAATTTTAACCGTACTTACCAGTAACTTGAATTTCCTTCCATAGGCTAACATTGACTGGTTTCACTTGGAAATTCTTCTAAGTGTGGAGTTTTGGAACTTTAAAATATTCCTCTAAAATCAGCCGAAATACAAATTCCGATTTACTCACCTGTTATCAGGAGAGACCTCAGTGCTGCATCTTTCAGCCCAGTACTGGTCCTGAAAAGTAATTTTAACCGTACTTACCGGTAACTTGAATTTCCTTCATAGGCTAACATTGACTGGTTTCACTTGGAAATTCTTCTAAGTGTGGAGTTTTGGAACTTTAAAATATTCCTCTAAAATCAGCCGAAATACGAATTCCGATTTACTCACCTGTTATCAGGAGAGACCTCAGTGCTGCATCTTTCAGCCCAGTACTGATCCTCAAAAGTAATTTTAACCGTACTTACCAGTAACTTGAATTTCCTTCCATAGGATATCATTGCCTGCTTTTTGCTGAAAAAGTTTCTAAGTGTTGATTTTGAAACATACAAATATTCCTCTAAAATCAGCCGAAATACGAATTCCGATTTACTCACCTATTATAAGGAGAGACCTCAGTGCTGTATCTTTCAGCCCAGTACTGGTTCTGAAAAGTAATTTTAACCGTACTTACCAGTAACTTGAATTTCCTTCCATAGGCTAACATTGACTGGTTTCACTTGGAAATTCTTCTAAGTGTGGAGTTTTGGAACTTTAAAATATTCCTCTAAAATCAGCCGAAATACGAATTCCGATTTACTCACCTGTTATCAGGAGAGACCTCAGTGCTGCATCTTTCAGCCCAGTACTAATCCTGAAAAGTAATTTTAACCGTACTTACCAGTAACTTATATTTTCTTCCATAGGAATCCATTGTCTGGTTTTCAGCAAAAAAGTTTCTAAGTGTTGATTTTTACAAACTACAAATATTCCTTAAAAATCACCTGTATGACTTAAACGCATTCTTTCAACTGTTTACAGGAGATGCACCAGTGCTGGATCCAGGATCCAACACTGAGTAAGAAAAAGTAACGATAACAGTTTTTACCTGCTAAGTGAATTTCCTTCCATAGGATAACATTGGTGATTCTATGAGAAAAGTTTCTAAGTGTCAACTTTTAAAATACAATAATATTCCTTAAAAATCACGACTGTAACCAAAACGCTTTTACTCAACTGTTTACAGGAGATGTACCAGGACTGAATCTAGGATCCAGTCCTGTGGTTAGAAAAAGTAATCCATAAAGTAACTAATTGCATTTAACTAGAAATTCACATTGAGCTGAATGTTGCATTGTGTTTGAAAATGTGTTGCCCATTGCAACAACTGTAACTACTGTACTTAAAAGTCTATTGCCTATGTGCAAAGTATTTAAACTAAAGTAATTCATTCTGAGAAAGTATTTTTGTAATGTAATGTATAATGTAATTACAATGTAATTTAAAAAATAAAATCTGTAAAAAAAAATTGTTTTTAAAAATGTAGTAAATCAGTATGAAAAAAATTAATATAACAATTAATACATTTAAAAATTGTCATTTACAAAACCTTTGAAATTCACTGAAAAAACCGTAGGTTTCAGGCACGTTATAGTTAGAAATTAGCATTTAAAAAACCTTTGAAATTCACTGAAAAAACCATAGGTTTCAGACACGTTATAGTTACAAATTAGCATTTAAAAAACCTTTGAAATTCACTGAAAAAACCATAGGTTTCAGACACGTTATAGTTACAAATTAGCATTTAAAAAACCTTTGAAATTCACTGAAAAAACCATAGGTTTTAGGGACAGTTATAGTTACTTGGACATTGCACTCGTACAAAACCCGTGAAATTCCCCGTTATAGTTAGTTCAGCTAACTATAACTCGCGCCCGCAATGCACTGCTGATGACGTCACATATTACATCACTCATGACATGGTCAGTGACATCACTGATGACATCACTGATGACATCTCAAATGACATCACTGATGACATCATCCACGTGATAATCTGATGCACCTCCTCACACCCTAATATAATCTTTGATACACCCACTCTAAATTACAGACTGCCATTCGCAAAACCATAGACACTCCAACACCAATAACTACATACCCACTCACTGATTCTTAGGTCTACACACACACATCCACTCACTCACCCGTACAGTCACTCATACTTACGGTCACTCAGTACAGGACTATCATATGCACTCTTACTCCTATATAGACACTCAAACAACGCCACTCATCCATAGAGATACTCAGACACCTAGTCAGTCATGCAAATAATTAAACACACTGCCATTTACTCACCTATACAGTTATACACACACCAGCTCACTTACTCATACAAATAGTAGCACATTGTTACGCTCTTATACAATCACTGATACAAGCACACACTCATCCATACAGCCACTATCACAATCACTCACTCTTGCTTATAGCTATTTATATACTCCAACACACATATATACTGCCTTTCACATATGTAGTTACTCACACATGTACCACTGGGACATACATTCACTCACTAACACACTCTTACACACACTTACCCACCCATACAGTCTATCACAGATGCACTCTTGAAACCATCCACCCAGTGAATCACCCACTCACACATCTATGCACAGAGTTGCACACACCCCTCCCACACAAACACTCAGGCACCCATACAGATACTCAGACAAGCATTCAATAACTCATATAGACACTCATTTAGCTATTCACAAACACATGCAGCCACTTACACAGCAACAGACAGACGGATACAGACATTCACCCAGTTTAGTCACTAACCCATGCATTCAGTAAGATACGTTAAATCACTCACTTATAGAGTCAGTCACGCACCTACTAAATAATCCATACAGACACTTACACACCCACTCATTCTTCAATACGTCTTTTCCTATATATATTAAAAATATTTAAACTTTACAGAAACACACAGTCACTGGATGATGTCATCAGTGATGTCATTTGAGATGTCATCAGTGATGTCATCAGTGATGTCACTGACCATGTCATTAGTGATGTAATATGTGACGTCATCAGCAGTGCATTGCGGGGCGCGAGTTATAGTTAGCTGAACTAACTATAACGGGGAATTTCACGGGTTTTGTACGAGTGCAATGTCCAAGTAACTATAACTGTCCCTAAAACCTATGGTTTTTTCAGTGAATTTCAAAGGTTTTTTAAATGCTAATTTGTAACTATAACGTGTCTGAAACCTATGGTTTTTTCAGTGAATATATATATATATATATGTATATATATATATATATATATTGACTCTCTGGTGAGAAAGGGCGTCGGAAGTGAGCCAAGTGCTGGAGCAGTGAAGGCCAAAATAGGTACCAAAATCCCTGTAAAATAGGACTAATGGAGGGTGTTAGCCCTACCTGCCTATTTATATCAGGGAGTGTCCAAAAATTATATTTTCTGCAGGCAGAATCAACAAGGGGTTAAACTGAGCTCAAACGCTGAGATAATTTATGCAGATTCCTTATCTGTGGCCTGGTACAGGCACAAGCACTGCTTGCTGCTTCCCACTGTTCTGCTAGCCTGGGGAGAGGCGTCGTCCAGCGTGATGAAGGGAGTCTGCAGACGCGTGCAGGCTCCCGAGGCAGACGTGAGCAGCCTGAGCAGGCTCCTCTACGTGAACCTCGCTCCCAGAGGGGGGGGCCAGATCCTGCCGTGAGCGCGAGGAGCGTGCATAAACTATTACAGATCACGCAGACGGGAGCAACACGGCAGCGGTAAAACGGGCATAAATTAAATAAATATGATAATGGGTAAAAGCGCAACACGCGCTGAAGAAAGAGAAAGCAAGTAGTACGCGTGCTACTGCTGCGCGAGCGCGATGGCGCTATGCAATAAAACAATACATTGAGCACCATAAAGTATGACAAACATCATCATTATAAAGCATATATGACGTTAAATCGAACAAAATAATGAGGCACTTATCTTGACTGCGGAGCAGCAAAGAAAGAGACAGACAAGATGGTGCCTCGCTATTTTGTATATTCAGGACATGTTTGATTGGTTAATTGAAGGAGGCGTGGTTCAAAGCCTCATGGGATATGTAGTGTTTTGACATATTTACTGTTTTTTCATTGGCTGCTGTTTGAGTAGTAAAGAAATTGAGAAGTATAATCTGAGCCTCCGGTCCTGCCATAGAAACACAATCCAAATTGTATTTTAAGACCTTTATTTGCTCAACTCTGAGACAACGAAGAGACAGATGCGGCACCAAGTACTTCTCCGCTTCAACTCCCAACCGTCTCCCACAGAACATTACACTTCCCGTTCTGCATTACCTCACGTGCTTTTTTTGTGTGCAGATTTATATAGCGTGAACTCGACCCGAAGGTATTGGAGCGCTTTACATGAGCACCAGTTAGGTTACCCAAGGACACCTTCATTTCTTGGTACTAGGCGCGGAGAGATTAAGTGATTTGCCCAGAATCACAGGATGCTGAGCCGACGCCGAGGCTCGGTTCCCCAGCTTCCACATTCTGCTGCCTGCGAGCAGCAACACCACACATCCCCCCTCTTTAAATACCACCAATATATACACTAAACAAAATGACAACAAAAATATACAATTCCAATGTTGACCCAACATAATATACACACAGTGGCACTATGAAGCGCCATCATAGATACATAAAAATTTCTAATGAAGGAATTGCACAAACTAATCTAACCATCTCGACCTGAACTCAGCTAGTTGTCATTCTAACACAAAGTCTTTGTACTTAGCTGGTGTGCGAATAATCCTACCCAATCTTCCATTTCTCTCCACACACACACACACACCCTCCTCCTCTCACGGGAACTCATCCCTTCTTTCACAATCAACCTCACCCTGCTCCAACTAGACTCTTACTTCCTTTCCCCACAACCAATCACCATCCATCCAATCAGCCACTTGATGTCCTTTTTCCTTTACCTCCATCTCTCGGCACCTTGCAATGCGACTCATGCCAAACCCAATTATCGCTGAGCCTAGCTCCATTTTTCAAACACTCTATAACTCTCAGTGGTTCAGAGTATACACCATCGCCCTTAGGCACTTTTTACGCCTTCTTGACCTTCACCCATTCACCAACGACCAACTTCTCTTCTTTTGCTCCTTTCTTAGCATCAGAATAGTTCTTATATACTCTTTGTTCCTTCAAGATGTTGTCTGTTACTGTTTCTGATGACCATTCTACCTTCCTTGCACTATCCATCCAACCCAAATTATCCTTGGTATAGGGCTCTCTTCCCCTCATCAAAGCAAAAAGACTAAATCCTGTGAGCGAGGGTGCCAACCTTATGCACACAACATATTTTTAACCTCCACTTCCCATTTTTAGGTCGAGCCTAGCGTTGCATTGCATGCGCTGCTCACTCTGCGGGGCATATTGTATTAGGGTATGTTTTAGAAGTGGTGTGGAAGCCCCGCCCATATTTTTCATTGGCTGGCATCATAGCCCGTGGTAAACGCTGGCTTCCGATTGATAATGAGGCTTCTTAGTCCCTCCTTGTTACTGCCCTGTCTCCTTTTGTGCCCGCCCATCAGGACTGGATCTTTTACCTGCGGCGTTACATGGGCTCCTTCATAAGTCGGTAGGCACTATGTTTTGTCAGTCGCCTTTGTAAAGGCAGCCGCGTGTTTATTTTTGCATCCCGCTTTCACTTTAACAATAGCTGCAGCCCCACCCCCGAGTGCTGTGTGGGGCGGCAGCTATTGTAAAGTGAAAGCACGATGCAAATCTAAACAAGCGGCTGCCTTTGCGCAATGGCGACAGCTTGTTTAAAGAGAAGCTGGTTATTTTTTTACTTTTTAGCCCAATCCGCTAGATATGTTTTTGGGTGAGGACAGATGTGATTATTTAGCCTCCCCCTCCCCAAGACGCTTGTTTTGAGGCTTCTCTTACAGCCCGGCACCGAAGATCAGCTGTGAGTGACAGCATCGGCTGTTCACACCAATAAGAAGCGGGCTGTATATACTCCAGGCAGGCAATCATTGTTTAGGGCTGTTAGAAGGTGGTTCTGACCATCTGATCCGCCCGGATTTTTCGCTTTTTGAACAACTAATTGTTGAGCTTTTACTGTGGGAGAGCTTCATAAGTTGGAACTCACCCACAGTGAATTCATGATGAGAGAGACTGCATGTGGATTTTACTGGTGTCCCCCTGGTGAGAGTAGGCCGCTGCGCTGCAGCCGGAGTAAGGGGCACCGGGCTGGTTACATGCAGACATGTGTGTACATGCGTGTGCACACGTGTAGGGGCTGCGCAGGGGAGATTCCTGGCGTGCGCAGCCCAGGAGCAGGTACAGATTGAATGCTGTGGCAGGAATTATGCAGAGCTGGGTGGTGACATGGAATAGGCTTTATACAATGGGAAGAAACATGTAAGGGAAAGTCAGTGTGCTTTACTGTTTTCACTGAAGGACCACTTTATTAGTCTCCTATGAGGATGGGGATCACATGGGATAGTTTCACTTCCCTAGGGCCTACAAATTCCAGACACGCACTAAAGTCCACTGTAACTTAGGTGAGAAGAAGTATTCTGCTGAATTCAAAACCATATATGTACTGCTTATGGGTCATCCAGAAATGTCATATTCCTCTGACTCAGCTCATAACCAGAGCCTGGCTGGGGCTGACCCTGCCAGGCTGGATTAATGACCTTCCTCCCCAAGCTGTAGCATCAGAGGCATAGCCCTTCACGACAAGCATTCCAAGGGCGAAGGTTTCCTCTCCAAAAGGGAGAGAAGATGGGTGGAGCTACACGGTTATCCATCAGCAGCTGTCACCTGGTGCCAGGCACCAAGCTGCTCTGGAGAGAAGGCAGCAAGGGGGGAAGGGGCTTTTCAGAGACCATGTGGCATGAGACCCCTGGACGACGCCATTTTAAACTAACCCAGATGCCTGGGCAGGAAGGAGGGAGCAGGGGCAGAGAGGTGATGTGTCGCTGCTTGATAGGGCAAGCAGAGACTTCCTGCCAGCCCCTCCAAATTCTTTTAAAAGAGCTTGCACAGGAAGAGGAGCTCTCTCTGGGGTGTGGTCTGCTGAGGACAACTGGTGCTGGAGCCTGGCGCCATGGGCAGTTGGAAGGAAGAACCCCCTGACTGTCCCAGGATCCAGAATTGTGCCAGGGGGGAAGTCCAGGACCAGTGAGCAGAAGCCTGGGCCTCTGCGCAAGGAGAAGAGAGGCCCAGGAGGAGAGCCAGGCGAAAGGCTGGCGCAGGGAGCCAGTGAAAACAGCTCCCTGCTGAATTCACCCTCCTTGAGACCAGGAGGGCAAAGGAAAGTGCTCCCAGTGGCTGGGGCGCGCCACCAGGAGCAAGAAGAGGCCAAAATGGTGAAAATCGGCCACCTGGGGGCCGAGCTACGCCCCCCGGAAGGTAGGCGACCTTTGAACTCTGCGAGGACCGACGACGAAGCGCGTGGGGCTCCGCCGCTGGTCCTAGATGTGCCCCCGGGGTGGGTCAGGTCCCGTGGGCTGCCCCCACAAGAAGTTAAGTCGGGGAGCGCCGTCGCGCTCCTCATGAAACTGCCCAAGCAGGGCGCCAGGAGCCCAAACTGGCCCCCGACGAAAATGGAGACCGGGGAGCACCATCGCGCCCCCAGGGAATGGAGAGAGGGGCCCGGGATCCCAACTCCGGGCCCCAAACCGCCAAAGATAAGTCGGGGAGCGCCATCGCGCTCCCCGTGAAAATGCCCCCGTGGGGTGCCAGGAGCCCACCCTGGCCCCGACGACAATGAAGACAGGGGAGCACCGTCGCGCGCCCCTGGGAATGGGAACAGGGGCCCGGGACCCCCAACTCCGGGCCCTGCGGAGGTGAAGCTAAGTTGGGGAGCGCCGTCACGCTCCCCGTGAACGTGCCCTGGGGCCCGGGATCCCAACTCTGGGCCCCGATGTGGATCGCGAGGGGGGGGGAGTGCTGCCGCACTCCCCCGGGGCCTGAGAAAGACGGGGGGAGTGCCGTCGCACTCCCCCGAGGTCCCGTTAGACCGGAGGCTGCCTCGGGTCTGGCCGCCGGAGCGGGCAGACCGGCAACAGTGTGCCGGCTCCCACGGCAGCACACGAGGGTGCTGGCCAGACAGGGAGCCGGTGGGAGCCGCTGTGGGTGGGCTCCCCGAGCAGCTCCCCAACGATCCAGGCAAGCAGGGTTCCCGGGTGGGACCGGGACCCCGAAGAGCGCAGCAGCCAGAGCGGCCGGGGGTGAGCTCCCCGAGCTGCTCTAAGTACACTTACCTGGCACAGGACGGGTCCGGGTAGGACCGCCCCCCCCCCCAAGGATCCGGAGCGGCGCGAGGCCGCCAACGATGGTGGCGCGGCTCTCCCCAAGCAGCGGGGGAGCCGCTATTATGTAATGCACGTGCAAGGAGCGCTTCGCCCCATAATGCCTTGCAGGCCCGGACCGGCCTTCAAGGAAAAGAGGATGGTTCTTGGCGTGTGGTAACCCTAGGAGGATGGGGTCACCGCCAAATGAGTGCAAAGGTGCAGGGGGAGCTGCAGGAGCAACGCAGTCTCCCCCAGCATGAAGAGGAAAGTCCCCCCCCCAAAGTCTCTGGGGACTCCAAAGAAATAACCCCTCAAGGGCTCAGCCAACAGTCAAAGCATCCTGGGGCTGGAACTTTTGTTCTACAGCTGGGGGTGCTCCGGGGACTGGTACAGAGGGCTGAGCTGGGGATGTCTGGAGAAGGGCATCCCCTGGAGGTGAAGAGGTGCACTTGCACGAGAAGTGCATTTACCAATGTTATTTCTTTTAGAGGGACTGAAAGTCACATCTGTTATGTGAAGTACCTGTGTAAGGTAAAGTCATAAGCCAAGTGGGGTTATGTTGCTGGTCATTCCTGCTAGGGTGTCTGGCTGTATATACTTAGTCCTGTGATTTTAACTGTGACGCCTTTTAGGGGCTTTAATTGCAATGCATTATAACTGTTATCAACTATGATGAGTACTGTCATTCTAAGAGATGCCCAAACATGTATTCTTGCTACTGCGTTAGGTGAAGAACAACCCAGACTGTTAGCCACTAAGATGTACAGGTGTATACTGTATGTTCAGTATGAGATGCGCAGTCAGGGTTATGTGTCACCAGGGCAGGTGTACCTATTTTTAAATGCTTGTTGAGATGATGGGGTGGGTCGCCACTGGGATGGTGCCAGTGGGCAAGGCCCTCGCTCCAGGTTATGTCAACCCACTGCATTAGGGGGCAAGATGATGTGCATACATGGGAGTGGTGGTACTAGACCCCACCCTCCCCTTCGGGAGGGGTGGGAATGTTATGCAATGTCACAAAGTAATTCCAACAGCTTATGTATATTTGTAAATTGGGGCATAGTTTTGAGTAGTGTGTGTGTTTAATAAATGTACTCTTCCTTTTATAAAGCAAAGTACAGACTGGACAATCAATTATTGAGTGTTATTTCTGTGTACTGGTAAATGGCAATTACTAGCCTACACCACCTCCCTTGAGTAAGCCTTAGACTGCTCTGCAACGCTACCCTCTGAGAGTCAAGCGCTACAATGGGGTGTTTGGTTCCCAGTGAAGGATAAATGTGACATGTTATTTGTGCAGGCCTCACAGATACTGCCTCATTTTCCAACATTGGTGTCTAGCGGCGGGAAACATAGTATCCCATTCTGGTACGCATTGATAGCATTTGATAAGTCCAGTTTTGACACACATTACCTATGCAGTAATGAGCAAATGGAAGAGCACAAGGCTCTGAGAAGGGTTCAAAGTCTTGGTTATGTGAATTAAAGGTATGAGAGAGGAAAGCCCCGCGCACATATATGTCATGTAAAGATATTATGGTTTAAATGTAAACTGTATTGATGTGACTGAGTTATGTTGATTATCATGTGATAGCGGGATGGTGCTTTACAGGAAAATGTTTGCATACAAGTGTTCTAAGCCATATTGTACACCTTTGAACCCTAACACTACACACACTACACCTGCTTGAGGAGGGTGTCTTCTCAAGAGATAGGGACAGCAACTGATACCTACATCACAGCTGGGGGTGTAGGGGTGGATTGGACTTTGGGGGGACAGGAGAGGTAGGGGGTCCTGGGAGATTCCCGCACTTTTTAAGGGCAGGGAGGGTTTCCACAGAAGGGTCCCCAGATATCCTTCCCCCGCTGAAAGTTTTCTTGCCATTGGCGCAGGCCAAAACCACTGGAAGGGTGGGGCAGGAGGTTTCTTAACCCCGGGTAGTAACACCCCAGGGGTTCCCATGGTGGGGGACCCCAAGAAACATTTCCCACGGTGGGAGGAGGGTGTGGTAGAGTTGTGTGTCCGGCAGACCCTCCCAGGTTAACTGGTGGGGGGAGGTGAGCAACCCAGGGGTGGCCCATGGTAGTGGGTGGCCCCAAAGGAGGGTAGTTCTCGAGCAGGATGTGTAGTGGTAGCCCCTAGGTACACTAGGTGGGCTAGGTAACTGACCCAGTGGAGATCTGAGTGGGGGTGATGTGCTCCCTAGATTCCAGGTGAAGGGTTAGTGGCGGACCCTGAGGTGTCAGGGTCGGGTGGGTGGTTACCCAAGGAAGCAACAGGATGTCATTCTGAAGCTTGTGTTGTGAACTTGAAGTGGTGGCTGGGGCGATGCCTAGCCGGTGACCAGTCAGGTAGGTCCTGTGGGGGTTGGACCCCTGGACCAGGAGCATGGGGTTGTTCCCCTAGCTCGATGCAGGAGGTGGACTTCTGCCTGGTAGTACCACCCTGAAGACAGGTCGGGCCCATCTTAAGTGAAGGGACCCTGTGCTTCAGAGGAGGGTGGTGCAGGCCTAGCCGGGATCTTAACGGTCCCTGGCTGAGTGTGGTAGTACCACCCTGAAGGCAGGTGGGGCCTATCTTAAGTGAAGGGACCCTGCGCTTCAAAAGAGGCTGGTGCAGGCCATCCAGGGATCATGAGGGTCCCTGGACGGTCTCCCAAGGTGCTGCAGGGAGACCAAGGGGGGCTCTGAGAGGTGGGCCTGGGTGTAACTAACTCGGGGCCCCTGGGCTCTCTAAAGGTACTCCGGGAGGAGAGCGCGCCTCTCGGAGGGAAGGGTGCAAAGGCCCTGTTCTCGCAGCGGAGAACAAGGAAAGGGTCTAGGTTCCTGGGGTAGTTTCCGTGTGGAGCTACTGACGGGGGGAATGAGCTGGAGGATGTCATATGAGGTACCCTCAGTGTACCTCCCTGGCACTGCAAGTGTGGTTGTGAGGCCGGTCTGAGGTCCTATCAGGGAGCCAGGCCAGTGGCCAAAGGTGCTTTTCTGTGTGGGAAAAGTACGAGTGGCTGTGCTTTCTTTAGGGAAGACAGTCATCCCAAAAGGGTGGTGGCAGCTGAATGACCCCAGCGGCAGGCTGAGGGTGAGGGTCCGGAGAGGTTGCATCTTTAGGGTGCAAGGACCAAAAGGAGAGTGGGTACTGGTTGGAACAATCCCTGAAAGGGAGACCAGCTAGTGACCCAGGGGATGGGATGTAGACCTATCCCAGAAGACCGCATCGGTGCTGAGGCACTGTACCCTTGTCCAGAGAAGTGGTCGGCATAGTGTTGCGTGACCAAGGGCAAAGGTAGGCCTAGTTAGGCTGATTCCATGTAGACCGTGAGTGACCTAGAGGTATCTAACCTAGAGCACGGAGGGTTCTTAGGATAGTCTGGGATCCCTGTAATGGGTGGAGGTCTCATGGATGGGAGGAGTAGGTGGTCTGAGCGGATAACTGGTGAGTAAGGGGGGTCTGGTCAGAACCCCTTATAACTAGTTATCGCTGACTACGGCAAGAGTACCCATGTAGAGTGGCTATTTCTTCCCTGTAGGAATCAGCTGGGCGCGACATGTGTTAGAAGGTGGTTCTGACCATCTGAGCCGCCCAGATTTTTCGCTTTTTGAACACCTAATTGTTAAGCTTTTACTGTGGGAGAGCCTCATAAGTTGGGACTCACCCACAGTGAACTCATGATGAGAGAGACTGCATGCGGATTTTACTGGTGTCCCCCTGGTGAGAGTAGGCCGCTGCGCTGCAGCCGGAGTAGAACACGCAAAAGCAGAACTTAAAGAGATTGAAGAGCTAGAAAAAGAATTACTTGGGGGTGATGGAGTAGCAGAAGCCAAAACACTACTAGAAAAATTGAACAAGACCATAGAGGACTTTAATTCATTTGAATTGAAGAAGAAAGCGGACAAAGTAACTAAGGACATTAAGAACTTCTCTAAAGAAAGGGCTTATCCCTACTTAAGAGACGACTACTACACTACTATTGGCAACCAGAACAGACAAAATACCTGGGGTAGGTTAAGGAGGAACCAGCCGGTTACATTCTCTGAATCCTCTGGGGGATCAGACGACTCTGGCGAACAACCTGGTCCAAGCCGGTCAGACAATCACCCAGGTCAGCCTTTTTAGATCGGGCGGCAAAGCAAAAGCAAAGACTTGGTACCAGTACTCAGGGAGAGACAAACGAGGAGGAAACACTATCAGTGGGGCCCTCAACCATACTAAGTCAAAACAAAAGTGCAATGGAAGTCATTCCGATTTTCAATCTGTCCCAACATAGATTATCATCATCTGAAATATCACTCTTAAGTAAAGATCTGTCTTATGTGATCACGGAAAGGACAGATTTCTTTAACTTAAAGGCAGAATTGTTTCAGTTTTTCAGGAAAATACGCCTGAAGATTTTCTTTAAAGATAGAGAGCCTATGACACAGGACTCAGTGACGGGGTTGAGACCACCATCCACTTTCTATCCCACCAATGCTATGATGCCACCAGAATTGCTTACCTTTGAAAAACTAGTCCTAGTGGGCCTGGACAGTATAAAAAACAACAGACAATACGTACCTTACAACATTACATTACAGGAACGCCAAGCTTTAAACACACTCAAAAATGACAAAACAATAATTCTTAAACCCGCTGACAAAGGGGGTGGGATTGTGGTCCAGGACCGCAAAGACTACGACACTGAAATCCTGAAACAAATAGGAGAAGAAAGGCACTACAAGAAATTGCCCAGTAACCCTCTAGCTGACATTAGAAAGGAGATACTGCAAATCACCACAGAGGGAATGGATCAAGGTTACATAAATAAGAAAGAATTTGAATTCTTGAACGCAGAGAACCCTAGGACACCCGTACTTTACACACTCCCCAAGTTACACAAAAGTACCACCAATCCCCCTGGTCGACCAATTTTGTGAGGGTGCGGGTCCATTCTAGAGCCCATTGGGAGATATATAGATCATTTCATCAAAGATTTTGTACCCCTACAAGAAACGTATGTGAGAGATACAATGTACACTTGTGGAGAGGTGTGGTGCAGCGGCCAGGGCAGCTGACTTCGGAGCACAGGGCTCACGGTTCGATCCCCGGCTCCGGCGGCAGCTCAGCTCAGCACCATGTGACTCTGGGCAATAGCTCACTTAATTTCCACGACGGCCCCCAGCGCCTTGAGACCCGGAAGCGTGAGTAGCTCGCGCTTTACAAATACGGATTTACATTTTTTACATAATTAATCTGGTTGATGGTATGCCTTACAACATAGATTCTGATTGGTTAGCGACTTTAGATATTTCATCGCTTTATTTACACTAACATCCCACAAACCGAGAGCATTCAGGTTATTGAGGAGCTCCTAGGCACTAGACCTAGACCGATTCAAGTACCCACTTCCTTCATTATCTCTCTTCTACGCATCGCCTTGCAAACAAATTATTTTGTTTCCAATGGGAATTACTATCAACAATGCTCCGGGACCAGCATGGGAGCCGTTTTTGCACCCAACCTGGCTAACATTTACATGAACCATATAGAACAGAAATTTACTCTAAGTATCACCAATATGTATCGCTCCAACATCAAATGTTGGAAAAGATACATAGATGACATTTTTCTTATCTGGTCCGAGAGTGAGATTGAATTTAACAACTTTGTCCTGCATCTGAACAGCATTTAAACACACTTGACATTTACCTCCACAATACATAAGTCAACCATAGCCTTTCTTGATCTCAATATCCAACACGCTGAGGGGACACTATATACTTCCCTTCACAGAAAGCCCACCGAGAGAAACACGCTCCTATCATATAGAAGCCACCACCCCCGTGCCCTACGGGACGGATTACCCTTTGGCCAATTTCTGCGCTTGCGCAGAAATTGTACTCATAAGGAAGATTATATGTTGAAGGCAGATACACTGAAAGCTAAACTAGTGGCAAGAGGCTACCCCACAAGACTAGTGAGAAAATCTATGAAACGCGCCTGGTTCTGCCCCAGGGAAGAATTGCTAACCACCAGAGAAAAACCTACAGTAGACAGACTGATTTGTGTTAATACATTTGGTGTACACACCAACAAAATTCGGAAGCTGATAACCAAAAATTAGGACATAATCAAAAATATCGACCCTGAGATTGACACACCAATGTTTGCTTTTAAACGCGGTAAGAACATCAAAGATCACCTAGTTAGATCATCTACAGAGGTCACTTTGCGTAAAAGCAACACATTACAATCCACATGGGGCCTACCTGAAATCAAACGACATTAAAGTGTGGGAATTGTGTTTCCTGCACCTTTACATCAAACACTAACGTATTTGAACATGCAAGTTTGAAGCACACATTGGAATTATTTTCCAATTGTAATACACAAAACGTAGTATACTGCATATGGTGCCCTTGTGGGTTACCATACATTGGCCAAACACAACAGCCAGTAAAGGCGCGCATTGGACAACATCGCAGCCGGATAAGACGCTCTGTTGCCAATGCCCCTTTGGTGTCCCATTTTGATGAAAAAAATCATACTGCAGAGGACATTAGGTGGCAAGTGATTGACGTCGCTGTAGTCCCTCAAAGAGGAGGTGATATCGCACAAATTTTACAACGACTAGAATGTCGCTGGATAGAGAGCATTAACTCTATCAATGATGGGCTGAACTCCGCCAAAGAATGGCGGGGTTTTGTGACCACACTAACCCACTGATGTGACCATATCGCTATCAGATCTTCTGTCTACAACTGCATCTTGTAAACTTGTCAATGCGTATCTGTAGTTATAAGCATTATTTTCCCCCTATGGTTGTTTACAATAGATGTACATTGTGAAACAATAACAAAAGGACATACCTCTATGCTATACATTATATTTCAGCATAATATCATTTTTTCAAATGTCTACCTTTTGATTGTCGGCTAAAATATGTCCTTCTTACCAATGTCACAGTTGAAGCGGAGTGTGGCTGCAGAATATAGACTATTATATAATATATGATGTTATCAACAACAGAGAATATATAATTACGTATGCGCCTTCTTGGACACACTGTTTCATGTAAATATGCCAACTGTAAGATCCGCTTTGTATGCACCACACTAATATACATAGCGCATCATCCCTAATAATGCCTTCCTGCGCGCATTTTTGGTGCAAATCACAACTGTATTAACATGATGACGTAATTAATCATGAAGTACTAATCCTTGTAATAACCGCTCATCATTTACTTTCTGTAAAAAGCACACGAAATCTCTACAAGTTATAGAAATTGTGAATTATGTCTTCGCGCAATATTGAAATTCACCACATACAATTTTAATACTGGATACACACACGCATCAGATATGTTATGAAAACAAACCAAGTGGATCAACTAGGACATGAAAATGTCCTCCCATATGCCCCTTTTGTTACAATTCCTCCACACGGTTGCTGGTTGCTACATGGGATACTCATCACTTTGTCAACCGCTTATGCATCCGTTTTTTACAAACTCTCAAGGGACACGCATCCTTCATTTATAATGCCCCCTTTTCTGTGTCGCAGACGTTTTTTGCCACAGTGTAATCCTATCCTTTACCCTGCAATTATCTTCTCTTTACTTTTTGACCATTCACTCTCTGGTCTTTCTTTACTTTTTAGGTCTCCCCTAGCGTTACAGCGCATGCTGCTCGCTCGGCGAGAGATATTGTGGATGAGTAGATTTCAGAAGGGGACTCGAAGCCCCGCCCATCCTTTTCATTGGGTCGCGTCAGCGTTTATGCTAAACGCTGGCTTCCCATTGAAAAGGATGCTTTTTGGCCACTGCCCTTTCTCCCTTTCGTCCGGCCCATCCGGACTGGATCGTCTGCTTCACGGCTGTCGTGAAGCAATTTCTTATCTCTAGTAAACAAGCCGTGAAGCAATAAAGGATCCAGTCTGGATGGGCCGTCCGAAAAGGAGACAGGGCGGTACCTTTCAAACATTTAAGAACCAACTAGAATTAAATTAACGCCAATGTTAAACAGACTCTTCCTAGATTTGCAATTGCTTGCAGTTCAAAGAGATAGACACAGCCCCACCCCACCAAAATAAACACACACATGAAAAAAACGCTGTCTTGTCTGAATACATTACCCATCAAAATGCTTTGCTATACTAAAAAAATATTCCCGCTAAATCGTGGCATTTGCAAGCATCACAAGGCCTGTCACATTAACTCTGCAAAGGTCTGTGAGGCGGAACCCTGCGCCAGTCCACAGAAGGTCAGACAGTCCGACCCCGGCTCGTTTGCCTAAAGGGACCGAGCATCGGCGCAGCTGAGGAGAATCTCGTCAACCTTCCCCTTCCGCGCGCCACGTCTTTATCGGCGACCATTTTACACCAGCGATTAGAGGCGGGAACGGCAATCTATTCCACTGGACGGCCGCTCTCGGGGCACTTCCTTCAACCTCAGGAGATAAATCTCGGGAATTTAAAGATTAACGGCCCCAGGGACGGAGTGGCCTGTGCGCCTTTATGGCTTCCTGTCGAAACGCATTCCAACTAAATTGAAACACAGGCTGACAAAATCATTAGTGTCCTGGAACTGCGACTGAACTGATAACTGCCAGTCCTGCCAAGTGTCACGCAGCAGGCGTGACGCTAACGCATTTCAGTGTGGTGTTCCGCATCACCGCACTGAAATGCATTGTCACGCATTTTGCCCACTCTCTGACGTGCTGAAACTGGCCGCTAATAATAACGCCAGAGGGCTGCTCTGCTGAGTGCACTGCTCTCGCTCCCCGCAGACTACTAGCGACAGAGTAATTGACATGAATCGGTCCGTGCTTGTGGCGCTTGCTTGGTAGCTTAGCTACAATGTTGCAAAACTGCAGGCTGCAGAGTGCTGGTTCTTGATTCCCGCCGCGGCCTGACCTCTCAGAGACAAGTCGTGCGTTAATCGGCTGCGGCGCCTGGCGCCCATTACCTCACGTCCTGCTGTAGTTAACAGGAAGCAGGAAGTAAGAGTGAGGCTCGGAAGCGGCGGCGGGAGTGACTCTTAGTCTCTCACACATGATGGCAGCGCCGCGGCATGACGACGAGAGAGGGCTGTGGCTCATGTCGCGTCCTGCTACCCGCGGCTGCAGTTATTGTGGGAGGCTCGCTGGCAAAGCTCCGGCAAATCATGGCAGTGGTGTTCGCACTGCTGCATGCCGGTAAATTCAAATTATTGATCACCCAGCGACCGCCAAACCCAACCCCACTGGACTGCGCCGGTGGCCGCTGGAGCCCACTGAGTAGCAGCTGCACTGCTGAGTCTGATCATCATGCCCGGGCGGGGGCGGCGCACCGTCTGTGCAGTTGCCTAGGGAGTGCAGTGTGATATTGCAGAGGCACAGTGGGAGAGAAGATGAAAGGCTCCGCTGAAGGGTGAGCCGTGGAAGCATGTTCTAAAACTGGCAACGGCAAAGCATATATCATGCAGTAAGTCTGTTTTTAAAATGACATAAACAGTTACTGTAAGTGTTAAGGTATTAACTTCATCTAACTTCCCTAACCCCGCCCCACCATCCTCAGCTTTCTCGTAACATTCCTCACCAATACATAGAAAAATAAAGTAGCTTCTGTTTGTAGCCATCTGAGATCAATGCTGTCTTTCAAGCCGAGATGATTAACTTCACAGAACTTCGTTTATTCTCTAAATGTTTTGCTTTCTAACCATTACACAGCAATTCCTGACTTCAGCTCTTTTATGATTGTGGATGAAATGTTTACTGTACCCCTTAGCAGGCTGGACAGTCTTCCCGAAACAAAAAAAATATTAGCGATCTGTCATCATGTTTTGCATTGTTTATTAGTATTTCTTTTCTTTGCCGACTTCCTCGTTATGCTTTTTATATTTACGTAATTCTTTCACTTGAAATAGGCAGCTATGGCTTTTGTTTTTCCTCCGTGAAATAGAACACACACAGTAAGCATGCTACCTGGATCGTATTAAAGCGCTATGAAGTCCGCATGCTCATTTCAAATCCATTATTTGAGAAAACAAAATAACCTAAATGGAGTTGCCATTATGTTGAAAATAATGCTCTACAAGAGAAGGCATCCCTCTTACTTTTTACAAGAATGTTTATAGCAGATAAAACGTACTATATATTTCTTTTTTAAATGAAGTTATGTTTACTGAGATACAGATTGGGAATAGCAGAGTGCAGACCAGTGAAGGGACTCTTGAATACTAACTGAGCTATTATATTATGAACTATGCCATGCTTTTCCCTACCCTACCAGTGATATGTACACGAGTGGATGCTGTTCATGTAGGTTTAAATGCAGTGTGTGTGTATGTGTTTTCGTCCTTACTTCTGGATTTACTATGTAGTCCATGTAGTGTCTTTATATAGAGGTAGCACAGCGGACAGTAGAGTCAAAGCACTCCCAGTGGAAAGTTAACTGAGAAGGAAAAAACATGTGGCAGGTGGCATTTTGGGCAGTGTGTCTTCTGATGGAGGAGCACTGTGCAAGGGATCCTTGTTATTCCGGGAGACTGTTACTCAGAAGAATATTTTCTGAGAATCCTTCACAATGAGACTCCAAACAGATGTTTTAATTACCCCTACTTTACCCACCATGGTGGACTATCTACAACTTAGTCTTCTGTACAAAAAGTTTTTTAATCACCCTCAGTGAAAACCCATCCAAATTCAAACCCTAACCATGCATGAACTGTAAATCCTTACACTGCGCCTTGCCCACACTCTAATATGTACAGTGTCGCTAACCCTATGTTTGTTTTAACCGTAGACATCATCCTGTAATGCACCTTAATAGTACTACTCCCCACACCTTGTAGCTCTGTAACTGGCTGCTGCTTACTGCTCGGCCTGTGTTGCTGATTTTCTTGCAATGCGCCTGCTCCACTGTCAGTGGGTAGCGAAGTGGGCATGGTGAAGGATCCTGGACGATTTTGTTTTTGCTGTGGCCAGCACCACAGGGAAGTCAGGCGCGCGAGAGCACATCTTTACAATGGCTCTCATGCTCCTAGCCCGCCTACCCCCAGACAATATAATGACTGTCTTTCACTGACGCCGATGGCCGCCCTTATATTATGTTGTTCACACTCTAGGAGCTGAGAGGCCCCATGCACATACCACTTACTGGCTACCATATTTCTTATATGGATGAATGAATGAATGAATGAATGAATGAAGTAGCATTTCTAGAGCGCGTGGTTACCTGGAGGCATCCCAGCGCTGCGACAACAGTGATGCTATGCGACACTCAAAGGAAAAGAGAGGTTTTCAAAAGTTTCCTGAACTTAAAGTGATTAGGCTCAGAGCGTAGGTGGAGAGGAAGACTATTCCATAATCTGGCTGCATTGTATGTAAACAGTCGACCTCCACTCCGAGAGCGTTTAATCTTAGGGACTACAATAAGGCCTTTATTCGCCGATCTAAGGGGTCTGTTAGGACAATAGGATTGAACCCATGAGCGAATCAGACAAGGGCCATTATTAAAGAGTGCTTTGTGTACGATGCACATTGCCTTAAATTGAATTCTTTGACAGACCGGAAGCCAGTGCAGAGAGGTGAGAGCGGGTTTAGCCGAGATGCGTCTCGGAATATTTAACAACATGCGCGCCGCACAGTTCTGCACTGTTTGAAGTCTTTTAGTAGTAGATAGTGGGGCTCCCAAATAGATAGCATTCGCATAGTCCAGCCGTGAAAGAATAAGAGCTTGGACCAGCAGTCGTCTGGCCATAAAAGGTAGTAAAGGAAGGATCTTCCGAACCATTCTTAAAAGGCCGAAGCAACAGGCCGCTACTTTAAGTGATTGTTCATTGAAGTTTAAATTTGAATCAAGCCAAACTCCTAGACTTTTAATTTGCAAACATTCACCCCCAGTGCAAATCGGCAGTTCGGTCTGGACTGTTCCCATGAGGCACAGGGTCAAGATTGATTTGCATATGGCTATGTCTGAACTGGGGTGGCGTGGTGAAGCAAAATAACGATGGATTAAACCCAGATCTGTGACTGGGGGTGAATGTTTGCCAATGTGCAGCATTCCGTCCATCATCTTGTGTGTTTTAGATTTATTTTAAATGCCTGTTGTTAAATATTAGCACATGCATCAATTGTTGTACATATTGTGATGACGCGGATTGCTTCTGCAGCAGTGAGGAAGGAAGGATGCGGATTCGTGAGCTGTCATTATGATGATGAGGGCTAAAGCTCACGACGATATCCTTCCGACCCTCGTGTGTGCAAGGCCCCGGGGCTCGCAAAGGATTAGCACGTGATGACCATCATCCCCCAGCCCAGGGCCTGCGGAAGACCACGCCGCTGGCGGCTGCTGTAATGTTTACACCGGGGCCCCCCTCCCATCTCCGCTGTCGAGTCATCATTTTAGTTTTCTGACAAAAAATAATCCTCGCTCCAGAAGAGACGGAAAAAGAAATCCTGAATGGAGCTGTCAACACAGGGAAGTCTTGGCAATTAATAAAGCTGCCGATTCCCTGGTGGCATCGAATGCACTGTGCAGCACGCGCCGACGCCAGGGACTATAAATACTGTACTGGGGCGGGGCCATGATTCAGCGCTCCTCCCGTCTGCATCGGCTCCTGAGGAGAAGTGAGGCCTGCCCCTCCCCCTCCCTGTGCACCCCGCCAGCACCCCTACTCTCAAACATTACTACCCTTCTTCTCCCAACACCCATCGTCCAAACCTTTCTCTCTCGGTTGCTCCGTCTATCTCCCTCTCTCTCGCTCTCCTGCTCCCTTCTCTCTCTCTCCCCAATCACCACGATTCCATAGTTCCTCCTTTCACGCTATTGGCACCGGACAGTGGAAGTACTACAGAAAAGGGGTGCTACCCTTTATTGGTACAGTACCAGCAATGCCCAGCAGGGGTGGCGACCTATTTAAATGGAGCTGTACTACTAATTCTACAGCGTCAGCCCCCCTCCCCCCAGAAGACAAATATGTGCCTTAATGAGTCAGCACCGGCACTCCACAGGAGTCTTGTACTCGTGATGCGACAGTGCAAGCAGTGCTCAGCAGTGGAAATGACCAGTGTTGGCACTGCCCAGGAGGGCAGATATATGTTTAATGAAATATGAATAGCCTACCCAGCTGAGGTGGTACACACGTCATGGGTACAGTGCCAGTGCTATCCTGCAGTGCAGATATACGTTTACTAAGACAGCGCCAGTACTGCCGGGCAGTGAAGATGCATGTTTGATGATACAGTGCCAGCACTGCCCAGCAGGGATGCTACACTTGAACCGGGGCACTGCAAGCACCACCCGGCAGTGGAGATAGACATTAATGAGCAGGGCTGCTAAACATGGAATGGGACAATGCACCACTACCAAGCATCAGTTACACGACTCTCCGCATGTCACAACCCTGTCAATTCTCATTTGTTAGCCGCTGTCAGCATCTTCATCGACCTTACTTTTTGTGTGTGCAGTTTGAGCATGATCCAGCCCAATGTTATTCACCCTTTCTCCCTCCACCTCCTTTAGTCATGTCTCAAGAGGGCCATGGGCCCTAATTCAAGGGGTAAATACCTCCTTCACCCCGGGTTGGGTAGTAATGATTGGGGCTTAATGGGCTTCTTACACCCTTTCACCCTGCTGCACCAACGATACTCCACCCCTACCATTGGTGTCTCTATGTATTAGTGTGTCTGTCTCACGGGGTGCGTGTGTTTCTCAGCGTGTGCATGCATGTGTGCCCGTTTGTAGCGCGGTTTCTATGTATGTCTGTATACAGGGGTCAACAGGGGGTAAAAGACATTGTCATTTACAACGCCATTACTTGATTAATGCTTCACGAAGGGAAAAAAACCCCAACATTTTCAATGCCAATAGCTGTCAGCTCGACGATTCCTCGGGAACGGTTCGATGCCAAAAGGGGTCCACCTCTCGACAGCCCCAACCCTGAATGCTATAACAGCACAGGCGAATGGGATGGTCAAGCGGGGGAAGGAAAGGAAGGGGTCAGCAGGGAGGGAGATCTGAAAAGGCAAAAAGCAAAAAAAAAAGAACTCAAAGATCAGCAATAGTTGGGATACACGATTTCTCTTATCTATTCCAATGAGCTACCCCTACCTGTAAAGTAAACAATAACATTCCTTTCATGTTGGCCATTCATGAAATCAACAGTTCATTATTATTGTTCTGAAATGACGGTGATGGCTAGGGAAAGGATAGAGGTACAAGGGAGTCATAAAGCCATGAGCCTAAACAGACACTCAGCCACTGTTAGCTTTGCCATGTGCCAAAAAGCCTTACACACCAGTACATACACTTTGTCCCACATCACAGGGGAAGAGCAGAATGCCGCCTCTTGAACCCCCTGTTAAGATAAATCAAACACAAACGATCAAAATACTTCTTTTGACTTCCGGTTGAATATTTCAGCATTAAATAACTGTCAAGTGCACAAGCGAATTTCACCTCCTTTAAATGTGCTACCTAGATACCTAAATCCTTGGTAGTATCTGTGCATGGAGGTAACATGATACTTTCCCCAGTAAAAGTGTTGTGGGGGCTTTAGTTGAGGCTAGGATCCCACTAATAACGGAAGCAGAGTTCCAAAGTGAAGAGCTCACAAGGGCCCCCTTCCAAGGCGAATAACATCAAGAGTCTGTTGAAGTAACCAATCCGGAACTTCCCGGTCTAGTTGGTGCAAGTGCACCCTTACCCTACTTCAGCTGGAAAGAGGATCAGCAGCGCGGCCGGCGCTGCGCAACCAAGGAATAACCAGCAGCTTGTTCTTCCCTTGTGGCTGCCTTTAACCGGTCTTCCTCTTCCGGAAAGGACACCACGTGATCGGGGCTATGACGGAAACGTACGCTAGGCATCCTGGGAATTGTAGTTTTTGGTGCCCTGCACCCAACGCCGATCGCGTTGCAGCGCCATTCTCCCGCCGATCCAGTTACCACCGCTGAGGCCCCTCCCTGGGTCCACCATCCGGACAGCCATGACCAGGTGTCGCCGCCACGGGCGAACAGCGATGCGACCCCCTTGCCCTCAGGTACGTCTCCGTCTGGAGTCTGCCTGCGATCTGCCCGAGCCGTTCCGAGATCCGTAACAATAGCTCAAAACAATGTAATTGCAAGACCTATTGCATTGTAAATGCTTGTTACTTTTTCTACCGAAAAACGGATGACACGGTGTTGCAGCAATCTACTATGATGCCTGCCGGTCATTCCAGTTTTCGGCGGGAGATTGTGTATTTAAAGGCAGAGTCAGCACAGGCTCACTGTCATTTGGCCAACAGCAGACAGACTGACGCTGTGGTGCTGCCCGCGTAGTGGATCGTTACGCGCTTTGAAGACTGCAATTATTTAAGGTAAGAATCTGATGATGCTGCTCATATGTAGGGACTCTAGTAGCTTCACTTTCCCTGTTGCTTCACTAATCGGCTGATTCCTGTTAATTACAGGATTCGTCTTCATTGAAAAATATTCGCTTCTATAGATGGGCTTCACACCATATGTAGGTAAGAACCTTTGGCCTTGCCCGCCATTGCTCCACTGCGCAATGCCGTTATGCAGTAAAACCAAGTGTAACTCTGTCCCCCCAGCTATTCTCAGGTACAGACCACCATATTGAACATTCGTGATTCACAGGTCAGCGCGACAGCACCGCTTGTGATTAACACCAACTCCAGGTAAAATCAGTCCCCAGAGGGACACATTTTATAGAACCACACCGAAAGTGCACAGGCCCTAATTGTTTCCCATTCTTAACAGAGTTCCTCATCACAGTCTTCATACACGTCTCTGTGTATCATCAACACAGTAACAGTGCTCAGCTACCCCCAGAGTGCCAGCCTTCACTCTCACTTGGGGTAAGATTTCCTTAGTATGTATTATCATTAGTACAGATAGCCCTTACAGCACCTCTACCATCTTGCCTGCCGTCCCTATACTTAATATTCTTCTCTTTGTTTTTCTTCTCACATAATCAGTACCCGGCTGGGTGTCCAAAACACATTCTAACCGCTCCCCATTCTCATGTCTATTTCTTCCAATAATTATAACATCATCTTGGAAATAAAGAACCTCCCTCTATACCTTTTTAAATCTCTGCTATCAATCTCTGAAAAATAGACGCAGCAGACGCCAGTCCAAAAGGCATCCTGATAATCTGGAAACACCCTTATGAGGTTACAAATGCCATGATTTTCCTGCTCTTCTCATGTAATGGCACTTGGTGGTACGTGGATGCCAGATCTTTTGTCGAAAACCACTTCATGCATTTGGTCTTCGACAATAGCTCATTAATTTTAGGCAAAGGGTATTTATCTACTTGAATTTGTTTGTTTACTCCTCTGAGGTCAATGTATAAATGAATCTTGTCATTCGATTTCCTTGCAACCACAACTGGAGACATCCATTCTGAGGAATCTATGTGTTCAATAAAATCATCCTCCTCCAATCTTTATAACTCTTTTTCCATTACACTCCTAACTACCAATGGCATACTTCTCACTTTATGATTCACCGTAACAGCACCCTCTTTAAGCACAATCTGATGTTTGAACCCTTTTAATGCGCACAATTTAACAGAAAATACTTCTGGAACAAATCAATCAATCATGTTTGTAAAGTGCGACTACTCACCCATGAAAGTTTCAAGGTGCTAGGGGAGTGAAGGGGGGCTGCTGGTCTGTCTGGGCGCTGGGGTTCAGTCGAAAAGCTAGGTCTTGAGATCCTTCCTGAATTGGGTCAGCGAAGGGGATTGCCTGAGGTGGAAAGGCAGGGTGTTCCAGGTCTTGGCGGCAAGGTAGAAGGATCTTCCTCCGGGCCTGGTCTTACGGATCCGTGGAATAGTGGCGAAGGCCAGTTGGGCAGAGCGGAGGTGTCTTGTGGGTATGTGGAATGAGAGGCGATGGTTCAGATAAGCTGGTCCTGCGTCATGTAGGGCTTTGTAGGCGTGTGTAATGTTCTTCCCCACATTGTCACTGTCATCCACAATTAGCACTTGCTCCTTGCTGTTGGGATTAAGTATTATGTCCGAACTCCTCTGGTCCCTCCACCCCAACACACATGGACCATACTCTGCCACATAAAGTTTACCACTTGCAGTACGTCCTTTACATTTGAAGGATACCACTCTATATCCCACCATATGTATAGTCTCTTTGACCAAGACCTAGCATATGGTGGCTATGCCTGATGTCTGCAATTCAGTCTTGAGGTAACCAGGGTTATTCCAAATCACACACCCCTAGTGTAGTTAGGGTCCACCGCTACACCATGCACACAAGGAAGTTGCAGACGTCTGCAACTTCCTTGTGTGCATGGCGTTCCTGGTCCTGCTTCACAAAGAACTGCAGACTTATCAGGGTCCTGCTAATCCACGTACCGGTGGACCCTAACTACACTAGGGATGTGTGATTTAGAATAACCCCGGTTACCTCAAAACTGAATTACGAGTCACGACAAGCTTGAAGGGGGATATTATTCCCACCGGGAGCATTGCGTTACAACGCGGTTTACTGACTTGTACAACAAAAACCTACAAATCCATTACTGGGATTAAAATTAACACTGTGGACGTCTGTAAATCGACATAGCCTTGAAAAAGTCCAGGAGGACGAAACACATGTCGGCTGCGATGTTTTTGAACAATGATGTACTGGGATGTGTTCCTGAATTAAATAAGAACTGTGTACCGTTCATGTTTGGACTGGATTTAACTACTGAGAAGTTGGAACTTAACAAGAAAAAGTCTAACAAATGCAAACTGGACTGTGTGTGCTTTGGTGCCATTTTTGTGTTTTGATATGTATAGTCTCTTACGTGAAGCTCTCAGGGTGTATATCTGACTCCTTTAATTCCTTGCCAATAGCATCTTCAAATGTACTTTTCCACATGTCCTGATTGATGATTGTGAATGGCGAACCTGAATCCGTTACTAAGAGTACTGGAACCTCAGCCACAACCACTTCACATTTAGGTTTGTTTCCAGACCCTGTATTCACATCCAAAATCTCATCATTAATAATCGGAATACAATCATCCTTTCATCAGATGTTGACTTCTTTTGAAAGTCTGAAACACATTGGACCTTTTCCCTTCTGTACCTCCATCTACAGTTTAATGCGTAACAACCAATTAACCCACAAATAGAACACTTTTGGTCCCTTGCTCTACACCTTTTACTATTTGCTAAGTGCTCCCTGCTACCACACCTGTAACACATCAGCATGCATTGCGTTCCTTCCTTATTTTCTTTTCTTACATATGAATCTACAACAATAACATCCTTTTTCCCAATACTTTTTTTACTTTCAGAATATGTCTCCATAGATTTTCCACTTTTCTTTCCACCCACTACACAAACTTATTTGCTCTCTTTATTATCCTCCAAAGCAGTCTTAGCACATCTGTTAGATATTTCAGCCTTCCTGACAACCGTCAATACCTCCTTTAAAGTTGCATCTCCACTGGCCCATAATCTTTCCTGAACCCTTTTGTTATTTGTATGAATAATGATTTGACCCTTCAACAGTTTCTCTTCTTTCTGACCAGATCTACAGGGAATTGCCAATTTTTTAAGTACAGAAACGTAATCATCTATAGTTTCCTTCTGCTTACAGTGGAAAAACGTAAATCTGTCAATTCCTATGCATATGGTTGGTGAATAATACTTTTCTAAATCATCCAATGCATTTTCATAACCCTCCACTTCATCATCATCCCTTTGTGTTTTTTTCCATCTGGTTATACTGCCTAATACCCTCAGGACCCAAAGAGTGCAATAAAATTCCTTTTTTTGCTTCAGGCATTAGTGTTTCATTGTCAATCGTGGACATGTAAGTTGAAAAATAATCCTTCCCCTCTTGCCATTTCATACATGGTTCACCAGGTTCCGGTAAAAATGGAATAGGTGGAGTCAAAGTGAACATTTGAGCTGCACACATTGTTGCAATGTATATCCTATCCTACCTAAATGCAACTAATTACCTCAAAACTACCAACTAATCTTACTCACAATACACTTGCAATACAACCTATGCAAAATATTTATCCAAACACACTTCCAAACAAAATGACTTCACCCCTCCACCCCCCACAAAAAATGCCCAAAAATCTACAGCATTGTAGTATACCTCCCATTTTTAAAAAAATGGCCACAGATCTACGGCATTGCAGTACTATTTCTTTTTAATCGTCACCAAACAGGTGTGCATGTCACCGCTGAATAGTAAAATGGAAACAGTATTTACTGGTGTGCGTATCCTGTTGTGAAAGCACAAACCTCCTCCGCCAAAGTGTGTGTGTCACCGTTCTCCCTTAAAAGAATTAACCATGAAGTACATGCCAGGAGACGTAGTTTGTTATGCACCCTCATAACAATTCCAATGGTGTGCGCGTCACTGCACTCTTCTCAGTCTCAAATGCAGCAACACTAATACAGCCTCCAATGGTGTGTGCGTCACCGTGCACTTCCCAAATGCAGAACAAGCATTTGTAATGCAATAGGTCTCGCATTTACACGAGTTTAAGCTATTGGCATTGTAAATGACAATGCCTTTTAGTTATGTTTTAAAAACGAAAACAAAAATAAAAGGCATTGTCATTTGCAATGTCAATAGCTCAAACTCGCGTAAATGCGAGAAATATTGCATTGCAAATGCTTGTTCTAGCTTGTATTGTTCACACATCTGGACCGCAGAGTCACGTAGCTTTCAAACAAAACAAAATCCTGCCTTGTTTATTTTGGAACTTGTATTCTTTGCCTTAATAGAAGGGGGCGTGATAATTATACTTTGTTTTGGGATACAGAAACGCGCAATCTGTTGATTATCCATCTGAAGCAAACACAAGCCGTCGAAATTATTACATTATTTATTTAACTTGACACCCCGAGCCACGAGATGAATACACTGCAAGTTCTCCGACCCCTTCCTCACACTCGGGGCACGATGTCGTTGCTCACTGCCTGTCCCTCTCTGAAGAAGATTCTCGGCCAGGGGCGAACCTGTTTTTGCTGCAGTGTTAGCTGCCCAGTGGGGGGCTTCTGTCTCTCTGCTCAGTGTCCGGCAGCTACTCACCACAAGAAGCTGTGGGTGGATGTCAGCTGCTGTTGCTGGTGCCAAGCACTTATATTCAGAGCGGCCCGCCACCTGCTCTGCACCTCAACCCAGACACAGGAGACCCCTGCGCGAGGAGGGAGTGTTACTATTACTACTCGATACCATAAACAAGTAGCAATCGGAAAGTGACTGCTGTTGTCATGGTAAAACAAGGAGGGACTAAGAAGCCTCATTGATGGCCCAACAGGCCTGTGTGTTGCCATGCGGTCGTTCGTGACTTTGTGTATGAATGCCGGATTACTTACATTCATCCCCTGGAGATAATAACACCAACACAGGCCCTGTACAAGCATAGCTCTGTAATCACGAGACCGACAGGGTCTTAATAGAAGAGCAGATGGACGGGGCACAAGCCAGCGTGTCCTCAGCGGATCGTGTCACGGTACGGATCCGCAATGTGACCAGAAAGCCTTACTGCAACCAGATCGCAGGAGTGGCTTTGGGACGTTAGGAAATCTGTTCTATTTAGGGCCTGTTGTGACCGCCTTTATACCAACAACGAGGGGCTGTGAGCATACTTCTACGCTGTGTATAGCCGTGCTGTGTCCTCAATTACCTTCCTCACCCCGAGAAACGGTCCCGCGACGCTGCCAGCCCACTGCCCGCTGGCGGCATAGCCCTGTTCTAAGGACGCCTTGGCCATTTTATGAGCTGTGATGACGTCAGCAGTTAAACTGGACAACGAGGAAGAGGCTGGCTTCAGCACCCTAGAGTTTTGTCCATCTACTTTCCATGCAAATAATAAACACGAGCACCTAAAAGGGGGAGGATTTTTCAGTGGCACCTTTCAGTAACTACAGAAGAATGAAGAGCAGAGGCGAAAATCTAACCCCTGGGGTCGGACAGAAGGCCATCGGTGTATTAATCCACGCTTGGAGGATAGCGCCTGACTGGGTGGGAGGGACGAGAGGGCAACTGGAAGGCTTGTTTACCTTCTTTGTTTCCCTTCCTCCCCCTGGAGACTCAGCTGGGCATCTGCAGTGTAACGCCGCAAGTGAAAGATCCAGTCCGGGTGGGCGGGGCCAAAAGGAGACAGGGCGGTAACAAGGAGGGACTAAGAAGCCTCAACATACTAACCTGTCCATGGGTTATTATTAGGCAATCAGTGGACAGCCGGCGCTTCCTTCGCCACAAATCAACACAACACAAAGATGCACAGCGACATGAAAGCAGCAGAGCAAGAGCTGAACACGCAGCGTATTGCCCCGAACGTACTAACCTGTCCGTGGCTCCCTGTCACACTGGTGAGTACTGGTGCATATCACTCACTCTTACTGCCTCTGTGTCTCTCTCGCTCTGTCTCCCCGTGAGCCTCTACCTCCCTCTTTGTCTCATGGCTTGCCCCATTCAAGTTAACACGCAGCGTATTGCCCCGAACGTACCAACTTGTCTGTGGCTTATTATTAAACAATCGGTGGACAGCCGGTGCTTCCTTCGCCACAAATCAACACAACACAAACATGCACAGCAACGTGAAAGCAGAAAAGCAAAAATTGAACACGCAGCGTATTGCCCCGAACGTACTAACCTCTCCCGTGAAAGCAGAAGAGCAACAATTGAACACACAGCGTATTGCCCCGAACGTACTAACCTCTCTGTGGCTTATTATTAGACAATCGGAGGACATTCGGCGCTTCCTTCGCCACGCATCAACACAACACGAACACGTGAAAGCTCTTACTGCCTCTGTGTCTCTCTCGCTCTGTCTCCCCGTGAGCCTCTACCTCCCTCTTTGTCTCATGGCTTGCCCCATTCTAGTTAACACGCAGCGTATTGCCCCGAACGTACTAACTTGTCTGTGGCTTGTTATTAAACAATCGGTGGACAGTCGGCGCTTCCTTCACCACAAATCAACACAACACAAACATGCACAGCGACGTGAAAGCAGAAAAGCAAAAACTGAACACGCAGCGTATTGCCCAGAACGATCTAACCTCTCCCGTGAAAGCAGAAGAGCAACAATTGAACATGCAGCGTATTGCCCTGAACGTACTAACCTCTCCCGTGAAAGCAGAAGAGCAACAATTGAACACACAGCGTATTGCCCCGAACGTACTAACCTCTCCGTGGCTTATTATTAGACAATCGGAGGACATTCGGCGCTTCCTTCGCCACGCATCAACACAACACGAACACGTGAAAGCAGCTTCACTTAAATGAAAAATTGCATACAACCAATAATAATAATAAAGAAAACAGTGTAACGCCGCAAAAATGTATGCTATGCATAGACGTGAAAGCAGATTCACTTTAATGAAAAAAGTGCCTACACCAACTGTTAGACCTGGTACCATTGGCGTGGGTCTCCCTTCCATTTTTTTGCGCTATGCCTCCTCTGTTGCTGACCTGTTTTTGCTGGATTAGATGCTTTGGGCACTTTGCCACTGCTGATCAGTGCCAAAGTGCAAGTGCTCCCTATGATAAATTGATGTATGGATTAGTGACTCCATGTTTGGCCTATTTGATTCACTGTCAGACCCTAGTACAGTGCACTGGTTGTGCCCAGGGCTTGTGACTCAAATGCTGCTGGTGGGCTTGCAGCACTGGTTGTGCCACCCACAGGAGCAGCTTGTAAAGTGTGTCTCAGGCCTGCCATCGCAGAGCCTGTGTGCAGTCTGGTACTGCCATGTTGACTTGGTAAGTGCACCCTCTTACCAGTCCCCAAACCTTCCCTTTTCTGCATGTTAGTCACCCCTAAAGTAGACCTGCGGGTAGGGTGCATTGTATGTAAGAGGTAGGACATGCCCTGATGTGTGTGGCATGTCCTGAAAGTGAATTACAACCAATTTCGTTTTTCACTATTGCAAGGCTACCTGTCCCCATAGGCCAGAATGGGCAGTTTGATTATAACATCTTATAATCCTAACTGATCCAGGGAACATGGTAGAAAAACGAATTTAGTATGCCTGAACTCAGAATGATAAAACATATCTTTTAGTGAAGTTGGTTTTAACATTCTGTGTTTGAAAATACCACTTTTAGAAAGTAGGTCTTTTCTTGCCTAAACCATCCTGCCTGCCTCTTCTTGCTTGTGTATTGTATGTCTGGTTTTGTGAGTGACAGGGGCTGGGGGGCTCCAGGAGACAGGGTGAGTCAGCACAGGGCTGAATAGACCTTTCTGCATGTAGAGTGGTGGAGGAGTAGCACCTGGGCCTGAATAGGGCTGTGCCTGCCTTCCACAATGCTGGCTCCACCTCCTGTGGTGCGTCTGATGTCCCTGGCCCACACTGACAAAGGGAGACGGTGTGCACTGGCAGAATGTACCCAGAACTGGTTTGGACTAGGTACAGGACCCTCTGCCTTCAGAGGACAAAGGATTTATGGGTATAAATACTGGGGCCCAGAACCCAAGACTTTACATCACTTCTGGGAAACAAGAAGAACCTTTGCTGAGGAGAAGAACCAGAGAAACTGAAGGAGGAGACTATCCCTATGCTGTGTGCTGTTTGAGGGATTGGCCTGCAGTGGTTGCCTGATTGCCAAAGAAAGGAGAAAGGAACTTTGTGCTAATTTCCTCATCTTGCAGAACATCTCCAAGGGCTTGAAGATTGAGCTTGCCTCCTGCTGAAGTCTCAGGGATACAAGACTTCACCAACCAGCTCCCCTGAATTCCCTTGCTGGGAATTTGAAGTGCCTGCTGTTGTGCTGGGCCTTCTGAGAGACTGTGTGTCGCTGGGAGCTGGAAGCGCAACTCACGAAGAAGAAGCGTGTCGCCGCCGCAGCAGTTGTCGACGCATCGCCGAGAAAGCGTGCCGCCGCTGTCGCCATCGCATCACCGAAGCGCCTCGCATCACCGGAGAAGAGTGTTGCCGTCGCAGCAGATGCCGTCGCATCACCGGAGAAGCGTGTCGCAGGGCCTGTCGCGGCTCAGAAGATTCACTGAGTCGCCGCACGGCCGTCGGGCGTGCACGCATCGCCCCTTCGTTGTCGCATCGAGAGGAAGACGCCATTTTGTTTCATTGCACCGGATCGTCATCGCATCGCCACAGAAGCACAGTAAGAAACCGACCCATCACCTCCCCACGCGGTGAAGAACCGACGCATCACCTCCTCTCCGGTAAGGAACCGATGCATTACCGTCCCCTATGCAGCAGTAGGGAACCGACGCATCACCTCCCCCGAAGCAAGGAACCGACGCATCACCGTTCTTGCGTGTAAGGAACCGACGCAGCACCTTCCCTGCAACTCTTTTGTTTGTATCGCGTTACGCATCCAAAGGTACATTGAACGTAAAGTGTCGCATTGATCATCCATATTGAACTGAACTATTTTCTACCATTTGACAGTCATATTTTTCGTAGTGTATTGTGGATTTTTCTCGTTTTGGGTCATGTGATAAGTCTATATAAAAATACTATTTTTTATACTACAACCTGTGTGGTGTCCATCTGTAGTGTTGTCACTGTATTACTGTATGTGTTCACAAATGCTTTACACACTGCCTCTGAGATAAGCCTGCCTGCTCGTGCCAAGCTACCAAGGGGGTGAGCAGGGGTTATTTTAGTAGTGTATCCCCCTTACCCTGACTAGAAGCAAGGGTCCCTATTTGGACAAAGGTACCTACCTCTGTCAACTAGAGACCCCCAGTTTTAACATTGGTGGTCAGCGGTGAGGATTCTGGACTTGCATTTGTGACTCATATACAGTGATTGGTGTACACTACTAGTGAGTGCAGACCAAACGCAACCACTTACATTTTGGTAGATTGTTTTTCCTGGGATTTCTATTTTTGCCAAGAACTGCCAAGTTTTCACCATGAGGAAAACAGCGTCCATTGCATCTGTTGATTTTGAGGAAGAGAAACTAGAAAGTTACACTGTGAAACAGCTGAAGTACTTCTGCAGGAAATTTAAAGTTGCTATGACCGGTCTCTCCAAGAAGGATGAGTTCCAAAAGGCACTGAAGGCCTGGGTGGAAGCAAGAAGCACCCCTGAGCATGTGGAAGAGCAGGAGGAGGGGGCTGAGAATGCAGAAGGGCAGCTAGATGGGCCACTGGGTCCAAGGGGAGGAGAGCACCTTCCCCAACAGGCAGCAGTGTTTCTTCCAAGGGCCTGTCCCCAGGAGAGCTGGAGGACAAGGAGAGAAGTAGGGTGCATGAAATGGAGCTGACCAAACTTAAGATGGGTGGGCAGTTAGAATTGGAAATTAAGAAATTGGCCCTAGAGGAAAAGAGGATGCAAATGGAGCATGAGAGAAGTTTGAGGGAGTTGGAGTTAAAAGCTAAGAGCTTAGAGATTACTCCCTCTGGTGGCAGCACACCGTCCATGCCTGTTGAAGCCAGGGTGTATATACCTAAAGATGTGGTGAAAGAGTTTTATAAAAATGATGATATTGGGCAATGGTTTAAGGCCTATGAGGTAGCTATGTCCTCCCACCGGGTCCCAGAGAAGGATTGGGGAGCGGGGTTGTGGGGACTGTTCCTTAGTGAGGGGCGGGATACCTTTTTAGACTTGCCCTATGAAGTCCACAATTCTTATGGTCATATGAAAGAAGCATTGATGTCCAGGTATGGGTTGACTCCTGAACTGTATAGGCAGAGGTTCAGGAATTGCAAAAAGTTGGAGGGCAGTACCTGGGTAGAATATGTGACTTTTTTTGCAGAGCATTGGATGGTTGGGTGAAGGGTAGCAAAGGGAATGATTTTGAAGCGCTCTTTGATTTGATTGCATAGGAGCACTTGTCAGGAAATTGTTTTCCAGAGCTACGCCAGCACCTTATCGATAGTAAGCTGACTAATCCTAGGAAGCTTGCTGAGGAGGCGGACCGCTGGGTGAGCACCCGGGTCCACAAGGGTCACGTGGGAGACTCCGCCAAAGGTGGGCAGGGTCCCCAGCAGAGGAGTGGGGGGGACAAGGGTAAACAGAAGGAGTTCCATAAAGGGCCCCAAAGTAATCCCCAAGGGAACCAAGGGAAAGGTTCCCAGCCTCCCTGAAAAGAAGCCAGGGGCCCGACAGATAAGCCTGTTCACAGGGGCCCCAAGACTTGCTTTAAGTGTGGTCAAGTGGGCCGCTGCTCCTGGGAAACTAGATGTCCCTTGTATGGAAAATCAGCACCCACTGGTGCACCACCCCGGCAGGTATCTAGTGTAGCCCTGGGGAAGGAGATGGGTGCCCAAGGTGGGTGGGGTCCCGTAGCAATGTCCTTGGTCTCTTTAGGAGACAGTGAGATGGTCCCCAGGACCCAACTGCCTGATAACACTAAAAAATACAGGCAGTGGGTGACCATCAATGGCCAAAGGGTGGAGGCTCTGAGAGACACCGGAGCCAGTGTGACAGCAGTCAGTTGTCGGCTGGTGTCTGAAGAGCAGGTGATACCCAATGCATTCTGCCCAGTAGTTGCCGCGGACAACTCAGAGAGCCACTGCAGAGTGGCTCAGGTTCCCTTTGAGGGGTGGGGGGGGGTCTCAGGTACCTTTCAAGTAGCTGTGAGGCCAGCCATGCCTGTAGACTGTCTGTTGGGCAACGATTTAGAAAGTTCACCTTGGAGAGAGGTGGAGAGAAGGTCTCATCTAGAGATGTTGGGTCTGCCTGAGTGGGCGTTCAAGAGGACCTGGAGCCTGAGAGGGGGGCCCAGGTACCTGCCTTGCAGAGAAGAGGCAGGGGGCGCGGGAAACCGGCCCCGTAGTTCCCAGGGTCCAGGAGGAAGCAGAACCTGAGGGGGATGCTCTGGAACCTACAGGAGAGCAAGTGGCCGAACTGCGGGACCTGGCTGAGCTGACCCATTGGCAGCAAGAAGGAGGACCCTCCAGGGAGGAGTTCTGTGAGGAGCAGAACAAGTGCCCTTCTCTCGTGGGTTTGCGGCAACAGGCCACAGACCAGGCAGCAGGTGATCAGTCTGGACCACATTGGATCTACTGGGAGAATGGTCTCCTATATAGCGAGCCTAAGGTTGCTGAGCCTGGGTCAGCCCATGTGCTGGTGGTACACAGGCGCTTCAGAGCCTTGCTACTGGGTTTGGCTCATGATGTGCATTTAGTCGGACATCTGGGGCAGGGCAAGACCTTTGAAAGGCTTGTCACCCACTTTTATTGGCCCCAGATGCGCAGGAGTTCAGACACTCACTGCAGGACATGTCAGACTTGCCAGGCAAGTGGAAAAAGTGGGAGGAAGCACAAGGCTCCCCTCCAGCCATTCCCTGTGGTCAGCACCCCCTTTGAACGGGTGGGTATTGACATTGTGGGGCCACTGGACCCCAAGACAGCCATGGGCAACAAGTTCATCCTGGTCTTGGTGGACCATGCCACCCGGTACCCGGAAGCCATCCCTCTTCGGACAGTGACGGCCCCCGTGGTGGGACGTGCACTGATGGGGATTTTCTCCCGAGTGGGGTTCCCCAAGGAGGTGGTGAGTGACCGTGGTACAAACTTCATATCCAAGTATATGAAGTCCCTGTGGCAGGAGTGCGGTGTGACATACAAGTTCACCACTCCTTACCACCCCCAAGGAAATGGGCTGGTTGAGAGATTCAACCGGACCCTGAAGGGCATGATTATGGGTCTGGAAGAACCCATGAGGCGTAAGTGGGACGTTCTCTTGCCATGCCTTTTGTTTGCTTACCGTGAGGTGCCACAGAAGTCCTTAGGGTTCAGTCCCTTTGAACTGCTCTATGGTCACCCGGTAAGAGGACCTCTGAGTCTGGTGAAAGGAGGCTGGGAGAAAGCTCCCAGTAAACCTCCCCAGGATGTATTTAGCTACATGCTGGCCTTTAGAAACCAGACTAGGCGATTCAGACAACTCGCTGAGGCGAATCTGGAAGCCAGCCAGAGGAGATGAAACGGTGGTATGATCAGAATGCCACTCTGATCGAGTTTCAGCCTGGGCAGAAAGTGTAGGTCATGGCCCCCGTGGAGCCTTGCACGCTCCAGGATAAGTGGACCGGACCATTTGAGGTGGTGGAGCGCAAGAGAAACGTCACCTACCTGGTGAACTTGCGATCTCCCAGGAACCCTTTGCGGGTCCTACATGTCAACCGCCTAAAGCCCCATTTTGAGAGGTCCGAAGTGGGCATGCTCTTGGCAACAGATGATGGAATGGAAGAGGAGACAGAACCTCTTCCTGACCTCCTGTCTGCAACAGAGCAAGATGGGTCAGTGGAGGGTGTGAACCTCTCTAACTCCCTGACACCTGAGCAGCAGGGTGACTGTCGCCAACTGTTGGGACAGTTTCCTGACCTGTTTTCCCTGACTCCTAGTGTCACTGATTGGTGCGTCCATGATGTGGACACTGGGGACAGTCCTCCTGTCAAGCACAAGGCTTACAGAGTGACTGACAGGGTGAGAACTTGCATCAAGGAGGAGGTCTCCAAGATGTTTGCATTGGGGGTGATTGAGTCCTCTCACAGCCCTTGGGCCAGCCCAGTGGTCTTGGTCCCAAAGGCTGCCGCGCCTGGTGCCACGCCCGAACTCCGGTTCTGTGTGGACTACCGAGGACTCAATTCAGTCACCAGGACTGACGCGCACCCCATCCCCAGAGCTGATGAGCTCATTGATCAGTTAGGGGCTGCCCGGTACCTCAGCACGTTTGACTTAACGTCTGGGTACTGGCAGATCGCCTTGACTGATGGGGCCACAGAGAGGTCAGCAATCTCCACACCAGATGGGCACTACCAGTTCCGGGTTATGCCCTTTGGGATGAAGAATGCCCCTGCCACCTTTCAGAGGTTGGTCAACCAGGTGTTGGTTGGACTGGAAGAGTTCAGTGCTGCCTACCTGGATGACATCGCAGTGTTCAGCGCCAGTTGGGAAGAACATCTGCGCCACCTCTGGGAAGTGTTTATGGCGCTGCGGAGGGCAGGCCTCACGATCAAGGCGAGTAAGTGCCAGATCGGGCAAGGTTCCGTGGTGTACTTGGGACACCAGGTTGGGAGCGGCCAGGTGGCGCCCCTACAGCCCAAGATTGGTACCATTCATGGTGGGGAACCCCCAAGACCCAGACAGAGGTGCGAGCCTTTCTAGGACTCACCGGGTATTACAGGAGATTTGTCAAGGGGTATGGCAGCCTCGTTGCACCCTTGACAGAGCTGACTTCCAGGAAGCAGCCCAAGAGAGTGATTTGGACTGACACCTGTCAGAGAGCTTTTGACGCCTTGAAGACTGCCATGTGCACGGCCCCCGTGCTTCAGGCGCCCAACTTCTCAAAAGAATTTGTTGTTCAAACAGACGCTTCAGAGCATGGTGTAGGGGCTGTTCTGGCACAGTTAAATGAGGAGGGGCTAGACCAACCTGTAGCCTTCATCAGTAGGAGGTTACTTCCACGGGAACAGAGGTGGAGTGCTATTGAGCGTGAGGCATTTGCTGTGGTCTGGGCGCTGAAGAAGTTGAGACCATACCTGTTTGGGACTCACTTCCGGGTTCAGACAGACCACAGGCCCCTCAGATGGTTGATGCAGATGAGGGGTGAGAATCCAAAGCTGTTGAGGTGGTCCATTTCCCTACAGGGGATGGACTTTACGGTGGAACACCGCCCTGGTACAGAACACGCCAATGCTGATGGTCTGTCCAGATTTTTCCGTCTTAGCGATGAGAACTCCCAAGGGGATGGGTAGTTCTCCCCACATTTCAGCTGGAGGGGACACGTGTTAGACCTGGTACCATTGGCGTGGGTCTCCCTTCCATTTTTTGCGCTATGCCTCCTCTGTTGCTGACCTGTTTTTGCTGGATTAGATGCTTTGGGCACTTTGCCACTGCTGATCAGTGCCAAAGTGCAAGTGCTCCCTATGATAAATTGATGTATGGATTAGTGACTCCATGTTTGGTCTATTTGATTCACTGTCAGACCCTAGTACAGTGCACTGGTCGTGCCCAGGGCTTGTGACTCAAATGCTGCTGGTGGGCTTGCAGCACTGGTTGTGCCACCCACAGGAGCAGCTTGTAAAGTGTGTCTCAGGCCTGCCATCGCAGAGCCTGTGTGCAGTCTGGTACTGCCATGTTGACTTGGTAAGTGCACCCTCTTACCAGTCCCCAAACCTTCCCTTTTCTGCATGTTAGTCACCCCTAAAGTAGACATGCGGGTAGGGTGCATTGTATGTAAGAGGTAGGACATGCCCTGATGTGTGTGGCATGTCCTGATAGTGAATTACAGCCAATTTCGTTTTTCACTATTGCAAGGCTACCTGTCCCCATAGGCCAGAATGGGCAGTTTGATTATAACATCTTATACTCCTAAATGACCCAGGGAACATGATAGAAAAACGAATTTAGTATGCCTGAACTCAGAATGATAAAATACATCCTTTAGTGAAGTTGGTTTTAACATTCTGTGTTTGAAAATACCACTTTTAGAAAGTAGGTATTTTCTTGTCTAAACCATCCAGCCTGCCTCTGCTAGCTTGTGTATTGTATGTCTGGTTTTGTGAGTGACAGGGGCTGGGGGGCTCCAGGAGACAGGGTGAGTCAGCACAGGGCTGAATAGACCTTCCTGCATGTAGAGTGGTGGGAGGAGTAGCACCTGGGCCTGAATAGGGCTGTGCCTGCCTTCTACAATGCTGGCTGCACCTCCTGTGGTGCGTCTGATGTCCCTGGCCCACACTGACAAAGGGAGAAGGTGTGCACTGGCAGAATGCACCCAGAACTGGTTGGACTAGGTACAGGACCCTCTGCCTTCAGAGGACAAAGGATTTATGGGTATAAATACTGGGGCCAGACCCCAAGACTTTAGATCACTTCTGGGAAACAAGAAAAACCTTTGCTGAGGAGAGGAACTAGAGAAACTGAAGGAGGAGACTATCCCTATGCTGTGTGCTGTTTGAGGGATTGGCCTGCAGTGGTTGCCTGATTGCCAAAGAAAGGAGAAAGGAACTTTGTGCTACTTTCATCATCTTGCAGAACATCTCCAAGGGCTTGAAGATTGAGCTTGCCTCCTGCTGAAGTCTCAGGGATACAAGACTTCACCAACCAGCTCCCCTGAATTCCCTTGCTGGGAATTTGAAGTGCCTGCTGTTGTGCTGGGCCTTCTGAGAGACTGTGTGTCGCTGGGAGCTGGAAGCGCGACTCACGAAGAAGAAGCGTGTCGCCGCCGCAGCAGTTGTCGTCGCATCGCCGAGAAAGCGTGCCGCCGCTGCCGCCATCGCATCACCGAAGCGCCTCGCAACACCGGAGAAGAGTGTTGCCGTCGCAGCAGACGCCGTCGCATCACCGGAGAACCATGTCGCAGGGCCTGTCGCGGCTCAGAAGATTCACCGAGTCGCTGCACGGCCGTCGGGCGTGCACGCATCGCCCCTTCGTTGTCGCATCGAGAGGAAGACGCCATTTTGTTTCATTGCACCGGATCGTCATCGCATCAAGGCGCTGCGGGTCGCATCGCCACAGAAGCACAGTAAGAAACCGACGCATCACCTCCCCACGCGGTGAAGAACCGACGCATCACCTCCTCTCCGGTAAGGAACCGACGCATCACCGTCCCCTATGCAGCAGTAGGGAACCGACGCATCACCTCCCCCGAAGCAAGGAACCGACGCATCACCGTTCTTGCATGTAAGGAACCGACGCATCACCTTCCCTGCAACTCTTTTGTTTGTATCGCGTTACGCATCCAAATGTACATTGAACGTAAAGTGTCGCATTGATCATCCATATTGAACTGAACTATTTTCTACCATTTGACAGTCATATTTTTCGTAGTGTATTGTGGATTTTTGTCGTTTTGGGTCTTGTGATAAGTCTATATAAAAATACTATTTTTATACTACAACCTGTGTGGTGTCCATCTGTAGTGTTGTCACTGTATTACTGTATGTGTTCACAAATGCTTTACACACTGCCTCTGAGATAAGCCTGCCTGCTCGTGCCAAGCTACCAAGGTGGTGAACAGGGGTTATTTTAGTAGTGTATCCCCCTTACCCTGACTAGAAGCAAGGGTCCCTATTTGGACAAAGGTACCTACCTCTGCCAACTAGAGACCCCCAGTTTTAACATTAGTGGTCAGCGGTGAGGATTCTGGACTTGCATTTGTGACTCATATACAGTGATTGGTGTACACTACTAGTGAGTGCAGACCAAACGCAACCACTTACATTTTGGTAGATTGTTTTTCCTGGGATTTCTATTTTTGCCAAGAACTGCCAAGTTTTCACCATGAGGAAAACAGCGTCCATTGCATCTGTTGATTTTGAGGAAGAGAAACTAGAAAGTTACACTGTGAAACAGCTGAAGTACTTCTGCAGGATTTTTAAAGTTGCTATGACCGGTCTCTCCAAGAAGGATGAGTTCCAAAAGGCACTGAAGGCCTGGGTGGAAGCAAGAAGCACCCCTGAGCATGTGGAAGAGCAGGAGGAGGGGGCTGAGAATGCAGAAGGGCAGCTAGATGGGCCACTGGGTCCAGGGGGAGGAGAGCACCTTCCCCAACAGGCAGCAGTGTTTCTTCCAACGGCCTGTCCCCAGGAGAGCTGGAGGACAGGGAGAGAAGTAGGGTGCATGAAATGGAGCTGACCAAACTTAAGATGGGTGGGCAGTTAGAATTGGAAATTAAGAAATTGGCCCTAGAGGAAAAGAGGATGCAAATGGAGCATGAGAGAAGTTTGAGGGAGTTGGAGTTAAAAGCTAAGAGCTTAGAGATTACTCCCTCTGGTGGCAGCACACCGTCCATGCCTGTTGAAGCCAGGGTGTATATACCTAAAGATGTTGGTGAAAGAGTTTTATAAAAATGATGATATTGGGCAATGGTTTAAGGCCTATGAGGTAGCTATGTCCTCCCACCGGGTCCCAGAGAAGGATTGGGGAGCGGGGTTGTGGGGACGGTTCCTTAGTGAGGGGCGGGATACCTTTTTAGACTTGCCCTATGAAGTCTACAATTGTTATGGTCATATGAAAGAAGCATTGATGTCCAGGTATGGGTTGACTCCTGAACTGTATAGGCAGAGGTTCAGGAATTGCAAAAAGTTGGAGGGCAGTACCTGGGTAGAATATGTGACTTTTTTTTGCAGAGCATTGGATGGTTGGGTGAAGGGTAGCAAAGTGAATGATTTTGAAGCGCTCTTTGATTTGATTGCATAGGAGCACTTGTCAGGAAATTGTTTTCCAGAGCTACGCCAGCACCTTATCGATAGTAAGCTGACTAACCCTAGGAAGCTTGCTGAGGAGGCGGACCGCTGGGTGAGCACCCGGGTCCACAAGGGTCACGTGGGAGACTCCGCCAAAGGTGGGCAGGGTCCCCAGCAGAGGAGTGGGGGGACAAGGGTAAACAGAAGGAGTTCCATAAAGGGCCCCAAAGTAATCCCCAAGGGAACCAAGGGAAAGGTTCCCAGCCTCCCCGTGAAAAGAAGCCAGGGGCCCCGACAGATAAGCCTGTTCACAGGGGCCCCAAGACTTGCTTTAAGTGTGGTCAAGTGGGCCGCTGCTCCTGGGAAACTAGATGTCCCTTGTATGGAAAATCAGCACCCACTGGTGCACCACCCCGGCAGGTATCTAGTGTAGCCCTGGGGAAGGAGATGGGTGCCCAAGGTGGTTGGGGTCCGTAGCAATGTCCTTGGTCTCTTTAGGAGACAGTGAGATGGTCCCCAGGACCCAACTGCCTGATAACACTAAAAAATACAGGCAGTGGGTGACCATCAATGGCCAAAGGGTGGAGGCTCTGAGAGACACCGGAGCCAGTGTGACAGCTGTCAGTTGTCGGCTGGTGTCTGAAGAGCAGGTGATCCCCAATGCATTCTGCCCAGTAGTTGCCGCGGACAACTCAGAGAGCCACTGCAGAGTGGCTCAGGTTCCCTTTGAGTGGTGGGGGGGTCTCAGGTACCTTTCAAGTAGCTGTGAGGCCAGCCATGCCTGTAGACTGTCTGTTGGGCAACGATTTAGAAAGTTCACCTTGGAGAGAGGTGGAGAGAAGGTCTCATCTAGAGATGTTGGGTCTGCCTGAATGGGCGTGCGCGACCACTCGGTCTATGGCAGCCAGTAGAGGTGTTCAAGAGGACCTGGAGCCTGAGAGGGGGCCCAGGTACCTGCCCTGCAGAGAAGAGGCAGGGGGCGCGGGAAACCGGCCCCGTAGTTCCCACGGTCCAGGAGGAAGCACAACCTGAGGGGATGCTCTGGAACCTACAGGGGAGCAAGTGGCCGAACTGGGGGACCTGGCTGAGCTGACCCATTGGCAGCAAGAAGGAGGACCCTCCAGGGAGGAGTTCTGTGAGGAGCAGAACAAGTGCCCTTCTCTCGTGGGTTTGCGGCAACAGGCCACAGACCAGGCAGCAGGTGATCAGTCTGGACCACATTGGATCTACTGGGAGAATGGTCTCCTATATAGCGAGCCTAAGGTTGCTGAGCCTGGGTCAGCCCATGTGCTGGTGGTACCCCAGCGCTTCAGAGCCTTCCTACTGGGTTTGGCTCATGATGTGCATTTAGCCGGACATCTGGGGCAGGGCAAGACCTTTGAAAGGCTTGTCACCCACTTTTATTGGCCCCAGATGCGCAGGAGTTCAGACACTCACTGCAGGACATGTCAGACTTGCCAGGCAAGTGGAAAAAGTGGGAGGAAGCACAAGGCTCCCCTCCAGCCATTCCCTGTGGACAGCACCCCCTTTGAACGGGTGGGTATTGACATTGTGGGGCCACTGGACCCCAAGACAGCCATGGGCAACAAGTTCATCCTGGTCTTGGTGGACCATGCCACCCGGTACCCGGAAGCCATCCCTCTTCGGACAGTGACGGCCCCCGTGGTGGGACGTGCACTGATGGGGATTTTCTCCCGAGTGGGGTTCCCCAAGGAGGTGGTGAGTGACCGTGGTACAAACTTCATATCCAAGTATATGAAGTCCCTGTGGCAGGAGTGCGGTGTGACATACAAGTTCACCACTCCTTACCACCCCCAAGGAAATGGGCTGGTTGAGAGATTCAACCGGGCCCTGAAGGGCATGATTATGGGTCTGGAAGAACCCATGAGGCGTAAGTGGGATGTCCTCTTGCCATGCCTTTTGTTTGCTTACCGTGAGGTGCCACAGAAGTCCTTAGGGTTCAGTCCCTTTGAACTGCTCTATGGTCACCCGGTAAGAGGACCTCTGAGTCTGGTGAAAGGAGGCTGGGAGAAAGCTCCCAGTAAACCTCCCCAGGATGTATTTAGCTACATGCTGGCCTTTAGAAACCAGACTAGGCGATTCAGACAACTCGCTGAGGCGAATCTGGAAGCCAGTCAGGAGGAGATGAAACGGTGGTATGATCAGAATGCCACTCTGATCGAGTTTCAGCCTGGGCAGAAAGTGTAGGTCATGGCCCCCGTGGAGCCTTGCGCGCTCCAGGATAAGTGGACCGGACCATTTGAGGTGGTGGAGCGCAAGAGTAACGTCACCTACCTGGTGAACTTGCGATCTCCCAGGAACCCTTTGCGGGTCCTACATGTCAACCGCCTAAAGCCCCATTTTGAGAGGTCCGAAGTGGGCATGCTCTTGGCAACAGATGATGGAATGGAAGAGGAGACAGAACCTCTTCCTGACCTCCTGTCTGCAACAGAGCAAGATGGGTCAGTGGAGGGTGTGAACCTTTCTAACTCCCTGACACCTGAGCAGCAGGGAGACTGTCGCCAACTGTTGGGACAGTTTCCTGACCTGTTTTCCCTGACTCCTAGTGTCACTGATTGGTGCGTCCATGATGTGGACACTGGGGACAGTCCTCCTGTCAAGCACAAGGCTTACAGAGTGACTGACAGGGTGAGAGCTTGCATCAAGGAGGAGGTCTCCAAGATGTTTGCATATGGGGGTGATTGAGTCCTCTGACAGCCCTTGGGCCAGCCCAGTGGTCTTGGTCCCAAAGGCTGCCGCGCCTGGTGCCACGCCCGAACTCCGGTTTTGTGTGGCCTACCGAGGACTCAATTCAGTCACCAGGACTGACGCGCACCCCATCCCCAGAGCTGATGAGCTCATTGATCGGTTAGGGGCTGCCCGGTACCTCAGCAAGTTTGACTTAACGTCTGGGTACTGGCAGATCGCCTTGACTGATGGGGCCACAGAGAGGTCAGCAATCTCCACACCAGATGGGCACTACCAGTTCCGGGTTATGCCCTTTGGGATGAAGAATGCCCCTGCCACCTTTCAGAGGTTGGTCAACCAGGTGTTGGTTGGACTGGAAGAGTTCAGTGCCGCCTACCTGGATGACATCGCAGTGTTCAGCGCCAGTTGGGAAGAACATCTGCGCCACCTCTGGGAAGTGTTGATGGCGCTGCGGAGGGCAGGCCTCACGATCAAGGCGAGGCTGTGCCAGATCGGGCAAGGTTCCGTGGTGTACTTGGGACACCAGGTTGGGAGCGGCCAGGTGGCGCCCCTACAGCCCAAGATTGATACCATTCATGGTGGGGAACCCCCAAGACCCAGACAGAGGTGCGAGCCTTTCTAGGACTCACCGGGTATTACAGGAGATTTGCCAAGGGGTATGGCAGCCTCGTTGCACCCTTGGCAGAGCTGACTTCCAGGAAGCAGCCCAAGAGAGTGATTTGGACTGACACCTGTCAGAGAGCTTTTGACGCCTTGAAGACTGCCATGTGCACGGCCCCCGTGCTTCAGGCGCCCAACTTCTCAAAAGAATTTGTTGTTCAAACAGACGCTTCAGAGCATGGTGTAGGGGCTGTTCTGGCACAGTTAAATGAGGAGGGGCTAGACCAACCTGTAGCCTTCATCGGTAGGAGGTTACTTCCACGGGAACAGAGGTGGAGTGCTATTGAGCGTGAGGCATTTGCTGTGGTCTGGGCGCTGAAGAAGTTGAGACCATACCTGTTTGGGACTCACTTCCGGGTTCAGACAGACCACAGGCCCCTCAGATGGTTGATGCAGATGAGGGGTGAGAATCCAAAGCTATTGAGGTGCTCCATTTCCCTACAGGGGATGGACTTTACGATGGAACACCGCCCTGGTACAGAACACGCCAATGCTGATGGTCTGTCCAGATTTTTCCGCCTTAGCGATGAGAACTCCCAAGGGGATGGGTAGTTCTCCTCACATTTCAGCTGGAGGGGACACGTGTTAGACCTGGTACCATTGGCGTGGGTCTCCCTTCCATTTTTTTGCGCTATGCCTCCTCTGTTGCTGACCTGTTTTTGCTGGATTAGATGCTTTGGGCACTTTGCCACTGCTGATCAGTGCCAAAGTGCAAGTGCTCCCTATGATAAATTGATGTATGGATTAGTGACTCCATGTTTGGCCTATTTGATTCACTGTCAGACCCTAGTACAGTGCACTGGTTGTGCCCAGGGCTTGTGACTCAAATGCTGCTGGTTGGCTTGCAGCACTGGTTGTGCCACCCACAGGAGCAGCTTGTAAAGTGTGTCTCAGGCCTGCCATCGCAGAGCCTGTGTGCAGTCTGGTACTGCCATGTTGACTTGGTAAGTGCACCCTCTTACCAGTCCCCAAACCTTCCCTTTTCTGCATGTTAGTCACCCCTAAAGTAGACCTGCGGGTAGGGTGCATTGTATGTAAGAGGTAGGACATGCCCTGATGTGTGTGGCATGTCCTGATAGTGAATTACAGCCAATTTCGTTTTTCACTATTGCAAGGCTACCTGTCCCCATAGGCCAGAATGGGCAGTTTGATTATAACATCTTATAATCCTAACTGACCCAGGGAACATGATAGAAAAACGAATTTAGTATGCCTGAACTCAGAATGATAAAATACATCCTTTAGTGAAGTTGGTTTTAACATTCTGTGTTTGAAAATACCACTTTTAGAAAGTAGGTATTTTCTTGTCTAAACCATCCAGCCTGCCTCTGCTAGCTTGTGTATTGTATGTCTGGTTTTGTGAGTGACAGGGGCTGTGGGGGCTCCAGGAGACAGGGTGAGTCAGCACAGGGCTGAATAGACCTTGCTGCATGTAGAGTGGTGGGAGGAGTAGCACCTGGGCCTGAATAGGGCTGTGCCTGCCTTCCACAATGCTGGCTGCACCTCCTGTGGTGCGTCTGATGTCCCTGGCCCACACTGACAAAGGGAGAAGGTGTGCACTGGCAGAATGCACCCAGAACTGGTTTGGACTAGGTACAGGACCCTCTGCCTTCAGAGGACAAAGGATTTATGGGTATAAATACTGGGGCCCAGACCCCAAGACTTTAGATCACTTCTGGGAAACAAGAAAAACCTTTGCTGAGGAGAGGAACTAGAGAAACTGAAGGAGGAGACTATCCCTATGCTGTGTGCTGTTTGAGGGATTGGCCTGCAGTGGTTGCCTGATTGCCAAAGAAAGGAGAAAGGAACTTTGTGCTAATTTCCTCATCTTGCAGAACATCTCCAAGGGCTTGAAGATTGAGCTTGCCTCCTGCTGAAGTCTCAGGGATACAAGACTTCACCAACCAGCTCCCCTGAATTCCCTTGCTGGGAATTTGAAGTGCCTGCTGTTGTGCTGGGCCTTCTGAGAGACTGTGTGTCGCTGGGAGCTGGAAGCGCGACTCACGAAGAAGAAGCGTGTCGCCGCCGCAGCAGTTGTCGACGCATCGCCGAGAAAGCGTGCCGCCGCTGTCGCCATCGCATCACCGAAGCGCCTCGCATCACCGGAGAAGAGTGTTGCCGTCGCAGCAGATGCCGTCGCATCACCGGAGAAGCGTGTCGCAGGGCCTGTCGCGGCTCAGAAGATTCACTGAGTCGCCGCACGGCCGTCGGGCGTGCACGCATCGCCCCTTCGTTGTCGCATCGAGAGGAAGACGCCATTTTGTTTCATTGCACCGGATCGTCATCGCATCGCCACAGAAGCACAGTAAGAAACCGACCCATCACCTCCCCACGCGGTGAAGAACCGACGCATCACCTCCTCTCCGGTAAGGAACCGATGCATTACCGTCCCCTATGCAGCAGTAGGGAACCGACGCATCACCTCCCCCGAAGCAAGGAACCGACGCATCACCGTTCTTGCGTGTAAGGAACCGACGCAGCACCTTCCCTGCAACTCTTTTGTTTGTATCGCGTTACGCATCCAAAGGTACATTGAACGTAAAGTGTCGCATTGATCATCCATATTGAACTGAACTATTTTCTACCATTTGACAGTCATATTTTTCGTAGTGTATTGTGGATTTTTCTCGTTTTGGGTCATGTGATAAGTCTATATAAAAATACTATTTTTATACTACAACCTGTGTGGTGTCCATCTGTAGTGTTGTCACTGTATTACTGTATGTGTTCACAAATGCTTTACACACTGCCTCTGAGATAAGCCTGCCTGCTCGTGCCAAGCTACCAAGGGGGTGAGCAGGGGTTATTTTAGTAGTGTATCCCCCTTACCCTGACTAGAAGCAAGGGTCCCTATTTGGACAAAGGTACCTACCTCTGTCAACTAGAGACCCCCAGTTTTAACATTGGTGGTCAGCGGTGAGGATTCTGGACTTGCATTTGTGACTCATATACAGTGATTGGTGTACACTACTAGTGAGTGCAGACCAAACGCAACCACTTACATTTTGGTAGATTGTTTTTCCTGGGATTTCTATTTTTGCCAAGAACTGCCAAGTTTTCACCATGAGGAAAACAGCGTCCATTGCATCTGTTGATTTTGAGGAAGAGAAACTAGAAAGTTACACTGTGAAACAGCTGAAGTACTTCTGCAGGAAATTTAAAGTTGCTATGACCGGTCTCTCCAAGAAGGATGAGTTCCAAAAGGCACTGAAGGCCTGGGTGGAAGCAAGAAGCACCCCTGAGCATGTGGAAGAGCAGGAGGAGGGGGCTGAGAATGCAGAAGGGCAGCTAGATGGGCCACTGGGTCCAAGGGGAGGAGAGCACCTTCCCCAACAGGCAGCAGTGTTTCTTCCAAGGGCCTGTCCCCAGGAGAGCTGGAGGACAAGGAGAGAAGTAGGGTGCATGAAATGGAGCTGACCAAACTTAAGATGGGTGGGCAGTTAGAATTGGAAATTAAGAAATTGGCCCTAGAGGAAAAGAGGATGCAAATGGAGCATGAGAGAAGTTTGAGGGAGTTGGAGTTAAAAGCTAAGAGCTTAGAGATTACTCCCTCTGGTGGCAGCACACCGTCCATGCCTGTTGAAGCCAGGGTGTATATACCTAAAGATGTGGTGAAAGAGTTTTATAAAAATGATGATATTGGGCAATGGTTTAAGGCCTATGAGGTAGCTATGTCCTCCCACCGGGTCCCAGAGAAGGATTGGGGAGCGGGGTTGTGGGGACTGTTCCTTAGTGAGGGGCGGGATACCTTTTAGACTTGCCCTATGAAGTCCACAATTCTTATGGTCATATGAAAGAAGCATTGATGTCCAGGTATGGGTTGACTCCTGAACTGTATAGGCAGAGGTTCAGGAATTGCAAAAAGTTGGAGGGCAGTACCTGGGTAGAATATGTGACTTTTTTTGCAGAGCATTGGATGGTTGGGTGAAGGGTAGCAAAGGGAATGATTTTGAAGCGCTCTTTGATTTGATTGCATAGGAGCACTTGTCAGGAAATTGTTTTCCAGAGCTACGCCAGCACCTTATCGATAGTAAGCTGACTAATCCTAGGAAGCTTGCTGAGGAGGCGGACCGCTGGGTGAGCACCCGGGTCCACAAGGGTCACGTGGGAGACTCCGCCAAAGGTGGGCAGGGTCCCCAGCAGAGGAGTGGGGGGGACAAGGGTAAACAGAAGGAGTTCCATAAAGGGCCCCAAAGTAATCCCCAAGGGAACCAAGGGAAAGGTTCCCAGCCTCCCTGAAAAGAAGCCAGGGGCCCGACAGATAAGCCTGTTCACAGGGGCCCCAAGACTTGCTTTAAGTGTGGTCAAGTGGGCCGCTGCTCCTGGGAAACTAGATGTCCCTTGTATGGAAAATCAGCACCCACTGGTGCACCACCCCGGCAGGTATCTAGTGTAGCCCTGGGGAAGGAGATGGGTGCCCAAGGTGGGTGGGGTCCCGTAGCAATGTCCTTGGTCTCTTTAGGAGACAGTGAGATGGTCCCCAGGACCCAACTGCCTGATAACACTAAAAAATACAGGCAGTGGGTGACCATCAATGGCCAAAGGGTGGAGGCTCTGAGAGACACCGGAGCCAGTGTGACAGCAGTCAGTTGTCGGCTGGTGTCTGAAGAGCAGGTGATACCCAATGCATTCTGCCCAGTAGTTGCCGCGGACAACTCAGAGAGCCACTGCAGAGTGGCTCAGGTTCCCTTTGAGGGTGGGGGGGGTCTCAGGTACCTTTCAAGTAGCTGTGAGGCCAGCCATGCCTGTAGACTGTCTGTTGGGCAACGATTTAGAAAGTTCACCTTGGAGAGAGGTGGAGAGAAGGTCTCATCTAGAGATGTTGGGTCTGCCTGAGTGGGCGTTCAAGAGGACCTGGAGCCTGAGAGGGGGGCCCAGGTACCTGCCTTGCAGAGAAGAGGCAGGGGGCGCGGGAAACCGGCCCCCGTAGTTCCCAGGGTCCAGGAGGAAGCAGAACCTGAGGGGGATGCTCTGGAACCTACAGGAGAGCAAGTGGCCGAACTGCGGGACCTGGCTGAGCTGACCCATTGGCAGCAAGAAGGAGGACCCTCCAGGGAGGAGTTCTGTGAGGAGCAGAACAAGTGCCCTTCTCTCGTGGGTTTGCGGCAACAGGCCACAGACCAGGCAGCAGGTGATCAGTCTGGACCACATTGGATCTACTGGGAGAATGGTCTCCTATATAGCGAGCCTAAGGTTGCTGAGCCTGGGTCAGCCCATGTGCTGGTGGTACACAGGCGCTTCAGAGCCTTGCTACTGGGTTTGGCTCATGATGTGCATTTAGTCGGACATCTGGGGCAGGGCAAGACCTTTGAAAGGCTTGTCACCCACTTTTATTGGCCCCAGATGCGCAGGAGTTCAGACACTCACTGCAGGACATGTCAGACTTGCCAGGCAAGTGGAAAAAGTGGGAGGAAGCACAAGGCTCCCCTCCAGCCATTCCCTGTGGTCAGCACCCCCTTTGAACGGGTGGGTATTGACATTGTGGGGCCACTGGACCCCAAGACAGCCATGGGCAACAAGTTCATCCTGGTCTTGGTGGACCATGCCACCCGGTACCCGGAAGCCATCCCTCTTCGGACAGTGACGGCCCCCGTGGTGGGACGTGCACTGATGGGGATTTTCTCCCGAGTGGGGTTCCCCAAGGAGGTGGTGAGTGACCGTGGTACAAACTTCATATCCAAGTATATGAAGTCCCTGTGGCAGGAGTGCGGTGTGACATACAAGTTCACCACTCCTTACCACCCCCAAGGAAATGGGCTGGTTGAGAGATTCAACCGGACCCTGAAGGGCATGATTATGGGTCTGGAAGAACCCATGAGGCGTAAGTGGGACGTTCTCTTGCCATGCCTTTTGTTTGCTTACCGTGAGGTGCCACAGAAGTCCTTAGGGTTCAGTCCCTTTGAACTGCTCTATGGTCACCCGGTAAGAGGACCTCTGAGTCTGGTGAAAGGAGGCTGGGAGAAAGCTCCCAGTAAACCTCCCCAGGATGTATTTAGCTACATGCTGGCCTTTAGAAACCAGACTAGGCGATTCAGACAACTCGCTGAGGCGAATCTGGAAGCCAGCCAGAGGAGATGAAACGGTGGTATGATCAGAATGCCACTCTGATCGAGTTTCAGCCTGGGCAGAAAGTGTAGGTCATGGCCCCCGTGGAGCCTTGCACGCTCCAGGATAAGTGGACCGGACCATTTGAGGTGGTGGAGCGCAAGAGAAACGTCACCTACCTGGTGAACTTGCGATCTCCCAGGAACCCTTTGCGGGTCCTACATGTCAACCGCCTAAAGCCCCATTTTGAGAGGTCCGAAGTGGGCATGCTCTTGGCAACAGATGATGGAATGGAAGAGGAGACAGAACCTCTTCCTGACCTCCTGTCTGCAACAGAGCAAGATGGGTCAGTGGAGGGTGTGAACCTCTCTAACTCCCTGACACCTGAGCAGCAGGGTGACTGTCGCCAACTGTTGGGACAGTTTCCTGACCTGTTTTCCCTGACTCCTAGTGTCACTGATTGGTGCGTCCATGATGTGGACACTGGGGACAGTCCTCCTGTCAAGCACAAGGCTTACAGAGTGACTGACAGGGTGAGAACTTGCATCAAGGAGGAGGTCTCCAAGATGTTTGCATTGGGGGTGATTGAGTCCTCTCACAGCCCTTGGGCCAGCCCAGTGGTCTTGGTCCCAAAGGCTGCCGCGCCTGGTGCCACGCCCGAACTCCGGTTCTGTGTGGACTACCGAGGACTCAATTCAGTCACCAGGACTGACGCGCACCCCATCCCCAGAGCTGATGAGCTCATTGATCAGTTAGGGGCTGCCCGGTACCTCAGCACGTTTGACTTAACGTCTGGGTACTGGCAGATCGCCTTGACTGATGGGGCCACAGAGAGGTCAGCAATCTCCACACCAGATGGGCACTACCAGTTCCGGGTTATGCCCTTTGGGATGAAGAATGCCCCTGCCACCTTTCAGAGGTTGGTCAACCAGGTGTTGGTTGGACTGGAAGAGTTCAGTGCTGCCTACCTGGATGACATCGCAGTGTTCAGCGCCAGTTGGGAAGAACATCTGCGCCACCTCTGGGAAGTGTTTATGGCGCTGCGGAGGGCAGGCCTCACGATCAAGGCGAGTAAGTGCCAGATCGGGCAAGGTTCCGTGGTGTACTTGGGACACCAGGTTGGGAGCGGCCAGGTGGCGCCCCTACAGCCCAAGATTGGTACCATTCATGGTGGGGAACCCCCAAGACCCAGACAGAGGTGCGAGCCTTTCTAGGACTCACCGGGTATTACAGGAGATTTGTCAAGGGGTATGGCAGCCTCGTTGCACCCTTGACAGAGCTGACTTCCAGGAAGCAGCCCAAGAGAGTGATTTGGACTGACACCTGTCAGAGAGCTTTTGACGCCTTGAAGACTGCCATGTGCACGGCCCCGTGCTTCAGGCGCCCAACTTCTCAAAAGAATTTGTTGTTCAAACAGACGCTTCAGAGCATGGTGTAGGGGCTGTTCTGGCACAGTTAAATGAGGAGGGGCTAGACCAACCTGTAGCCTTCATCAGTAGGAGGTTACTTCCACGGGAACAGAGGTGGAGTGCTATTGAGCGTGAGGCATTTGCTGTGGTCTGGGCGCTGAAGAAGTTGAGACCATACCTGTTTGGGACTCACTTCCGGGTTCAGACAGACCACAGGCCCCTCAGATGGTTGATGCAGATGAGGGGTGAGAATCCAAAGCTGTTGAGGTGGTCCATTTCCCTACAGGGGATGGACTTTACGGTGGAACACCGCCCTGGTACAGAACACGCCAATGCTGATGGTCTGTCCAGATTTTTCCGTCTTAGCGATGAGAACTCCCAAGGGGATGGGTAGTTCTCCCCACATTTCAGCTGGAGGGGACACGTGTTAGACCTGGTACCATTGGCGTGGGTCTCCCTTCCATTTTTTGCGCTATGCCTCCTCTGTTGCTGACCTGTTTTTGCTGGATTAGATGCTTTGGGCACTTTGCCACTGCTGATCAGTGCCAAAGTGCAAGTGCTCCCTATGATAAATTGATGTATGGATTAGTGACTCCATGTTTGGTCTATTTGATTCACTGTCAGACCCTAGTACAGTGCACTGGTCGTGCCCAGGGCTTGTGACTCAAATGCTGCTGGTGGGCTTGCAGCACTGGTTGTGCCACCCACAGGAGCAGCTTGTAAAGTGTGTCTCAGGCCTGCCATCGCAGAGCCTGTGTGCAGTCTGGTACTGCCATGTTGACTTGGTAAGTGCACCCTCTTACCAGTCCCCAAACCTTCCCTTTTCTGCATGTTAGTCACCCCTAAAGTAGACATGCGGGTAGGGTGCATTGTATGTAAGAGGTAGGACATGCCCTGATGTGTGTGGCATGTCCTGATAGTGAATTACAGCCAATTTCGTTTTTCACTATTGCAAGGCTACCTGTCCCCATAGGCCAGAATGGGCAGTTTGATTATAACATCTTATACTCCTAAATGACCCAGGGAACATGATAGAAAAACGAATTTAGTATGCCTGAACTCAGAATGATAAAATACATCCTTTAGTGAAGTTGGTTTTAACATTCTGTGTTTGAAAATACCACTTTTAGAAAGTAGGTATTTTCTTGTCTAAACCATCCAGCCTGCCTCTGCTAGCTTGTGTATTGTATGTCTGGTTTTGTGAGTGACAGGGGCTGGGGGGCTCCAGGAGACAGGGTGAGTCAGCACAGGGCTGAATAGACCTTCCTGCATGTAGAGTGGTGGGAGGAGTAGCACCTGGGCCTGAATAGGGCTGTGCCTGCCTTCTACAATGCTGGCTGCACCTCCTGTGGTGCGTCTGATGTCCCTGGCCCACACTGACAAAGGGAGAAGGTGTGCACTGGCAGAATGCACCCAGAACTGGTTGGACTAGGTACAGGACCCTCTGCCTTCAGAGGACAAAGGATTTATGGGTATAAATACTGGGGCCAGACCCCAAGACTTTAGATCACTTCTGGGAAACAAGAAAAACCTTTGCTGAGGAGAGGAACTAGAGAAACTGAAGGAGGAGACTATCCCTATGCTGTGTGCTGTTTGAGGGATTGGCCTGCAGTGGTTGCCTGATTGCCAAAGAAAGGAGAAAGGAACTTTGTGCTACTTTCATCATCTTGCAGAACATCTCCAAGGGCTTGAAGATTGAGCTTGCCTCCTGCTGAAGTCTCAGGGATACAAGACTTCACCAACCAGCTCCCCTGAATTCCCTTGCTGGGAATTTGAAGTGCCTGCTGTTGTGCTGGGCCTTCTGAGAGACTGTGTGTCGCTGGGAGCTGGAAGCGCGACTCACGAAGAAGAAGCGTGTCGCCGCCGCAGCAGTTGTCGTCGCATCGCCGAGAAAGCGTGCCGCCGCTGCCGCCATCGCATCACCGAAGCGCCTCGCAACACCGGAGAAGAGTGTTGCCGTCGCAGCAGACGCCGTCGCATCACCGGAGAACCATGTCGCAGGGCCTGTCGCGGCTCAGAAGATTCACCGAGTCGCTGCACGGCCGTCGGGCGTGCACGCATCGCCCCTTCGTTGTCGCATCGAGAGGAAGACGCCATTTTGTTTCATTGCACCGGATCGTCATCGCATCAAGGCGCTGCGGGTCGCATCGCCACAGAAGCACAGTAAGAAACCGACGCATCACCTCCCCACGCGGTGAAGAACCGACGCATCACCTCCTCTCCGGTAAGGAACCGACGCATCACCGTCCCCTATGCAGCAGTAGGGAACCGACGCATCACCTCCCCGAAGCAAGGAACCGACGCATCACCGTTCTTGCATGTAAGGAACCGACGCATCACCTTCCCTGCAACTCTTTTGTTTGTATCGCGTTACGCATCCAAATGTACATTGAACGTAAAGTGTCGCATTGATCATCCATATTGAACTGAACTATTTTCTACCATTTGACAGTCATATTTTTCGTAGTGTATTGTGGATTTTTGTCGTTTTGGGTCTTGTGATAAGTCTATATAAAAATACTATTTTTATACTACAACCTGTGTGGTGTCCATCTGTAGTGTTGTCACTGTATTACTGTATGTGTTCACAAATGCTTTACACACTGCCTCTGAGATAAGCCTGCCTGCTCGTGCCAAGCTACCAAGGTGGTGAACAGGGGTTATTTTAGTAGTGTATCCCCCTTACCCTGACTAGAAGCAAGGGTCCCTATTTGGACAAAGGTACCTACCTCTGCCAACTAGAGACCCCCAGTTTTAACATTAGTGGTCAGCGGTGAGGATTCTGGACTTGCATTTGTGACTCATATACAGTGATTGGTGTACACTACTAGTGAGTGCAGACCAAACGCAACCACTTACATTTTGGTAGATTGTTTTTCCTGGGATTTCTATTTTTGCCAAGAACTGCCAAGTTTTCACCATGAGGAAAACAGCGTCCATTGCATCTGTTGATTTTGAGGAAGAGAAACTAGAAAGTTACACTGTGAAACAGCTGAAGTACTTCTGCAGGATTTTTAAAGTTGCTATGACCGGTCTCTCCAAGAAGGATGAGTTCCAAAAGGCACTGAAGGCCTGGGTGGAAGCAAGAAGCACCCCTGAGCATGTGGAAGAGCAGGAGGAGGGGGCTGAGAATGCAGAAGGGCAGCTAGATGGGCCACTGGGTCCAGGGGGAGGAGAGCACCTTCCCCAACAGGCAGCAGTGTTTCTTCCAACGGCCTGTCCCCAGGAGAGCTGGAGGACAGGGAGAGAAGTAGGGTGCATGAAATGGAGCTGACCAAACTTAAGATGGGTGGGCAGTTAGAATTGGAAATTAAGAAATTGGCCCTAGAGGAAAAGAGGATGCAAATGGAGCATGAGAGAAGTTTGAGGGAGTTGGAGTTAAAAGCTAAGAGCTTAGAGATTACTCCCTCTGGTGGCAGCACACCGTCCATGCCTGTTGAAGCCAGGGTGTATATACCTAAAGATGTTGGTGAAAGAGTTTTATAAAAATGATGATATTGGGCAATGGTTTAAGGCCTATGAGGTAGCTATGTCCTCCCACCGGGTCCCAGAGAAGGATTGGGGAGCGGGGTTGTGGGGACGGTTCCTTAGTGAGGGGCGGGATACCTTTTTAGACTTGCCCTATGAAGTCTACAATTGTTATGGTCATATGAAAGAAGCATTGATGTCCAGGTATGGGTTGACTCCTGAACTGTATAGGCAGAGGTTCAGGAATTGCAAAAAGTTGGAGGGCAGTACCTGGGTAGAATATGTGACTTTTTTTGCAGAGCATTGGATGGTTGGGTGAAGGGTAGCAAAGTGAATGATTTTGAAGCGCTCTTTGATTTGATTGCATAGGAGCACTTGTCAGGAAATTGTTTTCCAGAGCTACGCCAGCACCTTATCGATAGTAAGCTGACTAACCCTAGGAAGCTTGCTGAGGAGAGCGGACCGCTGGGTGAGCACCCGGGTCCACAAGGGTCACGTGGGAGACTCCGCCAAAGGTGGGCAGGGTCCCCAGCAGAGGAGTGGGGGGGACAAGGGTAAACAGAAGGAGTTCCATAAAGGGCCCCAAAGTAATCCCCAAGGGAACCAAGGGAAAGGTTCCCAGCCTCCCCCTGAAAAGAAGCCAGGGGCCCCGACAGATAAGCCTGTTCACAGGGGCCCCAAGACTTGCTTTAAGTGTGGTCAAGTGGGCCGCTGCTCCTGGGAAACTAGATGTCCCTTGTATGGAAAATCAGCACCCACTGGTGCACCACCCCGGCAGGTATCTAGTGTAGCCCTGGGGAAGGAGATGGGTGCCCAAGGTGGTTGGGGTCCGTAGCAATGTCCTTGGTCTCTTTAGGAGACAGTGAGATGGTCCCCAGGACCCAACTGCCTGATAACACTAAAAAATACAGGCAGTGGGTGACCATCAATGGCCAAAGGGTGGAGGCTCTGAGAGACACCGGAGCCAGTGTGACAGCTGTCAGTTGTCGGCTGGTGTCTGAAGAGCAGGTGATCCCCAATGCATTCTGCCCAGTAGTTGCCGCGGACAACTCAGAGAGCCACTGCAGAGTGGCTCAGGTTCCCTTTGAGTGGTGGGGGTCTCAGGTACCTTTCAAGTAGCTGTGAGGCCAGCCATGCCTGTAGACTGTCTGTTGGGCAACGATTTAGAAAGTTCACCTTGGAGAGAGGTGGAGAGAAGGTCTCATCTAGAGATGTTGGGTCTGCCTGAATGGGCGTGCGCGACCACTCGGTCTATGGCAGCCAGTAGAGGTGTTCAAGAGGACCTGGAGCCTGAGAGGGGGGCCCAGGTACCTGCCCTGCAGAGAAGAGGCAGGGGGCGCGGGAAACCGGCCCCCGTAGTTCCCACGGTCCAGGAGGAAGCACAACCTGAGGGGGATGCTCTGGAACCTACAGGGGAGCAAGTGGCCGAACTGGGGGACCTGGCTGAGCTGACCCATTGGCAGCAAGAAGGAGGACCCTCCAGGGAGGAGTTCTGTGAGGAGCAGAACAAGTGCCCTTCTCTCGTGGGTTTGCGGCAACAGGCCACAGACCAGGCAGCAGGTGATCAGTCTGGACCACATTGGATCTACTGGGAGAATGGTCTCCTATATAGCGAGCCTAAGGTTGCTGAGCCTGGGTCAGCCCATGTGCTGGTGGTACCCCAGCGCTTCAGAGCCTTCCTACTGGGTTTGGCTCATGATGTGCATTTAGCCGGACATCTGGGGCAGGGCAAGACCTTTGAAAGGCTTGTCACCCACTTTTATTGGCCCCAGATGCGCAGGAGTTCAGACACTCACTGCAGGACATGTCAGACTTGCCAGGCAAGTGGAAAAAGTGGGAGGAAGCACAAGGCTCCCCTCCAGCCATTCCCTGTGGACAGCACCCCCTTTGAACGGGTGGGTATTGACATTGTGGGGCCACTGGACCCCAAGACAGCCATGGGCAACAAGTTCATCCTGGTCTTGGTGGACCATGCCACCCGGTACCCGGAAGCCATCCCTCTTCGGACAGTGACGGCCCCCGTGGTGGGACGTGCACTGATGGGGATTTTCTCCCGAGTGGGGTTCCCCAAGGAGGTGGTGAGTGACCGTGGTACAAACTTCATATCCAAGTATATGAAGTCCCTGTGGCAGGAGTGCGGTGTGACATACAAGTTCACCACTCCTTACCACCCCCAAGGAAATGGGCTGGTTGAGAGATTCAACCGGGCCCTGAAGGGCATGATTATGGGTCTGGAAGAACCCATGAGGCGTAAGTGGGATGTCCTCTTGCCATGCCTTTTGTTTGCTTACCGTGAGGTGCCACAGAAGTCCTTAGGGTTCAGTCCCTTTGAACTGCTCTATGGTCACCCGGTAAGAGGACCTCTGAGTCTGGTGAAAGGAGGCTGGGAGAAAGCTCCCAGTAAACCTCCCCAGGATGTATTTAGCTACATGCTGGCCTTTAGAAACCAGACTAGGCGATTCAGACAACTCGCTGAGGCGAATCTGGAAGCCAGTCAGGAGGAGATGAAACGGTGGTATGATCAGAATGCCACTCTGATCGAGTTTCAGCCTGGGCAGAAAGTGTAGGTCATGGCCCCCGTGGAGCCTTGCGCGCTCCAGGATAAGTGGACCGGACCATTTGAGGTGGTGGAGCGCAAGAGTAACGTCACCTACCTGGTGAACTTGCGATCTCCCAGGAACCCTTTGCGGGTCCTACATGTCAACCGCCTAAAGCCCCATTTTGAGAGGTCCGAAGTGGGCATGCTCTTGGCAACAGATGATGGAATGGAAGAGGAGACAGAACCTCTTCCTGACCTCCTGTCTGCAACAGAGCAAGATGGGTCAGTGGAGGGTGTGAACCTTTCTAACTCCCTGACACCTGAGCAGCAGGGAGACTGTCGCCAACTGTTGGGACAGTTTCCTGACCTGTTTTCCCTGACTCCTAGTGTCACTGATTGGTGCGTCCATGATGTGGACACTGGGGACAGTCCTCCTGTCAAGCACAAGGCTTACAGAGTGACTGACAGGGTGAGAGCTTGCATCAAGGAGGAGGTCTCCAAGATGTTTGCATATGGGGGTGATTGAGTCCTCTGACAGCCCTTGGGCCAGCCCAGTGGTCTTGGTCCCAAAGGCTGCCGCGCCTGGTGCCACGCCCGAACTCCGGTTTTGTGTGGCCTACCGAGGACTCAATTCAGTCACCAGGACTGACGCGCACCCCATCCCCAGAGCTGATGAGCTCATTGATCGGTTAGGGGCTGCCCGGTACCTCAGCAAGTTTGACTTAACGTCTGGGTACTGGCAGATCGCCTTGACTGATGGGGCCACAGAGAGGTCAGCAATCTCCACACCAGATGGGCACTACCAGTTCCGGGTTATGCCCTTTGGGATGAAGAATGCCCCTGCCACCTTTCAGAGGTTGGTCAACCAGGTGTTGGTTGGACTGGAAGAGTTCAGTGCCGCCTACCTGGATGACATCGCAGTGTTCAGCGCCAGTTGGGAAGAACATCTGCGCCACCTCTGGGAAGTGTTGATGGCGCTGCGGAGGGCAGGCCTCACGATCAAGGCGAGGCTGTGCCAGATCGGGCAAGGTTCCGTGGTGTACTTGGGACACCAGGTTGGGAGCGGCCAGGTGGCGCCCCTACAGCCCAAGATTGATACCATTCATGGTGGGGAACCCCCAAGACCCAGACAGAGGTGCGAGCCTTTCTAGGACTCACCGGGTATTACAGGAGATTTGCCAAGGGGTATGGCAGCCTCGTTGCACCCTTGGCAGAGCTGACTTCCAGGAAGCAGCCCAAGAGAGTGATTTGGACTGACACCTGTCAGAGAGCTTTTGACGCCTTGAAGACTGCCATGTGCACGGCCCCCGTGCTTCAGGCGCCCAACTTCTCAAAAGAATTTGTTGTTCAAACAGACGCTTCAGAGCATGGTGTAGGGGCTGTTCTGGCACAGTTAAATGAGGAGGGGCTAGACCAACCTGTAGCCTTCATCGGTAGGAGGTTACTTCCACGGGAACAGAGGTGGAGTGCTATTGAGCGTGAGGCATTTGCTGTGGTCTGGGCGCTGAAGAAGTTGAGACCATACCTGTTTGGGACTCACTTCCGGGTTCAGACAGACCACAGGCCCCTCAGATGGTTGATGCAGATGAGGGGTGAGAATCCAAAGCTATTGAGGTGCTCCATTTCCCTACAGGGGATGGACTTTACGATGGAACACCGCCCTGGTACAGAACACGCCAATGCTGATGGTCTGTCCAGATTTTTCCGTCTTAGCGATGAGAACTCCCAAGGGGATGGGTAGTTCTCCTCACATTTCAGCTGGAGGGGACACGTGTTAGACCTGGTACCATTGGCGTGGGTCTCCCTTCCATTTTTTGCGCTATGCCTCCTCTGTTGCTGACCTGTTTTTGCTGGATTAGATGCTTTGGGCACTTTGCCACTGCTGATCAGTGCCAAAGTGCAAGTGCTCCCTATGATAAATTGATGTATGGATTAGTGACTCCATGTTTGGCCTATTTGATTCACTGTCAGACCCTAGTACAGTGCACTGGTTGTGCCCAGGGCTTGTGACTCAAATGCTGCTGGTTGGCTTGCAGCACTGGTTGTGCCACCCACAGGAGCAGCTTGTAAAGTGTGTCTCAGGCCTGCCATCGCAGAGCCTGTGTGCAGTCTGGTACTGCCATGTTGACTTGGTAAGTGCACCCTCTTACCAGTCCCCAAACCTTCCCTTTTCTGCATGTTAGTCACCCCTAAAGTAGACCTGCGGGTAGGGTGCATTGTATGTAAGAGGTAGGACATGCCCTGATGTGTGTGGCATGTCCTGATAGTGAATTACAGCCAATTTCGTTTTTCACTATTGCAAGGCTACCTGTCCCCATAGGCCAGAATGGGCAGTTTGATTATAACATCTTATAATCCTAACTGACCCAGGGAACATGATAGAAAAACGAATTTAGTATGCCTGAACTCAGAATGATAAAATACATCCTTTAGTGAAGTTGGTTTTAACATTCTGTGTTTGAAAATACCACTTTTAGAAAGTAGGTATTTTCTTGTCTAAACCATCCAGCCTGCCTCTGCTAGCTTGTGTATTGTATGTCTGGTTTTGTGAGTGACAGGGGCTGTGGGGGCTCCAGGAGACAGGGTGAGTCAGCACAGGGCTGAATAGACCTTGCTGCATGTAGAGTGGTGGGAGGAGTAGCACCTGGGCCTGAATAGGGCTGTGCCTGCCTTCCACAATGCTGGCTGCACCTCCTGTGGTGCGTCTGATGTCCCTGGCCCACACTGACAAAGGGAGAAGGTGTGCACTGGCAGAATGCACCCAGAACTGGTTTGGACTAGGTACAGGACCCTCTGCCTTCAGAGGACAAAGGATTTATGGGTATAAATACTGGGGCCCAGACCCCAAGACTTTAGATCACTTCTGGGAAACAAGAAAAACCTTTGCTGAGGAGAGGAACTAGAGAAACTGAAGGAGGAGACTATCCCTATGCTGTGTGCTGTTTGAGGGATTGGCCTGCAGTGGTTGCCTGATTGCCAAAGAAAGGAGAAAGGAACTTTGTGCTACTTTCATCATCTTGCAGAACATCTCCAAGGGCTTGAAGATTGAGCTTGCCTCCTGCTGAAGTCTCAGGGATACAAGACTTCACCAACCAGCTCCCCTGAATTCCCTTGCTGGGAATTTGAAGTGCCTGCTGTTGTGCTGGGCCTTCTGAGAGACTGTGTGTCGCTGGGAGCTGGAAGCGCGACTCACGAAGAAGAAGCGTGTCGCCGCCGCAGCAGTTGTCGTCGCATCGCCGAGAAGCGTGCCGCCGCTGCCGCCATCGCATCACCGAAGCGCCTCGCATCACCGGAGAAGAGTGTTGCCGTCGCAGCAGACGCCGTCGCATCACCGGAGAACCATGTCGCAGGGCCTGTCGCGGCTCAGAAGATTCACTGAGTCGCCGCACGGCCGTCGGGCGTGCACGCATCGCCCCATCGCTGTCGCATTGAGAGGAAGACGCCATTTTGTTTCATTGCACCGGATCGTCATCGCATCAAGGCGCTGCGGGTCGCATCGCCACAGAAGCACAGTAAGAAACCGACGCATCACCTCCCCACGCGGTGAAGAACCGACGCATCACCTCCTCTCCGGTAAGGAACCGACGCATCACCGTCCCCTACGCAGCAGTAGGGAACCGACGCATCACCTCCCCTGAAGCAAGGAACCGACGCATCACCGTTCTTGCGTGTAAGGAACCGCGCATCACCTTCCCTGCAACTCTTTTGTTTGTATCGCGTTACGCATCCAAAGGTACATTGAACGTAAAGTGTCGCATTGATCATCCACATTGAACGGAACTATTTTCTAACATTTGACAGTCATATTTTTCGTAGTGTATTGTGGATTTTTGTCGTTTTGGGTCTTGTGATAAGTCTATATAAAAATACTATTTTTTATACTACAACCTGTGTGGTGTCCATCTGTAGTGTTGTCACTGTATTACTGTATGTGTTCACAAATGCTTTACACACTGCCTCTGAGATAAGCCTGCCTGCTCGTGCCAAGCTACCAAGGGGGTGAGCAGGGGCTATTTTAGTAGTGTATCCCCCTTACCCTGACTAGAAGCAAGGGTCCCTATTTGGACAAAGGTACCTACCTCTGCCAACTAGAGACCCCCAGTTCTAACACCAACTAATAAAGTCAACATTGTACCACCGCAAGTACACCGTGCAGTCCGGATGGGCGGGGCTAAATTTAGACAGGGCGGTAACAAGGAGGAACTAAGAAGCCTTCTGTACAATCCAAAACCAGCGTTTAGCATGGATGATGACGCAAGCCAATGAAATGCAGGGGCGGGGCTTAAACACCACTTCTAAAATCTTACCGATTACAATACGCCTCGCAGAGCGGGCAGCGCATGCACGCTGCAACGCTAGGCGAGACCTAAAAAGTGCCTACACCAACTAATAAAGTCAATAGTGTACCGCCGCAAGTACACCGTGCAGTCCGGATGGGCGGGGCTAAAATTAGACAGGGCGGTAACAAGGAGGAACTAAGAAGCCTTCTGTACAATCCAAAACCAGCGTTTAGCATGGATGATGACGCAAGCCAATGAAATGCAGGGGCGGGGCTTAAACACCACTTCTGAAATCTTACCGATTACAATAAGCCTCGCAGAGCGAGGAGCGCATGCGCGCTCCAGCGCTAGGTCTGCGAGACCTAAAAATCGTATAGTTCACGCGACCTCCCTCCGCTGTACGAGTGCTCCGTGTCCAATCCAAAATGGCCATACGACGTTAAAGTGGCGTGCTCGTCATCCCTCATGCTGCGTATGCTGCTGACTAAATTACCGATCCTCAGCTGTGCAACATTCCAGTCTGAACGCTGCTTCCTCCTCCACCGGATTCCAATCTCCATAAATGGTGAGTCGAGACCACCTCACGCGCTGCACTCTCTGCTCTCGTGGCAGCGCTTGTTATAATTCCTTTTCCGTAAATCCTCCTCTCCTCAGACTTCCCCACTTGACCAAATTCGCTCCTCACTTCACCGCTATGAGCCTTATTTTCCTGTAGTACTCCCCGCATATCAGTAACCTTGTAATTCCTCCTGAAATCTCCGCACATGGAGGTACCACTTCCCCATCAATTGGTCGTCTAGTACATATATTCTCCACGGCCTCACACCGATCATCTGTCCTGTTTAACTCCGCATGGCACCAATTCAGTAAAATCCACATAAATGTCCCCTTTTTTTGCACGCAATGGTTCTCACAGAGTTGAGATGGTCGCCAATTTGTAGAAAAGATACACAATCCGAATTGTATCTTAAGACCTTTATTTCTCAACTCTGAGACAGCGGAGAGACAAATGCGACATCAACTGCATCTCCGCTTCAACTCCCACTCCTAATCATCTCCCTTCAGAACACTACCTTTCCCACATTCTACATTACCTCACAAGCTTCCACATTCTGCTGCAGTAGCGACACCACACTAACTTCCCCAAACTTCTTTAGAATCTTCGGCTTCATCTCCCGACCAGTGTTTTTAGTCAGCCATGTCTATTTACCCTAGATATAACTATTCTGATGCCCCTCAACATGTTGCCACCACCAAAAGAAATGCTGGTAGACTGGTAAGTGGTGGGATTGGGGGCTCAGCTTTGGTGCTAAAACAATAGTTCTTTATATGGACAAACACTGAACAGAATTTATGCAGTTCACTTTTAGAAAGCCAAATAGGCACTGCGTCTGTCGAGATTGTCTGTGCATAAATGGAGAAGAATTGTTTCCTTGTTTGTTCTTTTTTTTGCACTTCTTTGTTTCCAGTGTAATGATGTCCTAACTGCCGATGTACCGAAAGTCACCAGAGGTGGTGAGCTTTATAGGCGGGGTTTGGATCATGCTACTCTATAGATGATGCCTCTGGTCTTGAAGATGATGAGAGATGGCAATAGCCAAATTTCTGACTGGCCCTAAAGTTCTGTCTGTACTTCTCTGGGGTCAGACCATACTTCTTGATCCTTCATGGGGATACCTCATCCTGTCTCCCTTCTCTAGGGCCAATAGAGAGTATTCCCCTCACTAGGGATATGCCTCCATAGGCAAGCCCCCAATCCTCTTCAGGGATCTTGTGCATCTATAAAGTAATCTCATAAGTCTCAAACCACTCGTCAATGTAGTCTCCCACAACAAAATCAGATACCAGACCTTTTGGAATATGGGCCCTCTTGTTTCCAGAGGGCACTGAAGAAATGCTGGCACTATCACTGCTGGAGTCTGCCTGTCTCTCCTTAAGACACCTCTCATGAGCCAAATGATTCAAGGTAATTTTCTCCTCCATGGCCAGGTTCTTTTCCTCCATGGCCAGTTTCCTTTGTTAACTGGGCCATCTGTACTTGAAACTCTCTCTCCACCTTTTTTACTGATAGCTCTGCTGGGGGCAGGCTGCAAGAGGACACACTGCTCCCTGCACGGGGGGAATTTGAATCTTGGGAGCAAGTTACCCCCCTCCACAACAGGGTGCATTCCAAGACCCGCCTGTAGGTCCTGCCCTGGCCCTTTCTCATCCTCAACTTCCTCCTGGTCATCTTTGTGACTGGCAACTGGTGGGCCTCTGCCCATGCTATCAAAGCCTTTTGGAGATCCACCTTCTTGATGCTGCTTTTAGCGGGCAGCCCGCCTTCCTGGTGAAACTCCCTGAGCTGAGCCACTGTGAGCTTTCCAAGTTGACAATCTCAAACTCAATCTTTAAAGACACAAACAGTCAGGTAGGGTAGGAATGAATTTGAAAACCAAAAAGGCCAATCAGGGAGAATTTGAAACTCGAGTTGGTCTTAGCTATGTGATGGTAGTGTACATCAAATCACGGTATTGCACTGCATAAACACAAGTTCTATCCTCACCGCTGATCACCAGTGTTAGAAATTGGGTTACTGGTTGACTGGGGTGTGAGCCATGGTCAGGCAGCAACCACAATCCTAGTCGGGGTAAAGCACAAGCATACCCTCAAATTAACCTGTGCTCAACTTTCTGGTAGCTTGGCATGGAGCAGTCTGGCTTAACTCAGAGGCAAAGTGTAAATTATTTGCGCAACACTTCAAACAGTAAAACAGTGAAAACACCACACAAAAAGATCCCATACTAGGTTACAAAAATAACGCTTAATTTAATAAATAAAACAAGACCAAAACAACAAAAATTCAATGAGTAGAACCAGTGATATTGAATTTTAAAGTTTTTTAGAGAAAGTAGCAGCAAAAGGCATAAAGTGCCAACTGTGGAGAACTGGTCACACAGGACTGGGACAAAGTCACAAATTCAGGACGACTGCGATGGAGGGCAGGCCCGCTACAGGGACCATGTAAGGCCCACTGACCAGAATGCCTTAAATCCTTGCTTGCAAAGCATTGCATTGATCAGCATCAAAGGGACATTGTGCAGCCAAAGCGATGTGACGATTCCGAGAAGCAGCGAGGCTGGTTGTACGGTGTCGTCGCCGAGGCTGGTGTCGACAAGACATATGAGGGCCTATGCTGAGAATGGGTCATGCAGTGGCAATCAGAAGGTGATGCAGACTGTGCCGGCAGTGTGGGTCTTTGTGACAGGTCCAATCCACGCAGCAGCAGAGATGCACAAGTTACTTACTTGTGTAACGATATATCTGTAAGAGACATTAGTTAGTGATAGATTCCTTACCTTAGAATATCCCCAGGCGTCAGACTGGATCCGGAAAGTTTTTCGTCAGCAGTACCCCTGCGCATCGGTAGGCGTCGTCGTACAGCTCCGCGTATGTCGCTGGCGTCGTAGCCGCCGAGATGACGTCGTCGGAGCTACTTAGACGCGCCCACGCGCGCTGACGTCAGTTCTGTACACAACTTTTCCGCGCCAGGAGCGCAGAGCCATGCCAGAGACCGACTACTGGTGCAATAGAACTAGGGCCCTGAAAGGGATGACCTGAACCCTAGAGAACAGTTCGCAGAACGGGGAGGATGAGCGGGCGGTAAGGAATCTATCACTAACTAATGTCTCTTACAGATATATCGTTACACAAGTAAGTAACTTGTGCATCTGAAAGAGACACGTTAGTGATAGATTCCTTACCTTAGAATACATACCCAAGCAATACCAACCCCGGTGGTGGGTCTGCGAAGTGAGATTACACCAGAAAGTCACGGAGAACCGACCGGCCAAAGAAGCCGTCTCTCCGGACTTGACTGTCAAGGCAATAGTGCTTAGTGAAAGTATGCAACGAGGCCCAAGTGGCCGCCTGACAGATGTCTTGCAGGGGGACACCGCGTCCCAATGCTGTAGTAGCTGCTGTCGCCCTGGTAGAATGAGCGCGCAGTCCAACCGGAGGTTCCTTTTTAGCCAGAGAGTAACAGGCTTTAATGCACAAGACAACCCATCGTGAGATAGTTCTCTTGTGCACAGCCCGGCCTTTCTTGGCGCCCACGTAGCCAACAAAGAGCTGGTCATCCACCCGGAACTGCTGTGTGCGGTTGAGATAGAACGAAAGCGCACGTTTTGGGTCCAGACGGTGGAGCCTCTCCTCTTCTCTTGAAGGGTGCGGAGGCGGAAAGAAAGTGGGCAGAGTCACAGTTTGCCCGAGATGAAAGGCAGAGACTACTTTTGGCAGAAAGGAGGGACGTGGCTGAAGCACAACCTTGTCCGGATGAATCGCCAGGAAAGGAGGTTTACAGGAAAGAGCTTGGAGCTCACTCACCCGCCGAGCGGAAGTGATGGCCACCAGGAAGACAGTTTTCAAAGTCAATAACCGCAAAGGACAGTTATGAAGAGGCTCAAAGGGAGCGCACATTAAGTATGTGAGAACCAGGTTCAAGTCCCACTGAGGCATGACAAAAGTAACAGGAGAGAAAAGGTGAGTAATGCCTTTGATAAATCTGTTAACAACAGGGGACTTGAAAAGAGAGGGCTGATCAGGCAGCCTAAGAAAGGCTGAAAGAGCAGAAAGGTAGCCCTTGATAGTGCCCAGAGCAGAGCCCTGCTGGGCCAAAGAGAGAAGGAACAATAGGACCTCAGAAAGAGGGGCAGCAAGAGGATCTACTGCCTTCGCTGTGCACCATGCCACAAATTTCTTCCACCGACAGGCGTATACCGTTTTAGTGGAGGGACGCCTGGCTGCCAGAATCACATTACAGACTTCAGGAGGCAAGTCAAATGGAATCAGCTGTTGCCGCTCAATCTCCATGCAAGGAGGTGGAGGCTGGACAGGTTCGGGTGGAGGACCGTCCCCTGTTGCTGCGACAGGAGATCCTCCCGAAGAGGCAGTCGGATCGGGGGATCCACGCTCATACTGAGTAGCTCGGGATACCAAACTCTTCGAGCCCAGTCCGGCGCCACAAGAATGACTTGGGCCCGGTCGCATCTGATCTTCTTCAGCACTCTGGGTAGAAGTGGTATAGGCGGAAAGGCATACAACAGACCGGAACTCCACTCGCGACGAAAAGCGGCGCCGAGCGAGTGCCGCCTTGGAAACTCCAACGCGCAGAACTGCTGACATTGCGCGTTCTCTTCGGTGGCGAATAGATCTAACCAAGGCTCTCCCCACTGTTGAAAGAGACCTTGTGCCACCTCTGAGTGAAGACGCCATTCGTGATCCAACATGCACCTGCGGCTGAGTTCGTCCGCCCTGGCGTTTAGGGTACCTGCCAGGTACTTGACGTTCCAGGCACGTCCAGAGACGTAGAGCCTCCTGACATAGGGTCCACGACCCCACCCCGCCCTGCTTGTTGCAGTACCACATGGCGGTGGTGTTGTCCGTGAACACCTGCACTACTCTCCCCTTGACAGAGGGAAGGAATGCTTTCAGTGCAAGTAGGATCGCCCTGAGCTCCAAAAGGTTGATATGGAGCTTGGACTCCGCCGGAGACCAGAGGCCTCTGATCTCCGCCTCTCCCATGTGGCCGCCCCATCCCAGGAGGGACGCGTCCATCACCACTGTGTGCTCCGGTTGGGGAAGGGAGAGGGATCTGCCGCTGACCCAACGCTGGTCCGTGAGCCACCACTGCAAGTCCTGTGCAGTGCCCTCCGAGATTTGGACGTAATCGGACAGATTTCCCTGATGCTGCGTCCACTGGAACTTCAGGTCCCACTGCAGAGCCCGCATATGCCATCTGGCATGATTGATCAGCAGGATGCAGGAGGCCATGAGGCCCAGCAGCCTCAGGGTCTTCCTGACCGAAACCCAGGACCAGGGCCGAAAGATCGGAATCATAGCCCGAATGTCCCGGACTCGCTGTTCGGGAGGATAAACCCGGAACTGCTGCTGTGTCCAAAACCGCTCCGATGAAGAGGAGCTTCTGAGAGGGAATCAGGTGTGACTTCGGCACGTTGATGGAAAACCCCAGCAAATGCAGGAGGTCGGCCGTAGTCTGGAGGTGGGAGACGACTGCCTGGGGCGATCCCGCCTTCAACAGCCAGTCGTCGAGATAGGGGAAGACTGAAACCCCTGATCTGCGCAGATGAGCTGCGACCACCGCCATCACTTTTGTGAACACCCGAGGCGCTGGTAAGGCTGAAAGGAGCATGGTGAACTGAAAGTGCTCGTGGCCTACCGTGAACCGTAGGTAACGCCGGTGGGCCGGCAGGATGGGAATATGAAAATAAGCATCCTGCAAGTCCAACGCTACCAGCCAGTCTTGCGGGTCTAGGGCAGACAAGACCTGAGCAAGCGTGAGCATCTTCAACGTCTCCTTCCGGAGGAGCGATTGGCGTTCCGGAGGTCTAAGATAGGACGCAGACCTTTGTCCTTCTTCGGAACCACGAAGTAGTGGGAGTAACAACCACGACCTACTTCTGGCGTCGGAACGCGCTCGATGGCCCCCTTGGCCAAGAGGGCCGCAACTTCCTGCTGGAGAAGTGCCAAGTGATCCCCTGTCATGCGGTGGCACTGAGGTGGCATGGCTGGAGGGGTAGACTCGAAGGGGAAGGAGTAGCCCCTTCAGACTATCTGCAGAACCCACCTGTCCGAAGTGATGGTGCGCCAGTGGGGGAGGTGATGGCGAATCCTGCCACCCACTGGCGTCTGGTGGGCCTGAAAGACCGGACTAGGAAGGTTTGGAGGCAGCGGCGGCAGGGGCGGCGGTGGACTGACCCGCCCGCTGGCCCCGTGGCAGAAGTGAAAATCTTTTTTCCAAATTGCTCCAGTCTCTTAGATTCCTTGTCCGGGGGAGCAGAAGGGAATGCGCTCGGAGTGGCAGTGGCCTGGACAACCAGACTCTCAGGCGTTGGGTGTTGTGTGAGAAAGCTGGGGTCTTCCAGCGCCGGGCGATGACGGCATGCCACACCCTTATCCACAGGAACCCCTGTGTTAGGCTTGCTCCAGGTGCTCAATAGGATATCAGTGAGTGCATCATTGAAGGGCAGCAGCGGCTCCGCAGAGGAGGACGCTGGCTGCAGCACCTCGGTCAGAAGATTGGTCCTGATAGGCATGGAAGGGAGCTCGAGGTTAAGAGTCTCAGCCGCCCTACGCAGCACCACTGAAAAAGTCCCAACCTCCTCCGTAGCCACGGAAGAAGGGGACAGCGTGCCAGGGTGTGGAGAGAAATCCAGATCCACTGGACCCTCCAGGTCTTCTTCCCATTCAGGCTCGTTCTCGCATTGAGCTGCAAGAGGGTCCTCAGACCCCTCCCAGTACTCTCCTTCAGCCACCGGTTTCGGAAGAGGCCGGTAAGGACGAGGTGCCTGGGGAAATGGGAGAAACTCCGCACCAAGAAATGGAATCGGGGGGTAAGAGACCAATTCTGGTTCAGCGCCGTACGGCGTCAGTAGCGGCGCTGCGCCTGGCGCCGGGGGCGGCTCCGAGGCCGGATCCGGCGCCGGCGCCGAGGCCGGAGCCGGTGGCGCCGCAGGGTATTTTGCCGGCGTAGCCGAGGCCAAATGCGGCGGCACGGGGGCAGACCCACCCAACGGGTCCGCGGGGCCCGAAGGCGCTCCGGAGGGTCCCGATGGGCCAAACAAACGGCCCATGGCCGACAGGAAGGCCTGTATCTCGTCCGAAGTAGCGTGCGGGCCCGGAAAGGGTGGGTAGGCCGCAGGCAACAACAGAGGCTCCAGCGGAGCCGCGGGGGAGTGACCCCCCGCCCCCTTCACCGCGTCCCGCGACTGGTGAGGGGTAGAAGACGAACGACGTCGCTTCTTTGACTTTTTATGGCGCCGTGACTTACCTGTCACCGAGTCCGACGAGCGATGGTAATGGCTCCGCGACCGGTCCCTCGACCTCCCACGGGAGCGGGACCTCGATTGGCGCGGAACCGATTGCCGAGCTTCCAACAACTTTCGGGAACGCTCCCGCAAAGCTTTCGGCGCCATGGCCCGACAATCGGAGCACGCCTCGGGGTCATGGGCGTGCCCCAAGCAGAAGAGACACACGTCGTGCGGGTCCGCTACCGACATGTTCCGGCGGCAGGCCCTACAGGACTTAAACCCGGGCATCCCTACTGCACCAGGGTCGAGTACTCGACAAACAATTCTTTAGAAAACCAAGTTAAAACTTTTAACTAGGGGTACCGCTCTCTCTCGGATCTGCGCTGCTGGCGCGGTAAAAGAAAGAACTGACGTCAGCGCGCGTGGGCGCGTCTAAGTAGCTCCGACGACGTCATCTCGGCGGCTACGACGCCAGCGACGTACGCGGAGCTGTACGACGACGCCTACCGAGGCGCAGGGGTACTGCTGACGAAAAACTTTCCGGATCCAGTCTGACACCTGGGGATATTCTAAGGTAAGGAATCTATCACTAACGTGTCTCTTTCAGATGCATCAGTTCTGCTCAGTGTTGTGCTGTGCAGCAGAGGAGATGCGTCTGTCTGTATCCATAGAGGCTGGCAAAGCATCTTATGCCCACTTCCAAAGGTCAAGGATTGGGGTGGCACCACTTGGCAGGGTAGACTCACAGATGGCAGAGTCCAGGTGCAGATGCAAGGTTGTTGAAAGCCTGTTGTATCCCTGAGGCTTCAGATCAGGAGGCCAGCCAACTAGCCCTTGGAGTCATTCTGGGATCAAGAGATGCAGGTCCAGTCTTTCTCACCCAGGCAAGAGGGCAGCAGGTCAGCACAGCAGGGCAGCAGTTCTTTCAGAGCAGCAGTCCAGCAGAGTGGCAGTCCTTTCAGCAGCACAGCAGTCCTTGTTATGTTATGTTAGGGAATTTTTTCGATTACCCAAGGGTGTCTTGGCGCTATCTGAGCAAACGATATGCTAGAAACAAATGCTTTCGTTGTTAAATAGCCAAGTTTTCATCTCCTTCCTGAATGCCAACAATGAAGAAATAGCTCTAATGTGTGACGGCAGGCTATTCCATAACTTGGCTGTGCCATAGATGTGCTCCTGCCACCCGAGTTTGCTTTTTTGATTTTGGGAACAGCTAGGGTATTAGAGTTGGCAGAACGGAGATCTCTGTTGGGGATGTACCATTTGAAAGCTGTCCTGAGATATTCCAGGCCTGTGCTGTGCAGTCCTTTATGCGCCAGGCATAAGGCTTTAAATTTTGCACGGCTGCGGATAGGAAGCCAGTGTGGTTTACAAAGTCCCTGAGAAATGGAATGAAACTTAGGAAGCTTAAGGGTCATTCTGGCAGCGGCATTTTGAACCAATTGCAGCCGACTCAAGTGCTTTTCTTGCATGTTTAAATAGAGACTATTGCAATAGTCTTTCCTGGCAGAGTATTTATAGATCCAGATGTGCAATGAAAATTGGTGTCTTTGGCCCTTCTTCTATACACAGCTGTGCCTTTTATGTGGGGGGGAAGCTTCTAGAGGCATGCCTTTGAAGTGCGCAGATGCCCTGGCTCCAGACTCCAAACAAGGGGTTTGTTTTGAGACAGGCCACAGCCTATTCAAGTGTCAGTGAGGCTGGGCCCAGCTCCTTCCTCCCATCCTATCAGTGATGGCAAATCCATTCACACCTAAGCTCCCCTTATGTGTGGTCTGTCTAGGAGGAATACACAAAGACCAACTACACCCAGTCATGTGGCAAGAGACAGGCTGCTGGCACTAAATGGCTAAGGCAAGAAAATGCCTACTTTCTAAAAGTGGCACTGTTAGAATTGTAATTTAAAATCCGACTTCACCACAAATTGGGATTTTAAATTAGGATTCCAGAGACACCAAACATGAAAAATGTATCTCTTCTCGTTTGGAAATTACACTTATAAAATGTAATAAAGCAACTCCAATAATATTGGAGAGATAGGTCCTGCGGTAGTGAAAAACTAATTTGAGAGTTTTTCACCACCAGGACATGTAAAACCTAAAAGTACATGTCCTACCTTTTAAATACATTGCACCCTGTCCTCTGGCCTGTCCAGGGCCTACTCTAGAGGTAACATTTATGTTTATTTTCCAGGTCGAACTTGCAGTTTAAACTGCACACACAGACTCTGTAATGGCAGGCTTGAGACGTGTAAAGGCCTACTTAAGTGAGTGGCACAATCAGTGCTGCAGGCCCACTGGCAGAATTTCATTTACAGGCCCATGCCTCATGTAGTGCCACTTTACTAGGGATGTTACCATGTTAAGGAGAGAGCACAAGCACTTTAGCACTGGTTAGCAGTGGGAAAGTGTGCAGAGTCCTAAGGCCAACAAAAACAGATTCAGCAAAAAGGTGGAGGGTAATGGCAAAAGTCTGGGGGTGACCCTGCAGAAAGGGCCTTGTCCAACAGTGTTCCTATGTGTGCCTTTGAGTGTGGCTCTGTGCCTGTTGATTTGGGGTCTGAGATAGTGGTGCCCTACAAATGGAGTCCCTGCTGGACCAAACATGCAAAATAGCTCTCCCTGTGGACCTGAGCGTTGATATGGTAGTACTTAGTGAAAGTACTGACGAAAGCCCATATATGAACCTGGCAAATGTCCAAGACAGGGACACCCCAAGTTAGAGCTGTAGTCACAGCCTTTGCTATGGTGGGATGAGCTTCAATGCCTTCAATAGACACTTTTTAGGCAGAGCATAACAAAGCTTAATGCTGATGATAATCTAAAATATTTGCTACAAGGTTCACTTTTCGGCTCTGGAAAATGCTATCAAAACACAGGCCGCACAAATAACCAACAACCAGCAGATTCAGGACACCAACATTCTGGTCCCATTAAGTAAAACCTAATATGAGAGCCCACCCTTCCATTCATTTCTCCGTCTTACAGAAGAATATCATAGGAGAGGATCATGATGATTTCCTCACAAGCCTTATATGGAGGTTCAACCGACAAACCCTGATGCTTGCTAACAAGACGTGCAAAAATAATTGTAGTGAATGCAGCTACATACTGGTTCCAAGGGTACACATCCCAGAAAAGTCAACACCCAGTTGATGTCCCAGTGTTGCATTATAAAGAGAGCAGGGGAAAACATATGAGAAAGCCCTTTAAGGAAATGCACCACCACAGGTGATTTGAAGAAGGGGGGTTGATCTGGCAGACAAACAAAGGCAAAAATTAAGAGACAAAGGGCCACATGCATCAAAGTCAGGATTTGCGAATCCTAAATAGCGAATTTTAAGAAATCGCTATTTAGGACTCGCAAATCCCTAAGCATGTAGGAATCGCAAAAAAAATTGCGATTCCTACATATTCCTTAATTGCGACTCGCATATTGCGAATCGCAATTAAGGAATTGCTTCCCATTCATTCCTATGGGACTAGAGGCCCAAAGGAATGATTGGGAATTGCATGCGCAATTTGCGAGTACCAAATAGGTACTCACCAATTGCGCATGCAATTTCAAGGGTGCAAGGGTGCCAAAAGGACACCCTGTTGCACCCCTGAAATTGAGATGTTACCACGTTGCGCACATACATGCCCCAAGGGCATGTGTGTGTGTGTGTGTAACATGAAACTTTGAAAAATGCACTTTAGTGCATTTTACAAAGTTTTTGCAAATTACCATCAAGTTCAAATTGATGGTAATTTGCGATCCCTAATTGCGAATTTGCAATTTGAAATAGCATCATGCATTGCATTTAGGGAATCGCAATTTGCGATTCCCTAAATACATTCATAATTTAAGTAATCGCAAATTTTGCGATTACTTAAATTACAAATTTACATTTGGGTTGATGCATCCCAAATGCAAGCAAAAATACTGGTCGCAAATGGGCAGATTCTGCGAATCTGCCCGTTTGCGTTCGGTATTTTCTTTGATGCATGTGCCCCAAAGTCTTTCCAAGCCACAGACAAAAACAATACAACATCACCATGTTTGCCTGCATGAGGTCCACATGTTTCTCCTCTCACTATGAGACTAATAAACCCAGCGACTTCAGCATATGTGTGTTGGTGAATATGGACACCACTTGGATGGAAGGTCAAAGTCTCTCAGCGGATTCTGCTCTATCTCCATTCATGAAGATGCAGAATGTGAAGGTTAGGATGATGCACCTTGCCCAATTGCTGGACAGAACTTACCCCTGTAGGGGAAGCCAAAGAAGAGGGCAAATTCTTAGGGTCAGACTTTTAGAGTACCAGACCCTGCCAGCCTATCTGTGCTCAGTCCCAACTCCCTTTTTCCAGAACATGCAAGATTATAGGCAATGGTAGAAACTCATGGGGAAGGCAGAAGTCCCACTGTAGGCGGAATGCATCTTCTAGAGAACTTGGAGGAAGAACCTGTAAAGTGCAAGACGCTGGACACTGAGGTCCAGATTCACAAAGGGACTTACATGTAGTAAAGTTACTAGTGCTGAGTCTCCGCACTTGTGGTGGAGTCTCCGCACTCATGGCAGAATCTCCGCACTCGGGCCGAATTACCATATGGCAGAGTGCGCACCGTATGGAGAATGCACCTTGAGTGTAACTTTACTGCATGTAAGTCCCTTTGTGAATCGGGCCCTGAGTGTTTTTCGGTTTCCCACCAAGGCCCTGCCCCATAGAGCGAAGATTATTTGAGCCACTGCTGGGGGCAGACACCACTTGTGGATGGGAAGATGACACTTGCCACCTACATGCATCCTGCTGTTGAGGGATCCCGTTAGATGATTCACCATCAGTGAAATACTGTTGAGTGCTAGCCAGTGCCACAACCTTAGTGTCTCTAGAAAGAAAGCAAAGGAGCCAACAATGCCTGGCTTGCTGCACTACCACTTGGTTCTTGGAATGGCCTCTGGTTACCTAATAGCATAATCAACCAGACCAAGAAGGTACTTATATTCTTTAGAGGAAGGAAGTAGTGGGGGCACAACTTCCATAACCGCTCTCTGGAAGGGAGCACTATAATATGAAGGGGCTTTAATGGAACCTTGGGGTGCACACTGGAGTTGTGCATCTGGAACCTGCATACAAGCCAAACACAATTTTGAATACTAGTATAGACTGTTGGCTAGAAAAATCTGTGAGATACTGTTCAGTTTTTTCTCTGACTATATGCCACCTGTTGGCTAGTTGTGAGAGAGTTTTAGAACATAAGCCCAAAATGGTTGAGGTACCAAGAGCTGTCTTTTCCTGTTGTGTGTGGCTACACAGTCCAACGACCCTTATCCTCTAGGAAATAAGCACATACCTTCTGATTACTGATCTGATTCTCAGCGTTGGCCCAAGCATTAATCAAGGTAGGCGCTTAGACTTTGCTGCCCTATAGTTCCTTGGGTATAAAAAAAAGTGATGAATGGAATGATTGAATTAACCTCAGCCACTAGTAATTACTGAAGCCGCATCCCAGGCTATCATTATTTGGCACACCATGCCACCTTATTTTGTCAAACTTACTTTATTGAATTTTTATATAAGGCACAGTATTATACAAGTATAGTGCCGTTGGATGAAGTAATTAAACATTACATCGGGAGGCTAGTAATATTAAAAATTGCAATACAATCTTGACTTCAATAATCCAATAGTCATGGTGAGATACAACATTGTCATTGGATTAGTGTTACAAGAAGCTACTGCAGTGCCCCATTGTTCCCTCCTCCTCCCACAAACAGAACAGAACAAAAGATAAAAACCCCAAACAATAATACATGAGTGAGTGACTAGGATTGCAAAGCATTCCTGGTGTTAGGAGCGGGTTGGCAGAGTTTCCATTACCGGGGTAGGACTTTCAGGCCTTCCAGGAGAATCAGAACTGAAAGAGGTGAAGTGCTCTCATGCAGGTGGGGCAGGCGCCAAGTGGAAGACCCTCTGACAAGAAAGTGATCAATGGCCACCATTGATATTCAAAATTCTTGTATTTGTCATGCAGAATGTTGGCCATTCTTTCCATCGTCAGCGCTTGCCAGAGCCTGGAGTGCCATTGTGATAGTGAGGGCGACATGGGTTTCTTCCATGCTGCCGCCAGGACTGTCTTGGCAGTCCTAAAACAGAGCCACATAATGCAACGGTCACCGGAGGTTTGGCGCTGCAAGATGTCAGCCCATAAACCCAGAAGAGCAAAGCCTAGTGTAGATGGGATGGGATTGCCCAATATCATTTTAATTTGCACTAGGATTTCTGCCCGAAAAGGGCAGATGATTGGACAGCCCACCAAATGTGTCAAAAATCACCAAGAAACCCACACCCCCTCCAGCACAGATCAGATGTATTTGGGTAGATCTTTTTCAATTTGGCGGGGTAGAGGTACCAATCAAACAGACGTTTATAGTGGGCTTCTCTAAGTCCCAGAGAGTGATTAAATCTGGGAATGCCTTACCAAAGTTTCTGTCATTGTTTCTCTGATATAGGGTCATCAAGGATATTAGTCCAGAATTGTACATGTCGTGGCGTAGCTGAGGGGAGAGTCGCAAGCAAGTGAGCATAAAGGATAGAGATAGAACCCTTGGTTCTAGCTGCTCGCCTTAACACATTTTTCGATGGGGGAGAGATCCCTAGTGGCTGTTAAACACATTTCGGCGTGTTGAGCCTAGTGTTTTCAGTTGAGTATAGGGATATCTTTCAGCTCGGGTAAAGCAAAATCACGTTGTCAGTGGTCAAAGGTCAGAATGCCCAATCCATGGAATAGGTCGGAGACCGTGAAGCAACCACCCTCTCTCCATTGATCGAAGGGGCCTGGTGTTAAGGCAGGAGGGAAGGCAGCGTTAAAGGGAATGGGAGTGTAATGGGAGGGAAATATAGTCCATTCTGCACCCTCATCACTGTGTCCCATACTTTTAAGAGTGGTGTGGGTTGGCGTACTTAAGTATGCATTGGGGGCTATCAGATTTAGGTTTCCATAAGACATCCCACACATATCGGCCAACTATTGCTCTTTCCAAATAGAGCCAATGTTTGCCAGATTCCTTCAGAGCCCACTCAGACCCCTTGCCTCTCTTGGTAGACGCAATTGTTTATAGGGGAGGTGGGCCCACCGTTCTTGCCAGATGAACCAGATCACTAGAGAACGGAGTTCTGAGAAGAATTCACGGGGCAAGTCAATCTGAAGGCCTTGAAAGAGGTACAATATTTGCGGCAAGACCGTCATTTTGACTACATTAATGCAGCCTAGCCACGAGAGATACATGGGGGCCCGCCATTTGAGGTCCAATTTAAGCTGGCGAAGAAGTGGGGGAAAGTTAGCGTGATATAGATCGGAGATCCTAGGGGTAATTTTGATCCCCAAATAAGTGATGTCTTTTTCTCACCCACTGGAAGATAGATGTGGTCACTAGTGCCTCCATCTCCAGCATAGGCAGGGTTAGGTTAAGAAAGAAGGATTAATGTAGATTTATGCGATAGCCTGCTACAGTTTCATAGTGGGCCAATTCGTGTTGTAGGGCCATCAGCGATGTGGAAGGGGAGGTAAGAGAGAGAAACACATCATCCACGAAAAGTGAACTTTTGTGGTCCATGGAGTTAAAGGGAATACCCGGATCTCTGCTGTGGCCCTTATTTTGGCTGCTAGGGGATCTATACTGAGCACAAATAAAAGTGGAGAGAGCGGGGATCCCTGACGTGTACCGCGTTCTAGTGTAAATAAATCAGAGCCCACTCCATTAACCACCACTTGTTATAGGGGATTTGCATAGTTCGCTTGGACCATGGCTATGAAGTGTTCATTGATGCCAGATTTTCAGAGAGTGTGAAAAAGAAAGGATCAGTTCACCCGATCGAAGGCCTTTTCCGTGTCAAGTGCCTCAAGGATGGCTCAGATCTGTTTTCTGTTTGCCTTTTCGACCAGGTGGACCACCGTCCTCAGGTAATCATGTGTTTGTCTCCCCTGGATGAAGCATGATTGGTCCGGGTGACTCAAATCAGGGAGAATGCCCTCCAGTCTAGTGGCTAGGATCTTAGTGTAGAGATTTACGTCTAAAGTAAGTAGGGCTATAGGCCTATAATAAGCACAGTATTGGGTGCCTTTCCCCGGTTTAGGAATAACTGAATTGAGTGCTTCACCCATTGTGGGAGTAACCTGTCTAGCGGAAGCCATATGGTTAAATAGCAGTGTAAGGTGGGGCAGCAATTCAGCACTCAAGGTTTTGTAAAACTTTTGTAAAATTGTGCAGTAAACCCATCACGTCTTGGGGGTGTACCTTGAGAGCATTTATTGCCCTCCGGACTTCGTTCTCCCCAATTAAGCTCCCCAGCTCCTCATTCTGGTCCCCAGACACCTGGTGTAACTCCATCTCCTCTAAGTAATCCAGTGAGGTTCGGCGGCCTCTCTTTGTGATGTGGCAATCAGTTCAGAGAACGCTGGCATGAGCGGCAGAAGATTCACGGGTCTCCTAAGGCTCCCAGTCCGCCTTGGGGCCCCACAGAAATGTACCTCGTGGTGCTGGCAGGGACCGCCCCTGATCTCACACCCAGGTGCGTCAGAACTGCGCGCTCCTCCCGGCCTCCCTCTGCCGCAACCTTTGAAGAGTGTCCCAAGGTGAAGCCCAGATAGGGGGCTATTGAGCTAGCTGGTTCCTTCCAACCTGTGTGGCAACATGCAGTCCTGCATATAGGTTGTGTAGAGGCCACCCGGCCGATACATTACAATGTATCATGGCTCACCCCTCGTGACCGGGCACGGTCCGAGGACATAAATAAATGAGCCTAGGTCGCACGTGACCTTCGGCTGAAAGTACACCCGTGACTGTGTGTGTGTGTTTGCTGCGCGCTGCATAGGCCCCAACGACGTACCAGGCCTAAGCGTGCCACACTGACGACGAGGGGTGAACGGACTCTCGTGTATTCCCGCACCGCTGACCTGCTGCTCCGACAGGCCGTATGTGGCTGGATCGGCTGCCTGAGACCCGGCGCGGCCCCTGTGATCCTGCGTTGCCTGCTGTGCTCTCGCTCACCTGCTGTGGTGCACGCAGTGGTGCTGCGTTCGATTGGCGAGCCAGAACACCCGAGGCCTGGGGCGGCAGGCTCTGGCAGGGAGGTAGAGCCCAACGCGACACAGCCTGCGCGATACGCGAGGGCGGGGCTTCAATGCCCGACTCGGCAACTCCCTCACTGGGCCGGTCGACAGCCTAGCAACGACTGGGGATCCTGCCCTGCAGGCCACAAGTGCTCTATGCGAGAGCTGAAGACTACTGGAGACATACAGAAAAAAAAGGAAGAGGACATAAAGAAAGCAGCAAGTAAGAGGAAAATAAACACAAAAAAAGGAAAGACAATAAAAGGGGATAGGAGAGATCAGTGTGCATGGACAAACTGCACACAACCGGCGCAAGTGCCTGCAGTCCTCTGCCAGCAACAGGTGCCAGTACTGCCCAACACAGCCATCTCAAGAAGGGGCACTGGCTGGAGATGAGCCCCAACAGCCTTCAGGTCAGTCACAAAAGTCCCAGAGAGGTGCATTCCAAGCGTTAGACGAGGGGGGGTCATCGTCACAGGAGCTAGAGTCGCCGCGCAACCCCACGCCGTGCGCACATCTAAGCATCCGCCACCAGGGAAGACCAATCCCGGCGCAACATGGGAGACTCTCCCCCACCGCAGCAACCGGCACAAGCACCAATGGCACCGTACTCACACGCATCAGTCACGCCAATACCCCCATTCAGCCAGCTCGCGGACCCGGCCACAGCCACAGCCACGCCCAGATGGAAGCTCTTGGTAGGTCGCCTAAACCACTATTACACCGGGACCAGAGAGACAAGACGGCACGGTAAACCACTCCCTACTGATGCACTTCGGGGGTGATGAGCTCTATGAGCTGTTCAAGACACTGCCCGACACTGGAGCGGCCCATGAGTACGACGCAGCCATCGCAGCACTGAACAGGTACTTTGACCCGCAGTTGAACCCCGATTACGAGCGGTTCAAGTTACGCCAGGCCCGGCAAACCGAGGCGGAAATGGTGGACATGTTCTACGCCCGGCTCAGGAAGTTGGCGTGCACCGGCATTGACCAAAACGAGGAGATCAGGCCGCAGATTATACAGGGGTGCAAGTCTGTAGCGCTACGACGCTAAATGCTTCGACAACCGGGGATAACTCTAGATGAAATCCTGGTCCTGGCCCGCTCACACGAACTGTCAGACAAGAGGGCCGAAGAAATGGAGGCAGTTCGAGTGAGGAACACTCTGGCCGCATCGACACAGAAAGTAGTCCAAGTCAAGGAAGAGACGGTGGATGTTATACAGAGGCGTCCCACGCCAGGACAGAGGCGAGGCGGCTAAGTGGCAGGTGCAGGCGTTGCGGGTTCGACCACAAAGAACAAGACAGGTGCCCAGCGAAAGGACAAACCTGTGCGAAATGGGGCAAGACCAATCACTATGCCAGCGTCTGCCGCAGCGCTGGAGGGCGATCTCGAGGAGGCGCTTCAAGAGGGCGCCCAACGACCCTTCGTCACCTCACGCTCGAGGAGCGCGACAACCCTGAGGCACCACCAGAACGAGGCGCCACTGCATACTATGAAGACGACAACGACACATTTGTCATCTCATTCATTGGAAGACCAGGACGCAAGAGGCGCCCACCCCCAATGTGCAACATCACGGTCAATGGAACCTCCGTACACACCCTGATAGACACGGGCGCATCAGTAAATGTGATGGACTCAGATCAGTACGAGCGACCGTCACCCAAACCATGCCTGGCACCCAGCTCGGCGAAAATGTACACTTATGGAGGCACAGAACCGTTACCTCTCCACAGGATGATGGAGGTCGAAGTCTCGAGCTCTGAACACTCAGTAAAATCCAAATTCCACGTGACGGAAGGAAAGAAAGGGACGCTACTGGGGTGCCACACCGCAGAAGACCTAGAGCTAGTATTCTTTGCCAAGCAGGTTCACGACACCCATGCGGATGACATGCTGAGTGAATTCCCCCAGCTCTTCCAAGGCTTGGGCAAGCTTCTAGGATGCCAAGTGAGGCTACATATTGACAAGGCCATCCAGCCGAGAACTCTCCGGCACCGATGCATTCCTTTGCACCTCCGCCCCTTGGTGGAAAAAGAACTGCAGAACCTCGAAGATTTGGGGGTCATTGAGAAGGTGTCAGGGCCCACCCCATGGGTGGCCCCATTGGTGGTGGCACCAAAACCGAGTCAATCTGGGCCGTTCGACTGTGTGTCGACATGAGGCTCCGCAATCAGGCCATCCGGAGGGAACGACACCTAACCCTGACGATGGATGATATCGTGGCGGGTTCTCAAAACTAGATCTGAACTCCAGATACCACCAGTTGGAGCTGGCGCCAGAAAGTAGGTACATCACTACCTTCTCCACGCATGTCGGCCTCCGACGTTATACCCGGCTCAGCTTTGGTGTGTCCTCTGCCGCAGAGGTGTTTCATAACGCCATCAAGGAAGCCATCTCAGGCCTGGTCGGAGTGCTTAACTTAAGTGACGACATCCTGATATACTCGCAGAACTTGGAGGAACATCATGTCCGGCTGAGGGCGACCCTGCAGAGGCTGTCAGACTGTGGACACAAGAAGAAGTGTGCACTCTACCAAGGGTCAATAGACTTTTTCGGGTATGTCTCCTCACGAGACGGATTCCGCGTCGACCCTCACAAGGCTGAAGCCATCAGGAGCGCCCCTGTCCCGCAGAACCCCATGGAAATACAGAGTTTCCTCAGGATGGCAACGTATTGCGGGAGGTTTATCCCGAATCTCGCCACCCTATCGGAGCCACTCCGACAGCTGACGAAGACCAGCACGCCCTGGGAGTGGACGACCCAAGAAGAGTCGGCGTTCCAGAACATCAAGAAAGCCCTCCTGGATCAAACAACCATGGCATACTTCCACCCTAAGAAGAAGACAGAACTTTTGGTCGATGTCAGCCCGGTCGGGCTTGGGGCAGTCCTGCTGCAGGAGGACACCAATGGAGTATGTGCCCCCGTGGCATACGCCAGCCGAGCGCTATCCCCGACGGAAGCCAAATAGAGCGGGAAGCATTGGCCGTAAGATGGGCGTGCCAGCATTTCCATTTGTACCTGTGCGGCCACCCCTTTCGGGTGATAACCGACCACAAACCCCTCCTGCCGCTGTTCAGCGGGTCCTCACGTCTAGCACCCCTAAGAATCGAGAGGTGGGCGATCCAGCTGCAAGCCTACTTGTTCCAATTGCTGTACAGACCAGGGGCGGACAACCCCGCCGACATTCTGTCGAGGCACCCCACGGTGGAGAACAGTGAGCAGGCACAGGATGAAGCCACTAACACAGAGGCCTTTGTGAACATGTTGGAAGACAACGCATGCCCCGTGGTGGTGACGAAAGAAGATCTTGAGATGCCATGGACAAAGATGACACCTTTCGAAGAGTGAAGGAGGCCCTGGAGAAGGGGCAATGCCATTGATTCCTCGATGGAGTCTCCCTGCTCACAGCCGAGGAACAGAACTCCCGACGTCAACTCTGAAGGGTACGACATGAACTCAGTATCAGTGGGTCCAGATGAATATTACGGGGGCAACATATTGTCATCCCGAAAAACATGTGCCAGTGCATGGTCGGGCTCCAAATCAAGGGCATCAAGGCACCGCCAAAACCAAGGCCAGACTACGGGCAAAGGTGTGGTTCCCCAACATGGACAACATGGTGGAGGAGAAGGTCAGGCGCTGCAACCCGTGTACCCTCACCGGAGGCGACCCGGCTCCAGCGCCTGTAATCACTGAAGAACCGTGTCGCATGCCCTGGACGAAGATCAGCGTCGATTTTGGGAGCTTCCCAGACGGGCGGCACACCATGGTCATCATGGACTCCTTTTCGAAGTTCCCCGTGGTCGAGCTGGTGCCATCCACAGCATTCACCCATGTTCAGCCAGCCCTGGAGAAGACATTTGCCATGTTCGGGCTGACCGAAGAAGTAAAGTCCGACAATGGGCCCCCGTTCCAGGGCCAAGACTTCCACGATTTCCTGGAGCGGATAGCCATCCGACATCGCCGGATCACACCGCAGTGGCCTCAAGCCAATGGCGAGGTGGAGCGGTTTATGAGGACACTTAATAGAGCTCTCCGAATCGGGGTGGAGCAACACCAAGACCCCAAGGCATGCCTACACCAGTTCATGCTCGCATACCGGCAAACACCTCACTCGACAACCGGGTGCGCCCCCGCCTCGCTCCTGCTCAGGCAGTCACCACAAGACATGATCCCCGAGGACTCAGAATGGGTGCCTCCATGCTTGGACGTCGAAAGGGCACAGCAGAGGCGAAAGACGACCAACGAGAAGGCGACCGTAAGCCGAGGAGCTAAAACTCCGACAGTGCATGGGGGGTCCAAGGTAGTCATCAAGGATCGTCACCTGGGCTGGAGATTTTGCACGCCATATGAACCCGAGGTGTGGACGTCACCCGAGTAGACGGCACCATGGTCACGTCACAACGAGGCAGACACGGTGGTGAGAAACGTGTCATGGTTCAAAGAGGCAAGGGGCACACCAACCGTCAACCGCTCATCTCCAGAAGAGAGCGAAGAACTTGAAGACACGCCAGCGGGAGTACCCACGGAGGTCAACCCAAGTCCCGCGCCTTTGGCAGCACCGCATGGACCACAGGCGTCAAGAACCTACCTCACCAATCCGGTGGTGCCCAAGGCGCGGGGTGAATATCCCGAGGGCACCGCAGGCGACCCACATGGAGAGACCACCAGAAGTCAGAGATACTTGCTCCGACCCAATCCAGCGCCTAGCCAGAGACTGAAAGACTTTGTGTGCTAATGGGCTTCGCACCCGCAAGCCCAGGATAGTGACTTTTTCCAAACAGGCTATTAACCTGCGGAATTTACTTTTGTTCTTTGTTCCCTTCCTCTTTTCTTTTATTCATTCTTCGTTTTCCTGTTCGCTCTGCTTATCTAAAAGAAAGCAGAGATGTAGAGGCCACCGGGCCGATACATTACAATGTATCATGGCATCACCCCTCGTGACCGGGCGCGGTCCGAGGGCATAAATAAATGAGCTTGTCTGTGCCTGTGCTTCATCCAGGTTCTTCTCCAGGCCTGTGGGAATTAAAAACACCCGAAGTAATCTGCCTTAGAGTGAAGGAGTCACTCCCTTGCATCTGCAGGCACCGCAACGAAGCTGACCAGTCTGCTGCTCTTGAGGTCCCACGGACTTCTAAAGGCTCAGCAACACAGGCGAGGGTTCTGCAACTCCCTCGAGGCCTGCACTGTCTTCTCAGCAAGTTTGAGGCCAGTATCCCTTGTAGAAACTGCTGGAACAGAACCCCTGTCCACGGCGTCGACTTGCCATTGCCAAGGCTTGTTGACTCTGTACTCCAGAGATCTTCAGGCTACAAGAAGCTCCAACTTCCAGCATCTCTTGCTACCAACATCTTCGTCCTCACCAAATCCTCTGCACCATGGACCTGCATCCTTGGTGAGCTGCTCAAGATCCTCTTGCGACTCCTGTGCCTTAGGCCTGTGGGTCCTCTTGAGAGTCTTCTTTGGCTTTAGCGGGCTCCCCTGCTTGCTTGTGGCCTGCTCTGACTCTCTTGCAATTGGTGAGTGCCTTGGACCTCGCTGGCCCCGACACTGGTCATTGGTCTTCTATGCCTCCTGGTCACTCCTGAGTGGCATTGACTCTGTTCCCTCTGCTTACAGGTACTTCTCTTCAAGAATCCATCTTGGGTTCCACCGGACTCTTTCACCTTCTTCGCCAGCAGCATCTTCACTGAAGTCCTCCATTGAGGTCTACGGCAGTTTCTGACGTTACTTTGCACCTATGCACCCAGCTTCACTGGTGTAGGTATACTTGTTCCTGGGGTATCCACGGGTGGGGTGACTCTCCAACCTTTCATCTTCAACGGGGTTTCTTCAGGGTCCACTGGGAAGGGTCCTTCTTCTTCCAAACTGCAACCGCGACTTCCCCATTGACTTGCATTGAGTATGCGACTGTGTTTCCACTCTGCACACAGCTCCGTGGAATTCCTAGGTATTTACCTTGGGTGGTTCCTTGGGTCCCCAGCTCTTGTGAGTCTTCTGGGTCAAGTCTCAACTTCGGTTGCAGTTCACATTCCACTTCTTTAGTATATGGTTTGGTTTCCCCCTGGAGACCACTGTGTAGTTGTGCTTACTTACCTGTTTCCTTTTGAAATATTGTGTTGATATCTCAGGGTAGGAGATATACCAATTTGTTAGTGAGTGTGTATAATAAATATAACTATTTTTATAACTACACTGTGTGGTTCTTTTTCGTTTAACCTACACTATATGATTAGTTCTGATAAAACAAGCTGCTTAACACTCCTTCTCGACTAAATGTGAAGGCTGCTCTCCACAGCTATCACTTAGACAGCTTTCTATGGTTGTCTAAGACCACTAACATCACAATAAGGGTTGTCTGGATTAGTGCAAGGTGCTTCACTTAAATAAGTGTGCACCATATAGTAAGCCAGCCTCCTACAGTTGTGACCAGTGATAACAAAATAAGCTCTCATTCCTCCCATAAATTTTCTAACACTGGAATTGGAGTGATGTTTTTATTTTGTCATGGAAAAATAGATGAAGTACTTCTCATCTGTGTCACTAGCACTGATAGTATGCTCAAATATATTTAAGGACATGTTCAGATCTGATCTCATCTAAAGGAAAATCCCTTGAAGATCGTTCTTAAGAGCTCCCGTCCAGCAGAATATACTCCTCCCATTCCCCTTCTTAATCTACTTATTTCTCTGTTCTTGAAAAATGAGGCAAAGTCTAGCTTAAAGAAAGGGCTGGATTGCCCTTGAGTAGGATGCCGAGGTACAGCTGGGTGCTGAAAAGAGAGTTCAGGGAAATGTTTGCTAAGTATGCCCAACTTCTATAATGAAGTTTCGAATGTGCAGAAATTACTTGTACGACACTGGAATCAAATGTTCCAGTTTGACCACAGGAGAAGGTAGATACAAAGGGTTGAATATGTGACCACTGCTGTTTGTTAGAGGCTGTTCCTGACCTCTAAATCACTTCTTTGTTCTAGAGGGACCTGAGCTTTCTTCACTTGTGTATTGCCCTGGGGAGTCCTTCTGCGCTGGCACGGAGCGCTCGGTCCATGCTCAGCGTCAGCCACTATGCCAGTTTTTCCTCACAGTCCAGAGCTCTGATTCAGAACTCCAGTGACCAGCTCCTCAATATGAACTTGTTAGGTAAGCGTGGTCTTGGCCCCACGTTTTGCCTTGGCAACAGCACTGAGACACTGTCATGCCCATACTGCAGGAGCACCCTTCCAAGTCTAAAAGTTAGAGCGCCAACCTACAAAGCGGCCATCCCTTTGAAGTCATCACATCCGACGAAGCTTTTCTGCTGCACCTTAATCAACGCGCGTTCCCTCATCAAGCATGCTCTTGAGTTTGTGGATCTCCTTTCTACTCAATCTATAGACATTGCTTTTATCAAGGAGGCTTGGGCGGATGCGATCTCTGGCCCAGAACAGTCTACTGCAGTCCCTGCAGGATTCTCTATCTTTAGAAAAGATTGTTTAGATAAAAGACGCGGTGGTCTAGCTGTCATATACCAAAGCACACTCCAAAGTGTTTTTATAAATCACAACAACTCTAAGGAACTCGAAGCACTATCTTTTAAAATTCAAGGGCCAGATGTACGACCATTCCAAATTGGACTCACAATTTGCGCTCAGTTGCAGTCGCAAATTGCGAGTCGCAATTTGGAATGTACAACAGTGTCAGGGACACTGATTGCCATTCCCAATGGGGTCGCAAAATGCGAGGCTCATGAATAATAATGTGGCACTCGCATTTTGCGACCCCATTGGGAATGGCTGGCCCTCCCAGGGATGGTGGCCTGCTGACCTCCATGTCTGGGACTGCTTGTCAATAAAGCAGTTTTTTTTATATAAATGCAGCCCATTTTCTTTAAAGGAAAATGGGCTGCATTTATAAAAAAAAAATGAAACGTTTTCGTTTCGTCCCTGGGACCACTGCCTGCCCTTAAAAAATATTATTAGAGCCAGTCACAAACATTCATACATGGCTAGGGAGTCGCTATGAGGAAGGGAATGCCCCTTCCTAATAGCGAGTCGCAAAAGTCAATTTTGCGAGTCACAATTTTTTGCGAAATAGTGTTTGTACATTGCCATGTAGGTTTTTGCGTGCGCAAACGGGTTGCAAATCCGTTTGCGCACGCAAAAACTGGTCATACATCTGGCCCCTAATCACTAACCATTGCTCATTCAATGGTCTGCTTATCTATCGACCCCTCGGCCCTAGAGCAGCCTCTATGCTTGCTATGGGTCAGCTATTAGACACCATAGTTCAGTAATCTGATTTCACCATCCTGGGCGATTTCAATCTTCATTTAGAAGATGCCCATGATAAGGATGCTGCCCATTTGATTGATGTAATGGACAGCTTGGATCTCTCCCAGCACGTCAAGGGAGCTATTCATATGGTAGACCACCTGTGGGACGGAATTCTTTTATAACAAAGACTTCCTTCAAACTCTCCCTTCACTTCTATTGGTCTGGTCTGACCATCACGCTGTCATGTATACCCTCAAACCCTACAACATTTTATTCAACCCTTCTCAGCCGAAAGTTCACAAACACATCCGCTCTTAGCATTCTATTACAGCTGAATCCATTACTTATCTCATAATCCCCTGCAGCCTTACAAATACCTTAATGAGACCAAAATTTCCTGTGATCATTGAATCAATGCATCCTTGAACCTTATAGCACCTATCAAAAAATACAAAAACCAGAGAATCAAGCCCTCTGAGCCATGGTTCTCAGAGAGTCTTAGACTCCCAAAGCAGATCTGTCACCAGTTGGGAAGAAAATGGAGACTCAACTGTTGCTCCACTGAGAGGGAATCCTACAGTCTCTAGCAAAAAAGGTGTTAATGATTACTGAAAAAACCTGCTTTTATTGAAGCCTCAAAAAATTAATCTAAAGAACTTTTTACCACAGTGAAAAGACTTACCAAGTCTACTGAAAATATTACCCAAGCTTTTGTGACTCCCTTGTTACTTTTTTTCAGGATAAGATAAAGGCAGTTTACAGCCATTTCCTAAGTAACCACTTCCCTGGGCAGCCGTCGTCCCCCAGTTTGAGTGCTATGTATCCATCGATGGAGGGTATTCCAGACCTCACTGTGGTCTCAGTCGACATCCCCACTTTATCGTCCTTTTCGCCTCTTAAAGCAGCTCAAGTCATGAGTCTGCTTCGCCAAACGAAGTCGGCTTCCCGCTTTTTTCTTGCACTCTCACTACTGAAATCCTTTCTTACCGATCGAGAATAATTTGTAGCTATGGCAGATTTTAACTCACCAACCTTTACACTCCTTTGCGGCATTCCCCAAGGGTTCTTCATTGAGCCCCACACTATTTAATATTTATGTTGTCCCTCTTGTGAATTCTCTGTAGTGTCCTACGCCAATGACACACAAATTGTTATATCTGTAACCAGTGAACTCGCTGATACTGCCACATGCTTTCATAACCGTTTGCTTCAGGTTGGGAACTGAATGGCTGTAAATTGTTTAAAGCTCAACTTCAATAAAACAGAGGTCCAACTCTTTGGGAAAAATGCTTCCTTATGGTCTCCAACGTGGTGGCCGCAGGAACTTGGCTCACCTCCTACACCCGTAAGCAAGGTGAAGAATTTAGGTGTAATTTTCTTACAGGAATCTCTCCTTTGAGGGCCATGTTAACACCATCCCTTCCGTCTCTTTCTTCACGCTAAAACTTCCTAGAAAGATTTTCCCCTTTATTCCTCATAATCTGCAAAAAACTGTGACCTCAGCCCTTGTACTCTCAAAGGTTGACTATCAACCTTATAATGCCTTATTTGTCAACATCAGGCAGGAAAAAGTGCATGTCCAAAATCCAGATTGTACAAAATGCAGCTGCCTGTTGCTTCTGTGCATTCCTAAGCACAAATCTGCTTCATCTACTTAGTCGCCTGCACTGGCTCCCAGTCAGGAAGTGCATTGATTTCAAAGTTTTATGCATTGCCTTCAAGGCACCCCATGGCATAGGCCCTGAGTACCTTAAACACAGATTTCGGTGGTACACCCCACCTAGACCGCTGCGGTCTGCCTCAGCACACAATCTTGTAGTGCCCAAATACAAACAAGCATTTGCAATGCAATCGGTCTCGCATTTGCGAGATTTTAAGCTATTGGCATTGTAAATGATAATGCCTTTTATTTATCTGTTTGCTAATTAACACATAAATAAAAGGCATTGTCATTTACAATGCCAATAGCTCAAACTCTTGTAAATGCGAGACCTATTCAAAGAAGCGGCTGCCATTGTCCCGTGCTGCTCGGAAAGTGAAAGCACGCATGGCGCGCTGAATGTTGCAGAAAAGCATGTCGTGCCTGCAGTAGGAGAAACTCATTAAAGAAAATAGTGCTTACGTACCGTGTAACAACCGAAGTAACAAGCGTGTTTTAGCGGCTAATTGAGAACACACAATAGATGGTGTGATAGATGAGAAAAGGAATGTTTCTCGCAGACAGTAAACAGTGCTGCAGGGCATGAGTTTGCTATATGGCAACCAGAGGCAGAGCGCGTGCATATGTTTTGTCCTGTGTGCGCGCAGACACGGAAGGAGAGAGATTAGTGTGAACATAAGGATAGGTAGCAGGACAGAGTGCGGGGCAGAGGGAAAGTTACGGCGAAGCAAGAACATGAGGATAGGTGGCAGGACAGAGTGGGGGGCAGAACGATAGGTATGGCGAGTTAAAAAGATGAGGATAGGTGGCAGGACAGAGTGTAAAGCAGAAGGACAGGCATAGCGAGTTAAAAACATGAGGATAGGTGGCAGGACAGAGTGTGGGGCAGAGGGACAGGCACGTGGAGGCAAAAACATGAGGATAGGTGGCAGTACAAAGTGCGGGATAGAATGAAAGGCACGGGGAGGCAAGAACATGAGGATAGGTGCCAGGATAGAGTGCAAGGCAGAGTGAAAGGCACGGTGAGGCCAGAATATAAGGATAGGTGGCAGGACAGAGTGCAGGGCAAAGGGACAGGTAGGGCGAGCGAAAAAACATGAGGATAGGTGGCAGGAGAGAGTGCGGGGCAGAGAGACAGGCATGGTGATTGAAGAGCATGAGGTTAAGTGGCAAGTTAAAGTACGGGCCAGAGGGAACAGAATACGCACTGTTGTGTGTTGAGGCAACAAAAGCGAAGAAAGCAAAGTAAATACCATGTGGCACAAAATAAAACAGGAGGGACTTAATAAACACAAAAAGGGAGCGAGCAACCAGGTGCAAGCAAAGGTAGAGCGCGTGCATATGATTAGGTGGCAGGATAGAGTGTGGGGCAGAGGGCTAAGCACGGCAAGTTTTTAACATGAGGATAAGTGTTAGGACAGAGTGCGGGGCAGAGGGACAGGCTCGGGGAGGCAAAAATATGAGAATAACTGTCAGGACAGAGTACGGAACAAATAAAGGCACGGCGAGTGAAGAACATAAGGATAACTGTTAGGACAGAGTGCGGGACAGAGAGATAAGCACAGCAAGTTTTGAACATGAGGATAAGTGTTAGGACAGAGTGCGGGGCAGAGGGATAAGCACGGCGAGTTTTGAACATGAGGATAAGTGTTAGGACAGAGTGCGGGGCAAAGGGACAGGCACAGGCACGAGTAGTCAAAAATATGAGAATAACTGTTAGCACAGAGTGCGGGGCAGATGAAAGGCACGGCGAGGCAAAAACATAAAATTAGGTGCAGGACTCAGTGCGGGGCAGACAGACAGGCACGGCGAGCGTGGGCAGAGGATACAGAACATGGCACTGTTGTGTGTTAAGACAACAAAAGCAAACTAAATACCGCCTTGTATAGTTGCGGCGCGCAAGTAAACTAAAAGCTAAATCAAGCGCGCGAATCTACAGAAAAAAAGATGTTGATATGCTTGAGCTCTTAAAGTATGTGTCTGCCTTGTATAGTTGCAGCGCGCATTAGCACAGAGTGCGGAGCAGATGAAAGGCACGGCGAGGCAAAAACATAAAATTCGGTGGCAGGACTCAGTGCGGGGCAGAGAGACAAGCACGGCGAGCGTGGGCAGAGGATACAGAACATGGCACTGTTGTGTGTTAAGACAACAAAAGCAAACTAAATACTGCCTTGTATAGTTGCAGCGCGCAAGTAAACTAAAAGCTAAATCAAGCGCGCGAATCTACAGAAAAAAAAAATGTTGATATGCTTGAGCTCTTAAATGTATGTGTCTGCCTTGTATAGTTGCAGCGCACAGTGAAACTAAAAGCTAAATCAAGCGCGCGGTGGCAGCGTGTGAGGCAGAGAGGGGACACCATGCGCGTGCACATCGCCTGTCCAGGCGCGCACATGAACTGAAAGCTAAATCAAGCGCGCGGTGGGAGCGTGTCAGGCAGAGAGGAGACGCCATGCGCGTGCACATCGCCTGTCCGGGCGCGCACATGAACTGAAAGCTAAATCAAGCGTGCGGTGGGAGCGTGTGAGGCAGAGAGGAGACGCCATGCGCGTGCACATCGCCTGTCCGGGCGCGCACATGTCCTGTCCCACTTCGCGCACCAAACCGACAACAATAGTCTCGCCAAGGCGAGCAGCGCATGTGCTGCGTCGCTAGGCGAGACCTAAAAAGCAGGCTGGGGCGGCTGAAGCTTTATTGTGGGCACAACCAGACTCTGGAATTCCCTTCCCCTGGAACTGAAAAGGAAAACTGACCTGTTAGCCTTTAGGAAAGCAATTAAAACTTGGCTTTTTAACTAATAATCTTATTCTCTCCCTCATGGCAGTTCTTCTCTCTGAGCCAGCGCCTAGACACCGTCGGGTATTAGATGCGCTATACAAATATCATTTTAATTTAATTTAATTTTAAACTACAGCCTGAGAGGATGGATAATCTTCAGGAAATCTCATTAGAAAGGAAAATGTCATAATCACAATATCTTGCCTGGTCTTTGTGCTGAATTTAATATGTAAAAATTCTTAAAATTAACACAGCTTTGCCAAGCGTTTCCATGGCAAGGGGAGCAAGAAAGTGCTAAATAATGAGGTGGATAGGCCACTGTATTAAATGCTATTACTTTAACGCTGCTATATTATTATAATACCAATGATGCTCAGCTAGATCACAAAAGACACTTTAAAGTAAACCATGCAAGTCTATTAAAGAAGATATGTTGACTATTGTTTATGCACATACACTGCATAGCCTTGCCCTTTGTACACATAATCTCTTACTCACTGTTCAATTGAAAGACTAAACTCGTGTTTAATAATTGTTAGCTGGTTGTGACTGTTTGTTTTATTTTCAGGGTGGACATTCATGTGCATTGTGTTTTAATTCGTCCCAGTAAGTATTCGGTTTTGATGATTTCAAAGAAAGAGAACATTTCTAGCAACAATCTCTTTCTGGGAGATGCAGGCCTGTTTTGGGTTTACTTACTGTTTTAGGGAGACATTCAATCTCTCCAGAGGGGCCAATGTGTTGCTGCCATTAGCAAATGGGATATAACTTTTAGTGGGAGGTCCAAGAAGTGTTTGTCCTGCCTAAGATACAGCTGAAAGATTGGGGGAGGCGGTTAAAGTTGCAGATCACTTGATAACTGGCTATACATTATGTATTGGTTCTTTTCCTGAGATTTTTCAGGTGGTTAGAAGGAGTGCCATCCTTACTAACGTGGTAATTCATTGACATTTGCTGAGAAAGTGTGTTATTCGCTGCTGAATCCAGGTCACCTGCTGCAGCAAATATTGGTCAATTAGCGCAGCTTGGGGTCCCACTCACAATTAATCGCTGCCCATCAGCTTTCATCTCTGTAAATTATGCCTTATCACCCGAAACAAACAGGCACATGCCAGAGAGCATTTTTTAAAGTTTTCTTTTATTTTTCAGGTGTAATGTGTGAAGGGATTTCTCTTTTCCTCTGTCATTCATCGGTCCACTAGACTTGCTGAAAGCTAGCTTTCTTCATGACCATGCAGTTCGGAGACCGCCTGCAAGACATATTTGCATGCGAACCAACTGCAAGAGAAAAAACACCAATGTTGAGTGTGCTGAAACAGATGTGGTGATCTTACTACCAACAACCATGTCTACCAATGTCCCATTTTAAAAATGTTCCTATAATTTATGTAAATTTAATTATGTACTGCCGTACCACAAGTGAGTATAAAGCTAAGGAGACCAAAGGAGTCTGAAAAACTACACGAGGCAGGGGTTTGGGTAGATGTGATAGGTCTGTTGCTCCTTCCCTTCCGGTCTCATCCTCTCATTTTTCCACCACAATTGTCTCTGCTTACCTCCCTTCTACTATGACCAACAGAGGTTAACATCTTGGGAGACCAACAATAACTGCCTTGCTGTACATGGTAGTCCAACTTCCATTTTGTAAGGAACATTACCAACTTTCCTCCGCTACAGTTAGATCCCCAATCCGTCTCCCTTCCAAACTGTTCAGTGTGAGATAACTCAAAGGTTTGCAGCCCTGCATTGGGCAGGGGCATGGGAAACCTTCAAATGAAAGCATCTCTGTGACCGACCCTGAACCTCAAAGGTCAGATTGAACACCCACTGCTATCATTCTACCATCTGAATAACTTAACGTCGTCAATGCTGTGGTGTAACAAAGCCACTCTTAGCACAACACCCTCTGCTCTCTTTGGGCCAATATCACAAATGAGATGGTTTAGAAGTACGAAAGCTAGCCATGTAGAGTTACTTCTATGTTTCGTATATCTTCTATTTCTACTTTTAATATATACAGGAGGACTAGCTGGGTCAGAATTTCTACCCATGCACTTCCATTAAACATGGAGGTGTTGCCTCACCCGTCCCACTATATAAAAGCGCTTACTCCTGCCTTTATTAGTAGTAGTTCCATGCTGCAAAACTAACTGTAAGGGTTTTGCAAATCCCCACCAAAGTATTAATTGGTGTTTACTTCATTTTCATGGCCATCCTTGGTAGAAATGATTCCCCAAATTCTCCCCTCAGGCTGTGAATGCAGCAAATTCCCTATGATAGCAGAATCCGCACTCATAAGTGCAATTTATGAGAGTGCAATCCCTTTTTGCGCTGTACCTTTTTTGTGCTCCTAAGTAGCAGGTGTGTGCAGAAAAAAGTGCGACTTAGGCACTGGATTCCCATCAAAGTCCTTAGGTTATTTTTGCACTCTGCCTGTATGTGTGCGTGTAGTGTATGTTTATAACACTGAGCTGCTTGGTTTTGAGAGTGCAACAAATAACAAGCATTGACAAAGCCAATAGGTCTCGGCAATCCGAGAGCTATTCACTTTGTCAATGTCAATGTCTTTTAGCTATGCTGAATAGCAGCACGGCTGCCGTTCAGCATGGCTGAAAGTCATGCACAAATGCTGAGCATATGGCATTCACTTCAGTTTTTCCCCTGAGAATGTGAGTTTGTGTGTGAAGGTCTGTATACTGAGAGCGCTGCGTGTGCATGCATCATCCGGCCTTTACACTGAGAATGAGTGTCTGAGTGAGGGCTAAATACTGACACTGCCGTGTGTGCCTGCACACAGGCCAGGTTCACTCAGAATGTGTGTTTGTGTGCGCACCGGCACGGTCTTTACACTAACAAAGTGTGTGTGTGATCCCAGGCCTATATACGGACAGTGTCGTATGCGCCTGCGAAGCTCTCATTTCCTGAGAATGTTTGTGCGTGCATGCAGAGGTCTATATAGTTATAAATGCCCAGCCTGGATAACACAAAAGTCTCAACGAGTACTAGAGCTGCGTTGTGAAAAAGTGGGTGATATTTTTGGCAGCCCAAATATTGAGAGTAAGGCTATTTAGGGAAAGCTTTAGAGGGGGCCAGTCTCGGTACACATGGACCCTTGCTTTTTTACAGACTCAGCTGGAGCAGAGTTTATTCAAATTAAGTATGTAGAAGCATGATGATAATATCTTCGTTATTGATGTGTTTTTATTAAGCATCACCCTGTTGCTTTATTGCCACTATTTAGCCGGTTTGAAACGAAGGAGAGTGACCGACTGAATGCTACTAAGAAAGCAATCGAAAGGGCAGGGGATGTGGCGTAACAGCCAGATCGCTGGACTTTTAAGCAGGCTAAACATCCTGTGATTCTGGGAAAGTCACTTAATCTCTCCGTGCCTAAAAATGAATGTGATGTCTGTAATGCAATTGGTGCTCATGTAAAGTGCTCTGATACCGCTATACTGAAAAATCACCCTTAAAAAAGGAATGATTGTGGAAGTGCTTACAAGTTACAGAGGTGGGGGGAGCACAAAGATGCACTCTGTAAAGTGTTTAAACAAAACAACATGAGCACACCAGTGAAATAAATAAAGCAGCTTTCAGATGTGACGGTGATCTGGCTGGGGTTGTGATGGGGCGGGTGGGAGGGATAAAGAGGCGATCAAGGACTGAGCGAGTGAAACAACAGCACTCGTGTGGAGTGCTGAAACACAAAGAAAAAAGTAGCTCTTAAAACAGGAGCAGTGGATGGACAGAAGTACTTGGTCAATGCCCTGGGGGAGGGATAAACACAAAAAGAGGCATGACGTGCATACCATGAACAAATAGGAACAAAGGATATGAGAGCAATGATGGAGCGAGCAAATGGTAAGCCCATGTGTGGGCTGAAGCCCACTGATTGAATACAACACATCTCTTCGAGACAGTCTAGCCGAGACCAAAAAAGAGCAAAGCACGGTGTGGCTCTAAGGATAAAACAGAGGAAAGAACCAGGTGGCAGAAATAAAGCTATGCCATATTTACCTCTGAGAGTCCACACATGTCCCAGTAATAAGTTTTTCCATATGGCTTCTTCAGACCCAGTGTTTTCATCTTCTCAGCTTTGCGGTCAGACATCAGGTGACGTGCCCCTTGCAAAACGACAGTGCACTCCACACTATTCACATCTTGTCATCTCCAGCTGCTCCTCAGGGCAAAACGTACTCAGCCCCTAACAGGACAGATATGTGCAGACCATTAATGGACAAAAGTGCAAGGGCAAAAAAAGAATCCAAAACACATACGAATGGAGAGAGAGAGGGGAACTGCCACCAAACACACACCTGCTACTAGTAGTTACGCACCTGGAAAAAAGCATTCTAGCATCTACTATGGATCCTCCAAGGCGGAGGTGCCTTTTGTAAGATTAGAAATTTTCACTTTAACTGTTAGTTGTACCTCCACATTGCTTGTGATCCACTACTCTCCTGACTTATGGTCTCTGACACATTCATACACACCAAGTCCACGTCTGGACGGTCTTTCATGGTGCTGGCTGGGGACGAATGGAATCAGCTCCCTTGCTTTCTATGTGTAATCTCTTATAAAGCAGCCTTCTGTAAAGCTCAAAAAACGTACCTCTTCTCACAAAAGTAACTCAGTCGCCTCTGCTTCCTTATCTTTATGAGCCATGAGCGCTGGGACACTCCTCGGAGTTACCATGCAATTTATAAATCCCCCTCATTCATTTATTCAACTGGTTAATGATCAGGTTAATGACACTCAACTTGACTGACATACATCGTCGTTCGGTATCTCTGGGGGGTTCAAATTGCGAATATCAATTTGCGCCAAGTATCACACCAGGCCTTTTACATCACAGAAAGATAATAAGGGGTTGGAAGAAAGAATATTTCTCGGCAACAGAACGTTTCACCCTGCGACTGGAGAAAGATGAATAACACTGCTTTTGTTGTTTCCAAGAAAACATTAGGTCACATGATTTGGCCCTCTGAAAAATCGAAATATTATATAGTTGAAATCAGTACTTGTAACCTTTGAACAACGCATGTTTTCTAATTCCATTTTGTTGTTGAAGTTACAAATACATCAAATATACCTTGGTACAAAACATGTTTAACACAATTGCCTGCATCCAGCCTCTTATGAGGCGAACATATGCTGCACATGGCTTCTTGCTGTGGGCATGTGTGGACTGGCTGCATGCCCATGTATGCCCAGCTTCTTGTACACCCACATCTTCACTCCAAATGGGGTGCACATGCGTCAGGTCATGTGTAGCACTCTGGATGCAGGCCCTGTGCTAGCCCAAGGGCACTGAACCAGGTGCATAGGGCCTTTAGCAATACATATAACGGTTTAGGTGCAAAGTCTGGCCAGAGGCCAGGACATGATTCAGCCCCATGCCACTGAACCAGTTATGCACAACCTTTGATCATGCCCAGCGAACCCTGGGCAAAATTGCCAATGGTCAGGCGCTGAACCTCCCCAGGGGTCCAGTGCCCACTGCACATGGTCAGTGCTTGGCATAGTTGCTGTGTGCATTTTGTATTGTTTTAACATTTTTCTTTAGTATTTGTAAAATAAAATATGTTGTATTTATTTAAATAAACTGTAGACATACATGTGCTTTGCCATTGGAGGGGAAGTGCAAGTGGAAAAAAGTCTAACCCCAATGTCCACCATAGTTGCTTTTAGGAGCACTGTCAGGAGGTGAGCAATCAAATTAACTTAATGTGATATTTGTATTAAGGTCATTACTTTTCCCTTTACACTCCTCTTGAAGGCAGGTTCTCTAAAAGGGAAGCACACGTCCCGCACCTGCAGGTTCCCACGGGTCCTTTAGGAGACAGGAGCCACAGAGAGGCTTCCCTGTTGGAGAAGTTGGTTTGTCATGGCCAAGCACTATAATTAACTTATCGCAGTTACGACTAAGGTAATTATATTGCCCAGGTCCTGGAAGGGCTGGACCTTACAAGTATTGTGTCCCTTGATGGAGCAGGAAAAATAAAAATTTTAACCCCTAACAAATTTTATAATTAATTAAATAAAATGTTCGTTTAAATGTATTAATCAACACTGTATGTGTGGGAATGGTAATATGCCAATGTGTGTGCTAAATAATCTATTAATAAATGTCTGTGTGTCTAATTATAACGTAAAAATAAATGCGTACTAATAACAATAAATGCATGTTATTGTGCTTCATAGAAATAAAACGTGTTGTTGCAAAAACAAATAGTGATGGTAAGTAAGGAACAGCTTAAATGTTGCTCTCTGCTAGGTAACAACTAATTGGGGTACGTAGATGGGAGGGAAACGAAAGGGATATTTTTCTCTATTTTAATTATGTTTTATTTGCCTCAAATTAGTGCTTCTAAAGTATAACCGAGTGGCGATATAAAATGGCCGCCAGTGGAAAGATGTGCGCAGGCGCAAGGGGACACGTGGTACGGGATGAGATTGAAGAAATCTGGAACCTCGTGATGTCTCTGAGAGGCTAGGATGCAAGAAATGGTCAAGGCTGGTGTGACCTAATTGAACTGATAGTGTGCCATGATGATCAGCGGAGAGCCCGTGAGAAACAAGTCTAAGAGAAAGGACAATGACTGCGGAGTTCTCGAATGTGTCGAAAGAAGTTACAAATGAACTGATCGAATCGGATGGAAATGTTTAAGCGTATGGGAAAGGAAATGATCCAAGGACCCTTGAATCCAAGAGAACTTGATTAAAGAATGAATAAGCTGACATGCATGGAGCAATGAAAGAAAAGCGTGATATTAATGTTGCAACAGTTAGTTAGCAAAGTTAGAATTAGGGTATAAGAGGGCCTACTCTTAGTGGGAGGGGGTCACAAGTTCCAGGCAGTTCGAGAGTCGTGGTTGCAGTCACAGTCAGGAGAGGAGTTGAAGAGTCGTGTTGGTGGCTTCCAGTGCTGGGTGGTCCTGATCGATCCCTTATTGAGCGGGAGATGCTGAAAGACTGTTAGAGGAGACGGGTTGCAGGTAGCTGATGCTGACGAGCTGAAGTTGCTGTTGCTGTCTTAATTTTACAGTTGAGTATGAGAATCAGGCTATTTCTAATTCCTAACTTAGGTTAGAAATCATTAGGCTAAATTAGGAAGCTAGGCAGGTAATTAGGGTTTTGGCTTCATGACAAAAATTTCCTTTCTGCAATAAATTGATTATGTTTAATAAAATTGTGAATTTAAGATTGAATAATTGAATAAAGTATTAAAAATTCTTTCCATGCTTTTAAAATTATATAAAATTTAAGATTCTTTAAACTCAAAATGACTCAGTGGTTATTTTCCTAAATGATTGTGACATAAGAAGTTGTTTATTGTGATTCAGCTGGTCTTAATCACTATGAACTAATTTCTTAAATGAATGATTCATCGACAAACAATGAGCAGGGATATCTTAAGAAATAATTAAAAGAAAGTGACTAATTAAGGTAACAAGATATCTTGGCTCTTCCAGCGGTACATAAAAGGTGTTCTCCATTTAGTTCTCATGCTTCTCCTAGGAGTACAGAATTTCACAAAGGTGTAAAGGAAATCCAGGAGTGTGTGTGTGTGTTAGACGATGTTTATGGGCCCCATCGTCATGTGGATATGAGAAATATAGTTTGCCCCTGGATGACCTATAAGTAACCTAGGAGGAGAATAGTTTTTATTGTACGCGCTGCATCAGATTTCTTGGTAGCAGAGTTATGGTTTTCTATAGATTAGTTTAGTGATTATTTGTTATTGATTATTGATTATTTTTGATGACTAACAATATATGTTGAGTCACGTTATGTTATATGTAAGTTTTCACGCTTCTGGGATGTAGGAAGTGGAACACGTGTGACAAGAGAAGTCACATGGAATTTGGTACATGGTCTGAATTCATTTTTTTTTATTATAACGCAGGTTGTGTTATGTTAGGGATTTCTGTGTGAAAAGTGTGTAATTGAAATAGCAAATCACGTTTACTTGTGAAACTTTGGCCTTAATTCTCAGGAGCCTAGTCTCCACATGTGTCTTATCCCCAGAGAAACGAGTAAATTGTTTGTTTGAAAGAAGGGTAAGGTAAAGGAAAGTGCTACTTTATCGGCGAAAGTAAATAATTCTGTGGTAGGGTAGAGGTAAGCGCTGCCTACTGGAAAAACAGGATTCTTGTGTAAAAGGACAAAGCTGTCACTTTGTTTAGCGAATCAGACTATGGAATTGTTTATTTGTTGTAACTATCGAAGAAAACAGTAAAAAGAAAAATTGCCGATAAATTTTGTAAAGGAGGGGTAAAGAGTAGAAGTGACGTGGAAAAGTGCCGCGCTAGGATTGGATAGTGCGTTAGACACGTGAACACAGAGCAGGAGTGACGTAGAAAAGTGCCGCGCTAGGATTGGTTGGTTCGCGGACGGTGGGAATTGTTCTGATTGGTACGTTAGTGTGAATCGCGCTGTAATTGGTCGAAGTTCCGTACACAGAAACAGCGTTAGAGTAAAGAGAAAACAAATAGAAAACATGCCGTATTACTAGTATGAAAGGGAGAGAACGTCATGGACGACGAAATTGAAGAATTTCTTTAAGAAAGACAAAAAGGTTGTGACTAGAGAGGGACAAGTAATTCCTCCGCCGAAATCAGCAGCTTCACATATGATGCTGAAATATGGATATCATACGTGCATATGGTTGGACAATTGGGTAAAATATACAAAGAATGATGGAGCATTGGCTTTTCCTGAAAATGGTTCTTTTAATGTAGCGGTTTTACGGAATCTAAGAGAGAAAATGTTTAAATTGGAACCTAGACCTAGACCGACACAGTTTGAGGCTTTAACAGAATGGGAAGATGAGATGTACGAGCGAGAAAGGTTCAGAGGAATGAAAGGTTATGAGTTTGTACCCGGAAGATTGTGGGGAATGAATCATGAGGACAGAATAAAACGATGGAGATGTGCTAACATGACAGGAGGTTTGTTTCCAGCTTTTACAGTTGAGGAAGGGACTAAGAAAAAACGGACTGAGAAAAAGAAACATATAGAGAGAGAAAAGTATATGCATGAGAGCGAAACGGATGACGAATTGCTGGAAGATATTTTAAATAGAAATCCACCTCCGTATCAGCAGAGTTCTACAGTGGTGACACCAAATGCGCCACTAATAGAGACTATGCGAAATAAAAGTCCGGAAAAGAGAAATGAGGTAAATAGGTCACAAGAACAAATGAGAACTTCTCAAAATGAGGGAATAGAAAGCGACAATGCAAGTGAATTGGCAAGAACAACAAAAGAACTAACTGAGAAAATTAGAGAATTAACGAAAAATATGGAAGCAGTTACTGTGCCTGTAACAATAGGTCCAGTAATACCAGTTTTTGAGAATCAGAAAATTGATGAGCGATCCTTGGTGATTCCCTTGAGTTCACAATTTCAGAGAGAAAAGGAAAGAATGGAAACAAGTCCAGGTACAAGTAATTTGGCTAGTGCTTACAGACCAAGTCCACCTGAAAATTTAACAGTAAATGAGTGTAATGGTAGGAAAATACCTATGGTAACTGAATCTGCAACAGTAACACCTGAAAAGAGTGGAAATTGGACAGAAATAAATAGTACTCCCATAGGTCCGACTCCTGATGAGTTAAATGAATGGATAAAAGCCTTTAAAATAAAAGAAACGGAAGAAAAACCATTAGATGTGATCAGATTAAAAATTGACATGGAAGAATTAATACTAGGAACGATTGGTACTGAAAAGATAAAAAATTATCAGGATGATGAAATAATGTTTCTGTGTAAAAGTATAACATGGAGGGCAAAGAATTTACATGACAAACTAGAAGAAGTGGCTAGTGAGATTGGAATGGATTTTGCAAAAGTAAAAACATTGCAGAAACCATACAGAGTGGATTTTTGTGAAAAAGATATTGAAAATTTGAATACAGCAGGAAGGCTGACACAGATAAAAGAGTTGATTGTTTTGTTGAGAAAATGGGGTGATGTGGACAGATGGAAGGTTAGATGGACAAAGAAGAATGAGAAAAGTATAGACAAAGGTTCATTGGCTTTTATGGTAACAGAAAAAGAACCTGTTGTTAAAGAATACCCTATGAGAGAAACTCCAGGTGGTAGTTACGTGCATGTTCCATGGACTAGGCAGGACATCCTGTCATTTACAAATGACTTTCCAAAATTAAGAGAGAAGCCAGTTGAATGGTACCGACAGGTAGAAAGGTTTGTAAAGGTCTCAAAAGTGTTGTGGATAGATTTGGATGGATTGTTTGACATAGTGGTACCAACGGATCTGTGGTCAGAATGTAAGATTACAGTTGACTGGCCAACTACAGAATATCCAAGAGATCCTAAGACAGGAGCTCCAGGACCAGATGTGATGAAGAAATACGACAAAGTGATTACCTTTTTGAAGAATAAGATTCCTCCCAAAGAGACAGATTGGGTTAAGATTGATAGAACTACACAGGAAAGTAAGGAGTCTGTACATGCATATTATGAACGTTTGTTATTGGTTTTCAAGCAGTATAGCGGTTATGAGGAATTGAGTGAAAAGGACATGAGTCATTTTGTATACCGATTTGTGTTTGGCCTGAAACAAGAAATAAGCGATATGATTAAACAACATATGATAAACTGGCAAAATGGAAGTGTAGATGAGGTGCTGAGGTATGCTAAGTATTGTAGTGATGAAATAGAAAGTAAACAGCGTAAATTGAAAGAAAAGGCGATGTGGGCACAAGTGAAAGTGGCAGAGAAACAAGAAGCCCAATTGGACAATAATAATGGAAACGAATCAGGACAGAATAAGATGCGACCAAACATAGGTAAAGGAAAAGGACAGGTGAGTCTAGAAGAGGCAAAGAAGAAATGGCCATGTCATAATTGCGGAAAATTAGGGCATTGGAGGAATGAGTGTAAGTTCCCACCTAAACCTAATCCGGAACATCAATCATTAACTCCACAGGTGCAGAATGAGGTAGTTGTTCAACAAAGTCAGGTGCCACAACCACCACTTCCCAACATTGTTAACCAGCAAAGATACAGTACAGAAACAGGATTCTACGGAGGAGAGCAGGTAACACAGTTGCCGCGAGCAGCTAACATTTCTCAGTATTGGTTGCGTCAGAGTGAGGATGACCCGGATGAAAGTTTCTGACGGTGCGCAGGAGAGGGGAAAGAGTGCGTGCTTGGCGCAACTCTAGAGGTAGATCAGTCTGGTCCCTTTGTGGATGGAGAAGTGAATGGTGCAAACGTAACATTCCTTGTCGATACTGGAGCTACCCGTTCTACTGTTAGGTCAGTGGAAATTCCGAACCTTCCTCTCTCAGGTGAATACATCCAAGTGGTAGGAGTAGCCAATCAGCAGATTAAAACCCCACTTACTGAATTGGTAGAAGTAAAAATTGGTTCTTTTAGCAAAATGCATAAATTTGTAGTGTGCGATTGTAGTCCTGTAAATCTTTTAGGTCGTGACCTTTTGTGTAAAATGAATTGCACAATTTATTGTACGCCAGATGGAATAGGTTTTCAGACTTCAGATGAAGATGTTTTGTACAAAGTAACTTTGATGAATCAAGAACCTGAAACGAATGGTTTGTTTCCTGCATTTGATGCAGAAAAACTTCCAGAAGAACTAAAAAGTGCTGTAAAAGAAAGTGTGTGGGATTTTACAGGAGAAGACATTGGGTTAATGAGAGAAGTTGATCCTGTAAAAGTGACAGTGAAAGAAGGGATAATTTATCCAAACACGCCACAGTACAAATTAACTCCAGAAATAATTGAAGGAATAACTCCTGTGATAAATAAGATGATTGAACAAGGAATTCTGAAAGAAATCATGAGCAGTCCATGTAATTCACCTATTATGGGACTGAAAAAGCCAAATGGAACATATAGAATAGTACAGGATTTGAGAAAGATAAACAAAATAGTTGTACCATGTTGTCCAATAGTGCCAAACCCTGCAGTGATTCTATATCAAATTCCGCATGAAGCTGAGTGGTACACTGTGATAGATTTGTGTCACGCATTTTTCTCTATTCCTTTGCATCCAGATAGCCAGCCATTATTTGCATTCCGTTTTGGAGAGCGTATTTTGGCATGGTGCCGAATTCCACAGGGGTATACAGAAAGCCCCTCAATTTTTAATCAGATTCTAAAGAAATCTCTGGAAGATTTAAAGATGCCTGAAAAATCAGTGATGGTGCAGTATATCGATGACCTATTGGTGGCATCGAAAACCAAAGAAGCATGTGTAAGTGACACAATTGCTTTGCTGAACCATTTAGAGAAAAGAGGACATAAAGTGTCTCCTTCAAAATTACAGTTTTGTCAGAAAGAAGTCCAGTATTTAGGACATAAAATTGAGAAAGGAGTGCGGAAAATAGCGACAGAAAGAGTAAGAATGATTCAAGGAATGAGAGCACCAATGACTCAAAGAGAGGTAAGAATGTTTCATAAAATTGAGAAAGGAGTGCGGAAAATAGCGACAGAAAGAGTAAGAATGATTCAAGGAATGAGAGCACCAATGACTCAAAGAGAGGTAAGAATGTTTTTGGGAATGGTTGGATATTGTCGACAATGGATAAGTGGATTTTCTTTGATTGCAAAACCCTTACAAAAATTGACAAAGAAAGATGTAAAAGACCCTTTTGAGTTAAACAAAGAAGAAATGAAATCTTTCAAAGAATTGAAAAAGAAGCTGTGTGAGGCCCCTGCATTAGGCATGCCTGATTATGAGAAGGATTTTGAGTTATACTGCAGTGAAAGAGATGGATGTGCATTTTCAGTACTGGTACAAAAACACGGGACCATGAAGAGGCCTATCGCTTACTTCTCAGCTGTTTTAGATCCTATAGCAAAAGCATTGCCTGGGTGTCTGAAAGCAGTTGCTGCTACTTGTGTAAGTCTGGAACAAAGTGAAGGTATAGTGATGGGGTATCCACTGAGAGTGTATGTTCCCCATTCAGTAGAAATTCTTTTGACAAGAACAAAAACACAGTACATGACACATAGTCGGCTGACTAAGTACGAAAAAGTCATCTTGAGTGCTGAAAATGTGACCATAGATAGATGCATAAATGTAAATCCTTCTACATCATTGTCAGATGAAGAGAGTATAATTGAACAAGACGAAGTAGATCATGATTGTCTGAATGTGCTGGAATATTGCACAAAACCAAGAGCTGACATAAAAGATGAACCGTTAAAGGAATCGGATTATGTCATGTTTGTAGATGGTTCATGTTTACGCACAAAAGAAGGAGTGTTAAGCGCAGCTTACGCAGTATGCACAGTGGCAACTGTGATGGAAGCGTCTTGTCTGAAAGGAGTTAGGTCTGCCCAAGTTGCGGAACTAATTGCTTTGATTCAAGCATGTAAATTGGGGAAAAATGTACGAATCACGATTGTGACCGATAGCCAATATGGTTTCGGCATCGTACATGATTTTGGTCAGATTTGGTCACAAAGAGGATTTTTGACATCTGCAGGAACACCTATCAGAAATGGAGAGTATGTTAAAAAACTGCTTGAGGCGTTACAGTTGCCTAAACAAATAGCTGTAGTGAAGTGCAAAGCGCATAAGAAAAACGAAGATTACATAGCGGTCGGCAATAATTATGCTGATGAGATCGCTAGATATTGTGCGGAAAACATGGCGTCCCTGAACAAAAATAGAGAAAGGGAGCATGTCTCTTGTCCTTTGCTTTTCACTAATACTGTTGAAACATGGGATGAAGTAAGGCAGTTACAAGAAACAGCAAGAGATGAGGAAAAAGATTACTGGATAAAAGCAGGATGTAGAAGACAGGAAAATAATGGTGTGTGGGTATACAGAGATGAAAGACCAGTTATGCCTGATAGCATGATTGCAGACATGGCACGGATGTACCATGGACAAGCTCATATTGGGAGAGATGCAATGATCAGACTTTTTAGACAGACCTGGTATAACCCAAAATTCAGAGCCATTGCTGAAAGTCTTTGTCAAAGATGTCTTATTTGTCAACAGTTTAACCCAGGAAGAAAAACCGTAGTAAGTCTAGGCACAATAGGACGAGAAGGAGGTCCATTCACAAGAATACAGATGGACTTTATTGAGATGCCCCCTAGTAATAGATTAAGATATGTTCTAGTGGTCGTCTGTTTGTTCTCTCGTTGGGTGGAGGCATACCCCACAAGAAGGAATGATGGAACAACAGTGGCAAAACTTATGCTGCCAGAGTTCATTCCAAGGTATGGTTTTCCAGTCACGGTTGAGACAGATAGAGGAACACATTTCCAAAATGAGTTGATCCAATTGATTTGTGAAGCTCTGAGTATTAAACAAAAATTGCATTGTGCTTACAGACCAGAGGCTTCTGGGGTAGTAGAGCAGATTAATGGAACAATTAAAAACAGGTTAGGAAAAATGTGTCAAGCTACAGGACTCAAATGGCCGGATGCACTGCCTCTTGTTCTGATGACCATCAGAAGCATCCCAGAAAAGAAAACGGGACTCAGTCCTCATGAGATGATCATGGGACGAGCAATGAGACAAGCACACGTACCTGTCAACAAGTTATTAACTATAACTGATGATCTAGTACTGGATTATTGCAAGGGACTGGCTGATGTGGTGCATTCTGTGTTTCATCAGGTTGGACCGGATGCGACCACTCTTGAAAGAAAACCAGCCCACGACTTGAATCCAGGAGACTGGGTCCGCATAAAAGTCCACAAGAGAAGAAACTGTCTAGTACCACGTTGGGATGAGCCAAGACAGGTAATCCTAGTGACAACGACTGCTGTCAAGTGTGCAGGAGTGAAGAACTGGGTTCATGCCAGCCACACAATCAGAATTCCAGAACCTACAGATCGACATGTGAGTCGGCGTCTGGAAGTGTGGGATAAAAGTTTAACGGCTGGGACAACCAAGATAAAAGAAAGGGTGCCAGAACTTGAAGATCGACCTGAAAGTCGACATCTGGAAACCCCAACGGAAAACACCTCTAGAGAAGAAGAGGAACAAGAAGAAGAAGAAAAAAGAAATTCAGAAGTTCCAGAACTTGAAGATCGACCTGTAAGTCGACATCTGGAAATATCTGACACAACTTCAGGATCTGATGATTCAGCTGCAAACTGGGAAGAATTCCGAAAGAGAACTTGGGGTTATAAACCAATTAGAGAAGAAACTGAGCAAGAAATTGAGTTAGATGAACAACCAAGTACAAGTTATGGTGGAAATCCTTCAGAAACAATATTAATAGATGAAGTAGGGAAAGAAGTACACAAAAAGTTAGAAAATCGAGAAGAACCCCGAGGAGTAATAGGGATAGATAGAGAAACAGGAGAACAGGGAAATTTAGAAACAGAAAAGGAGAAAAACACCAAATCGGAAGAACCCCGAGGAGGGACAGTAATAAGGGAAAACAAAAAGGAGAAGTCAGATCCACCAGTAGGAGATGACGAGATTATAAGTTTCAAAATAAGAGACAATAGTGAAACAGTTGAAACAGAAACAGAAGAAAGTGGAGGAGAGGAAAAAGCAAAGACTGAATCAAGAAAAAGAAATTGGAAATCGGAAAGAGAAGAAAGAGAAGGTGAAGCCAAAAGGCCAAGAAAAGGAGATAATTGGCCCAACAGCTATGTAAGAAAATTGAGATATAGAATAATAAGAGCGGAAGACGAAGATGCTGAACAAGTAAATGAAGTAACAAGTCAAAAGGGACAAGAAAAACCCAGTGGAAAAAGATTACAAAAGTCCAAAAGGACAAAGAAAGTGAATTCAAAATTTAAGTCACCTGAGTGGCTGTATATTGCACTAACTGATTACAAAGAAGAAGAAGAAAACACTCACGGAAACCAGAGACTGAGAAGTCGGATGGGAAAAGGTGAGATGCAACAAAACTGAAGTGAAGACTTATAGTGCTTCTGCCGGACGTGACAAATTTACTGGATGTGACAAATCACCGGATGTGACAACGAAAGAATTCTGGAGAGAATTAAAGAAAGTACCAAGCAAAGACTTTTTGAAAGCAGAGTGGCATCTAAGTCATTTCTGAGGTGTAGTGACACAATTTTCTGAAACTTAACAAATAGAAAAAGAAAAATGGAAAATAATAGGGATAGAAGAGATAAATGTGAATTTATAAAGAGATGGTGCAAAATGTGCTGCTTTTGCACAGGATTATTAATGACCATATGGATAGTTTTAGCAATCACAATTCCTATTAGTGTAGCTGTGATAGAAGCAAAGAATGATACTAAACCAGAAAAAGAAACTAATATTAAAGAACCAGTTATTTTAAGAAGTAGTGCAGAGTTGCATAAGGATAGGTCAGTAACAGATTTCTCAAAGAATGTTTTTACAAAGTTGTTGTATGAGTACGTAAAAACAATGGACGTAAGAGATTGTTATGTTTGTATGCAGTTGCCTGCATCAGTATCCGAAGGTGTGACTTATCATCACCTACCTTTGACTTATGGAATAACATGTAGTGTAATAGCAAGTTTATTTTATAAAACAGGTAGATTAGAATCTTATTATACTGATATAGATAAGATTTTTGCAAACATTCCAGTAGTACCAGAACTTAACAAAGTAAAACCAGCAAAAGTTTTAGGAGAATTCTTTTTAGAACATAGAAAATTAACGTTAGAAGAAATAGTTAGTAACAACCTTACCTGTGAGTTAAAGAAAGAAGAAAAAGTATTTTTAGAAATGGTTGAAGAAAGAAGGATGAAGTTTCAGAAAGAAGCAATAAAAGAGGAAGGAAAACGCTTATGGACGTTTGAGGAAGGAAATTATGAAGGGAAAAAGATAAATGCAGCAATGACTTTAGACTGGCCGCAAACAGGAAAGTTGTGCATTAGGAGAAATAAGACAGTCTATGACAATTACTTTGTAGGTTCCAGTATCTGCCATGACAATTATCAAATTCTGGGAGGTTGGGGATTCAAAGGTGGAAAGGACCCAATATTTCCAGGTATCTATTATATTTGTGGGAATAGAGCTTATTATAGGTTACCGGACCATTGGTATGGAACTTGCTATGTAGGCCTGGTCTTTCCAAAAATTTTCACATGGACAGAGAAGAAAAGGGAACATACAAGATGATTAATAGATTTACACGTAGAAAGAGGGAAAGTTTTTCAGAAATTGTAGGTGATATTTTTGGAGCATTGATACCAGCAGTGGGAATATCTTTGAATGCATTTAAAATTCGGAAGTTATCCACAGTAGTAGATCGTTTATCTACAGATACTGCGGGAGGGTTCTTAATGGTAAATACCGAAATGGTTGCCATGAGAGCTATGGTGATGCAAAATCGGCTTGCCCTTGATATTCTTTTGGCAAAAGAGGGTGGAGTCTGTGGAATGTTGAAAGTCCAACATTGTTGTACTTACATTCCTGATAACAGTGAAAATATACAGAAGTATATTACAAATATTACAAGTTTGCACAAAGAACTAGTTCCACTGGAGGTTGAAAGTGTTTTGGGAAAACTGGGTAGAGGGTTTTCCTCAGTAGCGAATTGGTTAACTAGGATGAGTAGACTAGTGATAGGGAAAGTTATAATAGTAGCAACTATAGTAATATTATTAGCCATGATGTTGAAAATAGTAATAACATGTATAAAGAGAAAAGTAAGACAGAATAAGATAAGAAGAAATAATAGAATAATGAGAGAAAGAGAGAGAGAAATGGGTGAAATTGAGTTGGAGAAAATGAAAGAAAGCATGTATAAAGAGACTAAAAGGCAAGATGAAGAAGAAACAGATGTATAAATAACAGAAAGCAAAGGATGAAAGACATGCTGCCTGAAAAGAAGTATGACTTGAGTTTTATGTGGTGATTTAAAAATCACCAAAGGGGGATTGATGGAGCAGGAAAAATAAAATTTTTACCCCTAACAAATTTTATAATTAATTAAATAAAATGTTCGTTTAAATGTATTAATCAACACTGTATGTGTGGGAATGGTAATATGCCAATGTGTGTGCTAAATAATCTATTAATAAATGTCTGTGTGTCTAATTATAACGTAAAAATAAATGCGTACTAATAACAATAAATGCATGTTATTGTGCTTCATAGAAATAAAACGTGTTGTTGCAAAAACAAATAGTGATGGTAAGTAAGGAACAGCTTAAATGTTGCTCTCTGCTAGGTAACAACTAATTGGGGTACGTAGATGGGAGGGAAACGAAAGGGATATTTTTCTCTATTTTAATTATGTTTTATTTGCCTCAAATTAGTGCTTCTAAAGTATAACCGAGTGGCGATATAAAATGGCCGCCAGTGGAAAGATGTGCGCAGGCGCAAGGGGACACGTGGTACGGGATGAGATTGAAGAAATCTGGAACCTCGTGATGTCTCTGAGAGGCTAGGATGCAAGAAATGGTCAAGGCTGGTGTGACCTAATTGAACTGATAGTGTGCCATGATGATCAGCGGAGAGCCCGTGAGAAACAAGTCTAAGAGAAAGGACAATGACTGCGGAGTTCTCGAATGTGTCGAAAGAAGTTACAAATGAACTGATCGAATCGGATGGAAATGTTTAAGCGTATGGGAAAGGAAATGATCCAAGGACCCTTGAATCCAAGAGAACTTGATTAAAGAATGAATAAGCTGACATGCATGGAGCAATGAAAGAAAAGCGTGATATTAATGTTGCAACAGTTAGTTAGCAAAGTTAGAATTAGGGTATAAGAGGGCCTACTCTTAGTGGGAGGGGGTCACAAGTTCCAGGCAGTTCGAGAGTCGTGGTTGCAGTCACAGTCAGGAGAGGAGTTGAAGAGTCGTGTTGGTGGCTTCCAGTGCTGGGTGGTCCTGATCGATCCCTTATTGAGCGGGAGATGCTGAAAGACTGTTAGAGGAGACGGGTTGCAGGTAGCTGATGCTGACGAGCTGAAGTTGCTGTTGCTGTCTTAATTTTACAGTTGAGTATGAGAATCAGGCTATTTCTAATTCCTAACTTAGGTTAGAAATCATTAGGCTAAATTAGGAAGCTAGGCAGGTAATTAGGGTTTTGGCTTCATGACAAAAATTTCCTTTCTGCAATAAATTGATTATGTTTAATAAAATTGTGAATTTAAGATTGAATAATTGAATAAAGTATTAAAAATTCTTTCCATGCTTTTAAAATTATATAAAATTTAAGATTCTTTAAACTCAAAATGACTCAGTGGTTATTTTCCTAAATGATTGTGACATAAGAAGTTGTTTATTGTGATTCAGCTGGTCTTAATCACTATGAACTAATTTCTTAAATGAATGATTCATCGACAAACAATGAGCAGGGATATCTTAAGAAATAATTAAAAGAAAGTGACTAATTAAGGTAACAAGATATCTTGGCTCTTCCAGCGGTACATAAAAGGTGTTCTCCATTTAGTTCTCATGCTTCTCCTAGGAGTACAGAATTTCACAAAGGTGTAAAGGAAATCCAGGAGTGTGTGTGTGTGTTAGACGATGTTTATGGGCCCCATCGTCATGTGGATATGAGAAATATAGTTTGCCCCTGGATGACCTATAAGTAACCTAGGAGGAGAATAGTTTTTATTGTACGCGCTGCATCACCCTCATTCCACACATTCCTGAATGTTGAATACTTGTGCTGCAGAGCATTCTGGCTGCATGCTGTCTTTTTAGGGCAATCTGGAATGCGCTATCTGGAAGACCTGCTGTAATCACTGTACAGCGTGTAATCCCAATTGCCGCTAGCCATTAGTTCACTCCTGCGTTGCTCTTTTTTCCTGGCTCCTTATTGGTTGGTGCTCCCGATACATCATTTCCGTTTTATGCTGAGGAGCACAGGAAACTAGTTTACTTACGCTGTAGGTGGTTATGTGTTTCTTTAGGGACAACTTGTTTTATTTCCTGCTAGTCATTCACCACGGCACCCGCTTCACGGGCCGCCGCATGCATAACTTTTTTGTACAAGGCCGCCGCACTTCATGTTATAGCACGGCGCCCGGTTTTATGTGGGCCTCCATGCGCATAACTTTTATATAGAAGAACGGCGCGCTTTATGTTTCAGCACATCGCCCGCTTTCATGTTCGCAAGACTGACTCCGTGCTTTATGTTTCAGCACGGCACTTCTTTTATGTTTACCCTGTCAATGGCTCTAAGTCTTGCAAATGTAAGACCAATTGGATTGCAAATGCTTGTTTAATCTTAGGCAGTCAGATGGGCAGAATTGCCCAGGTTCTCACATATGCTTACCATAGATTTAAAAAAAAAAAAAAAGGCATCCTTTAATGGCTACTACAACAAATATTTTGAGCTGCTACCAGCCACTCGACTCTGCATGAACGGAGCTTTTACAACATTTTATGACTTTTACGACATTATTTCGAATTGAGAACTATCTAAAATCTCTGTTTATTAGTGTACTATGACTGTTTATGATTCTGTCGTGTTTGTTGCTGTAAAGCGCTCTGAAACCTCCTGGGTCGTGTTAGCGCTATATAAAACTCCTAAAATAATTAATTTTTTTAGATTGTATATTTGACCCTAACCTCAACAGGTCACTCCCTAGAGCAGGCACAAAACCGCTGATGATGAAAGCTCTACAAGGGGTACACGCTTGGACATTTAGGATGTCTGGGGACTTGTCCTCCCAACCCGGCAGGTCTACACATGCTACGCGAGTACATATGGTACCCATAGTAGACTAGATAGGATACTGATGGCTAACATTCCCAGACTGGAAGATGTCGTGATGACGCATATGGCACGATTTTTGTCTGACCATGCTCCAGTTAGCTGTGTCGTGAAATGGAGTAGACCGGCAGAGGAGACTCGTTATTGGAGGATGTACGCTGACATCCTAGAGGACCCTGAGGGGAGGGAGGCCTTGTCGCGGGTACTGTTAGACTATATGATGAATAACTGGGGCACTACAACAAGCAGAGCTAATGAGTAGTGTTGTATTCCTCTTAGGGTATCCATAAACGGGCTTTCCAGTATCATGTCCTTATATAGGCACAATTCGCCCAGCCCTTATTTAGGCATTAAACCGTGCACTCCAAATACAGGCATGGTCTCTGACATCCGTCCACCCTAACGTCACAACGAGATCATGAAGAACAGACCCTTAGGCTGTGGGAGTTTCCCTAGTCCAGGACTATTGATTTCTTCAAGGACTCATATATTATGCATGAACCATTATTCCTTAGGGGGTTCATTCATGACGTCTTTCGCTGTCCAACTCACGTCAATGCTAACATTCTTAGGTGCTCTCAGGTATAAATATACCTTCCCTAGCCCCTGTAAACCAGAGGAGACCTTGACTTCAGAGGAGCCCGTTTCCCGGCCTGACGCACTGAGAAGACGCTGCCATTCCCTGCACGCAGAGAGCCCAGCTTCCAGCTTCCAGTGATCTGACTTCCCTTGCGGGGTGTTGGAGTTCGAGACTGGCAAAGAGATTCCTACCTCTCTCATTCTTCAGGTATGGAGCTGACTAGAACCTAGAGGGACTCTTGGCATACTAGACTTAACATACTCTTAGTATACCATAGTATACCTAGGTTAGGTTAGGTACATTGGGGTAGAATTAGCTTAGCAACGCATCGTATGAGTACTCGCATTTTTAGTCTGTGTTATTTATGTAACAGCATATGTACTAAAAGATAATGCTATCGCAGTATTATTTATTTCTACTGCTCACCCTGTACATTATTTATCTCGCATACTGTCTTGTGATCGTAACAGCACATTTTACTTACACCAGAAACAAGACTGTTCAATAAATCCTTTATTGAAACGCCCGTCTATTTCTTTCTGTGTAACTTGGAGAAAACTAAGCATGCACGACTGAGCTGAGTGAAATAGTTATCTATTGTTTCCACGACTCTGGGACACGTTCTGATTCTAAAGGGAAACACAGTGGTCATGTTTTGCGGCTGCCAGAAACTACTCCCTTCTTGTTGTCAAGGAGTTTCTAGTGGCCTCTGAGCTAGCTAGCACAAGTAATTAAGTTTAATATACTCGATAGGGACATACCGACCTTAGTCCTATGTCAAACCTATAGGATATATTATTCCAATGCGCAGAGCCTATTAGGGAAATAGGAGCTATTAGGGAATAGGAGCTACACTACAGTAGGAGGAATTGAAGGCTGTGATGAGGGGAACGTGCCTTGGATTGACATGTGGTGTCCGTAGGTAGCTCCAGAGGGTTCTCACTGACAGGGGAGAGGGCTTTGGCTGACCTGCAGATGGCAGGGCTCTTATGATCGGAGGACGGCCTCCAGGAACAAACACTGCATAGACGAATTGGCGACACCTTGGACCACCTAGATAAATATACACTCAAACAGTATAGACAGCGCCTGCATAGAGAAGGGGACAAAACAGGCCATTTATTGACCCGGATACTCCGGAGAGAGCATTTTCCACCTCTGACTACATATCTGTTATCTACCGATGGCACCAAGGCTGCTACGCGGTCCAGTATCATAAACGTTTTCCAACAGCATTTACAGCGGGTCTATACGGCCGCTCCCACTGTCACCCGGGCCGCTTTCTTCTGTTTCTGGAGGGCCTGCCCCTCCCGAGACTGGAACTCCTGAGCGAAGTCAAGTTGGATGCTCAATTAACCCAGGAGGAACTTCAAGAGTCGTTGAAGGTGCTTCCGAGGGCGAAGGCACCGGGGGGATGGGTTCACATCTGAGGTTTACCAGGCTTTTTCAGCAACAGTGACTCAGGGTCCACTTCAGATCCTGACAGAGGCACAACAGACAGGGGTCCTGCCCCCATCAGTGAGGGAAGGGGAGATTTGCATGATACTGAAACCTGTGTCATATGTCCCGTGCAGGCCCATTGTCGTTTTCCCTATGTTAGCGTGAGCACGGTGCAGTCCTTCCTTTGCTTTGCACACATTACTCTACACACGTATTTTGCTTTGTGCCACTCTGTACTTTCACACAGAACTTACTGTTATTTTTGTGTTGTGCATTTTCCTGGGATTTAGTCTGAACACCGTAGACAAGGTCAAACAACAATGCCCCTTGTTATTCTGTTTTGGTCAGGCTCTAGCACATAAACAAAACACACACATGGAGCTGGTGTTTGGGAACACGTACTCTTTGTCATATAGGTATGCACAGACAGGCAAATACACAGATGAGATCGCGACTACACCTGAGATGTAGAACCTTCATCTGTGCATGCTAAGGTACAGGGACTGCTGCCACCCCCAGAGATCTTTTGATATATAATCACTTTGCTTCTGTAGAAGGGGAGGGAATGACAATTCCTTTTATGATTTATGGATTACTTACTATGCTGACCACTCGCGGACATTGTCCTTCCTTTTGGGGTGCACATTGTGACTTATGCCGATGACACCCAACTGGTCGCTGCACTGAGTCATTCAGACAAGGCTCCTATCTGCCTCTGTCCCTGCCTTGAAGAAGTAGCCAAATGGATGAAACACTCACACTTAAAACTGAATGGTGACAAGACCGAGCTTATGCTCCTTGGCAATCCTTCTCTTTTTAAAGCGGACACCATGTGGCCAGCCTGTATGGGCCCGCCCCTGCCCCTAAGCCAGAGATAAAGAGCTTGGGGTTTTGGCTGGACCGAGACCTTAGCTTCAATGTTCAGGCCAGGAAGGTTGTGGCTTCTTGCTTTGGCATCATAAGGATGCTTCGTAAAGTGCTCCCTTTGCTTCCCTTCCAGGCAAGAAAGCTTATGGTCCAGGCTCTTATTCTTTCACGCCTGGACTACGGGAATGCCCTATACCTTGGGGGTCCAAACTCGGTTCTCGTGAAACTCCAAACAGTGCAGAACTGTACAGCAAGGACTCTCGTGGGGATTGCGAACCGGCAGTCTGCAAAACCTGCCTTGAAATCCCTTCATTGGCTCCCGGTTCGGGAGAGAGTTCACTTCAAGGCCCTGTGCATCTCCCATAAGATGATAGGAGGAAATGGACCAGCGATAATTTCATCTTTGGTCCAGCCCTATCGAGCGAATAGGAGGCTGCGCTCAGATGGGCTATACTTGGCCGTCATCCCTATAATTAAGAGGGCCAGAAGCGGCGGCCGGCAATTTTCGTATAATGCCGCCAAATTATGGACCTCCCTCCCTCTCCATCTACGAAAAGAAGCTAATCACATGGCTTTTCGTAAGCTGTTGAAAACATGGCTCTTTCCTAAGTGATTCTTGAGGCCTCAGTCTTTCCGCTTCAGCGCTGGGATGCCTCCGGGTAGCTACGCGCTCTACAAGTGTTGTTTCATTCATTCATATTTGTGTTAGCCATCTTCTTACTTTCTGTGGCACGTATACTGCATACTAGAGCACAACAGTTAAAATACAAATTTTAAACTTTTCTCGTGTCTCTGTCAGATCTTCTTATGGACAAGTAAAAGTGTGAGAGCGAAAGGGTGTGTCCTGTCACCGCGATTCCTTAGAGGGTCGGGAGTGTTGTGTCCTGGGTGTCTAATCTCAAGTGAGACACTATAGCTAGTCGGTCCCGGCTCATGGGTACTAAGGTTGTAAGATAACTCAGTCTCTTCCTACTAAGGTTCTATGGTCCCCAACATAGTTCTGTGATCTCGCAGAATCCCTGCAACAGGGCGCTGCCAACGTTTGGTCTGGTACTTATTTGCGGTTACCCCTTAGTAGTGCTTGTGCTCCTCCACAATACCCTCACGCCGTTACACAGTGACGTCCGTGGTGCAGGGGCTTTACCTCCTTGGTTTGTAGGTACTTCCTATTGCTGTAGGTTTTTCAAGCATGGATTTTAAAAGGTTAAAACCCATGTTTGTGCTGCTGTTTGAATCCCTTACATTTCCATATGGCTCAACCGGTTGCGATTCCGGCTCATTGCTGCGCAGCGGTGACTCAACACTTGTTACAGCATGGAGTCCCCAATGCGGGGTCTCTTGTTGTTTTTGTGGGCGAAGCGGATCCTGCATACCGATTCAAGGTTTTTTACTCCTGTGTTACGATTCCTGCTGTTGATGCAAATGATAATACTTTGCATTCTTATACAGTAGCTAATGTTCCTGCGGCTTATCGCCCCATGCAATCATAGAGCTTCCTCTTAAGGCCTGGGAGCACCAGATTTGGTTTAATGGCACCCTTCCCCATCCTCTTGCTTCTGTTCGCATCGGCCCCTTAAGTATTGACGGGCCGCATTACCTGTTTTGGCTGGTTTTTCTCCGTATCCACTGTATGCCACGGCTAATATGGCGGATGTACGTTTATTGTACGCTCAAGTAGTCCATTTATATAGACGTTTGATTCAGTTTGTTGCCCATGCCTTTTTGGCAGCTCCACCTGGGGCTGCACCTCCTGTACAGGCCCCACAAGGTGGAGGGCTTGTAAGTCGCCCCGTTATTATATACTCCATTATTGGCAAACGACCCCTTCATCTTCAAAAAATTGATCAGCTTGATGCTGTTTTTCCCCTCATGGGTCCTGTAGAGAAGCATAGGATCCTTACTATGTGTTTGCCTACTGGTCTGGTCCCCCTTGGCCAACTGCAACACTTAGGGTTCGCTACAGTGTATACACTTTGTCATGGCACCCCGTCGATTAACGTTCTTCTGAACGTTCTCAAACTTGTACAGAATGAACATGGGGTAGGTCCTGCCCTCTATTTGGGGATGAAGCTAGTGGGTAATTTTCCCATAGTCTCCGAAATTATTCTTTCTAATGTTAAAGGGGAAGCAGCGTCCTTGATTATATGCCAGCGACTTACTGCTGTGGCCGCAGCATGCATGAGTTGCATGTAATTATTTATGATGTTTATACATCTTTGGGACGTAATAGTTTTGGGTACAGACCATCTGCGCAATCTTAGGGCAAACCTCCTCCTGAAAAGGAAGGTCGTCCGGTTTTTTCTAAGAAATCTTGGGATAAATCTAGACAACAACAACAGAAGCCCAGGTCTTGTGGCGCTCACCACCACCGGAAGCTTCTGAGCGACGATATGATTTGTGTGATCGTGCTAAAATTAAGACTCCAGAGAGTTTTCAGGTCCTGATCCTCGTTCCTTTCAGGAATCGTCTGATCAACAGTACAACATAGGCGGGCGACAGGATCGCAGGCAAGGCAAGTCCGTGCGCATAAATGGGACACGCAGCGCTCTTTTGACGCTAAACTCACGAGGGAAGAACCGCCTCCGTATAGAGCTCCCTTCCAACAGAAGAAGGTTGCTGCTTTAACAGCGAAATATGCCCCAGATGGTGAGATCCCTTCTCCTAGACAGGAGTCGGGTGGTGACCTTCCTCAACAGCGCGGCAGAAGTCACCGTAGTACGCCAGACACTCCGCCGCTTTCTGGCGGCGAGAGCAATTGAAACCTTTTTTACTGTTGAGACCGCAGATACCCGTGTTGCACCTCCTGATAGACTTTATCATTTAGATTGAAGGTGATATTAAACGCACCATTAATGCTATTTTTTGGGACAATTTGACTTCTTCATATGACATTTTATTGGCGGAGGTCGATTGGCCACCCGCCTTTGTTCTTGCTTGTCCTTGTGGGGAAGATATAATCCTCCCTTCTTTTTCACATCTCATCCTTGAGGAGACGCAGCATGCTTATGCTTCCGAGTGGGCCCTTGCTTTGGCTCCTGCCTTGTACCGCAATCAGGTTAGTTGGAATGAGAACTCTCTGCAACATGTTATTACTATATGTTCTACCCCTCAACCGCAACCTCAATATCCTATTAAATGTGATGTGAAGGCGTCTGTTAAAGACATTCTTAGTCAACTGGAGTATCAGGGTGTTTTTGAGTCCTGTGTCTCTTCTATGAATAATCCTCTTTTTCTGCTTTTGAAACCTGACAGCTCTTATCGCATTGTCTTGGATTATAGACATTTGAATAGTCATATGCGCACTTTTGCAGTGCAGAACATGCACAGTACGGCCCTGAATAACTATATCGTCCATAAAAGTTCAAAACTACACTTGATATTTCTAATGTTTTTTCCAGTCACAACTTGGCCCCAGAGAGCCGTGATTTGTACGTATTTACTGCCCTTGGTTCTCAGAGATGATACACTCGTTTACCCATTGGATATAAGAACAGCCACCGTATTTTTGTGGCACGCATCGTGTCCCTTGTGCATGACATTGATCCTGATGCCTTGTCCGATGTCAATGACATATACCATACTTATGATGAATTGAATCTGCATTTGGCGAGAGTGGATCGCATTATTACACAATTCGCTAGACTGGGTTACAAGTTCAATTTTGCAAAGTATCACATTGTGTTTCTTGCTGCCTTTTTTCTTGGTTATGAATTGACCCATGAGGGTAGAGGTTTGACTCCCCATTTTTTAGAAAGGTGTGCACAATTGCAACCTCCATCTACCCTCAAAAAGTTGCAGTCTCAGCTTGTTTTTTAAATTTTGGTTGGACTTACATTCCTGAGTACGCTCAGTGAATTAAACCTCTTTATGTTTTAATACATCCAACTTTTTCTGCTTCCTCTTGGCTTCCGGAACATACTGCAGTCTTACGCAACTTACAGTCTGACCTACTTGCTACTCAATTCTTACAGACCAGGCTTAAAATCACTAATTTGGTCATCCGGATGGTACCGGGTGCAATTGGTTTTACTTATGCAAGACCACTGACCCATTGTCAGTGAAATTGCTCCCCCTCCCTCGCAGCTCCACCATTAAGTGAGGCCTGCCCCTGCACTCTCGAGTGTTTGGTGCTCGAGGCCCTCCTCCACCCGCAGGTTTCCCTGCGCCTCATCCCTGGTGGTCCAGTGGACCTCTATCTCCTTTCTCTAGCTTCGTTTTTCACTCATTTTTTCATTCGTTTTTCACTCGTTTTTCTACCCTCTTTTTCTTCTCCTTTCTGCACTTTTCTGCATTTCTGCTCTATTTCCTTTTTCCTTTACTCCTCCTTTTCCCTCCTTTCCTGCCCGCTTTCCCTGCCGCTGCTGCCCCCGCGGCCCCTCCCCCCCAGCACGACCAGCGCGACCGGCCCAATCCAGCTCCCCTCCCCGCTCCCGCCTCTCAGCTGTCCAGCCCTCCCCGACCCCTACTTAATGGCGGCCGCTGCGGGGACAGGCGAGCAAGATCACTGACCCATTGTCAGTGAAATTGCTCTCCCGCCGTCGCAGCTCCACCATTAAGTGAGGCCTGCCCCTGCACTCTCGAGTGTTTGGTGCTCGAGGCCCTCCTCCACCCGCAGGTTTCCCTGCGCCTCATCCCTGGTGGTCCAGTGGACCTCTATCTCCTTTCTCTAGCTCCGTTTTTCACTCGTTTTTCTACCCTCTTTTTTCTTCTCCTTTCTGCACTTTTCTGCATTTCTGCGCCTTTCTGCTCTATTTCCTTTTTCCTTTACTCCTCCTTTTCCCTCCTTTCCTGCCCGCTTTCCCTGCCGCTGCTGCCCCCGCGGCCCCTCCCCCCCAGCACGACCAGCGCGACTGGCCCAATCCAGCTCCCCTCCCCGCTCCCGCCTCCCAGCTGTCCAGCCCTCCCCGACCCCTACTTAATGGCGGCCGCTGCGCCAAAGGCAAGCCCGTCTGCGCCCGTCCGCGACCTGACCGCGACCAGCGCCAGGAACCCTGGACCTCCGCACCGCCAACGCTACGACCCAGCAGCACTCCACGCACTCAACCCAGGCCGAAACAACAACTGCATGCTAGCCTCACCAGCCTACACCCACGGACCCTTCAGCTGTCACCGCTGCCGACAAACCTACAGCACCGCTAGGAACACGGACCCAGCACAACCCGACCGCAAGAACACACCCGTACCGAAGACCTTGCAATGCATCCTCCTCAACGTCCAATCCCTCCACAAACACACCACCGAAATCTGGGACCTCCTCGACAGCACTACCCCGGACGTAGCGTTCTTCACCGAAACCTGGACAAACACCACCTCGGGGCCAGACATCGCCATCGCCATTCCCCAAGGATACAAGATCTCCAGGAAGGACCGCCCCACCAGCACGGGAGGAGGAATCGCCATCGTCCACAAATCCACCCTCCGCCTGAGCACACTCCCCGACGAAACCACAGACCTGATGGAACACCTTCACTTCAAGATACTGACCAGCCCTACCACCACCCTCCGAGGGACCCTCATCTACCGACCCCCTGGACCACGCGGACCGTTCACTAACTCCATCACGGACATCATCTCCCCGCATGCCATCGCATCCACCAACTGCACCCTGCTGGGAGACCTCAACTTCCACCTCGACAACCAACTGGACCCCAACACCACATCCCTCCTGGACAACCTCCACAACATTGGACTCCGCCAAATTGTGACCGAACCAACTCACTCAGCAGGACACACCCTCGACCCCCTCTTCACAACAGGAAACTCCATCACCTTCAGCCACACCACTGAACTCCCGTGGACTGACCACCGATGCGTCCACTTCACCTTCAGAACACCCACCATCCACAAAGAAACTGGACCAGAATCACCGACGACCAGCTCACCTCCTCACTCAGCAACTCCACACCAACCATCGCGGGAAACGACGGCCCCAACACCGCAGCCCGAACCCTGCACAGATGGATCTCCGACAGCGTCAACACCATAGCCCCCCTCAAGAAAAACAACAACACCCACACCAAGAAAGGCAGATGGTTTACCACCGAACTTCGAGAGTCCAGACGCACTTGCCGCCGCCTCGAAAAGGCCTGGAGGAACACCAAATCCACAGAAGCACACAACAACTTCAGAGCCGCCACCAACGCCCACCACCAACTCATCAGAAAAACAAGAAAAAAAGTGATTGAAGACAGAATCTCCACACACGCACACAACAGCAAAGAACTCTTCAACATCATCAAGGAGTTCGCCCAACCCACCAGCGAATCGACGGACATTCCTCCCTCACAAGACCTCTGCGACAAACTCAGCACCTTCTTTCACCACAAAATAAAGAGCATCTACGACAACTTTGACGAAGACAACCAACACACTGAACCCCCGCCAACCACCCCCGACACCCTGAAGCCAGCGATTGACAACTGGACAGCCCTCACCACCGAAGACACACTGAAGACAATGAAGTCAATCCACTCCGGGGCCCCCACGGACCCCTGCCCCCACCACATCTTCAACAGAGCCACCGACACCATCGCACCCATACTCCGCCACACCATCAACCGCTCCCTGGCGACCGCCTCGTTCCCCGACGACTGGAAACACGCCAAGGTCAACCCCCTCCTGAATAAACCCTCGGCGAACCCCACTGACCTCAAAAACTACAGACCCATCTCCCTGCTCCCGTTTCCAGCAAAGGTCATCGAGAAAGCCATCAACAGCCAACTCGCCACATTCATCGAAGAGCACAACATCCTCGACTCCTCCCAATCCGGCTTCAGAAAAAACCACAGTACGGAAACCACCCTCCTCGCCGCAACAGACAACATCCGCACCCTACTGGCCAAAGGAGAAACAGTAGACCTCATCCTCCTCGACCTCTCAGCGGCGTTCGACACAGTCTCTCACCGCACCCTAATACGCAGACTCCTCGATGCAGGGATCCAGGACAAGGCCCCCAAATGGATCCGCTCCTTCCTCTCCGGCAGAACGCAGCGGGTCAGACTCCCCCCCTTTCCTCTCGGACCCTACATCAACCACCTGCGGAGTCCCTCAGGGGTCCTCCCTCAGCCCTACACTCTTCAACGTCTACATGGCTCCACTCGCCCCCATTGTAAGAACCTACGGACTCAACATCGTGTCATACGCAGACGACACCCAACTCATCCTCTCCCTATCCAACGAACCCAACACCGCCAGACACAACTTTCGAGAAGGCATGGAAGCCGTCGCCAAATGGAAGAAAAACAGCTGCCTACAACTAAACACCAACAAAACGTAAGTACTCATCATGGGCCCAAACCCCGATGCCTGGAACAACACCTGGTGGCCCCCCGCCCTCGGAAGCCCACCCACCCCCACGGACCACGCACGCAACCTGGGAATCATCCTGGACTCCGAGCTCAAAATGGACCGCCAGATCAACTCCGTCTCGTCCTCCTGCTTCCACACCCTCCGCCTCCTATGTAAGACCTTCAAATGGATCCCCCTCGAACACAGAAAGACCGTCACTCACGCCCTGGTCACCAGCAGACTCGACTACGGCAACGCACTCTACGCCGGAATAAACAAAAACCTCACCCGCAAGCTACAGAACATCCAGAACGCCGCCGCAAGACTGGTCCTCAATCTGCCAAGACACTGCCACATCTCCCAGCACCTGCGCACACTCCACTGGCTCCCCATCGAGGCCAGAGTCACCTTCAAGATGCTCACCCACGCACACAAGGTCCTCCACGACACCGGACCAGCATACCTGAACAGCCGACTCAATTTCCACGCACCCCAAAGGACCCTACGATCAGCCCAGCTCTCCTACGCCGTGGTCCCCCGCACCAGAAAGACCAGATCGGGAGGCCGCTCCTTCTCCTTCCTCGCGGCCAGAGCCTGGAACGCCCTTCCGCTCCACCTCCGACAGACAACATCGCTTCCCATCTTCGCAAGAAACCTCAAAACCTGGCTCTTCGACAGACCCCCTCGTTGATGGACTGGAACCTGCACCCCACCCCCAGCGCCTTGAGACCCTTATGGGTGAGTAGTCGCGCTTAACAAACGCCTGATTTATGTCACATTCAATGAGGGTGACACTGTTCCTGTTGCTTATAAATCACATATTTACCCTCCTGCAGAGATGCGTTTTTCATCTACTGAAATATTTTTGACTGCAGTGCAGATGGCTATCCTTAAAGAACGACCTCTCGCTCAAGGGGAACACATCTTTCTCGTATCACCTCTGCCTGCCTTGGAGGCGGTCACAAAAGCTAGTGATCCTAATTCTAAAGCCCTTCACCCGCGTTGGATTCAATGGGCTGCTTTTTTAACATCTGTTGATGGTTCCTTCGTTTTTGACCCTTCACTACAAACACAATCGTTGCTTCAATAAGGAACATGTTCATCCTCTCCCTTTTACGCTTCTTACACTTGATCAATATAAATGTATCATTAACACTGATGGCTAGGCACAACCGGTCATTGGTTCTAAGCAGACTTATTCTGCAGCTTGCGCTATAGTTCTAGGTGCTATGATTGATGGAGTTTTCCACTCCACTTTGATTCATACTCAATCTCTAGGTGACTGTACGGCACAGTTGGCCGAGCTGAAAGCGTTGTTTTTGGCTCTCGAGCATTCTGATACTGAGGGGGATATGTACAACAGAAGTGGCCTGTGAGGCGTTAGCTGTCATGGCTTAATGCCTTACTCTGCCACTTCAGAAACGCAAGGCTGCACCGTATTTACAACAATATGGTGCAGCCTTGCGTTTCCCCCTGCGCTGGCGCTACACTTAGCAGTGTAGTGCTAACGCAGGCACCCTTGCACCATAGTGCAAGGGTGTCTGCGTGCAGGGGAAAGATTGTTTATGTACAGGAAGGTTGCCCTTCCTGTACATAAACAATCTTGAAATGTCATTTTTTTCTTAAAGATTGTTTAGGTGCAGGAAGGGGGACCTTCTTGTACATAAACAATAAAATGCTTTTTGCTTTTTACATGTGTGCTGCACAAGGCAGCTATAGCCGCATGTCGGGAGGAAACTGCTTTTCCTCGAGGATTTCCTTCTAAGTATACTTATCAGTTAACTACTGACAAGATTTCCTTTGTAACAATTCCTGGGGTTGGTGATCGCTTGATACCAAACCTCGACCGCAGACATTCTTTAATAATGGCTGCTCATGAAGGCATAGCTTCTGCACATGCAGGGGTTGCGGCCCCTGTTTCTCGCTGACAACGTTACTGGTGGCGTGGTCTATACCAACAGACTCACCGTTATGTCTTATGCTGTGACGTTTGTCAACAAATTAAATGTTCTACTGTGTCCCGTTCACTTCAGACACACCGTTATATTTTAAATCAGCCCTTTGGCAGCATTTATCTTGATCATTGTGGTCCCCTTGTTTCTAATAATGCATTCAAATATCTTTTGGTTGCAGTCAATTCTTGCTCTAGGTTCCTCTGGGTCTAGCCACAGCGCTCAGCTGACACCCAAACTGTTATTAAGGATTTACAGGTCTGTATTGGAACTTATGCCTGTGGCGCTTTCCATTTGGACCAGGGTCTGGCTTTCGCTTATAAGGTGTACTGTGATTCAATGGCATCGATGAGAGTGCAAGTGCATTTCTCGGTTCCATATAGACCCGAGGGCAACTTTGTTGTGGGGAATAAACAGTGACTTAATGCAGTCTATAACAGCGAGGTTATTAGGTATGGGACGTGGCTGGTTGACTCATCTTTATGGGGTTCAGCGTGCGCTTATTAATCTCCCTAAAAGAACTTTTGGTGGACAGACCCAGTACGAAATGCTCTTTGGCATCAAGATATATGTTCCAGACGTTGATGGCCTAGACATCGCGGCAGCAGCCGCAACCTTTGACATAGATAACCACTGGGCTGTCTTGCAGGATCTACAGAAATGTCGTAATACTCTGGCCAAAAGTCATTTGCCTTCTTCTCTCCAATTGGATGCGGCTGTTCAGATTCCTGTTACCGGCTGACTTCCTAAAGTTGGTGATTTGGTTCGTGAAATGGTGGTGATCAAGAAAGAATGCGGTCCCTCCTACCGTGCTCCTGTTCCAGTTCTTGGTCTTCAGGGTACCTGAACTGTGATTTTACCTCCACTTCCCGTATACAAAGAAAATCGTTTCGTTTCAATTAAACATGTCAAGTTACACCATATGGCCAATCCTAAATAGTATGCCTTGAGGTGTCTTGTAGTTCCTATAAATCTATATAGGATCTGCGCGTTTAGACAACATAAACTGTGGGATTGGTGTCCAGACTGATTCCAGAGACCCCCACCCGATATGTTGGCCTGCAGACCAGCTAGCTCACAGTGCCACTATGTGCCCCTCTTACTTAAGGAGTGAATAGTTTCTGGCAACTATCGAACATGACAACCCTACCCCCTCAGGGATCTTGGAAACAGTACAGTACTTTCGCTCAGTCACTCGTGCTCACTTTGTCTCAGAGAGATACACAGAATAAACAATGGGGACTTTTTCAATAAGCATTTATTGAACCAGCATCATTCTAGTGTAAAATATGTGTGCTGCAGCAGCCATAAGACAGAAACAGATATATACGGTTATAAGCACCAACAGAGTAAATAGATGGTAGAATTCTACCATAGTGCTAGAACAATTAATATTTGCAGGCATATAAAAAAATACATGACAGTAATAATGCGTACTCCTACGATGTTAACCCTAACTAGATGTACCTAAATGCACCTAGCATGTATGTAGGTGTATAGCCAAGAATGCCCCTAGGAAAGAGTCAACCCCATTACCTGATGTGAGAATGTGAGAGAATGAAGGACCCCGTCTTGGTCTCGAGTTGGACACCCCGCGAGGGATGTCAGACCACTGCGTGCTGGGGTATCTGCGAGCAGGGAACTCAGCGTCTTGTGTCAGCATGGAAGTCTTTCTCCTCTGCCTTGCCCAACAAAGATGTGGTGCTTATATACTCAAAAGGTACCCTCAGGGGTTCTACCTTGCTGTGTCATGTCAGCCGAGGATGACGATAGCGATGAACCTTATACACAGTTATTATGCAGAAGATGGTAATCCTGCTGTGATTCTGAGAATCCTCATGCATAATAAATGAAGCTAGTTTTCAGAGAAAATCACACGACATTTAGGCAGCACCTAACTAGGTCAGCCCCAAAACCGCTATGCAGTACAATGGCAGGGTAAATGTAGGTGAAAGGCTAGGAGACTACCCAGGCCTATACTGGGGTATGCTGGGAATTATAACAGAGGTGTTCCTACACAGAATGTTGCTTTACAGCCTGTGAGCTCCATCCTTGCTGATACTCCCCGGGTGCAGGAGGGGGATATCGAGACTTCAGTTGACCTGATACCTGTTACACCTTCTTCAAATTCAGTAATGGACATTGTTTACTCTGACCCTCCAGTTGATGCCCCATCTGCGTTACAAGAACCAATTGTCCATCCAGAATCACAGCCTCCTCTGTTTCAGCTGAGTTCTTCTGGTTATTATATCTATCAAGATAACTTTTCTTCAGACAGTTCTTCGTTGTCTTCTGTTTTGCCTTCCCCAACAGCACAGATTTGTGTTTTCATCTCCTGGTTAGAATGCACTTATCTGGTTCCCCCTTGGATATATATCTGGATTGTATTTTCTATGGTATTTTTGTTCATGTGGATTGGGTTTGTGGCTGTTTTTTTCCTTTTGATCAACGGCGATTACGTCCCAGAACGTTCTGCTGCAGAACTGGTTGACCAGGTGTTCTTCTTCGCACAAAATAAAAAGAGACCAGTCCTTTTTAGGTCTCGCCTATGCAGCGCGCATGCGCTTCTTAGGAGGGCCTTTAGCCGTCGCTCTGCTCATTTTCAAGCACTGCACTCGTGCTTGTGGCGGCATCCACCTTGCGGGAGCGAGCAGGGGCGCGCCACAAGCACGAGTGCAGTGCTTGAAAAGGGAAGACTCTCCCAAGCGCGCGCGCGCGCACCACTCGCGGGCTCATGTCCTGCTCCCCCTCTTTCTCACAACAATTAACTTTCGCGGCCGCGGGGCCGCGCTTGTGTTTCAGCGCTTGTTCAAAATACTTGTTCTGTCCTAGTCTCCCACCCACAATCATCATTTACACTTCTACCCTCAGTCAGTTGCTCGCTTTCCATCTAGTTCATGTTTTAATACCTATTCGCCCCTCTTTCCCGCTCAACTCTTGGCCTCTTCTCCATCCTCTGCTTCTCTTCCTTTCTCCTGTGCCTCTTACACCTGGGTCTTCATTTTCTCCTCCTTGCTGATACATATATGCATCTTACTTCCATTTATCTCTAACCTTTTTTTCTTTTTTTCTTTACTTTAGATCTTACCTTAAATGTCTCTTTGTGTCATTCCCTACCCCCTCTCTTTGCAATCATTTCCCTCTCTGTAGTTTTTTTTTAATTAATGTCTCGGTCTCCCACTTCTCTCGTTCTTACTTCCCACTGCATCTGTTGTTCTTCCTTCTGCCCCCTCCTAAAGATCTTTCACCATGTTCCCTTTCCCTTCTGCCCAATTTCCTCATTCACCACATCTTTCAAAAGTCCCTCTTCTCTGTCCTCCCCGTCATCCTTTCTGCCTCGTCTCGCGCCCTCCAGCCTGTGCTTGCAGTGCGGGTTTAAATAAATCATGCGCTGTGAATGCGCCGGCTCCGCAGGAGGTGGGAGCGCGTGGGGGTGAGGGCTGGAGGAGCACAGGGGAGGAACAAGCTGTTTGCAAAATACCACAGTGGAGCTCTTCAGCCTCGCGGCCTGTCAGGGGGGGAGATGACTCATCCTGAAGGGCAATGCAGATTATTCAGAGCCGGACTGCACAACACAACCCCCCGCCCTGCGCGACGCTGAAGGTTTGACTGAAACGGCCACCGTCATATCGCCCCAAACCTCCTTAAAACAAATAATAACTGGCAGGCCCTGACGTTGATATTATCCCACGCAAAAATAAACAAACTGCATTTAAACAAGCATTGGCAAAGCCAATAGGTCAGGCTTTCAGTTTTGAAATTGGAAACTTACATAATAATGGATTCATGTTGGGGTGGGGCCTTTTGTCGCTGTTACAATAGAAGCAGAGCATTCATTTTTAAATGATGTCGGTTTTTAGGCCGGATGTATTGATTTGCCCCATTGCTCAGTAATTATTAGTGCCTGTTCATCACTGGCCCATCTTTCATTAATCCGTAGTGCATTTTCAGATGTGCCACCTCGCTCAGAGATGCCTTTTGAGTGATCAAACTTGCCTCATGTCACACTAACGCTTAGTGAATGGTCTGATTTGCACCAACACTCAGTATTCTTTAATGCATCTTATATTTGCACCATACCTCAATCCTTAGCTACTGGACAGCATTGAATTTTTGTTCTTCTGTTGTTTTCAATAGTCAAGTTTTAATATATGTAAAATTCCAGATCCTTCCGTCCTATTTTAATTGTTTTGGTGTCTTTTTATTAATTACATTTCCCCACTTTTACCTAAATTGATTAGGTAATTTTAGCTTATGTATTTCTCCGTTATGCTTACGGCCGGTTCAGCATTGTCCAAGGATTAGTTTTTTAACTGCTGTGTTGGCTTGTTATTGCTATTCGTTTACCACATGCAGTTTTATTGGGAAAAGGTTTTTCTGCTTGTGCCTGGCTGGCAAGGGTCAACTCTGGATTATTCACAGAAACCAATTTTACGTCTGGGTGCTAGTTTTTTAATTTTTTATTTGTAGCAGATCAGCCTCATCTCATGTCAAGACTGAGGCCTTTTTCCCTTGTGGTTTAAGAACCTGGTTTTCTACAACATCACTTCACCGAAAAGATACTTTGTGGTTCATACAGACCAATGGAAGTTCTCATTTGGCAAAGAAAAAATGTGTATTGCATCAAAGGAGTTGCCCAACAGCTAGGGCGGTCGAACTCCAACCTGGGGAACCGGGTTCGAGTCTCGGCAATGACGCTGAACATCCTGTGATTCTGGGCAAATCACTTAATCTCCCCGTGCCTAACAAAACAAGCATTTGCAATGCAATAGGTCTCGCATTTTAGAAACTTTGACCTATTGGTATTGTAAATGACAATGCCTTTTATTATTGCAGGTTTTTTAAACACATAAATAAAAGGCATTGTCATTTACAATGCCAATAGCTCAAAATCTCGCAAATGCGAGACCTATTGCATTGCAAATGCTTGTTTAACATTTCAGCTATCCCAGTCACTAACGGAATTGCATGGGATAAAGTACCATTCAATGTATTTGGTCCTAGGGAGACCCTGCAAATACCATATGTGTTCCGAGTTTCCATGGGTGATGTCATAGTACCTGGGTTGCATTTGGATGATTAGGATGTTGATACTGTGAATTTGATGTTTTCTGAGCTGCAATAATACACTGTCTTTGACTCTGAGGATTTGTATTTAAATTCTGCTAACTATGCCGATTTGTTCTGTTATCAACACTATGGACATCATTTTTTGCATAGGACTAGTGGACAGAGTCCCCAATATAATTATACTCAATGGGAGCATTGTCCAATTCCATCTCAGGGTAGCTCAAAAACACAAAAGATTAAGTACACGTATTTCACCAGTTACAATGTGTCAGACCTGAAACCTATTATTTTAAATTGGTTTCTACTCCCTCGAAGAAATATATGCTAACTCAAACTAAGCTAATTTATACAGTTTCTTTTATTGAAGAATTAGCCGTAAAAGGCTATCATTATTGGAAAGACAAAATCGACTTGAAATCAGTTTGGGGTCCTAAGTCCTGGCAGGTCCAAAGTACAGAATATTTATTTCATGCATGTCTCATACCTACCCAAATAATATTTCTAAATGGCACGATCCAGCAGACTACTTGGCTGGGACTGGCTAAAATTAAAGAATTGAATACTCCAACTATTACATTCCTTGCCCCTTTCGATAATTGGCAATTTTATACAAATTATACTGAAGATCAATTGAATGGCATGACACAAAATGGTACATTTAACTCTTCAGTTATGGCTCCGGGTGGGTGGTTAGTATGGCCAATAGACACTAATGCTTGTCATGCTCGTTTTTAAAACTCCACGTCTGGGTTCAAATCAAATACGCCTGACCCCGATATTAACAATCCATGAAACATAACACTGTTGCTACTTCCTCTGTGGGAAAATTATGCCAACAAGGGTTAGAACATTCCACATTGTCTGCAAGGAAACAACATCTTTCCCTTTTATCGGAAGACATGAATCTGTCTGATTTCCTTTTGGGTCCAAAACTCCCCGCTCTAAACGATTTGTTTATGCTGCTTATAACAAAATTTGAAAATTGTCGCAAATGGAGGCTGAAGAACTTTTACGCCAGATTGATCAAGATAATTTGGATAAAGTCCTTGCTGAGGTAGACAACTGCATTAATACTTCTCATCTCGTATTTATAGTTTAGATAATATTGTATCATCTGTCATTGATATTGTGCAAAGTGATGTTTCTACACTATATCATGGTCAGACTCAACTTAGATCCATGATGCAATTTAGTTTTACTCTCCAAACACTTAACAACGAGCGCGTTCCTTGGCATTACCTCAATTCTACTGCTTTGTTCTTACCTTTTAATTTGACAAATAGACAGCAATCAGTGGCTATGAAAGACACTAGTTATACTTTATTACACATAGAAAAAGTTGAACAGCTTCCCTTTACAATAGCAGAAACACCATCTGCAGTCTGGTTAATACACAGGGTGATCTTGTTACCTATCTCTACTTTTCAGTTCACTGTTTGCATTAAAACACTTCCCGGTAGGTAGATACGAACCTCATGGGAGCAGTTATATACATGAGTTGTGGTCCATGTCATTTACATATCGTTGTCAACGGGCTGAGAGAGAAGTTTTTCTTACAGGGGAGAAATGTGATTCCTATGCCGGTCATTCCCTTGTTTGTCAACATGTAAAAGATTCATGGTGCCTGGAATTTGGCTTGTTATTTAAACCGAACTCCTGTTCCCGCTATTATTCCTAGTCTCACATTGCTTTCGAATGGAAGTTATCTTGTCCTTAATAATCAGGCCTGTTGCAGTCTGCGGAGCAGGAATCCCGTATGTGGTGTCCGTTTCCCAGTTAGTCACTTGCTGCAACAACGTCCTGTTTCCTCCTCCGCACTGGAGTGTTGATGGTTCAATCTGGCCATTCATTCCAACTTTGAAAACAGATTTCAATAAGCTAAGCAGACTCAAAGCGTTATTGTTTCAACAAGAAGTGGCTCTCACTTCAGCTCGCAAAACCTTCGAGTTGCAGGTGGCGAGAACTTCCTGTGAAATACAGTCATTGTTAAACACAAATCTCCCCCTACATTTCGGTGAACTGATACATCAAATATTTAATGCGTCCGATACCACGGGCCTGGCCCTCTTTTTTAAACTTGTGGGCTCCTGCATCTTGACCTCCTTTCAAACTATTTTTGGAGTAATACCAGCTTTTATACATTTTATTTTTTCCAGCCTGTTCGGTGGGTTCCCGCTGCTGCTCCTCCTGCTTCTGGGGGTTATAGTGCTGTTTCTGTTGTTCTGCAATAGATGCTCCTTTTGTGGTCCTTCCAGGGCAGGCATCGCTGCAGCTGCACTGTGAGCGCATGCTACGACTCTTTGGAGTTGTGCTCGTGGACACTCTGGATGCTGAGTTCTGTTTAACCTTCCGCTACGCTAACTTCACCTGCGTGCAACCTGTGTTTCATTGCATCCGGTACCCCTTTCAATGGGCTCTGAACGTCTGCCTGGCTTCGCCGTCACAAGCTGCCATTGATTTCAAACTGTTGATGAGTCCCTTAGAGGCCCATAACCAGGACCGTTCCTTGAGCATACGACTGCTTCATAACCCGGCGTTATAGCTAGTAGCCAGAAATGGTTCCTGTGCAATGTCACTGCATCTTCTGGATCTCAGTTTCATCGGAATCAACACAGGTTGCCCCATGATGGTCTTATTGACATCTGGCACTGAGGAGCACGTTTTTTCCTTTGCCCTGCTCAGTAAGAGAGACAAGGTCAAACAACAATGCCCCTTGTTATTCTGTTTTGGTCAGGCTCTAGCACATAGACAAAACACACACATGCAGCTGGTGTTTGGGAACACGTACTCTTTATCATATAGGTATGCACAGACAGGAAAATACACATACAAGATCGCGACTACACCTGAGATGTAGAACCTTCATCTGTGCATGCTAAGGTACAGGGACTGCTGCAACCCCCAGAGATCTTTTGATATAATCACTTTGCTTCTGTAGGAGGGAAGGTTAGTTTACCCTGTCTTATACAATGACAGCTCTTTTTATGATTTATGGGTTACTTAATATGCTGACCGTATTTGTGTTAGGCATCTTCTTACTTAGTATGGCACGTATACTGCATACTAGAGCACAATAGTTAAAACAAATATTTTAAACTTTTCTCGTGTCTCTGTCAGATCTTATTGTGGACAGGTACGAGTGTGAGAGCGAAAGGGTGTGTCCTGTCACCAAAATTCCTGAGAGGGTTGGGAGTGTTGTGTTCTGGGGTATCAAATCACTTGTTCCTCTGCGAGTGAGTAGGAGGGCAAGTGAGACACTATAGCTAGTCGGTCCCGGGCTCATGGGTACTAAGGTTGTAGGATAACTTGGTCCCTGCCTAGTAAGGTTCTATGGTTCCCAGCATAGTTATCTGATCTCGCAGAATCCCTGCAACACTTGGAGGCAATAAATCAAACCCAGCTGCCTATAGGCCACTCAAAATGATCAACACAGATATCAAGATATTGTGTAAGCTACTGGCCAACCATTAGCGCCTCACATGCCGCAGCTGATCCATGAGGATCAATGTTGCATCATACCCGACCGGCACACTGGCATGAATTTGCGCTGTCTGATCCATGTACTCCATGAAGTAAAACACAAGGATGAAGAGCTAGCATTGGTATCAATAGACCTGGAAAAGGCGTTTGATACAGTAGACTGGGGCTATATGTTGGAGATACTGAAAGCTGTAAGGATAGGTCTGCGGTTTCGACAATGGGTTCAGCTGCTCTACGCGCGACCATGTGCCAGGATACGAGTTGGGTGAAACTGCTCTGACACATGGCTGATGGGAAGAGGAACGTGGCAGGGCTGGCCCCTGTTGTTCACCTTAGCGATAGAGCCTTTGGCAATCTGAGCGCGACAAGAGTTGGGCAACAGTGGTATTAGATTAGGGAACACTAGCCACGTGATCTCCTTGTATGAGGATGGTGCCCATTTTTTAAGTCACCTCGCCACGAGACACCCTACCCTAGCTGTTGAAACTTCTGGACGACTTCGGACACTTGTCAGGTCTTTGACTTAATCAAGCCAAGTCTCAAATATTCCACCTAGCAAAACTAGCCGCCCTACCAATAGACAGACTCCCGAGCCTTGGGTTGCATTGGGAGCTGGCCCACTTTCGTTATTTGGGTATACAAGTGTCACACACTGATGTTCAGGTGCTCCATTTAAATATGGATCGCTTTATTGATACGCTGTGAAACTCGGTCACTTTTAGGAACACTTTACCACTGTCCTTGATGGGTAGACTTGCGGTATCTAAGATGGTGGTACTACCTAGATGCTTATACATGTTATGAACGTACCATGTCCCATACCTAAGGCATATTTTAAATGACTGCAGTCAGCACTTATCTCGTTGTTATGGGCTGGTCGATGTAGTAGAGTGGCTTTACGTACGCTCTCCCTGCGATACAAAGAGGGAGGCCTTGAGGTACCCCAATTTGACCTGTATTACTATGCCGCACACTTGCAACATGCGGCCAGGTGGTTTGACGATGGAGGTAATTGGAAACAGTGCTTACTAGCGGGAATGGTGACAGCAGAACATCTGCCCGTGGGCATAATGGAGGGATTGGGAGTCGGCAGGGACCAAGCATTCATAATGCATCACAATGCACATTTGTGGCAACAGTATGTTGAAAAAATACTGAAACATGTACCTTTTCATCTGGAACTCCCAATCTGGATAATGGCTCCAGTTCGTCAAATGATGAAAGTCTTTACGCTAGGACAGGGGCAATATTAACACTATGCGGGACTGGCTGATTTGCCTGGAAGACTTAGCCAACATATCCAGCTGCCCCACAATCCACATGTACTCTGGACATTCGACTGATCTGTGGCACAGGCTGCCACCACATAACCCACCTTTAAAGGGTCATAAGGCAGGACTCATCTGGCCCACAACCTAAAGAACGAGTAGTATGAGATGCCAATCTCGAAGCCTCATTGACGGATGATGAGTGGACAGCCGTTGCTGGGCTTACACGCACAGTAGCTTGTAATGCCTGATTTAAATTGATTCAGTATAACGTTCTTCACAGGACTTATGAGACCCCAAAAACACTTCTCCGCATAAGCCCACTCAGACCTGATGACTGTCCACGATGTGGAGCCATTATTGCTGGCTTTATACACCTAGCATGGTGGTGCCCGGAGGTTCGGGGCTACTAGACCCAGGTCGTGTCGGAACTGTGTAGGATCACACACATCCAGATCAACGACACTCCACTATCTTGCTTATTGGGCCACATTAAGAGGCCAGAGAAGCGTAAAATGGCTTATAAGTTCTTGCACCTGGCCTTAGTATTAGCTAGACGTAGGATGGGACAGAAGTACCCCACAGTAGATTGTTGGCGATGGGAGGTTCTGGAATGGGCCTTGGCTGAAGAGTCTCATATCAAATTAAACAGGAGGGATGACAAATTGGTAGACAACATGTTTGGAGAGAGCTCAGTAACGCTGTTATAGCACCGATTATGAACACTGACTCTGCAGAGGATCATAGCTCAGATGTGAGTGTACAAGAGGATGAAGTTGAATGAGTAGGGCTGACCTGTACGGAAGCTAATATGCATGTTAGCATTAATGTGCAGTTGCAACAGTGCTTTGAAGCGCCCCTTCTTGGATGGAAATCTGATATAATAATTCCTAAGTGTACCTTTTGTCCCTGTGTACCCTACCTGACCATTGCTATTTCACCATTATATATTGCAGCCAACGGTTTTTTGAAAATGCAAATAAAGGTTTTAATTAAAAAAAAGTGTAAAATGAATCCATTTAGCTTTGTAGAAGGCGTCTTCTGGTTCTTACTGCATCATTCGGGGTCCTAAGGGGAATACGTCTGCACTAGGGCTGCACACGGCTGTTGGGTCCTTAAGTCCAACGTGAATTGAAATGACATACAGTCTTACATTCCCACCCAGCTCCAAACAATGGTCAAAATCTTGAGTGAGAGGGCTTCTCGCAGGGCGGAATCTCTGCTGCAAAATCTTCCGACTTCAGATGGTGTGCTTCCATTCATGCCCCAGCCGCTGCCTCATCTCTAATCCTTCAACTCCCATATTCGGGGGCACGCCGGCCTTAAGCACTATCCAAAGAACGGTTATGAACCCCAATGTACCCCAATATAGGCATAGGTAGTTGCACAACCTTTTACCTACATTTGTCCTACCATTGTTCTATATAACGGTTCTAGCGCTGACCTTTTACCTAGGTAGGTGCTGAATAAATGTCGTATGGTTTTCTGCGAAAAATAGCCTAATTTCATATACATGAGGATTCTTAGTATCACAGCAGGATTATCATCTTCTGCATAATAACTCTGTACAAGAGACATCACTATCGTCATCCTTGGCCGACATGCCCACAGTACCATGACACATCTAGGTAGATCCCCTGAGGGTACCTTTTGGGTATATAAGTACCACATCTTCGCTGTGCAAGCCAGAGGAGAAAAATGTCCATGCTGACCCGAGAAGCTGAAGTCCCTGCATGCAGACACTCCAGCACGCAGCAGTCTGACATCCCTCGCGGGGTGTCCAACTCAAGACCAAGACGGGGTCCTTCATTCTCTCACATTCTCACAGCAGGTAATGGGGTTGGCTCTTTCCTAGAGGGATTCTTGGCTATACACCTACATACATGCTAGGTACACTTAGGTACATCTAGTTAGGGTTTGCATCGTAGGAGTACGCATTATTACTGTCATGTACTTATATGCCTGCATATATTCACTGTTTTAGCAATATGATAGAATCTACCTGTTATTTACTCTATTGGTGCTTGTAATCGTCTATATCTGTTTCTATCTTATGGTTGTTGCAGCACACGTATTTTACACTAGAATGACGCTGGTTCAAAAAAATGCATCCCCACCGTTTAGTCTGTGTATCTCTGTATCTCTCTGAGACAAAGTGAGCACGAGTGACTGAGCAAAAAGTAGTGTACTATTTCCACGAACCCTGAGGGGTCATGTTCGATAGTTGCTAGAAACTATTCGCTCCTTGGTAAGAGGGGCTCATAGTGGCACTGTGAGCTAGCTGGTCTACAGGCGAACATATCCTGTGGGGGTGTCTGGAATCAGTTTGGACACCAATCCCATAGTTTATGTTGTCTAAACGCGCAGATCCTATATAGATTTATAGGAACTACACGACAGAACACTGCGGTGCCGCATCTTCGAGTGCCCAGCCCTTTCTTATTGTGGGGAAGCTTTGTAGTATGTATTGGCTGTAGCACCTGCCGGGCACCACCAGCGATCAGGAGCAAGCCGGCACCGCAGTGTTCTTGGGATAATTATCCACAAAACAGTCACTATTTCAGCACGCTCTCACGGCCGGTGCAAGCGTCAGAGGTAGACCAAGCCTCCCAATTAGTTTCTACACAAAAGATTAAAATATATATAACCTGCCAGTACTCCCTGAAACTAAAAAGGTCGTATTTGGTTGATGAAAAAATAATTGTTACCAAGTGGTTTTTATCATCTACCATTGGCAGTATATATATCTAAATATGCTTAACATTCAGTAGAATTGCTTACCTAAGGTATTTTTTAACCATCAACCAATTTATCATGTATGTTTAAAAAGTGGAGTACCTGCTATTAACTGACATGTAACTGTTTGGAACAAGTTCAAAGATGGCCGCCATGACTTTTACACTAAGTAGAAATAAGATTTAGCCGTCTTCTATGTCAATGATTTTAACTCACGTCACGCACTATTGCACTTTAAAATGGTGCTTGTCACTTGTTTACACTGACATCGAGAAAGGCAGAGTGCCGAAACGCGTCTGTCAGTGAAGGGGGGGGGTCCCAGCACAATAAAAATTGCACCTTGAAACAAGATCCTGTGAGTGCTCTTCTTTCATATGCCGACCGGACGGTTTGGGCGAGTGGAGAAATGTAAAGCGGCTCACCACCGCGGAGATTGCACCCGAGGAAGGAGGAGCGGCGACGGTGAACCCTTGTGTGCCTGTACTTCGTACTTTGGTCGCCAGCCCCGACGCTGCTAATTTCAACTTTTTGCTGCTTAACCGCAACGGATTTGGGAGAATAAACCGGAGAATTGCTTTTGGAGACCTTGCGTCGCCGCGTGGGACGATCGAGTGACTACGGATCGGAGGACCCATGGTTTTGACATCGTCTTACCGGTGAGTGCCATGTTGTCCGATATATGCTCCAAACAATGAATGTATGCAGCATCTGCCTCGAAGGATCTGTTTGATCTAATCTAAGTGCACATCCCCCCTGTCGAGTTGGTTTATACCAACGTGTTTTCCAGACAAGTCATGTCTTCCATAACGGAATGCGAGGAGGCAGCCATGGATATATTTAAACAAGGAACGGGACGGCCAAGAAGGGATTCCAAAGAACCTTGTGTTTCTGCCAATCCTTTAAGTAATTTGAGAATACTATATCAAACTCTAGAAAAGACACACGAAAAGGAAATCCAAAAGTGGTGGGAGGCTACATCCCTTGAAAAATATCTTCAAGTAGATCGCATTCCAAGGGGCCTGCGTATTTTCATAGTCCCCTCGTACGAAAATCCGGACCCTCAATTACTTAAGGACTGGTCTGACCACACTACTGAATCCGCAAAAGGAATGGTCAGAATTCTGATAAAGTATGCTTGGAGTGACCAAGCTAAGCTCCTAGAGGAAATCAAAAGGCTGGTGGAAATGATAAGCAAAGATAAAGATACAAAACAGAGCGACGAATTAAAAACAGCAATGATGAAGAGACTCAGAGAGTACGAGAGTGGCATACGTAAGCGGAAACAAACTAAGTTCCAGCGTGATGAGCAGGATTACACTTCAGGGCGTATCCTGACATTCGCCCGCAAGTATGATATCCCAAGGAAAAAACTCAACCAACAAAGAATTGGGGCACCAAGTAACAGAGACACCTCGGAGTCAGAGGTGGAAATCTCTGAGGAAGAACAAACAGCCACAGAAGATAAGGACTCAAACACAGGGTCTATTTATTTTCAAGAATACAGGCTTATCAGGGAAAACCGCCAAAGACCGGCTCCACGAACACATCCGCCAGCCCAACAGCAAAAAAGAAACGAAAAACAAGAAGGGGCAAGAAAGGAAGGGGAAGAGATGCCATCCCCCAGAGTCACTCGCAGCAAGGGCAAGCAAGGCAGATGGTAACCACCAAAACAGTCATCAACCTCTCAGATAGAGTTTTTAGCGATGCAGAAACGCAAGTAATACAACTGGGATTGACTTTCTGCCCCACTGCTGATTTTGATTTCGTTGAAACTAGAGTTGACCTGTTCAAATATACCAGAAAACTGAAGTTACAAAAAATCCATCTGTTGCACCCACAGATAAATTCAAATAAGGACACTGGTATCACAAATGAAACGGACTTACTTGTTGGCACGGATCTAGACACTCTCCTTACCTTACAAATTTTAGAGTCCTCAGAGCCAGTTTACCAGCAGTCAGTCAATGAGAACTCTCTAGAAGTAGCGGGTATTGCACAAACGAGTGGCAAGAGCGGACTGAAAAGGAAGTCAAGAAAGATGCCCCAAACAGCTTTTGACTAACCCTGGGCGAAGTACTACGCTACGCTCGTGTAGTTTGCGAAGTTTGCGCTACTTCGCACTACGCGAATTGCACGTAGCACAGTGCAAACACGCGTAGCGTAGCGGTCATTTTTTGCTTGCTCGCGGTCCTCAACATCAAGTTGGCGACCGCGAGCAAGCAAAATGACATCCCGGCGAGACTTTTTCCTCGTTCGCGATCAGCAACATCAAGTTGCCGATCGCGAGCGTGGAAACTAAACCTCCCGGCGAGATTCTCAACGCGGGGAGGTCAGGTTTCTCATTGCGAGTGGTCGCGTATGCTCGCGACCGCTCGCGATGAGAAACTACCAGTCTGCGTTGAGAAAGCTGCCGCTCGAGTAGAAATCTACTCGAGCGGCAGAAAACGACCGCTTGCACTGTGCAAGATGCAGTTTGCACTCATTGCACAGTGCGGACAAGCATCCGGCACTATGCAATCAGTGCGAACAGCATTTTGCACAGTGCACTACGCAGTTCGCGTAGCTACGCGTAGCTCGCGTAGTGCGAAGTGCACTTCGCATAGCTACGCGTAGCGCTACTACGCGAACTACGCCCAGGGTTACTTTTGACGCCATTGACGTCTTCAATGATGCAGTCATTGCGGACTTGAAGAACTTAAGGAAGAACAAATGTGATGAGAACAGAGACTATAACATTCCATTCAAACAGTGGCAGGCTATTCAATCACTGAAAAATGACGACTCAATAATAATAAAACCCTCCGACAAGGGGGGAAATATAGTTGTTTTTTCTCGAGAACATTACGTTGCAGAAGCTCTGAGCCAACTTGAAGACAAAGAATGTTATTTCCCAACAAATAAAGTGGTCTATGCTAATTGTATCAAGACTTTTCACCAATTGTTAATGTCTTGGAGGGAGGAGGGCATGATTGACACAGATGAATATAATTTCTTATTCTGTGAATACCCTGTAATCCCTACTTTTTATCACCTCCCTAAAATTCACAAAAATGTCAACAGACCACCAGGGAGACCCATCGTTGCTTCCATTAATAGTCTGCTGGAGAACTGCTCTATTTACATAGATTCTTTTCTGGCACCCTGGGTTAGAGACCTTAGTTCCTTATATTAAGGACACTGGCGAATTTTTGAGAATCATCGAAGGTGTAAGCTGGGAGGAAGATATGCTTCTTATTACACTAGACATCACCAGCCTTTACACCTGTATTAACCACAAAGATGGTGTGGAGGCTGTAAAATGGTTCCTCAATAAGCGACCCCTGAAATTTATGAAGCACAATGATATGTTGTTGACAATGCTGACATTCTGCCTTGAAAATAACATTTTCATCTTCTCGGGCCAACTTTACAAGCAGCAACGCGGGACGGCGATGGGCACGGCTTCGCCCCCAGCTATGCAAATCTTTTTGTTGGCTGGTGGGAGAAGCACGTGGCCTGGAGAGACGTACCCGAACGATGGATGGATCACATCGTATTATGGGCCCGCTACATTGATGACTTGTTTATCGAGTGGAAGGGCAATCGTCTTGCTGCCGAAGAATATGTAGCCTTCCTTAATTGTAACAGTCTGAATTTAAAATTCAGTGGTATCATCAGTAACACCAGTGTCTGCTATCTAGACTTAGAAGTCTATATTGAGGAATTTAGAATCCTCACCCGCTTGTATAGAAAACCAACAGCAGGAAATGCTGTTCTTCATGCTAGGAGTTTCCACCCGAGGAGCATGGTTAACAACATCCCCTATGGGGAACTCCTCCGGTTAAAGGGGAACTGCACAACACCAAGAGAGTATGACAAAGCCAGAGAGGATGCCTTTAGCAGGTTCAAAGATAGAAGGTATTCCCCTAACATCCTCCACCAAGCACATGCCAAAACAGAAAAAATAGATAGACTTCAACTCTTTACCTAAGACTTCTAACCCAGCAACTGAACCAATTGTCACCCCGGCCAGAATGATTACCCGCTACAATGCTAAGTCCTCGGAAGTGGTCCAAATATTTAAGAAGAATTGGCATATTCTTCGAACTGACAATATTCTTAAAAAAATTGTTCCCATGTACCCACTGATAACCTACAGGCGCAGCAAATCTATAGGCAACCATTTAGTGCACAGCCATCTAAGGTCAACTTTACATCAAATAGAGAAGGTGAGAGGCTTCTTTTCTAGCTTAAAATGCAAGGCGTGTAAATACAGCCACAAAGTAATAGATTACAATACCTTAGAAAGTGGTATGGAAAAGAGCAAACCAAGAAACATCAACCGACTTCTCAATTGTAATTCTGAATTTACTGTGTACATTTTGGAATGCCCGTGCCCTAAAAGATATGTGGGTCGTACTATTCATCCAGCAAAAAACGCATATTGGAACATATGAGCGCCAGTTCAAAGAAAGATGCCACCTATCCAGTGGCCCGTCATTTCGAGAAAATGCATAATAGTAATCGTGACCTACTAAAGTTCTTCTGTATCGATCAGGTCCCCAAGAATGAAAGAGGTGGGGATAGGACGAGATCGTTGAGAGCTCTGGAATCAAAACACATCATAGATCTGCAAACCAAAGCTCCTCTAGGTCTTAACAATGACGAGGAACTATGGGCTCACTTAGAATGAATTCCCAGCACCAGATTAACCTATATTGGCCTTGTTGTTCCTTCTTTTAACACCCCATTGGTAGTGATACACTCTGTAAAAACGTCCATGTTCCAATATTATGTTTATCCATGAGAACTGGGCCTCCGATCCTTTCGCAAATTCCGTCTAACAGGTTTGCCCATTCAGGGCACAATTGTGATAACCTGCCAGTACTCCCTGAAACTAAAAAGGTCGTATTTGGTTGATGAAAAAATAATTGTTACCAAGTGGTTTTTATCATCTACCATAGGCAGTATATATATTTAAATATGCTTAACATTCAGTAGAATTGCTTACCTAAGGTATTTTTTAACCATCAACCAATTTATCACATATGTTTAAAAAGTGGAGTACCTGCTATTAACTGACATGTAACTGTTTGGAACAAGTTCAAAGATGGCCGCCATGAATTTTACACTAAGTAGAAATAAGATTTAGCCGTCTTCTATGTCAATGATTTTAACTCACGTCACGCACTATTGCACTTTAAAATGGTGTTTGTCACTTGTTTACACTGACATCAAGAAAGGCAGAGTGCCGAAATGCGTCTGTCAGTGCGGGGGGTCCCAGCACAATACAAATTGCACCTTGAAACAAGATCCTGTGAGTGCTCTCCTTTCATATGCCGACCGGACGGTTTGGGCGAGTGGAGAAAAGTGTATGTATATATATATATATATATATATATATATATATATATATATATATCCAAGAACACCATGAATTCTCTGCACTTCCATTGAGGCGAACAGAGAAACACGAACCACAGGAAATATATGGCACTGTTCTTTTTATTGTACCTCAAGAATGACGCGTTTCGGACACCTTTTGTCCTTGCTCATATATATATATATATATCCAAACAACATCCCAAGGTTAGACCACGCCGGGACAACACACAGGCATAGACTCCAGTGAAGATGAAAAACAAGATACTTTATTGCAACATCAAGTCCAAATGACGCGTTTCGGCCGCCGGACTGCGGCCTTGATCACATGATATGTATATATATGTATATATATTTATGTGTGTATATATATGTATATATATTTATGTGTGTATATATATGTATATATATTTATGTGTGTATATATATATATATATATATATATATATATATATATATTTATTTATATATATTACCTACTGGCGGTCGCCAGTAGGTAGTTATAGTTAGAACGTAGTTTCCATAGAAAAAGCGTTTTTTGATTTGCCAATAACTTTGGCGCCGTTTGACGAATCTTCACGAAATGTTCAAAACTAATTGTTCACTCAGGTCAGCTCCTGTCTTGAAAGTTTCGGGGTGATTCGTCAAGGGGGGGGCGAGAAAAAAGGGGGGTCCCAAAACGTGTTTTCTCCATGTTAACTTTAGACACGGCTACAGCCTGAACTGCTGAACGGAATTACACCAAATTTGGCAGAGAGATAGCTCTTGGTCCAGAAAGCACACTTTTTTTAAAATGGTGTAATTCCGTTCAGTAGTTTTTGAGATATTTAAAGATTTACAGATATCGATATTTGAGAATTCTGAGATCTGATTGGCTGAGCCCTCCCGAGCACGAGCTTGCCTCTGATTGGCTGCCAACACTTCAAACCAGGAAGTGTTGGCAGCCATCTTGTGCTTCAGACCGAGGGAGAGGGAAAAAGGTAACAGAAACATCAAAAAACAAAAAAAGGGGGCAGGGTAGGAACACCCTGACCCCCCAGGCCTGCTCAGGGCCCAAAAAAAGCATATTTTTTTACATTTTCGGCCGGGTCGCGCTGGATGTGCGAAGCCCGTCAAAAACGAAAAATAAAACAAAGCGTGGCCTCCCGCGCTTCGTTTTTTAAAGCCCCCGGGTGGGCCAGGTCCCGGGGGCAATCCTGAATTCTGTAGCGGGGGCCCACGGGCGCCCCCGCAGCCCCGGGGACCGCCACCTCCCCGGGGCTTTATAATTTATGCACGGGGCACACGGCCCCCCGCAGCCCGAGGGACCACCACCTCCCCGGGGCTTTATTATAATAGGGTGGGGGGGCCTCGCGGGCCCCCCCAAGCCCCGGGGACCGCCACCTCCCCGGGGCTTCATTTAAATATGATCGGGGGCCTCACAGGCCCCCCAAGCCCCGGGGATCGCCACTTCCCCAGGGCTAAAATAAATAATAAATGTGTGTGGGGGGGCTCGACCCCCCCCACACTGCCCCGGGGACCACCACCTCCCCGGGGCACTGTTTATTCAAATGCGAGGGTCCATTACGGACCCCCGGGGACCACCACCTCCCTGGGACTATAAACACTTGGGAGGGGGGCAGCGTGGCCCCCCTCCTGGAGCCCTTGATGGCCCTGGGGACCGCCACCCCCCAGGGCCGGGTCCTGCATTGTCCCGGGGTGCCCACCCCCGGGACATTGCTATTGCAAAGCAGTGTTTGCTATGGCAGGGCGGAAGCCGTGCTCCCGCCCTGCCATAGCAAACACTGCTTTGGTTTTGGACGCGAGAGCAGGAAACCTGCTCTCGCGTCCAAAACATAAGCAGAATTGCTTTTGCACAAGGGAGCTGCATGTCAGCAGCTCCCCTTGTGCAAGCAATGCCGGCTCCCGCAGGAGGCGGGGAGCCGGTGGGACCGTGGGGGCATTGGGGCTCCCCCCACGGTCCCCAACGGTGAGGCCAGGCCCTGGGGGATGGGGTCCCCGGGGCCAGAAGTGGCCCGGGAGGGGGGCCACGCGGCCCCCCTCCTCCTTTTTTAAAAAAGAAAATCAAATGGCCGGGCCCCGGGGGATGGGATCCCCGGGGCCGAAATCGGCCTGAAGAGGGGGGCCGCGCGGCCCCCCTCCTCAAAAATAAAATAAATAATGGCCAAGCCCCGGGGGATGGGGTCCCCGGGGCCAATAGTGGCCCAGGGAAGGGGGGGCCACGCGGCCCCCCTTCCCTATAATAATAAAAAAAAGCAGCAGGCCAGCCCCGGGGGATGGGGTCCCCGGGGCCATAATTGGCCTGAGGGGGGGCACGCGCCCCCCCTCCAAATTTATTTTAAAAAAAAAAAAAGTCTGGCCATGCCCCGGGGGATGGGGTCCCCGGGGCCGAAATTAGCCTCGGGAGGGGGGCCGCATGGCCCCCTTCCCGTTTTTTGTTTTTATATAAATAAAAAGATGTCAGGCCCTGGGGGATGGGGTCCCCAGGGCCACAAAAATGCTAAAAGAAGGGGGGACACACAGCCCCCCTTCCAAAAAAAATATTTTAAAACAGCCGGCATCTCGCCGGAGGCCCCGCCCCTCCCTGCAAACGCACCCCCTGGCACGTTGTAAGTTGGGGAATTAATTCCCCTTGAATACTGAGGGTCCCTGGGGGCCAACTAGCCCACCAGGTACCTCCAGTAAGCGCCACAGAGCTGGATTGCAGAGAGGTGGTCCGAAGCCACGCCCCTTTTTACACCACTCTGCAAACGCGGCTCTTGGCGCACTGCTGGTGGGGTGATGAGGTCCTCTAGTGTCCTGAGGACCTCAGGACACAAGTGGACTTCATCCTCCGAGCAGCAGTGCGCCAGGAGCCGTGTTTGAAAAATGGGGTGTAAAAAGGGGCGTGGCCTCGGACCACCTCTCTGTAATCCAGCTCTGTGACGCTTACTGGAGGTACCTGGTGGGCAAGTTGGCCCCCAGGGGCCCTCAGTATTCAAGGGGAATTATTCCCCAACTTACAACGCGCCAGGGGGCTCGTTTGCAGAGTGGTGGTGAAAGGGGGCGTGGCTTGGTATGAGACGTTAGCAATCCTGCTGTGTGGGACTTACTGGAGGTAATAGGAAGGGTAGTTGGCCCCCAAGGTTGACGTTGGGGGCTAACTACCCCTCCTGTTACCTCCAGTAAATCCCACACTGTGGGATTGCTGAGGTGTTCGGAGGCCACGCTCACCTTTCTCCACCACTCTGCAAACGCGACTGCTATGTTATAGTTAGAAATTAGCATTTAAAAAACCTTTGAAATTCACTGAAAAAACCATAGGTTTCAGGGACGTTATAGTTAGAAATTAGCATTTAAAAAACCTTAGAAATTCACTGAAAAAACCATAGGTTTCAGGGACGTTATAGTTAGAAATTAGCATTAAAAAAACCTTAGAAATTCACTGAAAAAACCATAGGTTTCAGGGACGTTATAGTTAGTTGGACATTTCACTCGTATAAAACCAGAGAAATTCGGCTGTTATAGTTAGTAGAGCTAACTATAACTCGCGCCCCCGCAATGCACTGCTGATGACGTCACATATTACATCACTCATGACATGCTCAGTGACATCACTGATGACATCTCAAATGACATCAGTGATGACATCATCCACGTGATCATCTGATGCACATCCTCATACCCTAATAAAACCTTTCATACACCCACTCTAAAATACAGACTACCAATATCGAAACCATAGACACACCAATAGCAGTTAGTACATACCCGCTCAGTGATTCATACATCTACACACACATCCACCCACTAACCCATATAGTCACTCATACACGCAGCCATTCATCAATACAGCCACTGAGATATCCACTCATATACCCATATAGACACTCACACACTGCCACTCACCCAAAGAGTTACTCAAAAACCTAGTCAGTCACCCAAAGAATTAATTACACTGCCATTTACTCACCTATACAGTTATACACACACCACGTCACTTATTCATAGAGACACGTACTGTCTTCAACAATTACTGACATAAGCACACACTTATCCATGCAGCCACTGTCACAATCACTCACTGTTACATATACTCACTTATATACTCCACACTCACAAATACTGCCTTTCACATATGTAGTTACTTACACATATACCACTAACACATCCATTCACTCACCAACACAGCTATACATACACTCACTCACCGATACACTACCTAACACACGGACTCATAAACGCCTACACCCAGTGAATCACCCACTCACACATCCATGCAGGGAGTCACACCCCCCCACCCACACAGACATTCAGGCACCCATACAGGTTCTCAGACAACCAATCATTCTTCAATAAACCTTAGCATATATAGATATAACGTTCTTGAAATTTTTAGAAACACTCAGTCACTGGATGATGTCATCAGTGATGTCATTTGAGATGTCATCAGTGATGTCATCAGTGATGTCACTGAGCATGTCATGAGTGATGTAATATGTGACGTCATCAGCAGTGCATTGCGGGGGCACGAGTTATAGTTAGTTCTACTAACTATAACAGCCGAATTTCTCTGGTTTTATACGAGTGAAATGTCCAACTAACTATAACGTCCCTGAAACCTATGGTTTTTTCAGTGAATTTCTAAGGTTTTTTTAATGCTAATTTCTTACTATAACGTCCCTGAAACCTATGGTTTTTTTCAGTGAATTTCTAAAGTTTTTTAAATGCTATTTTCTAACTATAACGTCCCTAAAACCTATGGTTTTTTCAGTGAATTTCTAAGGTTTTTTAAATGCTAATTTCTAACTATAACGTCCCTGAAACCTATGGTTTTTTCAGTGAACACATATATATATATATATAGGGACAGCACTTGTATTGGAATAAACAAGTAATATTTGCACCGCATCATTCTGGAGTCCGTGCCTGCTTCTGTTAAGGAGTTGTTGTTTGTGATATCAAGGGACTTTTTCTCATACATATATATATATAGCATTAAAGAAAGAACGTCAAGTTCAAGTATTTAATAATATATTTTATCAACTTTGTTGTGAAATATCAGCAAGTGTACTAATGTGGTAAAAGGTTGATACACAACCTTTACTGAGTGAAAAGCTGTTTGTAGAGGTGCAGATTTCTCATTATAGTTTTTGAGAAGTAGACATTAGAATGTCGAAATATCAGTAGGTATTGCAGATTTTGTGAAAAAAAATGAAGTGTTCAATCTGTAAGTAAATGAAGCAGTGTTTCTCAAACTACAAAAGAAAGATTGTGGAATGTGTTAATACAAGCCCTGTTTTTATGAACCTCACTGTACATATACTTTAGCCCTATGAGGTGTTCGAGTGGTGATATTCCAATTTCTAGTGTGAAACTGTGGTGAGTGTTAGCAAAGGTGTATGAAGATGAATGTGTTACTGTATAAACTGTCACGGAAGCAGAGTTCATGGCATGTTATAATTTAATTGTGAAAATATGAAAATAGAGTGGTTGAGGGTGTGGACTTTTTCAGGAAAAGGAATAGAAAGTTACTTGTGTACTAGATATAAATATGTGATTGTGGGTGAAAAATGTAGTAAAGCTTAGACAGTATAGTGATGTATCAGTGTTATCAATTATTGATCAGTATGTAATGTTTATCTTTTTGGTTATTTTGTCTTTTTTGGGAGGAAAATTGAAACTTGTGTCTGAAGAAACAATTATCTGCTTACATAAGCAGCAAAAAAGAGCCTTGTTAAGACAAACAGGATTATAGTACTGTTCAGCAATAAGTACCTCTTCAGGCACAGTGTATTCAGGTTGGAAGGATGTGGAAGTGACTGAACAGTTGTGCAGTTCAGCAGCATGAACTAACTCTACCCGAGCTAGGCTTTGCAAACTGTCTTTTATAGATACAGTGCTTTGCTGAAACGTACTTGCCACCTAGCCTGCTAATATATCCCAGGAAACTGAAGACTTTTTGGCAGGCTAAGGTGGACAAAAAACTAGAAAAGAAGTGCTACGTGAATCAAAATCCAGTAGGCAAGTAAAGCAAAAAGAGGGGAAACATTGGTTCCTGCGGAGTGTCAAAAAGATATTATATAGTTATTTGTTTTGTTTGTTTAGTAGTTGTTCATATAGTTTGTTAATATAATTGTAGTTTTGTTGTTAAAATGCTTTGTTGTGATAAAGTTTAAAGTTACTTTTGATTTTTTTGCTTAAAACTTATTATGATTTGCAATTTTATTATAGAATTGCAATATTCATAAAAACTGCAAGTTCCATCTTCAGAGACTATAAATATGCTGCTGCATGTATCTGTATCTCTGTGGTAGTATGCACATATTTTATTCTACAGACACTAAATAATGGAGAACCTAATTATTTTGTTATGCAGCTCTGGTGACTTGTCATGCAAAAGTGAGGTGTCAGTAGATAGATCAGTCCTTGTCTACACTGTAGTATAGGGACCTCTGATATGAGAGGTATTGGCACAGAGAGCAGTGCATCTTCATACTCTAATATGCACTCCTATGAGCTGCTGTGCACACAGTAGTACGTATTACTGTAGCCATTGGAAGATGTCTGAAAGAGAGGTATGTCCCCACATTCAAATATGGACACTAGCTGAAGAGGTGTGGCACAGCCTCCAGGGCGGCTGACTCCGGAACCCGGGGGCTCACGGTTGGATCGCCGGTGGCAGATCAGACCAGCACCATATGACTCTGGGCAATAGCACGCTTAATCTTCCCAACAGCCCCCAGCGCCTTGACGTCCTCGGGTAATTGTTCACGCTTTACAAATACTGGACATTTACTAGTTGTGCAAGACACAGTTTTCAACAGACACAATACTTCATTTTATACTCTAGTATGGACATTCATCATTATGAAGAGAGATATGCACAGACAAAATAGTATCTATCAACAGTCTACTTCACACGTTACTCTGGGAAGATTTCTCAGCTGACAGTACAGTGTGTTGCCATACCATTGTCTCTATAGTTGTTTTGTAAGACAGACTTCTCAGCATAGAGGTAATTTCATCCCTACACATTACCTATACATCTGTTATCTTGGGGATAGCTGTGACCAGTGAGGTAAGCCCCATTTTACACCCTAATTTGCACCCCATCATCCAAGACAAAGGTCACAGGAGAGGGGCCAGTCTCTTTCCACAATGTACTACGCAGACTTATTATGAAAGAGAGATCTGTCAGTAAATGGGGCAGTTCCTCACCACAGCCTACTATGCATACCTGACAGCATGAGACAAGGTATACATTTTTCTGAAACCCTACTACAGACACCTCTCACCCTGGTAAGATGTGTTAGCGGACAGGTCACTCCCTTCCAAGACACCAATGAGTACCCCTGTTGGTCTAAGGAGAGGTGTCAGCAGAGAGGCCCCTCCTTGCCATCACTGTACTGCCTATCCATGTTGTCTTGGAGATAGGTGTTAGTGGAAAAGAGAATGTTTCCCTACACACTACTGTAAATGTATTTCATCCTGGGGAGAGCTGTGACTGGACAGTGAAATCCATTCCTGGGGAGAAGTCTCAGTGGAGAGGCCAGTACTTGTTAGACTTACTGTGGAATGGTAAGGTCTTACATGTGAGGTGGGTACCTTCCCCACCCTACTATGCATACTGCTGAGCCTGGGGAAAGGTGTGAGTGGAGAGGCAGTGTCTCTTCACACCCTACTCTACACACTGGTAACCTTCATGCAAGGTGTCAGTGGAGAGGCCAGTCTCTCTCAATACTCTACTATACACAGTTACTAGACTGTGGAGAGGTGTCAGTGAGATTGTTGTTTCTCTTTACACCCTACTATACACTGTTGTCATACTGTGAAAAGGTCTCATTGGAGAGTCTACTTTCTCCCACACCCTACTAATGGGGACAATAAGGCATAAATACTGTAATAAAGGAAAGTGTAAATTCTTCCTCTAAAAACTTTTTATAACCTCACGAGTCTCTCGCAGGATCTAAAAAAAAGTCCTGGGGTACACAAAATCTTGATGCAAGGTGTTACTGGAGCGACTATCTCTCCCCACACACTACTATATACACTAGTATCCTTGGGTAGAGTTGTTACTGAAGAACTCAGTCTCTTCTCACACCCTACTATGCAGCCATAAGTACTTTAATAAATGAATATGTAAATTCTTCCCCCCACAAAAGTTTACAATCTTGCGAGACTCTCGTGGGATCATAAAAACAAGCACTTGCAATGCAATAGGTCTTGCATTTGCGAGAGTTAGAGCTATTGGCCTGTAAATGATAATTTTTTTACCCATGTGTTTTTGTTTGGAGTGAATGTGGATCTATGTGGTGTGGAATTATGTGGGTTGGATTGGAATTGTTAGGCATTATGATAAACAGTGGGAAGGCTTGTGTGACGTCAGATGCATTCCTCAGACAATCGGAAACCCACGTGAAAGCTTGTTATAAAATTGTCAAGAGCCCAGTTTACCTTAAGGATGTTAATAGATCTATACCACTAAAGTGACCAACCCATGCCATTACAGAAAACCAGGCTTAAGCAATGTGCTGGGACTATAGGAGAGTCTGCAGTGTACAAAAGATTTGTGGATAGTTTGTTAACATCAGGGTACTTTGACTGCAGTCAACATATGGATCAGGAAACAGATGTGATGTGAGCAACCGACGCAGAGTACTAGAAACTGTATCACAATAAGAGCTGCTCACCATGGACACCATCGCTAACTGAGGGAAAAGGAATAAATAGGAGGTAAAAATGCATGCGTTAAGAATAAAAAGCTGTAAAAAGGACTTGCATTGTTCTATTTCAACCACCTTTCGCCACTCTATTTAGCCCCAAATGAAAGACCCTGACACGCGACCAGCGGGTGAGTAAATTTGGCAGCCAGAGACCAAATAACTTACACAAAGACTCAAAAGAAGGACAACTGTAGAGAACAGAATAAACAGTTTCACATCGTAGAAGGAAGAAAAAATATAATTTGACTGCATACTGTATTTCTAATTATAAATCAGTATGGGCACCGAAGCTGCTGTGTACAAACTATAAAGCTAACGAGAGTTAGAGCTATTGGCGTTGTAAATGACAATGTTTTTTACCCATATGTTTTGACAGCACGGAGACAGTTACAGTGAGCAATGGCTAAAATGGAGGCAGGCAGATAGAAAAAGAACAAGTTCCCAATTACAACTTCATATCGTAGGGAGATATGCAGTGACAGGCAGATGGGTGTAACTAATGTGTGATGGGTGGGAAGTATGCAAGCATAACTGTGTGTTAGGCAGACAGCAGGCAGAGACTGAGGGGCCAAGGAAAGCAGGTGATGTGTCATGCACTATAGTACTAGCCACAATAATAATCACAGGTTCACATTCATTTCCATTTAATATGTGTCATTCTCGAAGCTAACAAAATTCTGAATTAGAAGAACAGGCTGATTGACAGTATTAAGAACTTTATACTTAAAAACTGGAATCCCTGGAGAAGCCAGAGGTGAATTGGTTTGTGGTCTTATACTGCTGAGCCTCATATTAGTGTACCCATCTGAAAATCTGCTTTACTTTTCACTGCATAATCTTGAAAATCTTATCTGAAGCCCATTGCGCAGTTGAAAAGAAAGATTCCCTGAAGACTGAGAAGTCCACCCCGAGTCAGTTTCACCCCTTTAACAAAGAATCCACAAGGCCACTCCCCCTGCACCAGCAGAAGAAGGGGGGCAGAAAACAGCATGAGCAGGGAAAGACGGGATCAGAGGAAGAGGCAGTGGGAAAGAGAGCAGGAAGGAACAAGGAAGTGAATAGGTAAGTAGAGGCAAAGAAATATTTAGAAGAAATGAGCAGAAGGGTGGGACAGAAGGAAGTGGGCTGGTCGAAAGCAGAAAAAAGGAAAGACGGAGAGGAAAAAAAATGAGAGAGTTGCCGAGAAGTAAATAAGGATGCGAATGGAGATAGAGGAAAATTAAACGACACACTGCTGAAAGGGAGTGAGATTGGAGAAAAGATGGAATAGACGATAAAAAGAGTAATCAAGAGACAGTCAGAGAGGGAAAGGGAAACAGATGAGAGAGGAGAGAAGAGATTGAGAGAGGGACACAGGGGGAAGATAGGGCCTTGATGAAGAGGAGAAGAAACAGAGTGATGAAGACGGACGCAGCTTTAGCTGTCTGAAAAGACCTCATGTCACCAATACACCCTTTGCAATATAGAAGATATGTTATGCATTGTACAGATAGAGAAGATTTTGATCGGCCATCTTCAGCCATTGGCTTGTTTCCTCTAGCTGCTTTCTGGTATTGGCTGGCAGTGTTGCTTGTCAAGTTTGGTATCATCCCATCATTTGCAGATGGATACATTATGAAAATTGTAGAAAAATAGTTCTTGAATTTTTTATTTTTTTATTGTTGTGAAGGTTATTATAATACCTTATAGTTATATAAATAATCTTTCCAGCAGCGGCAGCTTCAACTACTGTGAGGTCCCTGCTTAACTTAGGTGCTCTATGGAGTCGCTGTTTCCTCCATTTCATCTTCCCAGCAATAGAATGTTATGTAGCCATTGCTTCCTCATTGTCAGAACTCACTGGACCAGTATGCCCACCCAGCACTGACTGAGTGCCAACGCCTCTGTTAACTCTTCATGCCTCTGCTCCTAACTGCTCCCAACAGATGCCAAGCAGTTCTGGTAGGATAACACCATTGCTTGGGTCATTGGCAATATTCCTCCCTGCTCTTTACATGCTCTGTTCAGCATGACTCTGTTAAGCTGGCACAGCCAAGTAAGCAAAGTTGAAGATGTGACTTGTACTTGTGTTCTTTGCTATGCAGCTTCAACTGTATCCATCTGCAGGTGGGTTCTAGCACCATGGATTGGTTTTAGCAGGAGTATCACAGAGAAGAGACGGACCATGGCTAGGAGAGGGACACAACAGAAGAGTACTCACAAAATAAGCAGAAATGGAGTAATGGAGGGAAAGTCACACTGCATAAATCAAATGAATTATCATTCATCACAACTGAAGAATTGTGTCAACACAAAATATACCAGAGCAGTTAACAAAGTTCAGTTGGACACAGTCAAAGGGGGTACAAACCATACCTTTGCTGAGGGTAGTGCTCTTTGTTGCTATGCTCAGTCAGCGCAGCAAGAGGAAATGCGTCAGATAGCAGGGAAGGGGGCGGCTGTAACTGGAGCCTTTGTTCCTGATGCTGCTGAGATCCGTTTGTGTTTGAGTGTGCACGAGGGGCCAACATGGCAGATGCATGGAAGGAGGCCCACGCTAATTAGTACCACCCTGATCTACCTGGCTGCAGTTACATCGATGGCGTGGGAATTCGCATTTCATCACTATGAAAAAACAAGCCCAATCCCCCCTAAAAGGAAGCCCAAAACGAAACTGATATCTAACTGAAAGAAGCCCACCTGATGGTCGGTATCCAAAATTGCAAAAAAGCTGAAAAAATGCAAGCAACGGAGTGGGAGGAACAGCACGGGGGCAGCACTAACACAACTGTGGCATTAACAGGAGTTGGGAGGGAGGAATGCTATATTAAAATGTAAGCAGCTATGATGCCGAAGCTGAACATAGGCAAACAGTAACAGAGCAGGAAACCAAGAAAAAAATAGTCTCCCAAAGCACAGATAAAGACCCATAGCGTAATGAGACAGTACTTAGTCCCTGCTCCGTGGGAGGAACGGAAGAGAAAAAGGAGGGACAAAGAGGCAGGACTGACCACTAGCATGCTAGGATTTTTAAAGGACGCTGACATAGACAAATGAAAAGCAATGGCAAGCAATGGGCGGAGTTGAACCCCAAAAAGCTTATACAACAGGTCGCTAAACGACAGCGCAAGCGCTGTCTAGGCTTGACCCGATAATTTTTTTTTAAAGTAGTGAGGTATGTTATGTTATGTTATATGATTTTCTAACGCGCACAGCTACTCCAAGGAGTGTCCCGGCGCGAGCACAGAGGGACTAAAAAACTCGCCAGCACTAAGCAAAGAGATAAGTTTTTAACAGTTTTTTAAAAACCACAGGATCTTTGATGTTGCGAAGCGCAAACGGAAGGGCGTTCCATGCCTGAGCAGCCATAACGGCCACCAAGCCTGTGCCGGAAGAAGCGGGGCACTTTCGCCAGAAGAGCGGAGGAGCGTAACTGTCTCCCTGGGACGAAAAATGAAAAACGCTTCCGCAGATAAGCTGGCCCAAGACCATGCAGGGCACGATGGGCGATGGCAAGAGATTTGAATTTCACCCGGGCCGCCATGGGAAGCCAGTGAAGAGAACGAAGATGACCTCGCACACTGCTTCTTAAGGGGATCTCTAAAAGGAGCCGAGCCGCCGCATTTTGCACCACCTGGAGTTTATTCAGGGAGTATGCCGGGATCCCCACATAAAGAGCATTAGCATAATCCAGGCGGGAAAGAATAAGCGCGCGGACAACTGTCTCTTTCGCCGGCCGTGGGAGAAGAGGGAGAAATCTTCTTAAAATTTTGAGGATACCAAAGCAGCTCCCTGAAAGTCTCTTGACTTGGGTGGAGAAAGATAAATTATCCTCAAACCAAACTCCCAAATTCTTTGCGGTACTACCGCTAGAAGACGGTGGCGGGAACTCAGACGGCCAGATCGAGTCTCTGAAGCCAGGGGGGAAATTACCATACAGGAGGATCTCCGACTTGTCTTCATTACATTTCAATTGGGCGCCCGCAAGCCACTTAAACACCGAAGACAGGCAAAATTGGACGGAGGCCACTGAATCCTCCTCCTTTTTCCAGGTGAAAAGTAGCTGGGTGTCGTCAGCATAAGCGATCACCTTAGCCCCCAGAGCCTCAGCCAGCACGACTAGAGGATTAACATAGATATTGAACAGAAAATCTTTTCAAGAGAAAAGTTACAGCATAGAGGTTTGTGAGTTTGCAGTCTAACAATACTCACAACCTACGATACAGAGCTATTATGCATTAAATATAGTAGACAATTCATTATTGTACCTTAAACATGTCTAATGTTCTAGTTTGTTTAAAATGACAGTAAAACACTGCAATTAACTTAATTCTAACTGTACGATCTTGCAAGTGGTTCACGAAAGCCGAACAGGAAAAACAGCCCCCTCAGAGTCCACGTAGGGGATTGTGTATCCAGCTCCCGCAACCATCTCATGAGGGCCATCAATTTAAAAAATAAAAATATCCAACCATCTTTTATTCACTACTCTATTATAGATTAGCATTAGATATTAACTGAAACCATAATAAAGAACCATATACAATAGATGACAATGATATTTAGAACTTTACGATCTTGCAAGTGTCCGCGAGCATCTCGCGATCCTCTTGTGAGAGTAATGACAACTCAAAAAAAAGATCGCTGGTGACATCTCGATATTAGAGTTACAATAACTGAGAAAATAAACAATGTGTATTGAATATTTATCTATTTAATAGTCACACACATTTTACAAAGATTTTGTAAACTGTGAACCATATCCTGTTTTGTTACAATGAAAAAAAAAATATTTTACAAAAATAATGACTGAACACAACAAATATTATAAAGTCATTCTACCATAACCACACTCACAAAAAAAGGTGAAAGTAACTTTATATTACAACGTATTTATGAAGCGTATGTACACCATGACACTGAGGCATAGAGGCAGAAGACCCAAAGCTTAGCCATAAGCCTGTCTAAAGAGCCAGGTTTTTAACAGAGTCCTTAAGCTTGGGAAGTAAGTTGTGGCTCTAATGTGTGGGGGAAAAGAATTACATACATTTAAAGCAATGAAGTCAAACCGGTGCCACCCAATCTCTTCCTGTTAAATTTAGGGACCTCTAATAGATTTTGATGGGCTCATCTGAGATTATGTTTAGTAATGTAGTTCCGGAATCTAAAGGTCACAAAACGTGGGCTTCTGTCGTGATGAGATCTGAAAATTATACACCCAGTTTTAAACAGGGTCAACTGAGCAACTGTGAGCCAGTGTAGTTTTACCATCAGGGATGTAATGTGGCAGTGTCTATGTTGGTGCCAAACCAGCCTAGATGCCTGATTTTTAACGAGCTGTAGCCTCTGACTCAGTCCCTTTGGAAGTCCCAGATAGAGAGTGTTGGACCTGGCCCTTTTTGCAGAGTTGTTCCCATACTTTTTGCCCTCCTCCTGTATTTTGACCTGTTTTTGTTGGTTTTGTAACTCTGGGCACGTTACCACTGCTGTTTAGTGCTAAAGTGCATGTACTCTCTCCTGTAAACTTGGTAAGATTGGTCTAAACCTGTTTGGCATGTTTAATTTACCTGTAAGTCCATTGTACAGTGGTATCCTATATACCCAGGGCCTGTAAATTAAATGCTACTAGTGGGCCTGCAGCATTGCTTGCGCCACCCACAGAAGTAGCCTTTCAAACCTGTCTCAGGCATCTCAGCCACTGCAGGGCCTGCGTGGCATTTAGAGTGCTTGCCAAGTCTGAAACTCCCCTTTTATTACATATACATCACCCCTAAGGTAGGACCTAGGTAGTCCTATGGGTAGGGTGCTGTGTAGGTAAAAGGTAGGACATGTGCCTTTGTTGTGTGGCATTTCCTGGAAGTGACAAACAGCCTATTTGGTTTCTCACTGCTGTGATGCTGCTCCTCTAATTGATTTGTATTGGGAATTCCCTGAAATGTGTTTCAGTGGTAATTTGTAATCTGGAAGGAGTAGCGTTGCCATGTTTGGAATAGTGCTGATAAATCCTGCTTATTGGTGAAAGCGGGTTTTTTATTACTATTTTAGAAATGCCACTTTTAGAAGTGGGCATTTCTGTGTGCTTATGACATTTTGAGCTTTGCAGCCTAACTCCAATCAACGTCTGGTTTAGACTGACAGAGGCCTGTTTTGTGCATTTACTCTAGACAGTCACAAAGGGAGCTCAGGTGTACCCCGCATATCCTGATGAGTCTTCTTGGACTAGAGTGGAGGGATGAGTTGTCACCTGCAACTGAGCAGTGCTGTGCCTGCCTTTCACAATGCTGTCTCCTCCCCCTGTAGTGTGCCTAGAGCCAGGGCTGGGGATTGAATGGGGGTGTTATGCACTTCTAAAGTTTGTATTGAAGTGACCTCCACATCAAAGACATTATGAGTATAGGTACAGAGGCTCTAGTACCATGATTTTAGACACTGCGTGGGGACTTGTAACCTTGCTGAGGACCCTGATGTGCAGGCCTGCCGGCTCCTTGCTTGTGCCACCGAGAGTTGTCCAAGGAGTGCTGGGTTAGGCCCCTTGTCCCTGCTAGTACAGCGCGTGGAGAGCGCTGATGGAGGCTCTTGTGTTTTCAGTCATCGTGTGCTGGGAGGATCCCTGTGTAATGCTCCGGTGTCTCTAACCTCTTGGCAAAGTTAGCACGTGGTGAGCGCTTCAGTTTTAAACCAGCAGGTGGTGAAGCGCTGTTCCTGAATCCCTGAGAGCATCCTGTCTCTTACTTCTGCCCTTCCCCCTGGACTCGCGCCTCATGGGCTGCAGGTAGCGTGCTGCCAGGAGACACCCGGTTAGTACGGCTTGGAAGGGTCATGGAGACCATCTCCAACCTTTAGGCACAGCAGAGGGTGGTGTTGGGGGAGCTGGTAACCTCAAGGAAAGGAGCTGCACCACGCCTCAGGAGACTCATTGCATAGGAGATACTCTGTACCCTTGGGGACAGAGGGAGTCTACCTCCTCACGCAGGGATGTGGAACTCCTATAGCCCGACGCCCAGGACATATTGTTTGGGGTCAAGGGCAACAAGTTTTCATGTGTATTTTGTCCTTGGGACAAGTAGGCCCAACCCCCTGCAGCACAAACCCTTTGGCTGCCAGTTTGCAGTACCACATTATGGATCAGGGAAGGCTACTGTCTGCAGCTAAGGTGATATTTTTGTCCCATATGTCAACGCTGTTCAAACTTGTATTTATGGTTCATTAATTGAAAGCCTTTATTATTAGGGTGAGCGCTCTAAGTAAACGTTGTAAGCTCTGACTGCACTATTGACAGTGGTTCCAGTATAAAAATGTGTACACACGTTTTCAAAGTTGAGCAATATGAGACTTTGTATAATGCTCCCAGAATGCTCTCTGATTTGATGCAAATATTTGCAGAAGCTTTAAAGCAAGATTGATGATTCTTTGCTTTCAAAATAAAATGTTCATAAAAAATAAAAGCAGGAAAAAAACATTTTGCTAAACTACTGTAAAATTTCAGGTACTATATCTTTGCAGCATCATTTAGTAACGTGTTGATGCATGCTAGTATTTCCCCAAAAATATTCATAATGGAAAATCAGCGTAACCAGTTTCAATAAGATAATGGGAAACAAAAATAAACAAGCATTGGCAAAGCCAGTAGGTCTGAAATTGGTGGTCAGCTTTTTAGTTTTGTCAATGTGTGACTTGTTTTGGCATGGGTTTTGTAAAAACCTTATTGGTGTGGGAGCTGCCAGCCCTCACCATTATAACAAACATTGGCAAAAGCAAAAATTGTTTTTTGGTCTCAAAAAGCACACACTGCCACAGTAGTTACTGGCACTGAAAAAAACTATGTGTGCCGATATGCTCCTTGTGAAAGAGCAGAATGCTGTCACTCACAGTGAAGCCAGCTGACACAGAGACAGAATTTTAATAAACATAAAAGGTCATGGTCAACGCCAGACCAAATTTGGGGCCCAATTATTAAAGAAAGTCTCAAAAGTGCACCCATGATGTATGTCCTTGCATTAAGTGCAGCTATATGGGATTCGCGAATTCCCAAAAATTTACAGAAGTAGGACAAGAAATAGTACTCCTAGAAAATATTTGTGAACTGCATTTTAGCATGAGCAAATATGCATGTGTTGATTTGCTCATGCAAAAATCTGAGCGTTTGCAAGTTCACTTTCCTCTAACCACTATTTTCCCAACTCTGGAAGAAGGTTTACAGCTGCCATTGTCAGGAGTAAATTTCCAACATTTCTCAGTATGGGAAAAGATTAGAGAAGAGTTGTTGAAAACCGTTATAACATGCAAGTTAGTAGGTTTGCACAGACTCAAAAGGGCATTCTAACCCTGGAACTATTGCTTACCACTACCTTCAGCCCCAGTATGTAGATCTGCGGAAACGTGGCAACATAAGGTGACTGAAAGTATTCAAACACTACAGTATGAGTCCTGACATAATCAGAGAGGCTATATCAGAGCTCCTATATAACGAGATTGCTGCCATAATTTGTCGCTGCACTACATGGCACCAAAGGGGCAAGTGGATTTTGTTACAGGACAAGAAGATTTATGAAGCAACATGCCCCATGGACAAGTAGATATTTTATTAAATTCCACACCCCTGTCACTTGACCCAGCCCAGGCATTCCAGGCCTCCCCTTCACCAGTCTAGCTCCCTGGGACGGCGAGACCCTGCACAGCAGCGCTGGGCTGCCCTAGTTTTTGGTCTGCATCTCTGGACGGCAGTCCGAGAGACCCGGGAGGGTCTCGGACACATCGCAGCATTCACCATTGTTTGGGAAGCTACAATTAGCCTCAGTGGCTCCGTGTGTTCCTGGGCAGCCGCACTCCATTTTTTTTCAAAGCGGGGGACACAGTGGGTTCTCCCCGCAGAGGTAGGTGGTGTAGGTTTGCTCCCCCCAGTTTTGGAAAACGTACCTAAGGCACCTGTTTTGTGTGGGCGACATTGAGGGAGGATCGTCGACGGAGGCCCCGCATCATTGTGAAATCCTCAGAAATGACCATATAGTGTCTGATAGGAGCGCAGATGTCTTGGCGCCCTATAACTTGTATTGGTGATTTGTGTGCGTTTATCACCAAGATACAGGACTTGCGCTAATATGGGGATTCATATGTTGGTGTGCATTATCTAACTGCTGCATTTTATGCCTTGATGTAATGATGATATTGTTGTTGTGTTTTGCATGCTCGGAAATAGACAGTAGTGATGATTCATGTTCCATTACATGCTGCATTTCGTGTTCCCAGGGATATGTCGTTTTATGCCTTGCATAGTTATGATAACGAGTAACCTATAAGGTGATGGTAGAATATCCCCAGTAATGTTTTCTTTCATGGTGTCTCTATGACATGTGCAACATATAAGTATTTACTTTATTGCACTAACTGTGATGTTATGACAGTTGCCTCGTTGGCAAAAGTGATATATGATTTATGTGATTTTGGTCTATGTGTTATATACAATATATGTAGGCTGTCCGGAAATCAGTTAAACACGATTGTGCCCGACATTACCCTACCGACTGCAAATCAGCTGACCCGGTTTAAACTGAGTATTGCTGATTTTTCACATTTGTTGCACCACTTGGCCACTTGAGGGAGCCAAAGCAGTACAAACCAGCATCCAAGCTACGCATCGGTAATTCCAATGAACCATTTCACCTTCCTCCCGTTGTTCATGGTGTTGTTTGCTCCCTTCCTCCCTAATCCTGCAATCCGTGGCTTTGCTTGCTCGTCCTGCTCTCTTTCCAGTGTCCGTTGCTTTGCTGCCCGCCATCCTCTCCCCTCCTGTGCTGATTGATGACCTTAGGAAAATTAAAATATATTCTTTCTCCTAAATCAAATCGGGCCTGCCGGCTGGACACAGATCACTGCAGCAGGCTCCTTGATAACAATTCAGCTCTGCTATCTGGTAGGTTAATTAGAGTGCTTCTAGCAGTGCAATTGACTCCACCTCCCCTGCCCGCAGTTTCTTTTATGAGAGGCGCACTTGGCCCTCCCGGGGGTCCATACTCTGCTGGGAGCAAAGTCCTCAATGTTAACAATTGAGAATCAAAGGTTCTTGATTTAACCCCTGACTGATGGCTCTGTTACAAATTAAAACAACTCTATTTTTTGTTGATGCAACAATCGTATTCACTACTCATTTTTTTTGTTTGTGCAACATTTAATCTCATAGGTTAGGTTTCAAATTATTGTTGTTAATTTGGAATCACTGCTGATGGCTCCGTGTTGGTGTTAGGAAAGGGAATGTATGCAGCAGAATGGTTTAGGTTCAGTAAATCACTCTGGCTATTTACTGAAATCTGGACTCATGTTACACCAACAGAGCGAGATTAGAGGAACGCAACCTTATGTGCAAGTTAAGGGGCCATCAGGCCCGCTTTTGTCTGAATATCCTGACTGGCGGCGGCCAGGAACCTCACACTTAAAAAATGTAAATGCCACGGAGGGGAAACAAAGGCACACAGCTTGTTATCTCTTCACAGGTACTTAAGAGAGGCAGCTTTTGCCTTTGTTCAGTCCTCGTATATAAGAGATGCATGCACTGTAAAAATGTCAGGTGTGTTGGTCTGTCCCAGTATTTAACAATTTTAAAATTAACAGCCTCGCTGCTCAGCATCACTTAGGAAGAAATGCCACAGCGCCCGCCCCCACACATTTACATTTCCTTTAACTGCACTTGATAATTACCGAAGGCAAATATCTCCAGCAAGCGGCAGAAATATGAGAGGGGAAGAAGGAAGGCTCTGTGGGTGGGCTGGTAATAGGCAAAGCGGGCTAGTTTTTTGAAAGAGTACTTGCCACTTTCTGGCCCAAAGTAGCATTTCAGAATCACCATCAAGTGATTCTCACAAGGCCGTAGTAATAAAGTGTCTGAGTGAGGCTGTCCACACTCCAGCATTCACCGCCAAGACTGCAGAGGGGTAGGAGTGTCTCGGAGCTGGCAGTACTTGACCTGCTCCTTGTGAGGATGTGGTGGCTGCTACCGATGTCAAACCAATACATCATCTGGCATCAACAAACGAGGCCCGTAACAAGCCTTTGTATTTGTTAGTGATGCACCTTTCATATGCTGCTACACTTTTTATCTGTTGGCACAGTGCTTATATCTGTTAATGCTGTACCTTGCACCTATATCTGTTGGCACAGCGCCTTGCATCTCTTTGGGGCCCCCTGCACTGAATTTATTTTCCATTTTCAGCTCATTCACGCTCCTGGCAACTATGGTTGGATCATTGTCAACCCTCTTCCTTGGCCAGCCTCCATCTGGGCCCATTCCTGGAACAAACAGCCTCTCTGGCCGGCAACAGAAAAGCCAGAAGACTAGATGTTTGAACAACATAGCTGGTGCGTCACTTGTGGGCCTGTGCATAGAGAGGGTGTTTTTATGCTGACTGCACTCCTGTCTCAGCTCTGAAGAACAAGGATTTTAACTCAGGTGGTACTATATTGTGATCGTACCAACCCAGTCATGGAGAGATCATATAATGTCGCTCTGCACTGTACTTTGACACTAGGCTTGCCCTCAGGCCCTACATTGGGGAAGCAGTATCCAGCTGGAATGTGTCAGAAAAGCAGACAGACTAGTGATCCGACCAGGCCTTGTGTGGTGTAGCTACTCTGTCAGCACCATCAGGCATACAGTGCTGATCGGTGTTTTTGTTTGTTGCACTCCCTGAGCTGCCCGGGACTTGTATTCAGAGTCAGGTAGCACTATGCTGTGATCTCACCGGTCTGGCAGCAGCTCTACAAGGTTGATGCAGTCACAAAGTGAGCAGAAAATGCCAATTTCCACTGAACATTAAGTGGCATATGCTGATATTGCTCTTACAAATTCTGCATGTCACTGCAATCTTGCTGCCACAGCGCTCTCCTACCTCTTGTATAGGCCTCAAGGTAATTTCTGGTTGGCAGAGTAAGTACCTACTCTGTTGTGTATGATCACAGGGTTGGTAGAGGTGCCTGCTGTAGGCAGACCCTACTGAGGCCCTAATCTACAGTTAGGTGTTAACTTTGAGGGGTAGGGCCCCCAGCAGTAATAATGTTACTGCAATCGAGAGGTGAATTAAGAATTCGGGACCAAATACATTTGGTAAAACATGCACAACAGCTGTCGCTAGAGTAGGGCAGCATTATAGTGCTCACTGAGGGCCTCCCCTTGCCTCTGCTGTGGATGAACCCCTTCCCATGTGCCCTGGTCTGAGCTCAGCCATGATCCAGCCACAGCCTGCTGCGTCCCTGGTACGATGGTTTGGAGCACAGGCTCTTTCCTGTGAAACAACTGTGCATCCGTCAATGTTGAGAGGGCCTTTTCACAGATAAAAGTTTACATGGGAAGGAAAGAGCGAGTGCGCATGACCAAAGACTCACTGAAGAAGCATTGTATGGTGTGCTACAATAAGTTTGATTTGTAAAAATGTGTTTGGACCTCATATACACTGAATGTACTTTCTATATGTCATGCACTATCAGTGCAGAAAGCAAGCAATAATAAAAGCGAAACGTTCCATAAACACCGGAAAAACACTGTTTCTGTTGTTTTTAATGGCGCGAAAATGGGTAACCACTGTTTTTTTAAGGTCTTGAAATCACTGGAAAACACTGGAAAAAACCCCACCAGAATTTACCAAAAATAGAAACTGAAAACAGGAAAGCCTAAATATATGATATATTTTTATATAATCCTATGTGGAGTCTCTTTTGTGGTTTATTAGTTGTATCACTGGTGAGTGTGTGTTGCGCAAACGCTTTACACATTGCCTCTGGGATAAGCCTGACTGCTCTGCCAAGCTACCAAGGGGGTGAGCAGGGGTTATCTTGGGTGTGTAACTCCTTTACCCTGACTATAGTTGTGGGTTCTGCCTGGCTTAGGTGAATACCCTAGCCAACCAGAAACCCAATTTCTAACATTCTTGGCAGCGTTGAGGATAGGACTTGCATTTGCCCAGTACCACAGTGACTCATTGTTGCACTACAAACTCTGCACTTAGACCATCACAGGTTTTGTTTTTCTCCTGATTTTTCTCATTGGTCATTTTTTGATTGTGTACTCCTGCTTCAGCTCTTACGCCTGGGAATCTTACTGCTGCACTTGTGTTTGTGTACTTTGCCATAATGGGGTTAGTCTATGATGAAGATGACCTTTGTGAGTGCACCGTAGAGAAGGTAAAGGTTTTCTGCAGAGAGAGGGACTACCAGTGGAGGGGAACTTTCTAGGCACCCTGCACTATTTTGAAAGGGACCACAGAGAAGCCTGAAAAAAAGAACCAGGGGGGTAGTGGCCCTGAGGAGACTGAGGCGAAGGGAGAAAATGACTGGGCAGGGACGCCAGTAGAGGTTAAGGAGCCCATGGATGGGGAGTCCCTTGCTGGGTCTAGTGCCAGTAGTAGTGTCACCTTCCATTCTCTGCCCACAGAGGAGCTGGCGGACAGGGGGGAGGAAAGGGAGCACCAGCTGGCGTAGGAAAGGCTCAAATTGGAGCATGCCAAGGAGCTAGCGCAACTCTGCGGAGGCTAAAGGCTGAGGTTGAGAGAGCCTTAGTTCAGGAGAGGATGGCCGACGCTGAGAGGGCCTTCACCAGAGAGAAACTAGTCCTGGAGGAAAGGTTATCCCATGAGTGTAGTTGGTGGAGTCCAGTGGTGGCAGCAATGTAGTGTCCAGTGTAGAAACTTCCACTCAAGGAACCAAGAGCGTGGTACCTGGGTCCTAGGAGGAGGGTGTCACCCCTGAAGGGTAAAGGTTGAGGTTCAGGGGCAGTAGGAAACTGTCTCACCAGTCGTGGGGAGCGTTTGTGTAGGATTGTTGCAAAGCACTAGAGGGATGGTTGAAGGGTAGCACAGCAAATCATTTTGAATTGCTGTTCAATCTGGTTGTCAGAGAGCACATGTTCCATTGTTGTATTCCAGGGCTATGCCGACACCTGCTGGAGTGTAAGTTCTCTGACCCCAGGGAACTTGCACATGAGGCAGGCCTCTGGGTGAGTGCCAGAGGGTCTGGAAAGGCATTTGGGTGTGATCCTAAAGTGAGTGGCTCAGGGTTTTCCCAGCCAAGGGAGGTGGGAAAGGTTCGTAGTAGGCCAGATAGGTCCCAGTGTAGTGGGATGGGTAGACATTCCCATGTCCCTTCTCAAGTGAGGAGGAAGGGTAGGGGTGGGCTGAGTCCCGGGTTGCCCAAAACCCAGTACCAGAGCCTTGTTGGTTCCATGAGTGAATGCCAGGAGGGGGGCCTAGTCTGTACTGGAAGGCCATCCGCTGAGGGGAATCCCATAGTGTCAGGAGAACTTGGGGGGCGGATGTCACAAGCATCCCACCAGTTCTAGTATCTGGCAGCACCGCCCCTGAGTGGAGGGAGCAGAAGCCCAGATGGAGGGGTGAGAGGGGTAGGCAGTCCCCAGTGGGAGAACCAGTGGGTCAGGGGCCAGCTCTGAGGTTAGAGCCCCCCAGGAATGACCCTGGTGACACCACTTCTGGTCTGGGGGAGTCTTTGTTTGCACACTGTCAGATGGGCAAGGGTCGGGAGATCTGTGCCAAGCAGACTTTCACGCAACAGATGTGGAATGTGTTTATTTATTTAAGGAGTATTGTATAGCATGAACTTGACCCAAAGGTATCAGGGCACTTCACAATAGTTGTTAGAAAGACAGTTACCCGAGTTACATATGGGTAAATTACAATTACATGAAGTAGAGGCAAATGCATAGCAACAACGTACAAGTAAATATACCATAGTCAGTGCTAGTTATACAAGTGACATGCTAAATATCAGAAAGGTTACATAACAATATTGTATGAGGGACTGTGGGGGGGGGGGTGTTACCCTTGGTGGAAGTAGGTGTACTGCCCTGGAAGTCCTAGCTTGCCAGGCACATGCTCAGCCGCAGAGTGTGGTCCCTTGGTTGGGAGGCCAGGTTCAGGATGTCACCCCTGACCTGGAGGGAGGGACGACTGCTAGCAGTGCCTCTACTGTGTTGTCTTCTGGGGGTACCACTCTAGGTGGGAGGGTGCAGAACTCTAGAAGAAGGGGAGGGGAGAGGAAGGAATCGCCCCTGACCCTGGTTCAACCCGAGGGTGCTGACCCTGGGTTGGGAGACCAGTTGCAGGGTGGAGCTCCTGAACTGGTGGGAGAATTGTGCTCGATGGCTGATTCCAGCACCCTAACAGTTCTGGATTCTGGGGGTACAACTCCCAGGAGGAGGTTGAGGAACCCCAGAAGGAGCGGTAGGGGGAAGAGAGCCTGGCCCCTGTCCAGCCTAAGGATGCAGGTCCTGGGCTGGGAGACCAGTGGCAGAGTAGAACCCCTGCACTGGTGGGAGGTAGAGTGGAGCACGGATGGTATGCACATGGGGCCACCGCCCCTCCTTCTGCGAGATAACAGAGACCAGAAACCTCTGGATGGCCTGGTTCTGGCCGCTGACAGCTAAGGAATCCCCATGGGTTAGCTTAGTTGGTCCTGAGAGCAAAGACAGAGGGATCCACTTGGGTTCAGATTGGCATAGAACTGGAACCTGCCCCTGCAATTGTGGGCCAGGGTCCATGTTCTATCGTCCCAAGCAGGGAAGCCCATCAAGGTGTTGATTAGTCTACCCTTGCTTTAGGCTGGAAGGGGGTTGTGTTGGACCTAGCTCTTTTTGAAGGGTTGTTCCCAAACTTTTTGCCTTCCTCCTGTATTTTTTCTGACCTGTTCTTACTGGTTTTATGAATCTGGGCACATTACCACTGCTGATCAGTGCTAAAGTGCATGTGCTCTCTCCTGTAAACTTGGCAAGATTGGTCTACACCTGTTTGGCATGTTTAATTTATCTGTAAGTCCATTGTACAGTGGTATCCTATATACCCAGGGCCTGTAAATTAAATGCTACTAGTGGGCCTGCAGCATTGCTTGTGCCACCCACAGAAGTAACCTTTTAAACCTGTCTTAGTCCTCTGCCACTGCAGGGCCTGCGTGCGCAGTTTACTGCCATAGTGACATGGCATTTAAAGTGCTTGCCAAGTCGGAAACTCCCCTTTTTCTACTTATGGGTCACTCCTAAGGTAGGCCTTAGGTAGTCCTATGGGTAGGGTGCTGTGTAGGTAAAAGGTAGGACATGTGCCTTTGTTGTGGGGTAGGTCCTGGTAGTGACAAACAGCCTATTTGGTTTCTCACTGCTGTGAGGCTGCTCCTCTCATAGGTTTGCACTGGGAATTCCCTGATATGTGTTTCAGTGGTAATTTCTAATCTGGAAAGAATAGCGTTGTCATGTTTGGAATAGTGGTGATAAATCTGGCTTATTAGTGAAAGCAGATTTTGTATTACTATTTTAGAAATGCCACTTTTAGAAGTGGGCATTTCTATGTGCTTATGGCTCTTTGAGCTTTGCAGCCTAACTCCAATCAACGTCTGGTTTAGACTGACAGGGGCCTGTTTTCTGCATTCACTTTAGACAATCACAAAGGGAGCTGAGGTGTGCCCTGCATATCCTGGTGAGTCTTCCTGGGCTAGAGTGGTGGGAGGAGTTGTCACCTGCAACTGAATATGGCTGTGTCTGCCTTTCACAATGCTGTCTCTGCCCCCCAGCAGTGATTCTGGTGCCAGGGCTGGGGATTGAATGGGGGTGTTGTGGACTTCAAAGGTTTGTATTGAAGTGACCTCCACATCAAAGACATTATAAATAAAGACTCTCACCCCATGATTTTAGACACTGCGTGGGACTTGTAACCAGCCGCTGCTGGCTCAACAACCTTCCCAGAAGAAACTGCTGTGCTGCCAGGAAGAACCGTTATTGGACTGAATTGCTTGGTGTGCTGACCTGTGACCTGCTGGGCTACCAGAAGGACTGCAACCTTGCTAAGGGAACCTAATGTGCTGGTCTGCCTGCCTGCTCCTTGCTTGTGCCCCCGAGTGTTCTCCAAGGAGTGTTGGTTTTTGCCCTTTGTCCCTGCTAGAACAGCACGTGGTGAGCGCTGTTGGAGGCTCTTGTTTTCACTTATGTGCTGGAAGGATCTCTGGAGCGCTGCGTAATGCTATGGTGCTTGTGCCCCTGAGTGTTCTCCAAGGAGTGCTGGTTTATGCCCCTTGTCCCTGCTAGCACAGCGCGTGATGAGCGCTGTTGGAGGCTCTTGTTTTCACTCATGTGCTGGAAGGATCTCTGGAGCGCTGAGTAATGCTATGATGCTTGTGCCCCTTTGCAAGTGCAGCTCCAGGGGACGGCGAGACCCTGCACAGCAGCGCTGGGCTGCCCTTGTTTTTAGTCTGCATCTCTGGACAGCGGTCCGAGAGACCTGGGAGGGGCTCAAACACACTGCGGCATCTGCCATTGTTTGGGAAGCTGCAATTAACCGCAGGGGCTCTGTGTGCTCGCGGCCAGCCGCATTCCATTGTTTTGCACACGGGGACCCAGTGGGGTCTCCCCGAGGTGGTAGGCGGTGTATGCTTGCTCCCCCCCTCATTTTGGAAAATGTACCTGGTGCACTTGTTTTGTGTGGGGGACATTGTGAGGTATATCCTCGACGAAGGCCCCTGCATCATTATGAAATCCTTAGAAATTACCATATAGTGCCTAATAGGAGCGCAGGTGTCGTGGCTCAGTGGACTAATGCGTCTACTGCAGGGGCCTGTGTTTGACCTCATGGTCACAGGTTCAAATCCCGGCAGGTCCACTCAGCCTTTCATCCATCTGAGGTCGATAAAATGAGTACCATTGAGTTGGGTAACAACAAACATCTGTTATTCAGCGCCAAGATACCCGTAGTGGTGAACGTGCGCTTTACAAATACACGTTATGTTGGCGCCCTATAACTTGTATTGGTGATTTGTGTGCGTTCACAACCAAGATACATGACTTGTGCTAATATGGTGTTTCATATGTTGGTGTGCATTATCTAACTGCTGCATTTTATGCCATGATGTAATGATGCATATTGTTGTGGTGTTTTGCATGCTCATGCATAGACAGTAGTGATGATTCATGTTCCATTACATGCTGCATTTCGTGCTAACAGGGATATGTTATTTTATGCCTTGCATAGTCAGAATAATGAGTGACCTATAAGATGATGGTAGAATATGTCCAGTAATGTTGTCTTTCATGGTATCTCTATGACGTTTGCAACATACAAGTAATTACTTTATTGCACTCACTGTGATGTTATGACAATTGCCTAGTTGGCAAAAGTGATTATGATTTATGTGATTGTGGTCTATGTGTTATAGACAATATATGAGATATTTTTATATAATCCTGTGTGGAGTCTCTTTTGTGGTGTATTTGTTGTGTCACTGATGAGTGTGTGTGTTGGGAAAACGCTTTACACATTGCCTCTGGTATAAGCCTGACTGCTCTGCCAAGCTACCAAGGGGGCGAGCAGGGGTTTCCTTAATTCCCCATGATACGGGACTTGCGTCTCATAGAGCAACCTCCTTCCTCTGGTACGTCTTCCAATGCATAAAGAAATTGTGTAACATCAGTTAAAGGGATTCTCAAAAAGATAATAAATTTGTATATGGAGCTGATATTGATGATTTCCAGATTAGAAGAAAGATATTTAGAGTGTGAAGATTATATATCAAGAGACTGGGGGAAGTAACCACACATAAGGGAACAACACAAGAGAGGAAATATGTTCGTATAAGCCCTGAAGAAGCACAGTGTCCGCAAAGCACGTGTTGGCTAGATAAGAAATTAACGATTGTATAAGAAATTAACTACGTGAATGAATAAAGAAATCATCACAAGAAATTCTGTTGTCTAAACTTTTACTTATCTCCATATTGCATTGTGTATATGTATATATATATATATTGCGAACATTTTCCTACTGTTTAAGAGAAAATATATATATAAAAAGAAATTGATTCCATCAATGATGAAATAAGTAAATCCAATGAAACTGATCTTTTAATGAAATACCGTGAGGAAATGCTAACCATACTACTATTGTTTATAAGACACCATAAAAAAACAGAAAGGCTCATAAATTCCAAAGGGATAAAATTGATTACGAGAATGGCTATTTACTTTCTCCAGAAAATATGACGCAATGAAGACACAAAACGAACTTATAGAAACATAGTCAATCAGGATAACAGAATCAGTTCAGCACTTCCTGGCACAATATCAGCCTCGGACCTGAGTTCTGCCTTAGAAAGTGAATCCGATTCTGAGGGAAATAGACCACCGAATGAGCGTAAGACTAGTTGTAATGAGCTCACATTAGCGGAGGAATTGGATTTTTTAAGACAAGACACGCGCCAAACGCTACAACCGAGAGTGCAAAATTACAAAACAAGCAGAGGAGAAACAAAAGGCGTTGAGAAAGAAGACAACAGCCCAGAAAATGCAAGAGCAAGGAAACAATCAATTACCAAGTGGAGACGCAAGTAAATGCAGTACAACAGGATAACAAGACACGGTGAACCACCGTGTCTTGGGTCACCGTCTCAGGAGCGCAGGAGTGACCGGAACAGCTCTATTATGGCTGCAATCCTTCTTAGAAGGAAGATTTTTCCAGGTCTTTGAAGGCGGCGCCAACTCACAGCCCATCCCCTTACAGTGCGGAGTCCCCCAGGGCTCCTCTTTGAGCCCTACCCTTTTTAATGTTTATATGGCCCCGCTGGCGGATGTTGTATCCCCCTCTGGGATTCATATGGTGACATATGACGACCATACCCAGCTGGTTGTAGCTCTCAGCCACCCCAACCAGCAGACCAAGGACCTTCTTTCCTGCCTCGAGGAAGTCTCCAAGTGGATGAGTCTCTCCCACTTGAAACTTAATGGTGAAAAGACCGAGCTCATGATTCTCGGCAACTCCCTATATTCCTTATCAATTAATTTGTGGACTTCCTCCATGGGTCCGGCGCCGGTCCCCAAAACAGAGATTAAAAGTCTGGGAATCTGGCTAGACCATGACCTTACTTTTACAGTACAGGCAAGAAAGACTGCTGCTTCATGCTATGGCCTGCTGAGAATGATTCGCAAAATCCTCCCCCTCTTACCTCTCCAAGCAAAAAAATTATTCATCCAGGCTTTAATTTTGTCCAAGATTGATTACGGAAATGCCCTCTACTTAGGTGCCCCGAAATCAGTGATCGCTAAACTGCAGGTCGTACAAAATTGTGCAGCGAGGCTACTTACTGAGACCCCCAATCGATGCTCAGCAAGGCCTGCGATACGATCTCTCCACTGGCTCCCGGTACAAGAGAGAGTCAACTTCAAGGCTCTCTGCATAGCCCATAAGTCGCTGGATGGGAATGGACCCCCCATCAACAAAGCCATGATTCACCCCTACAGGGCGAACAGGAAACTCCGCTCAAACGAGCTTCACCTTGCTGCGGTCCCTAGGATCAAAAAGGCCAGAAGCGGCGGACGGCTTTTCTCATTCAATGCGTCCAGACTTTGGAATGCCCTTCCGCTGCACCTCCGCAGGGAACCAAACCACCTAACGTTCCGGAAACAACTAAAGACCTGGCTTTCCCCCTAGGGGTCCTGCCCTCTAGTTACGGCTTCAGCGTTGGGATGCTCCCGGGTAGCCAGGCGCTATATAAATGCCAATTCAATTCAATTCAATTCAATACAAGACGATAATTAACCTGTCAGATGTGGTTCTGGAAGAAGCGGCGAAACAGCTTTTATCCCTGGGGCTCACATTTTGCCCGGAGAATACATTTAGCTACAGCCAAACCAGAATCGACATCTACAAGTGTATTCGTAAACTCAAAATATACCACCTGCAGAGAGCCAATAGTGCAAACAGGGACATGCCTTCAGTGGACATTCTCAACAACACTAACACTTCGGACAATTTACAGATCTTGGATATTCGCTTTATTCAGGAACTGCAAGCAGTACAAGATGAAGATCAAGAGACAAGTCCTGGACTGTCTACACAAGCAATAATATTGCAACAGGGATTAAGGATTTATGGCACCTTTGCGTCGACTTTTAAACCTAAATCAACGTTCACGCCCATCATGCCTCGTGATTCTATCAATATATTCAATGAAAACTTAAGCGTTCAGATCAAGAAACTTAACCATGTAATACAGAGAGCTCATATCAAGCGAAGCAATCATAACAGAAAATATCAAGAGCTAATGACTAAGTTGCAGAACAATAAACAGATAGTAATTCGCAATGCTGATAAAGGCGGAAACATCATCATTTGGCTGAAACCTAACTACATGAAAGAAGCCTTTAAACATCTAAATGATACGCTATGCTACAAGAAAAGCAACATGCAAACAGTTAGAGCAATATATGAGTTCTATTCAAAACTTGTAACATGGAAAAACGAAGGTCTGCTCAGCATTGATGAATACAACTTTTTAAGAAACGTTCATCCGGTAATGCCTGTCATTTACTTTATCTCTAAAATACACAAAATTTCCACGACGCCACCAGGCAGGCCTATCATCTCTGCCAGAAACAGTCTCTTTGAGAACACTTCTCGCTACATTGATTTCTTTTTACATGAATATGTTCGCAGTCTGCCATCTTTTATCCAAGACACAGGAGACTTTTTAAAAGAAGTTTATGACATCCCTTGGAACCAAGATTACCTACTCATGACTCTGGACATTACCACCCTCTATACAAGCATAAATAATAAAGATGGGCTTAGAGCAATGCAGAATTTTTTTTAACAGTAGATCACTTAGGTTGTAAGAACACAGCAGAATGTTATGTATGACACAATTTTGCTTAGAAAACAATTTCTTTATGTTCAACAGTGAGATCTTCCAGCAGATTCGTGGGGTCGCCATGGGGGCCAGCTTCAGCCCAGTTATGCATGTCTTCACATTGGCTGGTGGGGGGAGTGGGTCCTCATGGCTAACTACAGTGAGGTGTTGGATAAACATGTGATCTGCTGGCTCCGCTATATCGATGATTTATTTATTATCTGGAGTGGATCAAAAGACAGTGTACAGAACTTAGTAGCTGACATCAATTGTAATGCAATCAATCTCAATTTCACAGCATAAATAGGTTCACATGCAGTTGATTTTCTAGATGTTCATAAAAAATGAAAAGATTGAAACTAGATTGCACAGGAAGGAAACAGCGGGCAATTCGGTGCTTCGTGACAATTTTATTTTTATGTGGAGTTTTATATAGCGCAAACTAGACCCGAAGGTATCAGAGCGCTTTAAATGAGCACCAGTTACGTTACAGACGGCACATTCATTTTTGTTAGGCACAGGGAGATTAAGTGATTTGCCCAGAATCACAGAATGTTGAGCGTCCCTGCCGAGACTCGAACCTGGTTCCGCAGCTCCGAGGTCAACCGCCCTATCCGTTAGGCCACATTCTCTCCCCAATTGCCAATAGCTTTCACCCTCTGTATTTAATCCATAGCATCCCATATGGTGAAATGTTAAGACTGAAAAGAATTTGTAGTAGTGATCTGGATTTGAAAAAGGCCCAAAATGAGTCCAAAAAAAGATTTCTATCAAGGGGCTACACTGCCCGCATGATTGGTCTAGCTATAGCCAAAACAGAAGGTGTAAGTAGAGGAAGTCTACTATTTGGTAATAGTGGCAGCAACCCGAATAAGTCTGAAAATAAACGAAAAACGGAAGGAGAAACTAGGCTGATTTTAACCTATAGTAAGCAGGAGCGACAATTGAGAACTATTCTCAGATGAAATGGGCCTCTAATCCTTAGCGATCCTGTCATAGATCCTAAACTTCCCAAATCACCTAAGATCACCTTTAGGAGAGCCGTTTCCATGAGCAATGCCCTTGTAAAGAGCAGACCTGAAATCTCAGAAGGGGGCAGCCATTGGCTCACTTCTAGAAAGGCATTTTTCAAATGTAATTCTTGCAGGGCTTGCCAATTTGGTGTGAATACGACACAATACCATACTCCTTTCCATGACAGACCAATTAAGATCAGCAAATTCCTCACTTGCAAAACTTAGTTTTCCATCCACGTCTTGGAATGCACATGTGGGCTACGATACATTGGTAGCACTAAGCTACAAGTCCATAAACAGATCTTACAGCACATCCAGGCAATTACTAACTTTGATCCTACGTACCCAGTGGCCCGCCATTTCAAAGAATTGCATGGTAGCAACTTGAGCCATCTTAAATACTCTGTGCTAGACCCTGTACCCAGTCCAAGACGTGGGGGTAACCGGGAATCAGCATTAAGAAAATTGCAGACTAGGTATATTTTAAATCTAAATACCAAAACTCAGAATGGGCTATACATTAGTGAGAACATGTATACCTGCCTATAATGTCCGTGCTCTTTAGATATTGATAGAACTGCACACTATATAGATATGGGGCCCTCTTTACACCCCTCTAGCTTTAACTGGGCAACCTGAGGTTAGTTTGCAAAATTGCAATCACAGCACCTGCAGCATAGCTTTGCACTTATATGTTTTTCTTTTTTTATAGTGTCCTTTCTTTTATCAGGCACTTTATTGCACTTTGAGCACTTTATCAGACTAGCAAGGTGGCTACAGAACATGACACTGCCCGCATGGGCATAAATTTGAGCTTTTTTCAAGATTTATACGTCATATGAATGAAAGAGGAAATCAAATACAGTTTTGCTGCAAAAAGATAGTCAGAATACTACATTTGGGGGCAATCTTATTTTGTGTTGTATGCCATTTAATCTGATATCAGTACATGTCTGGGCTTACAACCCTAGACTCACATTACTTAGTCCTTCAATTTCTTTTGTGAACAGAAGTGGTAGCTAAGAGGTGAAAATTTCCAGGAACTACTGTGGTACCTCTCATTTGTCTACAGGCAGGAGTGCCAAATCCAACTATTGTAAGTGAAAAACTCGCAGCTTCCTGATCACAATAGCACTGCCTGAGTGGATTCAAAATTCAAAGCCACATGAAGCATTACTCATATGAGAAGCTGCATTCTGTTGCCTCCAACATAACTCTGGGTTGGTGAATCACAATCAAGCGAGGAAGATGTACCATTCCAAAGCACTTCCATGTAAATAACTCAAGTTAAGAGGCACCTGGGCTCTGCCAATTCCGAGCAGAGATCTAGGACGTGGAATGCCATGCATTTCCAACAATTCAAGACTTTCATCATCACTGCCTGCCGACATCAAGGAATAGTCATTCGATGGTAGAGAGGAATCATCATTGGTTAGAGACAGCAAACTTCCTAGTGATGAAGACACTCTACCCACAACTGACAGAAGTGCTGCCGCTGGTCAACCTGAAGTGTCCTTTTCCCTAATAGGCTCATTGTGCAAATTGCCATTCCTAAAAGCCAAATGGAGGTATCTAACATTAACACGAGCTGTGATTTGAAAATTAGAATTGCTAGCTTTGAGACTGGCTTCTTCCTGGCTCCTTTCTAAGAAATTTGTTTTTTTTATTGGTAGAAAATAAATTATCGCTTGCATTTTGAAAAGAGCCATAGGCAATACAAGTAGAAATAATAATAATATTAATAATAATAATAAAAAAACATCCACTATTTTGAAAACATCCATGACTTCACCAGCGATTCAGTTACAGACATGCTTCATTACAGTACAGAGCAACTCAGGTGGCTGTTGCTACCACATTACAGATATTTACGGCAGGGAATGTATTCTTTTGCAAGGAAAAGTAAACACAGATAATTGGATTTATGAGACAACATAATGAAAATATGCAAGTATTTTTATACATGTTGCAGCGTCTTTTTAAAGTTTCAGGTGCATACCAACCAAAAGCAAATAAGAGTTTAAATCTAGGAACGGATCAAACCAGAACACTTTGAAACATCACAACAAAACTATAAATCATTTACATTATGTAGGTTTTCCATTTTGTGTCGATATGCGTAGCTACAAAGTTTGTCACTTCATGCTTTCAGTCAGTTTTTGGCTTTTTAGCCAACAGTGCACTGCATTCTAGGCCTTTTAGTTTTGCTTCTATCGTTATAAGAATAAGTTTTCAAAAAACACTCTACAAGCAACATATTGCTGGCTAAACAGCCAGGACTGTGTCCAGGGGACACACAACATAAGACCCGTTAAGTCATCCACCCATTGCACATCTTCATGTGCATCTTTTTCTCGTATGTATGTGATACCGAGAATTTAGCTAAAAGGCAATTAGTGGTGTGCTCAACAGGTGCCCCTTCTGCATATCATCTTTTGCCCCCATCCTTTCATAGCCCTGTAACGCATCCTGTGCAGTGCTCCCCTCTTTACAACACTTGTTGCTCGCCTTTTTTTTTTTTTTTTTGCAGAGTTTTATATAGCGCGAACTTGACCCGCAACCGAATTGGGTATCAGAGCGCTTTACATAGCACCAGTTACGTTACATGAGGACACACTTGTGCACAATATCCAAGTGCACCACCTAATGCTCCGAAAGCACATCAGCTAGCGCTCCCCTGAGGTACATTACCTTATGTCCTTCTGCTCCACATCATCCTGTGTTCTGCTGATGCACATAACTTGCTGTTCTAAGCAGTGGTCTCATCAGATTAATGGTGTGCATGCACTGGCTGCTTGTACAAGGACCTGTCTGTTGAGCTTTGTAAAAAAAAAAATGGATATTGGGGTGCTAGCTTGTGTCCATACATGCCCATCTGTAGTTTGACTCTGTGTGCATGGACTAAACAAAAGCCAAACCTACTGGATTTATCAATGCCTATTAATTCTGCCATCGAAGCCAACACAAGGGACTGGTACTCGATTTTGTATGTGTTCTCCTTATATACATAATTCATATTCATTATGAAGATAAACATACTAGAAAGGAAACGACTCTTTTGTATCCTATACCGCAAGTAGATAGGAGTAAACAAGGGGTAAGAAGCCAAAGATGATAAAAGAAAAGGAAGGTAGTCCTCCAGCATTAGACAATCACGAGTAGGCAAATACGACTAGTAAACTTTGAACCTATATGTGTCTCAAGTATTACAAGATGTGATGGTATTAAAATGTCACGGATTACTTGAGGACATGTCCGTGAGGCAGGCGTTAACTAAGTGGAAATCATGGGAATAGGCTCAGGGAGGTCTTATAGTGACATTTTTTCACTGATAAGCAATCGTGATATTAGTAGAGAATAGGAAACTAGAACGAGACTGTTAATCATGTGGGGATATGAAGGCTGGCTGCACTTGAGAACATAAACTATGATGAGGCAGCAATGGAGCGAGCAATGCATAATGTAGGCAAAGGATTGTGGTAGATAGAAACTGCTATCCAACGCTGACTAGTTGCTCCCTTGATCAGAAGTACTTGTTGGGTATTATAAAAGGAGGGCACATTGAGACAGGCATTTAATGGAAATAAATCACAGGGCGTGGTATTACTAAAACAATAGCATCAGGTTCTATACAAGTGAGCAGGGATAGTAAAACGAGCAGAAGTCCGAAGGGAGGACACTAGATAGGTGTTTGGGGCCCGGCAGGATGAGAATGCCTACAAGTATTACATGATGAAACACATGGCTTAGTATTGTGTGAGGGAGAACTAACAGTACAAGAGGATGTTGACATGGGAAACCTTGTCGGGAGACTAGCAGGTGAAGGATTGTTATAAACCATAGGAGTAGGACAAATGGAATCTCTGCAATAAGAGGGCAAAGAGACGCCTGACAAAAACGTAGAGTGGTTCATATCCCCCGAGGTCAAATTGGTATGGCAAGTACTCGCAGAAGGCACCTTACAGGAGCAGTTGCTACCTGTGACATTATTGGTAGGGCGTGTATTTTCTGGGCCCATCTTACAGGGACAGAAATTGCCTGAGATGTTGGAAGGATTGCGCTGTCCAGAAAACACCTTACAGGGGCAGACAGCCCCTGATGACATGTTAGACGACCATGTGACTCCTGGAGAAGTACTAGAAGGAAATGTGCGCCCTTGGAAGCTATTACAAAAGCACTGCATTCTTGGCACTCTAGCCAAAGGACCAGTATTTCCTGAAGGGATACTAAAAGGGAAAGTGTTTGCATGTGGGATGTTAGAGGGCCAGCTATCCCCTAAAGTCATTCTAGAAAGATCGGTATTCATGGAGGAAGCACTACATGAGCCAGCAATCATTGAAGAAACTATTCCAGGAGACATATTAGAAGGGAGCGCAGATTCTGGAGAAGTAGTAGAAAGGCTAGGTGGGCCTGTGGGGCAGGTATTTCCTGAGGAAATAATTGATTGCTTTCCATTCCCGGAGGAATATTCGGACTGACGGACATTCCCTGAGATGGTGCTATAAGGGCAGCTAAAGTCTGAGGAGATCATTCCTGATGTGTCGTACGAGGGGAAAGCCTCCCGAGAAAGACATGGAATCCCTGAGGAGGCATCAAAGTGAAGGGAACTCCTAGAGGGAGGGTGCGAGGAGCTCGAGTTGCTTGTGGTGAAATCGGAATGGCCAGAATCCCTTGATGAGGTATTAGACATGACATTATTTCTTGGGGAGGACAGGGAGATGTCTCTTAGGATATCAGGATTAGAAGTCCTACATGAACAGCCTATGTTCGTTGTGGGAGAGGGACCATGACGTTTGCTGCACACATATACACCAGGGTCCCCTGGAGAGGTTTTGGAATTGCCCCTATTCTCAAGAAAGTGTAAATGGCAGCACTTCGCCGGGATGTTCGCGGAGTGGTGTGAATTCCCTGGGTGACTGAAGTGGTGTAAATTGCCGGAGGTATACGTGGAGTGATCCGTTACGTTCGAGGTGCTATTAGATGTCCAGTTGCACCTTGGTCCGACATCGGATGCGACGCCGTTCCCACAGGCCTGACGTGTAAAATCAGTATGGGCGGTCGGCGGCCCAGTGCCCTCTGAGGTGAAGCTCCCGGGGGATGGTAGGGGGGGACGCCACAGGTTGTTCAAGGTTGCCCACGAAGAGTCAAAGGAGGAGCTGGGCTGCTGAGACCACGCAGCACCGGAACGCTCATGCTCGTTGATGACAGGAAGCGCCATAAGAGGGAAGGAAAACACAAGGTAGGTCGAGGAGCGAAGGAGAAGCGGTCGTCGAACGAAAGAAAGACGGCGACAGGCGCACCGTAAAGAGCGGCGCGCGCGCCCCGAGGCGGGAGACTCTACGTGAGCACGTGTAGGGGGGTCGAGGCACGTGACGCGCCCAGGCCACGCAGAACGGAGTAACGGAGAACGTGGCGTGAGCTTGGGAGAGGACGGGGAGGGGGAGACAAAATGGACAAGCCCAGGAGGTGAATGTGGGCGTGGATGGAACAATCATGTTGTACTAGACGGTTGGCCCGATGGCCGATGACGTCACAATTAGAATTTGACGTCTCAGTTAGAACGTGGCGCCCTTGACTTTGGGTCATGTGGTGAAGCGAACAGTACCTCATTGCCTATGCAGTCCGCGGAGACCGCCCGTTCCTTGCTATTTTATGCGCAGCTAAATGTATTTTCTTGGTCGCCTGTCTCTTGTTTGTAGGAATTTCACTGTTTCATCTCTCGCCCTTCACCAGGTGTCAGTGTGACTGGGTTACGGACCGACTTTCAGACCAAAAAAATGGGTCATGATATCTAAACTTAGTTGAACTGCAGACTTAATCAGTGCTTTAAATGGGCCGGTACTCACCGGTACTGAGTACCGGCACTTCTTGAATTTATCACTCCGAGTACCGGCACTTCTCTACTGCCGAGGAGAGTACCGGTACTCATGAAAAGGTAGGCTGTGAGTGCTGGTGAGCAGGAGTGGAACGTGTTTCTGGCAGCCAAGGCGCCGCTTCTGCATCCCCGATCTGAGCCCCAGCTGAGCTATTCAGCTGGGCTCATTTGAATAATGTCCGGTGCTCACCATCACGCTGTGTTTGACAGAGCAGGGTCCATTCAGGCCCTGTGCTGTCAATCACAGTCACATTATCGTGTGCGTTCGTGCAAGCACAGGAATCATGTCAGTCCCCTGGCAGTGACAATCAGGCTACGGCCAGTCCGGCCCTGGTGGCAATTAAAAAAGCCATGGTAGGTGAAAGGTATAACATGGCTTTTATCATACCCAAGTCTTTTGTGTGTCTGCTATGTTTGTGTGTATGCCTGTTTTTTGTAAGAAAAAAGTGAGAGAACGAGAGAGAGACTCAAGACACTCTCAGGAGGTTTTTAAAGAAAATGGGTGGCACTTTGTACATGTCTGCTCTGCGACAAAGATTCATACCTAACGTAGTAGGGAAGGTTGGTGGGTGGGTGAGTGGATGGATGAGTGAGCAAGGGTGGATGTATAGATGGATGGATGAGTGAAAGCATGGATGGGTGGGTGAAAGAGGGTGGTTGATTGGATAAAAGGGCGGATGATGGGTGGATAAGTGAAAGATTGGATGGATGAATGAAAGGGAGGGAGGATGGATGAAAGGGTGGATGATGGATGAGTGAAAGGAGGTATTGAGTGAAAGGGTGGATGGAATGAAAGGGTGGATGTAATAAAGAAGTGAAAAGGTTGATGGATAGATGAGCAAAAGGATTGATGGATGAGCGAAAGGGTGTATAAAGAGATGGATGAGTGCAAGGATGAATGGATAGGTTTGGAGATGGTTGGATATGAAGGGTGGACAGACAGAATGGTGGTGAAAGGCTGAATGATGGATGAAAGACTGAATAGACGACAGAGTATAAAGGTTAAATGGCGGACATCAGCAGGCAAATGGTAGGATGAATGGATAGATCGATGGAAGAGACGAGAGATATCTTCTGGGGAGGGTCATGATGATTTGCTTCATTTGCTTGGTGCCATAAGAGCTTTGGATCGAAGTGGGGTATTTTCAATTTCTTCCTACTCACATGCTCAAAAATATGTACAATTGTGCCAAACAGCAATTAACAGTATGGCATTAAGAAGGTGCAATTATTGCAAAAATAGGAAATGTTAACATATTATTGCACTTCTCTTTCGTTTTGTGTAATGAGTTAACCTGCTTTGTTTTATAAACACATTTCTCATGTGTTTTGGTATGTGCTGCAACTAATTAGAAGTCAAGTATCATCATGTCTTGCCCTTAGCCCCGCCCCTTGCCCCGCCCCCTCACTACACCTGTAGCTCATTTTAATGAGTACCTGCACTTATTTTTTTCCATTTAAAGCACTGGACTTAATAGACCTATAGGTAGAAATTCAATTTGACAGCCCCATTGGCACAGAAGGGCCACAACAACATGCACGGAATGATATATTTTACTTGACGCTTTTTAGTATCTAAGCACTGTTAGATGTAGTTAATAACCAATTAAATAGTATATTATATAGCCAGAAGATAAAGTCTGACTCTACTGGTCAGAGATTCAGACTGTGCTGCATAGGTTAACACAGGTGCACGTCGCTTTAGTTTCTGTGCCAGATCGTACTTATGCCCTGGTTATTTGCTGGTAATCTTCATTTTCAACCATCTAGCACTGATTCCAAAACGCTGTGACCAAAAGTATCCTCCACCACACCCAGACATTGAATTTTATTAATTCAAGAAAGTGAGGAGAAGCACAGGTACCTGCCCCGCAGATCTCCGATGAAGAAACTCCCTTAAAGTCTGCCGAAGAAGCAGCCACCTCTTGTTGATCAACCTTGGATAACCTCCAGGGGAGAGATATTGGCAGACTCATAGGCTAAAGAAATGTTCGCTCAAATCCATCTACTTCTGAAAAAATAGATGCTTTACTTCCCTGGTTAGCTCTACCAGTGGTAACAAAATATCTGTTTTTCTGGATGACTTAGTACAATCTAGACTAATATTGTGCTTTTTACATCTAGTAAATGAAGCAGCATTTCACTCTGTGAAGGATTAGAGAAAAAGAAGGGAGAACACTTTCTTGCTCTCTGTGTGCTAAGGAAAGAACCCTTGTCAAAAAACCTTGAATCTGTCCTCAAAATGATTCCATCTTCCACAATCCTCAAACGCAGAGATTGACAAAATAATAAAGCTTCTAGTTCCTCCATCCTTCTAGCTGAGGTGATTGCAACTAGGGAGACAACCTTCAAGGTTAGTGTAGGAGGCTGGCTAAGTATATAGTGCACACTCTATGGAGTGATGCACCTTGCAATAATCCAGGCAACCCTTATGGTGATTTTAGTGGTCTTTGCTAACCATATAAAGCTCTCAAAGTGGAAGCTGTGGAGAGCAGCCTTCAGGCTTATCTTTTTGTTTCTTTTTTAAACAAATGTTATTCATTTTCATCCGGTTATAATACACTCTGTTTATACAGCATGGTGGTATTCTTGCACGTAGTGGCAGCTCAATTTTACAATTGTATATTATTCTTGTCATGTATCGGTGCATACAATCATAAAGTGTTCAGGACAGGACTGACTTAGCTTTAAGCCAGGCGACCACTGGTTATCTATCCTACTATTACGTCAGAGTATTCAAATTAAGTGACATTGATAAAAACAAAACATTCCAATAACAGAACTTCCCTCCCACCTCCCCTGCTGACGGGTGCAGAAAGGACTAGTTTGTACAGAGTGGTTATTGCATGTCAGGTTGACCCTGTAGACCATGGGTACTCACAAGCTTTCTCTCCGGGGCCAAATTTACAGTGTGGTTTGTGGCCGAGGGCCGCACCGGTGGGGCGGGATCAGTGGGGGGACGGGGCTAGAGCAAAAAAAAAAAAACCTGTGACCATGAGGTTGAACACAGGCCCCTGCAGCGGACGCATTAGTCCACTGAGCCACCAGACCCGGCATACACACATCTATCTATCTATCTCTCTGTTTCTCTCTGTCTCTCTCTATCTCTCTCTATCTATCTGTCTATCTCTGTCTCCATCTGTCTCTATCTGTCTCTGTCTGTCTCTGTCTCTCCCTGTCTCTATCTGTCCCTGTCTCTATCTGTCCCTATCTCTCTATCTGTCCCTGTCTCTATCTGTCCCTATCTCTGTCTGTCCCTGTCTCTATCTGTCCCTGTCTCTATCTGTCCCTGTCTCTATCTGTCCCTGTCTCTCTGTCCCTGTCTCTACCTGTCCCTGTCTCTATCTGTTCCTGTCTCTACCTGTCTCTATCTGTTCCTGTCTCTACCTGTCCCTGTATCCTTGTCTCTATCTGTCCCTGTCTCTCTCTATCTCTCTGTCTGTGTGTCTCTGTCGCCATCTGTCTCTATCTGTCTCTATCTGTCCCTGTCTCTCTCTGTTTCTATCTGCCCCTGTTTCTATCTGTCCCTGTCTCTATCTGTCCCTGTCTCTATCTGTCCCTGTCTCTATCTGTCTCTATCTGTCCCTGTCTCTGTCCCTGTCTCTATCTCTGTCCCTGTCTCTCTCTGTCTCTATCTCTGTCCCTGTCTCTATCTGTCCCTGTCTCTATATCTGTCTCTAGCTCTATACCTGTCTCTATCTCTGCCCCTGTCTCTATCTCTGTCTCTATCTCTGTCCCTATCTATCTTTGTCTCTGTCTGTCTCTGTCTGTCTGTCTCTCTCTCTGTCTCTATCTCTGTCTGTCTCTATGTGTCTCTGTCTATCTCTGTCTATCTCTGTCTCTTCTGTCTCTATCTGTCCCTGTCTCTATCTGTCCCTGTCTCTATCTGCCCCTTTCTCTATCTGTCTCTGTCCCTGTCCCTATCTCTGTCTTTATCTCTGTCTCTATCTGTCCCTGTCTCTATCTGTCACTGTCTCTATCTGTCCCTATCAGTCCCTGTCCCTGTATCTGTCCCTGTCTCTATCTCTGTCCCTGTCCCTATCTCTGTCCCTGCCTCTGTCCCTGTCTCTATCTGTCTTTGTCTCTGTCTGTCTCTGTCTGTCTGTCACTGTCTGTCTCTGTCTGTCTCTATCTGTCTCTATCTCTATCTGTCTCTGTCTCTATCTGTCCCTGTCTCTATCTGTCACTGTCTCTATCTGTCCCTATCAGTCCCTGTCCCTGTATCTGTCCCTGTCTCTATCTCTGTCCCTGTCCCTATCTCTGTCCCTGCCTCTGTCCCTGTCTCTATCTGTCTTTGTCTCTGTCTGTCTCTGTCTGTCTGTCACTGTCTGTCTCTGTCTGTCTCTATCTCTATCTGCCTCTGTCTCTATCTGTCTCTGTCTCTATCTCTATCTGTCTCTCTCTGTCCAAACAGGAAGCTTCCCAAAAGGCCCTTTAAAAGTCAGCTGTGAAAGCGCTTACAGCTGACTTTTAAAGGGCCTTTTGGGAAGCTTTCAGACAGTGCCCTGACGTCACAGAGGCCGGCAGTAAACACAGAAGATGGCCGCAGGAGCATACGTAGTGAATACCTATTTAATACGTATTCACTACCTATGCTCCTGCGGTCATCTTCTGTGTTTACCGACGGCCTCACTGGAAAGGTAGAAACGGCAAGGCAAGGTCCGTGGGCCGCCAATGAAGGCCTGCCGGGCCGCTGGCGGCCCGCGGGCCGTACTATGAGTACCACGGCTGTAGACACATGGGTCGGGGTCCTTGAAGAGGCCCTATATTTAGTATTCTCCATATTTCAGTATATAAGTTTTGGGTTAATAGTGAGTTTGGAGATGGTGTCTTACACCTACAGATACGTAGTCCCTGGGGAACCTCTGCTGACGCCCATGGGGGAAGATCTTAGTTTTGAACGTGAGAGGGGCTCGCGCAGAAGTGCAGCACTGCCCCTAGGGGTCGAATGTGTCAGAAGCTTTGAATGATTCTAATAGGGCATCCCAGCTCATGGCTATGCCTTCAGGCTTATCTTAAAGCAGTGTAAAGCAGCTTGTTTTACCACATTTAATAGCTAGTGTAGATTAGATGAAACAGAACCACACAGTGTTTTATAAAAATAAGTCTATTTATTACACACCTCAATCACTAACACATTGGTATATCTTCTTCCCGGAGATATCAACAATACACACAAGAATATGTCAAAATAATCATGTAAGTAGCAAAAATATAACCTGGTCTCCAGGGGGGAGAACAAACCATATACTAAGCAAGTGGAATGCAAACTGCACACAGGGACTTGGACTAGAAGACTCAGAGGAGCTGGGGACACAAGGAATCACCCAAGGTAAGTACCCAGGAACTCCACGAAGGCTGTGTGCAGAGTGGAAACAGCCTCGTGCCTAATGGAAGTCAATGGAGAAGTCGCAGTTGCAGTTTTAAAGAAGAAGGACCCTTCCCAGAAGACCCCAAAGAAACCCTTTGGATGACAGAAGGTTGGAGAGCCACCCACATGTGGATGCCCCAGGAATGAGGTTAACTGCACCAGGGAATCCGGGTGCATAGGGGTGAAGTGATGTCAGAACCTGTCACAGACAGCAATGGAAGATTTTGAAGAAGATGCCTCTGGAGAAACCTGTGAAGGAGACTGGTGGAATCCAAGGGTGGAGTCAAGAAGAGAACCTGCAAGTAGAGGGGACAGAGTTTATGCAACTCAGAGGCATGGAAGCACAATTCCCACCGATATCGAGAGATTCAGGAGTGAAGACAGTGACCTTGTTGCTGCAGCTTTGAGGACTAGGCAACGCTAAGGAAGAGCAGGAGCCAGGCACGAGTTGTCCCACTTCGGATGTCGGTGTCTAGGTGGTTGGTGTCCAGCGGGAGCACCAACAAGCCTTGGTAGCCACAACTGGCGTGGAAAAAAGAGAAGATGCAAACGTTGGGGCCAGCAAGGTCCAAGGGACTCCCCAAGTGCAGGAGAGTCAGAGCAGATCCTGAGCAAGCAGGGGAGCCCACTGAAGCAAGGAATACCCTCAAGAGGAACCACAGGCTAAAGGCACAGGAGTTGCAAGAGGACCTCAAGCAGCTCAACAAAGTTGAAGTCCCACTGTGGAGAGGATGCAATGAGGATGCTGATCTTCAAGGGATGATGGCAAGAGGCTGGAGTTCTCTTAGCCCAAAGATCCCTGAAGTGCAGAGCCAACAAGCCTTGTCAACAGCAAGTCAACGCAGTGCACAGGGGTTTGGTCCCTGCGGCTCTGACGTGTGGTACTGTCCTCAAAATTGCTGAGAAGACAGGTCAGGCCTCTAGGAAGCTGGAGAACCACCACCTGTGTTGCTGGGCCTTTCAGAAGTCCGTAGGATGACAGAAGCAGCAGACCGGTCAGCTTTGTTGTGGTGCCTGCAGATGCAGGGGAGTGACTCCCTCCCTCCAAGGGAGATTACTTCGGATGTCCTTGATGCCCACAGGCCTTCTGGAGTACCTGTCCAAAGAGAAAGAAAGCACTCAAGCACACAGTAATTCATTATTTGAGAATCAATCTTGTATTCAATGATGGGCCGTTGAAAATGAATAGATCCAGTTCACAGAAGTTCAATTCTTCTTTTCCTTCAGAGTCAGAAGATTCTGGAGAACCTAGATGGAGCACAGACACAGCCGACACAGTAGACTTGAATAACAGCGAGACCAGGAGCAGCAGGAGTCTTCCTTGATGCAGTCTTGATTCCTGTCAAAGACCAAGTGTCTAGCCAGTCGAAGAGTGTCTTGGTTTCAGATGTGAGTCTTGTTCCATGACAAATCAGAGGACCCACCCACAGAGGAGCCCTTAAGTAGCCTAGGGAAAGGGTTGGTACGACTTGGAGGTCCCTTCCAGATGAGGGGCTGGACAGAGGGGAGGATACTCCCCTGTCCTTTGTCCAGTTTCGAGCCAGAGCGGGAACCAAGGGTTCCTGAACTTGCTCAAACCGGAGTATGCAAGGAGGGCACCACATGTGCCCTTCAAAGCAGTCTGGTGGCGTTGGAAAGTGCCCCACCCCAGCCCAATACCCTAAGTCCTGTCTGGGAGGTGGTCACAACTCCCTTTGACAGGAAACCTATTGTTCTACCTTCCCCCTGCTCGAGCTTGGCTCAGCATCAGGAGGGCAGAATCGTGTCTGTGGTCGGCAGCAGCACTAGCTTGCTGGCAGACCCTGAAAAGCTGTTACCAGGAGTACAGGGAGGTCCCCTAAGGAGGCCCCCAGTACATGGGATCATACTTCCAGCACCGGAATCAGTGTTGGGATATGATTCCAACATGTTTGATACCAAACATGAGAGCAAAGAGTGTGCAGTTCCTATTTGGGGGTCTAGTTCTCTCAGTCAGATGAGGGAGTGATCCTTTTAGGAGCAAGGGCCCTCACACACCCCAAGGGGTGTCATGCTTCATCATCGGGCAGCTCCTCATTGGGCTGGCGCTGCAGTGCCCAATGGGCCCCGTGAGGGCCCACTTTTCTGGAGTTCTTTTCTTTTTCGCCGATGTGAAGTGTGAAGTTGGATGACTGGTTGTGAGTATAATGGGAAAAAGGGTGTTTTAAAAATGACTATAGGTGTCACGACTCACTAACGTCCTCCAGCACTTTTCATGAACATTGCCAGGCTAGGCAGGCTGCTGGTAGCGACAATACATCCAGAAAGCTATCCCCGAAGTTAACGGGATCCTTGGGACTACAAGTCCCATGAACCGACATACAGGAAGGGGAGGAGACGCGCACTCACGCCATCGTGAGGCCAATCCGCTCTTAAAAGCATGTCGGCCATAGAGGACGCGGCCGCTAATTAAGTATTCCTATGAAGCGGAGCGCGGACTATGCTCCAGTCTGGTAAGGGTGCGTTGAGCACCGCATTCTGTTTTCTGTACTTTGTATGCTGCGCTTCTGACACCGCCTATGGATTTTCTCGGCTCGTTTCAGAAGCAGTCGTTGTAAGCGCTCAGCTGCGTGGCTTCCTGCGAGACTCCTCCGTTGGCGAGGCTCGATTTCGGGTGCCTCTTGCGGAGGGAGTCTCAGAAAAATATCTCCCACTCTTCTGGACTCCGCCGGCGGGTCTCGCTGTCCGTGCCGGAGACTGAAGGTAGAGCAGCTTATCTGCGCTACCTCTCTGGGCGCCCCTCCGGTGTCAAAGCCTAAGTCAGGGTGCCTCACGCACCAGGAGAAAGTAACAGGTTCTATCCCATAGCGGTTTCCTTCCCGTTGGCGAGAACCTCGTGTGTCTCATGCAGGAGGGGGAAACAAATGTGCCTAGACAATCTATGCATTTGGTTCTGGTATTAGAACCTGTCCAGACAATTTGTTGGAAAAGCGTGTTGTGCTAATGTTCAATCGCTACAGTTATTGACTCTGCACTTCAAACTCTGGGCAAAGAAAGCATGAGTTCCTAGAGTGGTTACTGACTTTGTACAGAGGAATTGGATTAATTTAGTGCTATGACGAATAGTATGCACTAACATCTGATATACCCGTTTTTGCTGCTCTGTTTTGTTTTGCTTTGCATTTCTACACACAGGGTGGAATGGTTCCTGCATTCCTTGGTTCATTCTCCCCTGTGAGTCCCGACAGCATGACATAGAGGGTAGGTGGAGTATACCCTTAATGCTACCTCTGTTATATAATTGATGTATAGTTGATGGAGATAGTGGTTCCTGATCTATGCTGGATTTGTTTTTCCATGTTACAGCATCAAACGCTCATGCCTAGATGGTTATAGTTTTGTCAAGGAACCTGAAGGTGTCTGGTTAAAGCCTCTCTTCTTATTATTTACAGGTATTTATTTGAGACTCAATAGTAATACCCTAAGTAGGTATCTTTAAGCTCCAGATAGTAATTTTATTCTTTGCAACCTACAGGTCTCCCTCCCTGCTGTTTCCTTCCTTTCCTTCCCTTGCCTGATCCCTTCAACAGTCTGTCCTATCATAGTATTCGGACTTTGGAGTTGTCAGGAGGTGGACCATTCAGAGCATCGTCCCGATCCAGAGGATAACCCAACCTGACACAATTAGCCGCCCAAGAATACTTATCCTCCTGATCGGGTTGAAGCAGAATGGCTACCTTAGATGATGTCTTGACTACCTTGGCTGTTTTGCAGGCCGAGGTAACGGCTGCACGTGCCGAGACAGCAGTTTTGCAAAACAGGATGGAGAACATGCACAGAAACCCCTTCAATGTAGGGACTCCTACACATCCATCAGTGAGTCCTGTACTGGTAGAGTTCCCGGCTCCAATTCCATTGGCCGCTCCAGAGAGATTCAATGGGGATACTAAGAAGGTCCAAGTCTTCCTCACTCAAGTCCTTTTACATTTTTCATGTAGAACGAAGGCCTTTGCTACTAATCAAGCCAGAGTCGCCTTTCTAGTGTCTTATCTGGCAGAGGATGCGGCCCAATGGGCAGTACCCTTGGAAAAAAGAGACAATCCTCTTCTATACGACTGGGAAGGGTTTAGAGTTGAGTTTGAGAAAGTGTTCAATAGAAGAGCAGCTTCGTTTTCTGCGAATAGAGAGTTGCTGGAGCTTAAGCAAGGGAATAAGGAACTCATGGTCTACCTGAACATGTTTCGTAGATTAGTGCCCAAATCTGATTGGGCTGAATCCAAACAGGCTGTACTCTTTCATCAGGGTTTAAAGGACGAACTCAAGGACATAATCTCACAAATAGACCCCCAGCCCACGTCCTGCGAAGATCTGATTGAACTCGCGTTACCGTTGGATCATCCGCTTAGCAAACGCAAAGGGGAAAACAAGCGCAAAGAAAGACACATACCCCGATACGATCGTCCCAAGTCTTCCGATATTAATACTGGGACACACCATGAACCTGTGGAAATTGGTACTATGCGTGCTTCCCTAACACCAGAGGAACAAGAGACAAGATGCAAGCAAGGAATTTGTTTATATTGTGGCAATAAAGGACATTTTGTCAAAGATTGCCATGTGAAACCAAAAGTGAATAGAGGAGGTTTTGGAAGAGTCGCGGCAACCGCCGCCTCCAACAAGATGTTGCAAAACTGAAAGGCTCGGGGACGATAGAAGGGGATCCTCCGAGCACTGTGGTAATCCCTTCGGTGCAAAAGATAGAGATGCAGCATAAAGAACAATTCTTTGTATCCGTTCGGCTCTGGATTCGTATGGATTGGAGGGAAGTACAAGCTCTGGTGGATTCCGGAGCCACTGGGTGCTTTAGAGACGAATCAAAGGCGCTAATGTTAGGCTTAGTATTAAAAGAAAAAGCAGTCCCAGAAGAAGTTTTGGCAGTAGACGGGAAAAGGTTAGTCTCAGGACCCATACTTTTTGCTACAAAGGAAGTGGAGGACTGTATGACATATAGCACCTGGAAACGCTATCCTTTAACGTCATCACCGCACCTCACTAAGGAATTATCGTGGGATTACCCTGGCTGCAGAAACACAATCCATAAATTAATTGGGTGGAAAAGACAGTCAGTATGGAATCTGAGTACTGTAAGGAACACTGCTTGTTTGCCAGGGGAATCCCGTCCAAGGCCCTAGTCCTCAAACATTGCATTGCCACAGCTGCAGAGAAAGATATAACCCTACCCGAACAATACCTCAGCTACTCAGATGTATTCAGCGATCAAAAAGCAGAAGTATTGCCCCCTCATCGCCAATACGATTGCAGGATCGACCTGGTCCCCGGAGCAGTAGTCCCTTGTGGGAGAATTTATGCATTGACGTAAATAGAAACCCAACACCTGCGCAAGTATATAGAGAAATATCTGGCACTACGGTTTTTTCGGCATTCTAAATCTCCAGCAGCTTCTCTCTTGTTCTTCATCCCGAAAGCGAATGGGGAGCTTCGCGCCTGTATTGACTTTAGAGCCTTGAATACTATTACAGTCAAGAACAGGTATCTGCTGCCCTTAATACCAGTATTGCTAGAACAGGTGAAAAAGACGGTAATTTACACTAAACTGGATCTCAAGGGAGCCTATCATCTTGTCCGGATGAGAGAAGGGGATGAGTGGAAGACGGCATTTAAGACCAGATTTCCCCTGTTTGAATACCTAGTGAGGCATTTAAGACCAGATTCGCCCTGTTTGAATACCTAGGGTTGCCGTTTGGACTATGCAACGCACCAGCGGCGTTTCAATTCTTCCTTATGGTTTGTGTTGCAAGAGTATCTAGATTGGTATGTCGTAGTCTACATCAACGACATTCTCATGTACTCCACCAACGAACAGTTATACGTACAACATGTAAGAACGGTACTAAAGACCTTACAAGAAAACCTGCTGTTTTGCAAGCTCAGTAAGTGCGAATTTCATGTCACTACCGTGGAGTTTCTAGGGGTGATGCTAACCCCTTCAGGACAAGTAATGGCAGAAAGAAAGGTCCTTGCGTAAATGAGTGGCTGAGCCCCCAGAACATCAGAGACATGCAATGCTTTCTTGGGTTTGCCAACTTCTATCGAAGGTTTATCCACCACTTCTCAAAAACAGTGACCCCTATCACTAAGTTGCTAAGAAAGAACACCACCTTTCATGGACGGAAGATGCTCAACAAGCGTTTGACACCTTGAAACAGGCGTTCGTTTCAGCGCCAATTCTCACTCATCCGAATCCCGAGAAACCATACTTAGTCAAAGCAGATGCCTCAGAGGTTGCCTTATGAGCCGTGTTATCACAGCGACATGATACTACGGGCCAGCTGCATCCTATCGCCTTAGTGTCGAGAAAACTGAATAAGGCCAAGATCAACTACGCCATAGTTTAGAAGGAACTGCTGGCGATAAGAGACGCCTTCAAAGAATGGCGACATTGGCTTTTGGGGGCCATACACGTGGTCACGGTATTTACAGACCACAGAAATATGTGATTTATGAAGGCAGCTTGGCATTTAACGCCCAACAATTGAGAAGGATGTTGTTCTTTAAAAAATATAATTTTGTGGTGACGTACAGACCTGGGAGTGAGAACAGGAAGGCAGATGCATTGACACGCCAGGAATCACAGAGAGAATCCTAGGTAAGGGAAGAAAGAGCCATAATCGATCCATCCAAGGTGGTTTGTGTGTTGCAAACTGACACATTTTTTAAAGGAGTGGCACGAGGAATACAAACCTTTCAGTGGAGGGATTGGCTAAAAAGGCATGGAGAATGTCAAGTGAAGAAAGGGATACCGATAAAAGGAAAACAAATACTAGTCCCAACCCGAACTCTCAGAAAACAAGTGTTTCACTGGTGCCACGAGATCCCTAGTGCTGGGCATAACGGAGGAAAAAAGACTGTGGATAGAATATTACGCCAGTTCTGGTGTCCATCAGTACGTCAAGACATCGTTACCTGGGTGAGAGAATGTGATGTTTGTAGTCAAATGAAAACAGAAAAAACTAACCAACAAGGACTTTTACAACCTCTCCCTGTGGCAGAGAAACCTTGGGAAAACATATCCGTAGACTTTGTAGTAGGCTTACCCAATGACCATGGTTATACAGTAGTCTTAGTGGTAGTAGACTACCTGACCAAGATGGGGCATTTTATAGCCTGCAAAGGCATACCCACTGAAGGGCAGTTAGCACACCTCCTATTAATCCATATAGTGATGTTACATGGGCTCCCAAAAACTATAGTGTCCAACAGTGGTACGCAATTCACTGCGCAGTTCGGGAGGGTGTGGTGCTCCTCATTGCAGATTTCTACGGCCCTTTCCACCAGTTTCCATCCCCAAACCGATGGATAAACGGAGCACCTAAACCAGACCTTGAAATAGCACTTAAGGTGTTATGTAGACCCAGACACTGAAACATGAGTAGAGAGTTTATGGTTGGTCGAAATAGCGTATAACAGTGCTTCCCATAGTTCTACTAGTTTTTCACCATATTATTGTACCTATGGTTTTCACCCACGTTTCATTCCATTGTTGAACCCAAGTGAGACACAGAAACTTCCTGAGGTATTGGACAGAGTCACTCATATCAAAGCCACATTGAAAGCTACAAAAGAATACCTAAAGCAAGCCAAAACTTCATATAAAACACATGCAGATAAACACCCAAGGCCAAGCCCCCTATATAAAACAGGAGACAAGGTATGGTTGTCCACGAAAACCATCAGTTTCAGGAAATAGAGCATTTTTAACCTAAAACATATTGGCCCCTACAAGGTTCTAAAATTTATAAATCCTGTCACTGTTAAGCTATCTTTACCTTCCAATTTACAAATACACCCTATGTTCCACGTCTCACTGTTCAAACCTGCATACTCACCTGTCAAAAAGATACCTGTGCCTATATGGATGGATAAAGAAAAAGAGTACGAGGTGAAAGGTATTCTTGATTCAAAATGTAGAGGGCGAAAACTCTGGTATTTGGTAGCTTGGAAAGGGTATGGACCAAGGAGAACTCATGGGAGCCGTCTACCGCAGTACACGCACCAAGGTTGGTCGCTTCTTTCCATAAACGTTTTCCTAAGAAGCCATGTCCCTGTCAGTGTTCTCGAGGGAAGGGATGCACTGTCACTACTCAATAACGTCCTCCAGCGCTTTTCATGAACACTGCCAGGCTAGGCAGGCTGCTGGTAGCAACAATCCATCCAGAAAGCTATACCCAAAGTTAACGGGACCCTTGGGATTACAAGTCCCATGAACCGACATACAGGAAAGGGAGGAGACGTGCACTCATGCCAGCGTGAGGCCAATCCGCCCTTAAAAGCATGTCAGCCGCAGAGGACGCGGTCGTTAATTAAGGATTCCTACGAAGCGGAGCGCGGACTAGGCTCCGGTCTGGTAAAGGGTGAGTTGAGCACCGCTTCCTGTTTTCTGTACTTTGTAAGCTGTGCTTCTGACACCGCCAGTGGATTTTCTCAGCTCGTTTCAGAAGCGGTCGTTGTTAAGTGCACAGCTGCGTGGCTTCCTGTGAGACTCCTCCGTTGGCGAGGCCCGATTTAGGGTGCCTCTTGCGGAGGAGTCTCAGAAAAACATCTCCCGGTCTTCTGGACTCTGCCGGTGGGTCTCACGGCCATGCCGTAGACTGAAGGTAGAGCAGGGTATCTGTGCTGCCTCTCTGGGCACACCTCCGCTGTCAAAGCCTAAGTCCGGGTGCCTCACGCACCAGGAGAAAGTAAAGGATTCTATCCCATAGCGGTTTCCTTCCTGTTGGCGAGACCCTAGTGTGTCTCATGCAGGAGGGGGAAAGAAATGTGCCTAGACAATCAATGCATTTGGTTCTGATATTAGAACCGGTACAGACAATTTATTGGAAAAGCGTGTTGTGCTAATGTTCAATCGCTACAATCATTGACTCTACACTTCGAACTCTGGGAATAGAAAGTATGAGTTCCTAGAGTGGTTACTGACTTTGTACAGAGACATTGGATTAATTTAGTGCTATGACGAATAATATGCACTAACATCTGATATACCCGTTTTTGCTGCTCCATTTTGTTTTGCCTTTCTACACAGGGGGTGGAAGTAGTTCCTGCGTTCCTTGGTTCATTCTCACCTGTGAGTCCCAGCAGCATGACATAGAGGGTAGGTGGAATATACCCTTAACGCTACCCTGTTATATAATTGTTGTATAGTTGATGGAGCTAGTGGTTACTGATCTATGCTGGTTTTGTTTTTTCCATGTTACAGCATCAAATGCTCATGCCTAGATGGTTATAGTTTTGTCAAGGAACCTGAAGGTGTCTGGTTAAAGTCTCTCCTATTATTATTTACAGGTATTTATTTGAGACTCAAAAGTAATACCCTAAGTAGGTATCTTTACGCTCCAGATAGTAATTTTATTCTTTGCAACCTACAGGTCTCCCTCCATGCTGTTCCCTTCCTTTCCCTCCCTCGCCTGATCGCTTCAACAGTCTGTCCTATCATAGTATTCAGACTTTGGAGTTGTCAGGAGGTGGACCATTCAGAGCATCGACCCGATCCCTAGGATAACCCAATTGGATAATAGGGATCCAAAGGTTATTTTAATCACTCGGTCCCTTTGTCATAGTTAAAAACGTGAAATGATGGACTGCTGACCTACCCCTTGCTCTGACCGGTCCGATTGGGGCCCTTCATTTAACCTTTTCGGGTCCATCCCCAGAAGATATACTGCATATCTATGTAATGTATACAGAGCACGGTTTGCACATACTAAAACTTTCCATCACTGGTTGAGTAGAAAGAGGTTGACTGGCCCTGACGAAATGCCATGATCCTACGGGACAGTAACAGGCATGAAACATGTTGACCCTTGACTCACACCAACTGTAGCTAGGTAGGCCATTATATCTATTACTCGCTCATTTCACGTTTTTAACTATGACAAAGGGACCCAGTGCTTAAAATAGCCTTTGTTGGGCATTGCAGCGCCGGCCCAACGAGGAGATGCCCGATGATGAAGCATGACACCCCTTGGGGTGTGTGAGAGCCCTTACTCCTAAAAGGAGCACTCCCACTGATTCATCTGACTGAGAGACCTAGACCCCCAAATAGAAACTGCACACTCTTTGTTCTCATAGCTGACTTAGGGGCGTGTGTGCTGTAACTTAGATAGCCCTAGTCCCTCTTCTTTGGTATTGATTGATACCAAACATGACCAGGTTCGGTGCAGCCATCATATAGTTAGACATCTCGTAATGACTGATGTCCACTATATATCTTAAAATGGCTGACCGCACTTACAAAGCCTGGAGAATCGACTCCAGGGTTTCTAAGGGTGTCCTGCTCATGCAGGGGTACCCTCACACATGTAACCAAGCACCCTTCCCTCAGGACTGAAGAGTCTGCCATAGGGGTGACTTATAGGCTTTATGTGCAGTGACCTCAGATATAAGGAAACTTATACCTCAGATATAAGGAAACGTATATCTGTCATGAGGGGTGCAAGCACCATCTCACACAGGATGCAATGGCAGGCCTGTAGTCACAGTTTAAGTGGACTCCCAAGGGTGGCACAATACATGCTGCAGCCCATGGGAGACCCCTGGTGTACCAATGCCCTGGGTACCTCATTGCCATATACTAGGGACTTATAAGGGTACACCAGTAGCCAACTGTGTGGAGAGAGCACAGATGCTGGGGTCCTGATCAGCAGGTACCCAGCAGACTAAGTCTAAAACATACTCACACCAGGCAAAAACTGGGGATAACCATGAAAGCAGATCCTACTTTCCTACACAACCCCTCCACCCCGCCTCTCCCCCCAAACATAAGGACATGAGACTAACCTTGCCCAGTTGAGTCTTCATTTTCTAAGTGGAAATATCTGGAGAGTCCATCTGCGTTGGCATGGTTACTCCCAGGTCTATGTTCCACTGTATAGTCCATCCCCTGTAGGGAAATGGACCACCTCAAAAGTTTGGGGGGTTCACCCTTCATCTGTTTAAGCCATAAGAGGGGCTTATGGTCTGTCTGAACAATGAAGTGAGTGCCAAACAGGTATGGCCTCACCTTCTTCAAGGCCCAGACCACAGCAAAGGCCTCCCCCTCAATAGCTGACCAATGCTTCTCGCTGGGGGTCAACATTCTGCTTATAAAAGCTACTGGTTGATCCTGGCTATCTGCATTAAGTTGTGACAAAACTGCACCTATCCCTATCTCAAAAGCATCTGCCTGAACAATGAATGGTTTGGAGTAGCCAGGACTTTGTAGAATTGGAGCAGAGCACATGACTTGCTTCAGGTCATCAAATGCCTTCTGACAGCTAACTATCCACTGAACTTTCGTAGGCATTCTTTTGGAGGCGAGATCATTAAGGGGTGTCACTATGGATCCATAACCCTTAACAAATCTTCTGTAGTACCCAGTCAGGCCCAAGAAAGCTCTGACCTGAGTCTGGATAGTGGGAGCGATCTAGTCCATGATGGTCTGAATTTTGCTATCCAGTGGTTGAACTTGGCGTTAACCCACAAGGTGGTCCAAGTACACAACCTTGCTCTGCCGTATCCAGCACTTTGTGGCCTTGATAATGAGGCCTGCCTTCTGCATGGCCTCAAGTGCATTTCTGAGGTGGACCAGGTGATCTTCCCAGGTGGAGCCAGAGACAGCTATATCATCCAGATATACTGCATTATAGGCTTCCAGACCTGTTAAGATTTTATTCCCCAGCCTCTGAAATGTGTCAGGTGCATTCTTCAAACTAAAAGGCATCACAATAAATTGATAATTCCCACTGGGGGTTGAAAATGCTGTCTGTGGCTTGGCATCCTCAGTAAGTCTGATTTGCCAATAACCAGCAGTCAGGTAAAATGTACTGAGATACTTGGCAGAGGCCAGAGTCTCCAATCAGCTCATCTGCCCTTGGAATTGGATAGGCATCAGTCCTAGTGACTGCATTGAGGCCTCTATAGTCAACAGAAAACCTCATCTCTCTCTTACCATCCTGGGTGTGAGGTTTTGGTACAAGAACTACAGGACTAGCCCAAGGGCTATATGAAGGCTCAATGACCCCCACCTCCAGCATCTTTTGGACCTCTGTCCTGATGCAGTCTTTGACATGGTCAGGCTGTCTGTAAATGTTGCTCTTCACAGGCCAGCTGTCACCTGTGTCCACTTCATGGGTACACCCGGTGGTTTGACTGGGTGTCAGAGAAAAGAAACTAGGAAACTGATTGAGAACCTGTCTACATTCAGCTTGCTGTTGATCAGTGAGGGTGTCTGCCTAGACTACTCCTTCAACTGATCCATCAACAGGGTCTTGTGTGAGGAGATCAGGGAAAGGGTCACTTTCTTCCTCCTGTCCCTCATCAGTGGCCATTAGCAAGCTCATGTCAGCTCTGTCCACAAAAGGTTTCAGGCGATACACATAAAGTACCCTATGGGGACTTCTTGGAGTACCTAGGTCAACCAAGTAGGTGACCTCACCTTTCGTTTCCAGTATAGTTTGGGGTCCATTCCACTTGTCTTGGAGAGCTGCTGTGGCCACAGGCTCCAACACCCACACTTTCTATCATGGCTGGTAAACCGTTAGTACAGCCTTTTGGTCATGCCAAGCTTTCTGAAGCTCCTGGCTGGCCTCAAGGTTTTTGCTGGCCTTCATGTACTCAACCATGCGAGAACGCATGCCTAGTACATAGTCTACGATGTCCTGTTTAGGAGGCTTGAGAGATTGCTCCCATCCTTTTTGACTAGACATAATGGACACCTAACTGGATGTCCAAACAGAAGCTCAAATGGGCTGTAGACCACTCCCTTCTGAGGAACCTTTCTGTAAGCAAAGAGAAGGCAAGGTAGTAAGACATCCCATTTTCGCCACAGCTTTTATGGGAGTCCCATGATCATACCTTTGAGGGTCTTGTTAAACCTTTCAACAAGCCCATTGCCCTGTGGATGATAGGGTGTGGTAAACTTATAGTTAACACCACACTCTTTCCACATAGCAGTGATGTATCTGGACATGAAGTTAGTACCTCTGTCTGACAAGACCTCTTTAGGGAACCCAACTCTGGAAAACATTCCCAGAAGGGCCCTGGCCACCACAGGAGCTGTGGTGGCCCTAAGGGGAATAGCCTCTGGTTATCTATTGGCATGGTCCACCACCACTAGGATATAACTATGTCCAGATGCTGTTGGAGGGTCTAAGGGACCTACAATGTCTATCCCTAACCTCTAAAAGGGAACCCCATTAACTGGTAGTGGGATTAAGGGAGCCTTTGTAGTGCCACCTGATTTTCCACTGGTTTGGCAGGTGTCACAGGAGTGACAAAACTCTTTGGTGTCTTCAGACATGTGGGGCCAGTGAAAGTGAGGATCAAGCCTGTCCCAAGTCTTGCTTTGCTCAAGATGTCGTGGAAGGGGAATGTCGTGTGCCAGGGTCAATAGAAAACCTCTGAGGTATGACCAACCTCCTGGTGATACCAGGTTTGGGGTCTCTACATTCAGAAAACAGAAGCTCATCTTCCCAATAAGTCCAATGGGACCCACTGACATTCCCTGCATCCTCAGCAGCAGCTTACTGTCTTAGTTGTTCAAGAGAGGGGCAGGTCATCTGTTCCAGACTCAAGTCTTCGCTGGAAGGTCCCTCTGCCCCCTGTAACTCTGCCTTGTCAGGCCCAAGCTCCTCTGGGACAGTTCCTTCACAGGTGCTGAGATCATCTCATTAGGCTGATTCTCACTGGGAGTGTGAGAAGAGGATACCTCTTTACCCTTCCTGCTCCTTCTCTTGGGAGCTGGCTGGTCCATTCTTTCAGGATCCAGCCCTCCTATGTGCTTAACTGTTTAGCCTGAGCCCTAGTGACAGCAAAGACACTGGTTGAAATTCCCATTTTTTCTGAATACGCCCTGAACTCCACTTCAGACTAGGCTGAAGTTTCCAAATCATTACCCAGTAGACAGTCCACAGGTAGGTCTGGGGATACCACAACTTTATTTGGGCCAGTTACCCCTCCCCAGCTGAGATTTACAACTGCCATGGAATGATCTGTCCTGACATTGCTAGCATTGGTCACTTGGTAAATCTGGCCAAGTAGAATTTGCTCAGAGGACACAAATTTCTCTGTCACCATAATGACACTGGCCCCCGTGTCCCTGTAAGCCACCGCTTCCTGAGAGGCTGTTGTCTATATTTCCCAAGTTAGTGGGACTTACAATAAGGGTTGCAAGCTCAGTGCCACCATCACAGACTAAAACAGCCTGAGTGGGTGTCCTGACTAGGCCAGAACCCACTCCAGTACTCAAGGTTAACCCAGGTAAACTCTCAGGGGCACTACTACCACCAGTGCTATTGCTAGGGGCACTAGGAGGTTTAGGAGTAGTAGTAGTAGTAGTATTGGTGCTAGATTTAGGACAATTGGCATCCTTTGCCGTATGGCCTTTTTCTTTACACAAATAGCACTAAGGTTTCTTGTTAGAAGAGGACTGGGACCCACCCCCAGATGAAGATTTTTGGAGACCTTCAGAAAACTTATCTTTTGATTTCTCCCCACCTTTCTTTTGGGCCTTAGAAGAATCTTGCTTCTTTTGGTCACCACCACCATGAGACTTCTGTTTCACCCTGGTGCGGACCTACTTTTCTGCCTTCTTTCCCAATTCTTGTGGAGAGGACAGATCCGACTCTACCATGTACTGGTGCAGTTGTGGATTTTGAGAGTTATTAAACATGTACTCCCTCACTAGTAAATTTTACAATCCTTCATAAACATGCACATTCCTTCCATGAAGCCAGCCTTCTAGAGCCTTAATAGCACTGTCTACAAAATCTACGCAATCTTGAGTGTGTGCCTTCTGAGTGTCCCTAGACTTAACCCTGTGTTGCTCAGTGGTTAACCCAAACCCATATATGAAGGCACTTTTCAAGACTTTGTAATTGTCTGCATCTTCTTCCTTTCCAGTCAAGTGTTTGTCTCTACCTTTGTTAGCAAAGGAGAGCCACAGGATAGCTGTCCACTGCCCCTGAGGAACCTTCTGAACTTTACACGCCCTCTCTAAAGCAATAATACATTTATGGATGTCATCACCCTCCTGGTAAGGAGGAACTATCCTGCTCAAGTTCCTAGTGTGAAAGGAGTGTTTCCTAACTCTGGGTACGCTAGTGCTGCCACCATGGGATTCTAATCCCAAATTCTTCCTAGCCCTCTGAATTCCTAGGGTTTACTTATCTAGGGCCAAATGTTCCTTCTTGATTCTGAGATTGGCTCTCTCAACTTTGAGCAGGTGGTATTCCCTTTCTAAGGAATCCTCCCTCATGCTAGAGATGGAGGTCCCTATGGAAGTGACAGAGGAGGTAGAATTAACTGAGGAGGACCTGACCCTCCCCTGGACTCTTTGTATCCTCCCAGGGGGAATAAAGGTGGTCCTACCTCTAGGGCCTCCCTCTGTGTCACTATAACTATTCCATGGGGGATTAGATTTCTATAGTAAGGGGTTTTCAGACTCCTCCTGGACATGCTCAGAAGCAGAGTCAAAGGTGTTGGACACCCCTGGCTTATCTTCTTAGGCATCAGCACTCATATTCAAGTTATTCTGCCTAAGTTACCTATCAGGATTTCAGAGGTCATCCTGCAGGAGCATCTCTAAGAACTGCTCTTTGTTAGGGTTGCTACATGTCTTAAGATTCCTAGAGGCAGCCAGGGTCCTGAGTTCCTGGAACTTAAGAGCACTGTACCTAGAGGGTTGAGCCCCACTAGACTCGCCAACCTGAGACATGGTGCTAGGTGTAGTGTGGTGTAATGGACCTACCTAACCCTAGTGAACTAAACTTCCAAAGATATGGGGAAAGGGTTGTGCCAGGACCCTTGACAGCCAATCTGAAAAGTTCAGTAGAACTTACTTGATAAAAGTATTTTATATGTGCCTAGCTACTGATGGTTTTTCATGTAACCTTCACCTAGATTAGGTGGTAAAACAGTGCAGGCTATAATTTCAACTGCTGCACACCAGTGTAGGAGGCTCACTTAGTATATGGTGCACACTCTAGGAGTGATGCACCTTGCACTGATCCAGTCAACCCTTATAGTGATTTTAGTGGACTTTGATAACCATAGAAAGTTCTCATCGTGGTTGCTGTGGAGAGCAGCCTTCAGGCTTATCTTGAAGGAGTGTAAAGCAGCTTGTTTTATCACATTTATTTGACAGTGTAGATTAGATGAAAAAGAACCACACAGTGTTTTATCAAAATAATTCTATTTATTACAAAACACAATCACTAACACATTGGTATATCTCCTCCCCATAGATATCAACAACACACACAAGAACACTTCAAAATAATCATGTAAGTAGCACAAATATACACTGGTCTCCAAGGGGAGAACAAACCATATACTAAGAAAGTGGAATGTGAACTGTAAACAAGAACGGGACTTGGACCAGAAGACTCAGAGGAGCTGGGGACACAAGGAACCATTTATACAGACTGGATCTGAAAAGGGGGGACCCTTTCAGATCCGGAGGGTAGAGAGACCCTTTCACAATTGAAAGGGACTGGGGGGAAACATCCTCCCTATTTAATTAAACGTCCAACCTATAGGTATCCCACCTTAAATGCCGGGTGTGATCAGCTAGGAGAAAAAGAGGGGGGGTTTTGGTCTTCACAATGACTCCGCACTGCTAAATGCTGGGAAGGAAAAGCATCCTTTTCTTTAAATAACTCTCACACACTCTAATAGTGTCATGTTTCATCATCGTATTCACCCTGGGTCCTAAAGGGCAGGATGGGCTCAACCATCTTCCAGGGAGCTCTTACAGAAAAAAGACCAGGGGGCTTAGTTAGAGATTAAAAATCCCTCACCTTCTCCAAGGTATCCCTTTATTGGTGTAGTTGTCGGGTATGCTTAAAATTTAAATATATGTGGGTTTTTAGGATTTGATGGTCATGTAACCCTATGTCATAACGGCATGTTTCAGCCCTACTCTAAGGTAGGTCCGGGGCTTTCATCAGGGTGATGCAGTAATACATCCCTGGTTCGTTCAGTGTATTACGCTACCCTTCAAATATACATCATGCATGCAGCCTTGTGTATCCTAGGGCAATAAATATACTTGTCCTCTTATTATTCTGCTGGGGTCCAACCTGTAATAGAAATATATATTTTTTGTGCAGTTGTCATACTGACTTTTTTATGACATCTTGTGTGATAATATAATCATATTGTGAAGGTTTTCACCCCTTGCATGCTTCACCCAGTGCATGCCATTAGTGTTGTGCTCAAAGATCTCTTATTTTCACCACCGCTCCAATGCTCAGGGAGTATTACTGTGCCAGGCATTCTTTTCAACATTCTTTCTGTCTCAAACACATGCGACTTCTCCCCCTTAATAGAAAAAAAGGGGAAGAGAAAGTCTTATTTTTGAGCAAACTATGCATCATATTATCCACCTTAATGATAATGATCTTATATGCGTATTTCGCGTCTTAATGGTGCTCTTACTGATACTGTATTATCTTCCTACATCTATACAGAGCGTTGTAATCATTTCACATGTGAGGTTCGTGTAAGTATGTGCACACATCCTCTGTCACCCTATTCCTATATTTTATATATAATATTCGTAATTATTGTTTGTAGTTTAAAGCATTCCTTAACTCACCCGTAAGTATTGTATCTTTTGTATCACGGAAGCGGAAGGGAGAGGGTCGCCCTGTAGTCACATTATATTTTTAGGAAAGTAGAGCCTGGATACCGCTAAAAAGGGAGAAGGAAAGGGAGTTGGAAGGTTGGAGAAAATCAATGGAGAAACCCAAGACTCCCAGATTGGACAGCTGCTGCAACAGCAGTCTCAGTCTCAGCAGCAACAGAGTATCACAGAATTTGTTCCTACCATTGCGATTGCTGCTGGAGAATCTGTGATTGAAACAATGGGAGGACCCAGTGGCTGCGACCTGAAGGTCCTGCATGGGGATGCTGACAGCCTGGAGAAGATCGAGCTTGGCAGAGAAGGTCCTGCAAACAAGGAGGCGAGTGAAGGACAAGCTGGGCCAATTAGACTTCTGGTACACCCTAACTCTAAATTTGCTTTAGGGAGGCGGTTGATAGACTTTGATAACCAGAAGCACACTGTGCTCCCTCCGCAGATAGCGCCAACTGAGGTGATTAGGTACCACTGTCCTGCGGATGGTTTAACTTTCTGACCATTGCAAACACAGGCATTGGATAATATGGACACCCTTGTATTAATTGAAGGGGCAACAAGGCTTATGGGGCTGGAAGATTCCCAGGAGCTGGGTGATAAGTTCTTCTCACTCACAGATGGCTCCGATATTAGTGCTACAGACCCAGAAACCAGGAGCAATGTTCAGCTAACCAGCTCAAACCCAGGTAGCCAGCGGGCAGGACTCAGGACAGTGGTAAGAAGGAAAAGGCTTTCCAGAAGGAGTAAAGATCCCCAGTCACTTGGGTTGACTGCGGACAAATCATCCAAGCATAGCGCAAACTCCTCCTTGAAGTGGGATTATTCCCCAATGCAGAAAGTCTACCCCGAGCCTTTGGTGCAGGAAGATGCCCCCAGCAACACGAAGACAATGCAAATGGAGGACCCTCCTTGAAACTGATTTATGAGTCAATCAAGCAGCTCCAAGAAGAGACCTGACTGGATGGGGAAAAAAACAGCTGGCAACTAAAAGCTGCAAGGGGCCGTAAGAAAGATGGCTAAAGTCTGCATAGATATGAATACCAGGCTGTCGCCTGCAGAAGAGCGCACAGCTACTCTAGAAGAGGATGTGCTAGAGTTCAAACCCAGTCAGGGTCGCAGGGGGCACAAATCGCACACATCCAATGGAAATTGGAACACTTTGAAAACAGACAACAGAGGAATAACCTAAGAATCTTAGGCATCAAAGAAGGAGATTTATATGCTGAATTTAATGAAGGGAGCCTTTCCGAAACTTCAACACTGGAAATGGGACCTGGAAATCCAGCGGGTGCATCGCTTCCCATTGACCTTAAAGAAGCCAGGTCAGTCGCATAGTGGAGAAACTCCGAAGCCAAGAGTAATTATAATATATTTTGGAAACTATTTACTCTGAGAAGCAGTGTTTTCAAAGGCACGCCCGTTTCTAAACGAACTTTTGAAGGCCAGTCTTTTTTCCCAAAGCCAGATTTTTGCCATTTTACAGTCGAGAGGCGCTGGAGGAGCAGACAACTGATCCAACCATGCCAGGCCCTGGGGGCTGAAGCATATCTAAAGAACCCGGCTCGTCTGAAAATCATATTTCAAAACACCACAAGAGTCTTCACCTCTGACATCCAAGCAAAAGAGTACATAGATAAATTGAAATAGTTCAGGCCGAGCAGCCCCTTTTTCAAGCAGTTTATTTTTGTTTTTGCTTGTATGGCTCTTTTTGTCAGAGTAAGAAAGGGAAAGTAAAAGGATATCTCTAAAATAGGTATCAAAAGGTGCTATGACCCGAACGGTGGCGGGGGGACCCGAGCACAGGTCCCATCACCAAGACCATTGGTCTGCTTGTCTCACAGAGTAGGTGGGGAAAGGGGGTCGGGAGAAGCAAGGGCAGGGTGGAGGGGGAGGGGTTCAGGTGGGAGGGTGGGTCATCCAGGGTGGTTAAAAATGGGGAGAAACACTGTTACATGAGGAAAATAAAGAGGCTGTGGGAGAAAGGGAGAAAGTGGTGGAACAGTTTAAAACAGTGCAATTAGAATGCGAATTACGACAGTAAATATATGCGGGTTGAACAACCCGGCAAAGCGACGGAAAACCAAAGAAGACCTGCGAATGTTGCATGCCAATATAGTGTGCCTACTGGAGATGAACATTGAGGGAACCAGGAAAAGTTTATTAGAGCAGTTGGGATATCAGCCGGTGGCATATACTATGCAAGGAACTAGAACTAGGGGGGTGGCTACTTTGGCCCGGAAGGGGGTGTATTATTTAAAAAATGGGTAACCAACAGATTTGGTCGTTGGGCAGTCGTGGAATGCCTATATTCGGGGGTTAAATTACTCTCTGTTCAGTATATGGCTCTATGGGAGATGACCCCGATATTTTCGAATATCTTAATTCGAGGCTCACTGAGTGGCCAATTCCAATTATACTCTGCGGTGACTTGAATATCAATGGCTTGGGTGGGCTATGGAATGGGAGCTTTAGCAACTATGTTGGTCGGAAAAGAAAAGTCGAGCCCTGACTCAGCTGATATAAGATAATGGGCTTATTGATGTTTGGTCATACTTAAAGGCTCACGAGGGGGACAGTACATATTTTTCTGCCCCACATAAAGCAATAGCATGCTTGGATTCTTTTTTTGTTTCGCAGCAACTGCTTACGGCATGCACCATCAAGAAGTCCCCTAGGGTTATGTCAGACCATAACCCTTTGGTCTTAGAAGTAATTAGTACAGGGTTGGAAATACCAGAACTATCCTGGACATTCGAGAGGTTCTTGCTGCAAGATCCTGATTATATTAATCATATGAGCAAATGGTTGGGAGAGTTTCTGGACTTTAATAGGGGAAGTGCTGGGAGTGGAGCAGTATGGGATGCTCTTAAGGCCGGGGTTAGAGGGGGAGACCTTGAGCTTTTCTCTGAATCGGAATAAGCAGCTATCCCAGCACCTAAGCAAAATATATGATACAATGGCGGACGTCGAAGAGGAACTGGTCAGGGCTATAGTTAATTGCTCATGTATAGAGGGAATTTTGCAAAAACTTGCCCTAGCAAAGACAGTTGCTGGTCAAATCTCAGCAGCAAGAACAGCAGAAAAATACATGGCCTGGCGGCAAAATTGCTATGAATATAATGAGCGAGTGGGGCATTTATTAGCCAGACAAACAAGACAGAAGATTGTTAGTGGGGAGATCCTGGAGATCAAAAATCACAAGGGTGAATTAGTGTCCAGCCCGGGGGACATACAGGAGAAATTCCACAGATTTTATGAGAAGTTATATGGAGAGGAGGGACGCTCGGATGTGAGGTATATAAAGGGGTATTTAGAGTCTCTTCAGATTGAGCAGTTTTCCCAGGTAGAAGTGGAATCTTTGGATGCTCCATTCTCAGGAGAAGAAGTACAAAGTGCGCTAAAAGATCTCCCCTCTGGGAAGGCTGTGGGTCCTGATCAAATCCCGCTAGAATTCTACAAAGTTTTTTTTCCTATCCTGGGGACCGACCTAATCTATTTAATGTGTCAAGTGCAGAAAGGAGAGGCCCCCCCAGAGTTGTGGGCTTCAGCTAACATTGTTATTTTTCCAAAGAAGGGGAAACTTCCAAATGAGACGGGGTCTTACAGGCCCATAATCCTCATGAATAGCGACACAAAGGTTTTCTCGAAGATATTGGCCAACTGGCTGAGCTGTATTATAGGGAAGGTGATATCCCCCAGGCAACGTGGTTTTATCCCAGGCAGGCGAACGGCCGGCCATATACGCAGAGTGATCACTTTATTTGATGGTACATCAATTTCCGGAGACCCTATGGAACTTATTCTGCTTGATGCTGAGAAGGCATTTGATAGGATCTCCTGGGAGTACCTTTGGGCCTCTCTTGAGAGGATGGGTATCGGAAAGGGGTTTATCAAGACTATACAGGCCCTCTATAGATCCCTCGTGCCCGGCTCTGATTAATGGGAGGTCAAACAGAACCTATTCGTATCACACAGGGGACTAGACAGGGGTGTCCTTGTTCTCCCCTTTTATTTGCATTTTATATAGACCCCTGATCTGGAAAATCGAGGCCAATGTGAAAATCCAACCTATCTGGCTTCAAGGCCTTGATACCAAAATTCTGGGGTACGCTGATGATCTTGTGGTAGTGACACCTAACCCTTATGAAACCCTAGGGGGGATCGAGAAAGAGGCAAAAAACTTCAGGGAGTTTTCAGGCTACTTGCTTAATTGGGGTAAAACACAAATCGTAATGAATAGCAGGACCTGCCTATCGGATCCTCGGGTGACGAAATCAGCAGTCTACTTAGGGGTCACTATAACAGCCGAATTGGCAAAAATTGTAGAGGAAAATCTGGCTCCGGTAATTCAGAAAGGGAAGAAAGATCTAGACAGGCTGAATAATCTGCATCTCTCAATTGTGAGACGGTGCAACATCATTAAAATGATATTTCTCCCAAAGATTCTGTATCTCTTTAGAACAATACCTTTAGAGTTAGAGAAGGAAACCTATTGTTCTACCTTCCCCTGCTCGAGCTCAGCTCAGCAGCAGGAGGGCAGAATCGTGTCTGTGGCTAGCAGCAGCACTAGCTAGCTGGCAGACCCTGAAAGGCTGTCACCAGGAGCACAGGGGGGTCCCCTAAGGAGCCACCCAGTGCATGGGATCATACTTCCAACACCGGAATCAGTATTGGGGTATGATTCCAACATGTTTGATACCAAACATGACCAGGTTCAGTGCAGCCATCATATAGTTAGGCATCTCGTAATGACTGATGTCCACTATATATCTTAAAATGGCTGACCGCACTTACAAAGCCTGGAGAATCGACCCCAGGGTTTGTAGGTGTGTACTGCTCATGCAGGGACACCCTCAGACTTGTAACCAAGCACCCTGCCCTAAGGACGGAAAAGCCTGCCATAGGGGTGACTTATAGGTTTTAAGTACTGTGACCTCAGACAGATATATCTGGTGTGAGGGGTGCAAGCACCATCTCACACAGGCTGCAATGGCAGGTCTGTAGTTACAGTTTAAGTGAACTCCCATGGTTGGCACAATACATGCTGCAGCCCATTGGAGTCCCCTGGTGTACCTATGCCTTGGGTATCCCAGTACCATATACCAGGGACTTCTAAGGGTACACCAGTAGCCAATTGTGGAGGTACCAAAGTACTTACCAGAACCAATTTAGGGGAGAGAGCACAGATGCTGGGGTCCTAATTAGCAGGATCCCAGTGGACTAAGTCAAAACATACTGACACCAGGCAAAAAGCAACTTCGACTCCACCAGGGATCATACCTGCCAACTTGAACAAAAATCTCACTGTGTGAGGAAGGTGTGGGGCCTTGGAGGGTAGGGGGCCTCATGCCGAAAACTACCTAAGAGGCACCTTTTCCCCACCCTATCCCCAAGCTCCCCCCCCCCCTAAAAAAAAGCTTGCTAAGGCTGGTGCCGATGTCCTGGGGTGTTTTCATGCCCCTAATATGTGCTGGCAGATCAAAGCCTCGGAAAACGAGCTGGAAATCCTCTATTAACAGTGGTTTTCAGCTCGATTTCCCTGCCACCATGTGATATCGGCTCCTCACTGGGTTACCAAGTGATGGGAGCTGATATTGTGTGTCACATGGTGGCACCGTCTGAGTTGGCAGGTCTGAGGGATAGAGGTTCAAAGGGAACACTTTGTAATAACTTAAGTACTAATGGTAAATCCCAAAGGGGCAAAAGGACAGTTCCACAGGTCTAGAAATCAGAAAACTCTTTAGAGGCCTAAAGACTATGTTTCCAATACCAGGGATTATGAATGACCTTAAAGCTGCCCATTGAACACTTAGGGGCCGATTCCGATCTCGGTCGGAGGCGCACCCAACACCATTCGGTCGGGAAAAAAGCCATGCGAAAGCCTGTTTCCCGACCGATCCGTACAGCACACCGAACGAGCAAGTACGATGCGCACAACAGCAAAGAATCCGGCCGAGCCGTACTCACCCAAACCAGGTCCTGTTCTCCGACCGAGGCGAATCCGGAAACGCCGAATCGAGTCGCACAGAAGGAAAAATGCAGCCCCGTCCGGCCGGACAAGTACGATACGCTTTCCGTACGCGCCGAACCCGTCGCTACGCACGGCACGTCAAAGCATCCGGGAGAGGCGCACATAAGCTCCGATTCGCGCCACAACACGATCCACGGCTCCGAGACGAACACGGCAGCGACGAGGACGAGGCGAAGCGACGAGGACGAGGCGAAGCGACGAGGCGAAGCGACGAGGACGACGCAAAGCAACGAGAAGGACGAACGACACGAACCAACCATGAATCCCTTCGTCCCGATCATACCAATATTCTACATATACTACCGGAACAGGCACGGACGCGTACGGCGCAGAAGGTAAGCCAGACACCAACCACAAAACACATACAACACGTACACGACACATCACACACACACAGAGGGATGCAGAATATACTTACACCAGCAACAGCAGCACCATAGGGGCGGGATGCCCATCACCAATGCCACATATGCACACAGGGGCCTGAATGCGCACCACCACCCCTACCCAGGGGGCAGGATGCCTACCACTACTACCACCCTTAGCCAGGGGGGCAGGATGCCTACCACTACTACCACCCTCACCCAGGGGGGGCAGGATGCCTACCACTACTACCACCCTCACCCAGGGAGGGCAGGATGCCTACCACTACTACCACCCTCACCCAGGGGGGGCAGGATGCCTACCACTACTACCACCCTCACCCAGGGGGGGCAGGATGCCTACCACCACTACCACCCTTAGCCAGGGGGGGCAGGATGCCTACCACTACCCTCACCCAGGGGGGGCAGGATGCCTACCACTACTACCACCCTCACCCAGGGGGGGCCGGATGCCTACCACCACTACCACCCTTAGCCAGGGGGGGCAGGATGCCTACCACTACTACCACCCTCACCCAGGGGGGGCAGGATGCCTACCACTACTACCACCCTCACCCAGGGTGGGCAGGATGCCTACCACCACTACCACCCTCACCCAGGGGGGGCAGGATGCCTACCACTACTACCACCCTCACCCAGGGGGGCAGGATGCCTACCACTACTACCACCCTCACCCAGGGTGGGCTGGATGCCTACCACTACTACCACCCTCACCCAGGGGGGCAGGATGCCTACCACTACTACCACCCTCACCCAGGGGGGCAGGATGCCTACCACCACCCTTAGCCAGGGGGGGCTGGATGCCTACCACTACTACCACCCTTAGCTAGGGGGGGCTGGATGCCTACCACTACTACCACCCTTAGCCAGGGGGGGCAGGATGCCTACCACTACTACCACCCTTAGCCAGGGGGGGCAGGATGCCTACCACTACTACCACCCTCACCCAGGGGGGGCAGGATGCCTACCACTACTACCACCCTCACCCAGGGGGGGCTGGATGCCTACCACCACTACCACCCTCACCCAGGGGGGGCAGGATGCCTACCACTACTACCACCCTCACCCAGGGGGGGCAGGATGCCTACCACTACTACCACCCTCACCCAGGGGGGGCAGGATGCCTACCACTACTACCACCCTCACCCAGGGGGGGCAGGATGCCTACCACCACTACCACCCTTAGCCAGGGGGGCAGGATGCCTACCACTACTACCACCCTCACCCAGGGGGGGCAGGATGCCTACCACCACTACCACCCTTAGCCAGGGGGGGCTGGATGCCTACCACTACTACCACCCTTAGCCAGGGGGGGCAGGATGCCTACCACCACTACCACCCTTAGCCAGGGGGGCTGGATGCCTACCACTACTACCACCCTTAGCCAGGGGGGCAGGATGCCTACCACTACTACCACCCTTAGCCAGGGGGCAGGATGCCTACCACTACTACCACCCTCACCCAGGGGGCAGGATGCCTACCACCACTACCACCCTTAGCCAGGGGGGGCAGGATGCCTACCACTACTACCACCCTCACCCAGGGGGGGCAGGATGCCTACCACCACTACCACCCTTAGCCAGGGGGGGCTGGATGCCTACCACTACTACCACCCTTAGCCAGGGGGGGCAGGATGCCTACCACTACTACCACCCTCACCCAGGGGGGGCAGGATGCCTACCACCACTACCACCCTTAGCCAGGGGGGGCTGGATGCCTACCACTACTACCACCCTTAGCCAGGGGGGGCTGGATGCCTACCACTACTACCACCCTTAGCCAGGGGGGGCTGGATGCCTACCACCACTACCACCCTCACCCAGGGGGGGCAGGATGCCTACCACCACTACCACCCTCACCCAGGGGGGGCAGGATGCCTACCACTACTACCACCCTCACCCAGGGGGGGCAGGATGCCTACCACCACTACCACCCTTAGCCAGGGGGGCTGGATGCCTACCACTACTACCACCCTCACCCAGGGGGGCAGGATGCCTACCACCACTACCACCCTTAGCCAGGGGGGCTGGATGCCTACCACTACTACCACCCTTAGCCAGGGGGCAGGATGCCTACCACTACTACCACCCTTAGCCAGGGGGGGCAGGATGCCTACCACTACTACCACCCTCACCCAGGGGGGGCTGGATGCCTACCACTACTACCACCCTCACCCAGGGGGGGCAGGATGCCTACCACCACTACCACCCTTAGCCAGGGGGGCTGGATGCCTACCACTACTACCACCCTTAGCCAGGGGGGGCAGGATGCCTACCACTACTACCACCCTTAGCCAGGGGGGCAGGATGCCTACCACTACTACCACCCTCACCCAGGGGGCAGGATGCCTACCACCACTACCACCCTTAGCCAGGGGGGCAGGATGCCTACCACTACTACCACCCTCACCCAGGGGGGCAGGATGCCTACCACCACTACCACCCTTAGCCAGGGGGGCTGGATGCCTACCACTACTACCACCCTTAGCCAGGGGGGCAGGATGCCTACCACTACTACCACCCTCACCCAGGGGGGCAGGATGCCTACCACCACTACCACCCTTAGCCAGGGGGCTGGATGCCTACCACTACTACCACCCTTAGCCAGGGGGCAGGATGCCTACCACTACTACCACCCTTAGCCAGGGGGGCTGGATGCCTACCACCACTACCACCCTCACCCAGGGGGGCAGGATGCCTACCACCACTACCACCCTCACCCAGGGGGGCAGGATGCCTACCACTACTACCACCCTCACCCAGGGGGGCAGGATGCCTACCACCACTACCACCCTTAGCCAGGGGGGCTGGATGCCTACCACTACTACCACCCTCACCCAGGGGGGCAGGATGCCTACCACCACTTACACCCTTAGCCAGGGGGGGCTGGATGCCTACCACTACTACCACCCTTAGCCAGGGGGGGCAGGATGCCTACCACTACTACCACCCTTAGCCAGGGGGGCAGGATGCCTACCACTACTACCACCCTCACCCAGGGGGCTGGATGCCTACCACTACTACCACCCTTAGCCAGGGGGGCAGGATGCCTACCACCACTACCACCCCCACCCATAGGATGGACAATGCATGACACAACCAGCACACCACAACCTAGGGAATGCAAGAAGAAGACATCCCCCCAACACCATGACAAGCGTGTGTAGACTGTGTCAAATGCCTACAACACCGAACATGACTTTGAACATACAATGTGACCCCCTAGCACATGTGCCACACAAATATGTGTGTGGCACACACAACGCAAGCAGGCCATGACCATTGTGGCAATGGGGTCCAAACCCCCATCATCACAGTGACCAAAAGGTAAGTGTGGGGTCCATAGCTGCAGCACATTTTGAACATTGTGGCAATGGGGTCCAAACCCCCATCATCACAGTGACCAAAAGGTAAGTGTGGGTCCATAGCTGCAGCACATTTTGAACATTGTGGCAATGGGGTCCAAACCCCCATCATCACAGTGACCAAAAGGTAAGTGTGGGGTCCATAGCTGCAGCACATTTTGAACATTGTGGCAATGGGGTCCAAACCCCCATCATCACAGTGACCAAAAGGTAAGTGTGGGGTCCATAGCTGCAGCACATTTTGAACATTGTGGCAATGGGGTCCAAACCCCCATCATCACAGTGACCAAAAGGTAAGTGTTGACAAAGTAAGAGGTGCAACTGCCAAACTGTATGGATGATTCCTGGTCACAGAACAACAAACACATCAGTGGCAAAGTAGTGTATGTGTCCCATTGCAACATAAATTGGTGGAGCCAAATCCTGCAGTGCAAATAAGACATAACTTTGGCCATGTGTAGACAAACAACACCCATGGGGGCTGACACCGTCAACAATCATCAATGACACAATGACAGAAGTGACCATCCGAATGCAGACCCACATATTTGCACCAATGGGCACACACATGCAGATACCCTGTGGAGACTGCAGATGTGAGGTGAACAGATACCATACCATGGCAGCAATGGGACACACAATCAACAATTAGCACCAAATGAGGGCTCCCGTCCCATCAGCCTGGTCATGGAAGTGCCAACGGAATCATCAGCACAGATCCAACACACTTGTATAGCAATGTTGCACTGACAACACAGATGAGTCCTTCCCCATTGATGCCCAAACCTGCATGTTCACTGGAGATGGCCACACGGTCAGGGAAGTAGACGAATAGAACAATGGCAGGCACAACAGATGTGCAGGGGTGGAAGCCACAGATGTGAAATTGCCAATCTAAGTAGGAAATCCCATTGCCAAATACTGAACATATGACACCCTCAGATGCTGCTATGGATGACATGGATACACCACAGGATAGGACACATTCCCCCTGGACCACATGGGTTCCTGCACAGTAACACTTCATTATCATGAGACCAAATATCACCATCACTGCAGCAAGGGCATGGTTAGCATCATCAACATCATGTACATCAGAAGCAAAAGCACTAGAGAACAGAAAGTTGCTTTATTCAGCATATGTGGCATTAAAAGTAGAAGTCCGGTAGAACATAAACCAAGGCCAATGGCCAGTCCATCAACAAAGTCACAAGTGGGTGACAGTGGCAGATGCCACCCTACACATGCCTGCACAAAACCAGGGACAATCCACTAGGAGGGGCAACCGGGGGGGTAGGCCAGGCACCGCAGGGACAGGATCAGGGCTCACCAGGAGGAAGCAGGGAAGGGGTGGTGGGTGCTGGAGAGCCACTGACAACTGCAGTGGAGGTGTCTGACATGGTGTGTGCCGGCACAACTGGGGGCATGGCTCAGATGTTGTGGGTGCCGGCACGACTGCAGTGGACCCTGCAGATGGAGTGGACAGGTCCGCCACTGCAGTGCCCAAGTCAGACAGGGTGGTAGTGGACTCCACTGCAGTGCCTACCACCAGGGGAGGAGAATGGGGAACAGGCAAGGTGGGCTGGACAGAGGGGGAGGACACCCTCACCACATCAGTGGCACAGACAAGCGCAGCGGGGGTGTGGTGCCGGGAGAGCAAGTGGCAGGGGGAGAAGGCCGGAGCCTCTTGGGGATGGTATATCTGTGGGTGGGGGAACCTGGGGCAGGGTGTGGTGGGGGCACCTGTGGAGTGGGGGCCTGAGGGATGGAGGAAGGAGACCTGGTGCTTGAGCTGCAGGGCGGCGGCGGGGTCTTGCTCTTAGTACTCCGGGGGACTTGCGGGTGGGGGCCTCAGTCTGTCTGCGCCTGGGGGAGGGTCTCCGGGGCGAGGGGCACTCTGCTCCGTGTGGGGGCTTCCTCTTCCCCCTGGATGCTGGGGCAGCTGGATCGGAGGGGAAGAGGCCGAGGTCACTGAGGAAGAGGCGCTGGGTCTTTGGGGTTGCAGGTGAGGCAAGGGAGGGTGCTTTGGAGGGAGAGGCAACTGAGGACTGCGCAGTGCCCGTGGATGCGTGTGTGTGTACCAGGGCCCCATCCCCTGTGAGTCTGGTTTCAGTCCCCTGACTGTGCGTGCATGTGCGTTTAGTTTGTGGCGTGTGTGTCTGTGTGCTGGACGTGTGTGTGCTGGTGTGTGCCTGTGCCGGTGTGTGTGTGCTTGGGACGGGTAAGGTGCTGGGGAGTGTGGATGGAGCAGAGGCAGGAGGGGTGAGGGACTGTCTGAGGAGGGACACTGCTGCCGTCAGGGAGGAGTCCATGGACCTGTTGCCCCTCTGTAGGTCAGACATGCCCGATGAGATGCCCTCCATGAACGACACCAGCTGAGTCAATAGTGCGGTGTGCGCATGGAGGACACTCAGCATGGCTGTCTGCCCTTCATGGAGCTGGCGAAGGAGGTACACAGACTCCTCACTCAGGGCAGCAGGGGACACAGGGGCAGGGGTGCGGTGCCTGGGCCAAAGGAGACACGCTCCCGAACATGGGAGCCTCCACGGACCTGGGGAATGGGAGCCGATGGGAGGGCGGTGGTGGTGCTGGTGGTGGCGGGGACAGCAACACTAGCTGGGGTGTGGTGGCTGCTGACACCCGCCTCCACAAGGGAGTCATCCTCCGAGTTGCTCTGGTCCTCAGCTGAGGTGGATGGTGCTGAGGACTCCTCGGTGTGGCTCCCCTCGCCCTCCGTGCCACTGGGTCCCTCCGACCACTCCTCGGCTGCTGACCCAGTCTGGCTCTCTGGCTCCTCCTGGTCCGTGGAGCTGTCCCCTTCCGTGGCCGTGGATGTATCTGCAAACAATGGGGAAACAGACAGACATCAGTCACCTGCACCAAACGCACACACCACTGTGAGCACAGCACATTACAGAGCAAGCCCTGGCATCATTAGTTGTACATTGCTAAAAGTGCCCTAACTGAACAGGAGAAGCCAATTGTCAGTGTGATGCCAAGCATGGCACTCACATCCCACATGGCCTTGCACCCATCTGTCTGGTGTCTGTTGGATTGCAACACCTCAGTGTGGACACATGCACCAAGTACACAGTAGTTGGACAGTGCAGAGGACGTGTGGACATGCACACATCACAGCTCAGCTCATCACAGCTCTTGCCACTGAGTCAGTACAGGTCAGTACAGGTTTCCGGATGAAAGGGATGCCCAGAGTCAAATAGGAAATGCATGTGATGCATACCAGCGACAGACACCATGATGCACCCATGTCCTGATAGCCAGCGCCACTATGGTGTGCATGTAGCACATGTCACTCCCCTGCAGGACCACCAATAAGTTGACACATGCCATGGCAGAGGCATTCCTGCTAAGTCATACATCACTGTCTCAGCCAGACAACAACACTATGCACTGTGTCACAATAGTAGGTCATGGGGAATGCAAGTCCTGGAGCTGCACAAGTGCACATGTACATCCCCCACACAACTCATCATCTTAACCCTCATCTATGCAGGTCACACCTATTGGACATATGGGAGACCTGTACACTACCCTCTGAACCTGAGCCCCTCACAATTTGCTGTGAATGGGGAACAGCTGCCTGAACTTCACATTCGCATACCCCAGTCTGCACAGGCAGCTGATCAAACACCTATGTGACACACAAGTATCGTCTCCTATGGTCACATCTCCAGGGGCATGCTGAGCCCCTACCAAGAAACACCCCAGCAGTCCTGGCAACTAATTCACAGCACACTGACACAGAGGCAGACACCTGAGGGCTCAAATCACTGTGCACAATGTGTCAGCTGATACACGGGAGTGGGAGTACAGAGTGCATTGCATGGCCTGGAGTAGGCATGACTGTCCTGCTCCACATGAATGAGGGATGTGCCCTGGACAGTGGATAGCTGGCTATGTATGTGTGACACACGTAATCTGCACACTCCTGGGGCCCAAACATTGTTCCCACCCGCTGCATGGGCGTATGCCACATACCCCAGGCACATGTGGTGGCTCAGCTCAGCAAGTGGACCGCATATCAAAGCAACACGCAGATAACATGTCCAAACCCAGGCGTTGTGTGAACAATGGACCCACCCATGATGCCCACAACAGAGTTAGGGAAACAGATGCTGTCCCCCACCTTTAGTGAAGCAAACTGCAAGGACACAGTCCCAAGTGACACAATTCCCTGAATGTAAGGGCCACACCTGGGTATCAGATGAGCAGTGGGCAGTGCACAATAGAGGGACATGGCTCCTGGACAACATGACTGCTGCACTGTGGCAGTTGAACCAGGCCAGAGGAGGGCACAAAGCATGTAATACAGAGTTCACAGTGCAGTCTTTGACTCACCCCTCCTTGCTGCTGTCTGGCCTTCAGCTGCCCATCCAGGTCTGGAAACACCACCGCCAGGATCTGGAGCATGTGGGGGGTCAGGGTCCGTGTTCCGCCCCTCCTGCGAGGAGGCGACAGCTTCAGCTGGACCCGTGCAATCCTCCGGGTCCAGCCCCGAAGGTCCTGCCACCTCTTCTGGCAGTTGCGGATCCGGCGCTTGTAGACCCCCACGGACCGGACAGCCCGGACGATGTCCTTCCAGATTTCCTGCTTCCGATGGGCATTAACCTGTCAGGATGACAAAGTGAAAAGGCCATTACCACACATGCAACATATCCGTGCATGACACAGTTGTATATACATGTCTCAATCACAGGGGCACATGATGTACACAGGCAGTGCAAAGCTGACCATGGACAGTTTGCCAGACGTCACTACATGGTATCATTGCATGGGAAGTAAAACCATGTTCAAATGCACTGTCACTGCACCATACCTGTCCAGTGCAAGTCACTACACACTATGGGGGTGTCAACTCACTCAGTGAGCCTGCTAGCCAGTGGCGTGCAGACTCTCAGCCTTGCTAGTCACACAAAATGCACATTCAGAAAGGCAGCGCACAGAACACTCACCTGCTCCCCTGGTGTCCCATACAGCTTGCTGTACTGTGGAAGTAGGCTGTCCAGCAGGGCCTGGTTCTCTTCAAGGCTGAAGGCTGGGGCTCTCTCCACAGTACGTGCCATTGCAGGGTCCAGAGGGGCAGAGACAGCAGCAGTGCAGTGGCAGATGTCGTCCTGGAGCATGTAGTGCAGGCAAGTGAGCTCTCAGGGGAACAGCCAGCAATATATATGTGCTGGAGAGGCAGATACTGTCCCTTGTGTCCAAAGTGATAGGTCCAAGTCGTTTGCATCTTCTGAATCTGGCCAATCCATGGAATAGCAGCACCAAAACACGCCCACAGCATCCTTCAAATCTTCAACTTCATGACATACATGATTTTGCAACATTGTTGTGGGTGACCAACTGAATTTACAGCAACCGACTCGTTCGAAATTCGAAACACGTCCGTTGCCAGGCAAGCCCATTGTCAATAGGTGCGCACCGATCGGTCCATTGCGGTACAACGCGCACAGGGGTACAACGCGTACCCGCACACATTGAATGCAATGGGCCGGCCGGAGGCACCGATCGGTCCATTGCGGTACAACGCGCACAGGGGTACAACGCGTACCCGCACACATTGAATGCAATGGGCCGGCCGGAGGCACCGATCGGTCCATTGCGGTACAACGCGCACAGGGGTACAACGCGCACCCGCACACATTGAATGCAATGGGCCAGCCGGAGGCACCGATCGGTCCATTGCGGTACAACGCGCACAGGGGTGACAACGCGTACCCGCACACATTGAATGCAATGGGCCGGCCGGAGGCACCGATCGGTCCATTGCAGTACAACGCGCACAGGGGTACAACGCGTACCCACACACATTGAATGCAATGGGCCGGCCGGAGGCACCGATCGGTCCATTGCGGTACAACGCGCACAGGGGTACAACGCGTACCCGCACACATTGAATGCAATGGGCCGGCCGGAGGCACCGATCGGTCCATTGCGGTTACAACGCATCACTGTACATGTGACTGGCATATGTCAGCATGCCTGTCTCAGATGGACATATGCCAGCCACAGATAGCTCCCAGGAGTGAGGGGCACACCTACATCACGACAGCCTGTCCAAACTTTATCATAAGGCATGTAAGGCTGCATTTCCTATTGTGTGTATGTTGGTGTACATGTTGTCCTGTGGGTGTCACCTGTGGGCAGCCACCCCCAGGCTGTGCACGTGTTCATGGGGACAGGATCCTGGGTGTTACGTGTACATGACCACTGTGATGTGCAACTGTTCATATCTGTGCATGTGCCATGGTCACATTTCACAGTGGTGTATGTGTATGTCATGTCACATACCCCGTGAGTCCCATGTGGGACGGTATGTTTGAGCCAGGGTGTCCCAGTGGCACAATAGTGATGGTCCTCCACAGTCTTTGTGCATGTAGTGTTTACAATGTCTCAGATTTCATGTGCACAATGGGAGACAGTCTCCACATCCACGTTGTGTGTGCATGGACTCTGATGTTGTGCGTGTGTGTCACAGACGTCCATGTCTGTCCTGCCGTGGCAAGTGGGGCCACTACCTGTGGGGGTCATGGTTGTTTTGCTGTGGTGTATACATGATACTCCATGTAATGCCAGTGTCCATGTGGCATTACAGGGTCCCTGGGAATGTACCTGTCGTTGAGCTGTGGTGCCTGGGGCACATCTGTCCTCACATGTCACTGTGGGGGTTATTGTGACACGGCAGCAGGAGATGGGAACTGTGACACGGCCTCATGATATGCAATGGGCCAACCTGGGACTAATTGATGCCACCTGTTGGACCGTGTTGACAGATGTTGGCCATGTATGTACCATACATGTCCTTCCGGTACTGCACACTTCATGTAGTTGTGCCTCATAATGATGTATGTTGGGATCTTGAGTGTGTTCAATGCCGCATATGTGGGGTGACTGACAATCTTGCTTACTTCTCCTCTGCACTGCAGGGCTCCTGCTGTCCATCGACCATTCCCAGACCTGGCAACGATGGTGGAACGGGACAGCATCCGACGGTACCGCTTCACCAGGCAGCTGATTGAGGATTTGGCAGTGCAGTTGTCCCCACATTTGCAGCCTGGCCGGCCGTATCCTACAGCGCTGACCCCCAAGGTGAAGGTGATGGCAGCCCTACACTTCTTTGCCACTGGTACCTTCCAACATACTGTGGCGACTGCTGGTGGGATGTCACAGACCATGTTCAGCCGTGTGCTCCGCGATGTTTTGGCGGCAATGTTGCTCTTCCTGAACCGGTACATCTATTTCCCTAGACTGCGACGACTCACTGACGTGAAGAGTGACTTTTATGCCCTGGGGAGGATGCCGCATGTAATTGGCTCCATTGATGGGACACATGTGGCTTTGGTACCACCACAGGCCCAGGAGCAGGCCTACAGGAACCGCAAGCACTACCACTCGGTCAATGCACTGGTGGTGTGTCTTGCAGACATGACCATCACACACGTGTGTGCCCGTTTCCCTGGTTCAGCACACGATGCCTTTGTGATGAGGAGTAGTCGCATCCCCAGGATGATGGCACAGATGCAGAACCAGCGTGCCTGGCTTGTCGGTGTGTACTGACTTTGTGCCATTGTGTGTGAT